>OZ038482.1:118968388-119308388 GCA_964036315.1 Acanthosepion esculentum | reverse complement strand
GTTTTCTATAAATATTTTCATGTTTATTGTTCTAACACACTTTCCTCTATGGTACCTAGACTTTATGAATTTAAGAGCAGTACTATATTGGCGACAATGTCTCATAATTTTACACTTGAAATGGCTAGATGTAACCGTAAGTTCTATGCCAACAGTTTTTTCTTTCGCACTTCTCGCTTGTGGAACTCTCTTCCGGTTTCTTGCTTTTTAGTCAATTCTGATTTTCAAATATTTAAATGCAATGTCAGTCATTATCTTTTCTCTTCTAAATTCCTGTTCTTTTACTGTTCTCTCTCATCAATATTGTTTTCTTTCTAATATTTTCTCACACTAAGTAATTCCTTGAGTCTTATGGCTGTATTGCATTGCTTGGAGTAAAATGATTTAAAAAAAACCAGTGAAAATCGGGCACGGATTTTTGCAATGATCTGATAGTTATCTCCACCAGCTATTACAATCAACTTTTTAAAAAATCCATATTTGATTCTCTTGCTTTATATGTAAAGAAAGACTCCAGATTTTAATTTAATGTTTCTGGTGCTCAAAAGCCAACTCAATTTAAGACGGCAAAGCTGTGTGATACTTTCTTGCAACTGAACTTCAAAAAGGAATAAATTCAAAATGCACTTAATTTGCTATTTAAAAAAAAATAATTTTAACTTATACAATTGTATGGCTAAACTTTCAGAGTTCGAAAAAATATAGGACTGAATATCTGTACGTTCCATCCGTCAACTTTCAAGTTTGGTTTATACGAGGGCAAATGACAAAGTAGAGGCAAGTTTGAAATCTTTGCATAAAAACAATAGGGAGGTTCTGACGCGTGGGACGACGAGTAAAAAACTGCGAGCAGCATCCCATCGTTCAGTCGAATGGCAGGGAGCAACGAGGTCAGACGTATGGACTCAGCGATTGTACTATCAAAGAACAAAGCACCGTGGTGCGCTTCCTGTGAGTAGAGGGAATCAAACCTGAGGAAAATCGATTGCCAGATGTTAGTGCAGTCTGGAGCACACGCCATGAATCAACGAAATTTGTATGAGTGGCTAGAAAGCTTTAAATCGGAAAGAACAAGTGTAACGGACGAAAGCCGATCTGATCGTCTCTCAACTTCGCGCGCGGAAGAACTTACCCAGAAGGTAGATGCCTTGATCACGGAAGACCGATTAATCACGTTGGCACAAGGCGCGGCGGAAATCGTCGGCAACTGATATGGATATGCACAAGCCATAGTGCTTGATGACTTGGGGTACCAAATGTTTGTGCGCGTTGGGAGCCCAACAAAGCAAGTGGTGCAGACGTGGCTTTTGAGTAACCGAAAAGATTCTTTTCGGAAGGGATGAAGAAGCTCGTTGATAGCAGAAGTGCATCGCCATCCAGTAGGACTATGTCAAAAAGTGACATATGCATTTGTTCTTCACAAGTGGAAATAAAAGTGTTGTATGGATATTGGTTGTGCTAAAATACTTTCACGGTAATTGCCCCGAGGAGCTGCTTTCGCTGGTCCGTAGGCCTCATGAATTTAAACGTCCTACGAGGCTGGCATCCCGTTCCCAGCCCTTCACCGTTGAAACTGTTAGATGTAGACGTCTCTTCTACTCCAATAGCTTCGTGTCTCGCACATCTCGCCTGTGGAACTCCCTTCCCTATTCCTGTTTCCCTGACAAATACAATCTCCAACTATTTAAGTGTAACGTCATTCGACATCTCCAGTTGCCTTGATCTATCCACTTCCCTTCTCCACATCCGTTCACCTTTCATTCCTATCTGCTCTCGCTCCAAATCTTCTGTAACCCCCTTGCCTTGATCGATCCACTATCTTTCTCCACATGCTTTCCTTTACCACTCCTATCTGCTCTTCCTCCAAACCTTCTGTAACCCCTTGTGTGCTAGTGGCCTCCAGCCTTGCTTGGGGTGATAAGCTTAAAAAACATTTTTTTTTAAAATGTCGGGTTAAATTATCTCTGTATATGTATACGTATCTCTCTAAATTCAAAGCATTTTTACTGTACGTTTTACTGTGTTTTTTATCGTTCTATATCTAACAAAAGGTCTGAGATGAGACTGAAAGTACTTGGGAAAATAATGGTTAGTAAACCACTTGCAGCTTTCCATCGTACCGTCGAGTGGCAGGGAGCAACGTGTTTAGGCGTATGGACTCTCTAGTCACCAACTGCACCATCGAGAAACAACACGCCCTAGTGCGCTTTCTGTATGCAGTGGCATTCAGACCTGCGGAAATCCATCGCCGGATGTCCTCGCAGTATGGAGCGCGAACCATGAATCAACGAAATGTGTATATGTAGAACGCTTTAAAGTGGGAAGAATGTGTGTAACGGACGAAAGTCGATCTGATCGGCCATCAACAACGCGCACGGAAGAACACATCCAGAGGGTAGATAACGTGATCAAGGAAGCCCGACGAATCAAGTTAGCACAAGTGTCGGCAATTGTGGACATCAGCGTGTAATGTTTGATGTCTTATGAGAACAGTAAAGTGCTCGCTGGGAGCCCCAAAAGCAAGCGGTGTAGAAGTGACTTAGTGAGTAACCGAAAAGATTCTTTTTGGAAGGGATGAAGAAGTTCGCTGATACCAAAAGTGCATCGTCGTGCAGCGGACTAAGTCAGAAAGTGACATATGCATTTGTTCTTCATCATTGGGAATAAAGGTGTTGTATTGAAGTTGCCTTTAGTTTTTAATTTAACCTCGTAATTCACTTGAGCTTAAAATTATCATGCTCAATAAATGTATTGAATATTCTTTTATATTCTTCGGGTGACAGGTATTTTTAATGAATTTTACGCAAAATCTATGTAAAATCTAAAAATTATCAATCATGCCTGATTTCGATGGCACAGAAGCTTTGAAGAAAAATATAAGGAACATACTCGAAATGCAAGTGACTATTTATATGTTAATATTGTACTTATAACACATTATTTGTATAATTAACTAGCAAACTCTTAAAGTCAAGACTTTCAGTGATACCAAATTGATTGTAAACCATAATAATTTTTCGTAAGTTTGCTTAGTCACCAACTCGATCTACATAATGATTTTGCAACCAACTATAAAGAATACCTAATCTATCTAGCTGAAATGTTTTTTATACAGAAGTTCACCCAACGCAAGGCTCGGAAGCCAATGATAGTAGACGGTTACTAATAAAATGGTTATGACGAATAGGGTGTGTGGTATGAAAGAGCTGGTAAGAAGTGAAAATTATAAGGATAAGAAGGACCGATAACACTTGACTTAAATATGTTAGTATTATAATGTTCAGGGAAGTATACATGTGGGAGTTTGTAACACAATGTAGCAGTTTTGGGGGAAAAACAGTCTGAGTGGAATTTCTTACGTTTGGAAAACGGAGGAAATGAGGGTGATTAGGCTCCGTGGAAGTGGCATGACATGCCTTAACTGTAAAGGTTTGAGCTAACGAATGGCGATAATCTGAACATTTTCCATGGAAATAGCGATAGTCTTGGAACATTGCGTCTTTGGGGAAAGTGGCTGTAGAGTAGAAAATAAGACTTCCCCCACAAAACCTAAAAAAGATGTATCTTCTGAAGTATATTTTCACTTCCAGCTCTTTCATACCACACACCCTATTCGTCATAACCATTTTATTAGTAACCGTCTACTATCATTGGCTTCCGAGCCTTGCGTTGGGTGAACTTCTGTATAAAAAAACATTTCAGCTAGATAGATTAGGTATTAGATTAGTATATTTGGCATTTAAATCTTCAGTCTATTGATTAATTGATTCGATTTTTACGGCTTATCAACACTTTGCAAGTTATTTAAAGCCATAAAATGTTCTTGGGATGTAAGAATTTTTGGTAGATAATAATGGTTTAGTGATTAACCTATAACGGAGGGAAGAATAGGTAGATTCATACCTCATCAGAATTTGATAAACAAATAAGAAATTATATTGTGGATACAAAGTGAGGTATCAATTCTATAATACAATCAATATATAAACTGATCCCTCACTTTGTGGACACCGTAGTTTCTATACATTTATATTCCAAAGCATGTAGATAAATATAAATGACCTGCCTGTGTAGCTAATCAGTATTTCATTGACTGATTGATTCCGTTTCTACGGCTTATCAATAATCTGCAGCTTATTTAAAGCCAGAAAATATATTTAGATTGTAAGATTTTTTGGGAGATAATAATGGTTTAGTGGTACAAGTCTTGAAGGGGTTGAAAGTTTTGTGGGACACCAGAAATCTCTTATCGCCGCTGTCAAACGGAGAAAAATGGCGTGGTTTAGACACATTACAAGGCACGACAGCTTGTGCAAGACCATCACGCAAGACACCGTTGAAGGTGGACGTAGGAGAGGACTCCAAGCGCAAAAACTGGTTGGACAATGTCAAAAAATAGACAGGTATGACTGTACCAGAATTGCTGATGGCTGCTGTTGATTGATGTGGAAAAGAGTTAGTGTGTCTTCTGTATTCGGATCCGCCTTACGATTACAAAAGTCAAGGGGATGATGATCATCATCATCATACAAGTTTTACTCATAGCTGTGGGTAGTAGTCGTGGATTCAAACATTTCCCAAGGGTATTTGTGCGTAAGTGAATATAACGAAGCCAACTGGAATTGGAACTCGGCTCTTTGATTAACAATTCCGAGCCCTTATCCATTACACCACCCGCACATCCAAGGTTACAGCACCTGGTATTCCCAAGCGATCGCACATCTAGGTACTGACTAATGAAGTGTCTGGTTATACCAAGTTTCTTCCTCGTGTAACTGCACTGTCCCAGTGTAAAGTAATGCTGGAAACTTAAGATAATATGAGTGTATTTTATTCGAAAGAAGAAACAACCTTCACCTTTTATCTCTGATCTTGATGCAGATCGAAACCTTTCTACCTGTCAGATTAGATATATTTATTTCATAATTTTAAAAAGCAGCTTAACCTATACTTTTACAGTTGCATAGTGGAGCAATCAATAGTCTGTCTGTAAAAAGATCTAACAATTAATTTTAAGTGAGACTCATACAGTACAATTTAGGACAAGGATATACGACCTGTAAAAATATCCTGCGATACCTGAGAACAATAAAACGCCATTTTACAAAAATATCTCGTATTTGCAATCACAGTTTAACGGTGGTGTGTAGGACTAAAGTCATCAGATGTTGTTTTTGCTGTTTGATATTCAACATAGAATCAAAGTTGATTTATTTTCTGCTATTTTTATCCTACCGTTACAAGCTAAGACGTTTTTACAAATGTAGTCGTGCAATTTCTGTTTTCATTCAAAAATCCAATCGTGTGACCTTACTGTGCGACTCATTTTCTTCATCATGCACATATGAAGTATACTTATTAAATCGTTAAGGGATATATTGATTTAAACAACGAATGAAAATCAATGTCATATCTGCTTAGAAGTTTCTGCCTTTCGTGGTGGAGTAGCAGTCTGATACGAAATGTCATGTTTGATACGATTCTCATTCAAATTTGAAACTACGATGAAATTATTTTTCCGTTTTGATTATCAAGCCTATCAATCTTTACTCTTACTGTGTCTTACTCAACGAGATGGTCAGTCGAGTTACAAATCCCTGACCTTGTTACTGGAAACCATGAAATCTCTAACCAGTATTTAACCCATAACATTGAGAAAAGGTTACACGAGCGTGCACACCAAACGGATAAAAATCGAAGAAATTCATTTTTAAATGGTATTTTTAATAATTATTTTCGATTTAATTATATACAAAGCTACAAAATTATATTTTAACGCTTTTAATTCGTAAAAAAATAAAGAAACAGGGAAATAAAACAAATATGTTTAGTAAATTTAATATTTTTAACAGGTTTCTTCCATAATATAGTCCTAGGTATGACGATAAACTACTTCCGGCAGCAAGGCCTCTGATCGGAAGATTAGAGATTTTGTGGAGCGGGGAACTACCTCTTAATTGCTGTTATTCTCAGGTCCACTCTAACCCGGAGTGGCAGCAAGTGTTAGGGTCCCAGCTATGGACAAACAGTGAAAGTCCAAATATAAATCAAAACAAAACGAAAGTATAAAAATACATTTTATAGTAAAAAAATTACCAGCAGTAATTTTGTATAAAAAATTGCTAATACGTTTTTGTAGTGAAAATACCAGCAATATATTTTTATAGTAACATGACCAACAATATATTTTTATAGTAAAATGACCAACAATATATGTTTATAATAAAATGACCAACAGTACATTTTTATAGTAAAATGACCAACAATACATTTTATAGTAAAATGACCAACAATATATTTTTATAGTAAAATGACCAACAGTACATTTTTATAGTAAAATGACCAACAATACATTTTTATAGTAAAATGACCAACAGTACATTTTTATAGTAAAATGACCAACAATATATTTTTAACACTCTGAGCCCTGCGTTCCTGAACAATTTTATCCCTTCTGCCTGAGCTCCTAAGTCAAATTTCGCAAATAATTGATATGTAATGTTTCACAGTAGATATAAAAGTAAGACAACCAACAGCAAAACACAACGCAACCGTTCAACCGGTGGCTGGACATTACTTCATTTTTCTCTACCACCGGTAAAGCGGTGGTAAGGGCTTAAAGGGTTAAAGTAAAATGGAAGACACTGCATACATTGTCAAAAATAATTAAAAAAAAAATAATTTGCTATGATTAATCTCAAATCTTTTCAGGAGAAACAATGCAGCTAAGTAATTAAAATTTAATCCTGAAATAATGTCATTCTCTTGAATTAATTATTAGATTTGAATTTTCATATTTAGATTTCGGCATTAAATAGTCCATACGGGTTGAAATGGTGCTAAACAAAAGAACCAAAGTAAACCATTCCTTTCACAATACAGTTATGCATTATTTACACCA
Source organism: Acanthosepion esculentum (assembly GCA_964036315.1). Lineage (NCBI taxonomy): Eukaryota > Metazoa > Mollusca > Cephalopoda > Sepiida > Sepiidae > Acanthosepion > Acanthosepion esculentum. Next base: position 119,301,487 of record OZ038482.1, on the reverse strand, counting down.
AGTTGTTACTATTTTCCCCTCTTTTTCCCTGCCAAAGACACTGTTATATTTGCTTTCAAATATCGCACTGTCGTTGGCTTGTTCTTCTAGATTTATTTGCACGCAAATACTCCAGGAAATAAATGGGTCCTAATAAACAATAAATTTTATGCAAGTATAATAAACAGTAAGTTTTAAGCAAGTATAATAAACAATAACTTTTATGCAAGTGTTGCGGACCTGATAGCGGTGCAGATCTGGCTTACGAAAATAAGGCCTTGTGCCAGACACTACACACTACTACCGAATCCACAAACAAAGTAAAAAAAAAAAGAAAATATAAAGACGTGTTCTTTCCACCGTACAAACGTACAAGGTAAAAAGAAGTAGACACGCAAAACAACGAAAGGTTAAGAACAAACATAAAATTTTATTAGAGTTTAACAAGTAAATTTGTCTTCAGTGAAGACCTTCAGTAAATGTACTGGAAATGTAGTTGAAAAAGAGGCCAAGTAGATTGTCTTCAGTAAGGTTACTGGAAATGTAGAGAATGAAATTTAATTGTCTTGAGTGAAGACCTTCAGTAAGATACTGGAAATATGGTAGTTGATAAAAAGGTAGATAAAGTTCCGCGCCAAAATTTAAATTCAAGATGGCTATGGCGGGAAAAGTTCCTCAGGAAGAAAGTCAGAAAGTCAGTTGTAATGCATAATAAACATACGGCAAGGAAAAAATACTCACTGCGAGAGTTTATAATTGTGAGTGTAAATGCAATATTTGTTTAGGTAACAGGTTCTGAAGGACTGAGTTCGAAGAATGTGAAAAATGCTTTGTTCTTCAAGTTGGAAGTTTTCGAAAGTTCCTGGAAGTCGGCGGCTCGGTAAAGATGTTCGCTTCGGGACGAAAAATCTGTCATCGCAAAGTGACGACTGTGTCGCATGTGTTAAGGTAAAGCGACGAGCCATGAAGTCTAGGCAATGTTTGCCGAATAAAATATCCCTGTCGGTATATATGGGTTACCGGCGAGAGACAAGTGAGCCTGCCAGCCGGGTCAAACGGACCGGGGCGACTGATTTTTGAAAAGCCAATTTGCCGTGACGTCAGCGCAAAAGCGCGCGAAAAATAATATCTTCGGCTAAGAACAACGGTTTACTACTATAACCGGCCGAAAGTGAGAGGAAGGGGTGAAAACTCGCGCGTGCGTCAAAATGTAAAGTGGAGATAGCGTGATATCCCACACAAGTATAACAAACAGTAAGTTTTAAGCAAGTATAATAAACAATAACTTTTATGCAAGTATAATAAACAGTAAGTTTTAAGCAAGTATAATAAACAATAACTTTAATGCAAGTATAATAAACAGTAAGTTTTAAGCAAGTATAATAAACAATAACTTTTATGCAAGTATAATAAACAGTAAGTTTTAAGCAAGTATAATAAACAATAACTTTTATGCAAGTATAATAAACAGTAAGTTTTAAGCAAGTATAATAAACAATAACTTTTATGCAAGTATAATAAACAAACAGTAACTTCGTGTGTCCTAGAGTTGTTAATTAGTCATTTAGACTTGAGTCATGAATGAATGATACCGTATAGTTGGATAGTTTAATTGACTGATTTGGCTTTTTTACGGTTTATCAACCTTTTGCGGGTTATTTAAAGCCGAAACATATTTTTGGGTTGTAAGATTTTGTTAGATGATAATGATTTAACCCATATCTAGTCGAAGATGTTGATTTATACTTCTCCTAAAGGTATTGCTCGTAAGTAAATAAAACGAACCCGATTGGAATTCGAACTCAGTTCTCTCACTTCTCATTCCAAGCCGTTACACCACTCGCACATCCAAGCTTACAGCACCTGGTATTCCCAATCGGTCACCAATCTAAGTACTGACCCGGTTCAACGTTGCTTCACTACGGTGATCGTATGAGAATCGGTGTTTCAACGCGATATGACCGTAAGCCTCCGTATTGTTGTAAAAAATTTAACTCAACAATTGATATCTCCAGTGAAAAGACAATTTACGATGCCAGCCGTTTGAGGTTTAAATTCTGGCGCGCTAAATTCCTCACTTGTTTGATTAATCATTCACGATTTCTGCTATGCTCGAGAGGATTTTTGTTGTGACGCGATTTTTTTTTTGATTTTTTTCCGTTTGTAGAATGATTTACAGAAATCTTACTTTTCTACCGAAGACATTGATAAAGGATTACACCTGGATTAGAGTAGCTTTTTCTGCTTACGCTGCGTTAAAGGTTGAAGGTTTTTGCGTGTTTAATGGCTGACTCAAAAGTCAGTAAAGATGCTGAGGCTGTGTTCCAAAACCCTATCAAAGGGAATTCGAAAGAAGAAAAAAAAGGAAAGAAGAAAAGAAAAAGTTAAAAAGAAAAGAAATGGAAATAAAAAATCATAAAGAAAGAAAAAAAGAATACACGTAGGAAGCGATCAATGAACGCAAGCAGGAGTTCTCCAAAAACTTGAAAAACCTCACCACCATGTGTTGCAAAATAAGTGCCGAAAAAGAAAGTAGTCTAGACACATGAAAAAGGGTTGCTAGATCATCTGTCCTAATTGAAGGTTTTTTGCGATAAAAATGGCTTTTTCAGGATTGTCGATTCAATAAAAAACATTTAATTAAATCTCTATAGAGTTTGGTGACTAAGGCCTCACAAAACGTAAAAAGCAGGTATCTTATTGCGATTTTCTAAGCGTAGCTTAGATGTGGCACAAGGCCGAAATTATGGGGCGCCCAGTGAGGACCGAAATCACTCTTCAGTCGTAATTGATCTAGCGAGACAAGCTTGCTAACCATTACACCACTTCGAAGTGCTCAAGCTGGGTTTTTTTATGTAGTACATACTGTTACATACTACTGATGATTGGCTATGACAAAAATGAGCTATCGACCAGACAGTGCACATTTCATGTTAAATATCAGGGTTAGTGTAGAACTGGGATTTTAGTGTTTCAAGTCCATTTTAGGGACTCAGTTGGCTGCATATTTTTTTCCTAATTTAGGGAAATTATGCTCACCAGTCCCAGTTACATACACAGGGAATGGAAGTTTAAGCTCCTGCTAGATTTAACAGCTAACTCCATTTCTAATTGTTTGATTGTCGAAGACCGGACACTGAAATTCATTGTTTTGAACAGAAGTCTGATCTATTGATCGAATCTAGAATAGATACAGTTGTTAAAACGGAAGGTGCAGACGCAGTAGCGATAACTCTAAACAACAGGTCGAAGCTGGTATCTAGAGCTAGATTAAAAACGAATATCTACCGAAGCAAAAAATAGAGGCGTAGAATTGTGTACAGAATCCGTAAATTGAAATAACACCAACGTCACACAAAGGGATTGTCGACGTTTGACTACAAACGAAGCAGAACTTTGAAGAATTCCCTGACTACGATCATAAACTTTTCACTACTGTCGCGGCTAGTCATGCGGGTCCCAACAAAGAGTTTAAGATCCAAGAAACGCGGAAGAAGATCGGAACCGCCAAAACTCCGAGAATTGATAGCCACTTTTCCAACGATATTTGATGCGGTCGCACATGTTTATCTCCTTGTTGGTACTGATGATCAAGATTGAGCGGGGTAAAAAGGCAAATATATTTACTACTTTACGGGTTGCTACGAAAGAACAAGCATGTTTGGGATCGGAGTTATCATTTTTACCTTTAAACTCTAAAGACTTTGGCCATGCTCTTAACAAATCGATTACATTATTTGTTGGATTGTCTAACAGCTCTGGAACACACTTATGTTGTTGTTGTGGTGTCCTCCATCTAAAGAGTCTATATTGGACCCTTCCGCCTACTATAAGATTAGTAAGAGAGAAGGCTTTGGGGAACAGTCGACCAGGTTGTTCAACTGTCGAACTCTCTGCTTTGAGAGAGGAACCAGAACGAGGCTTTGCCGAAGGGCAAAGTTTCGTCCGGGGAGGTAGACAGGCCCTGAACCTGTTTATACGGGTTCGAAGGGAATATTTTTGCCCGAGCCTACGGGCTCGGAGAACCCACAGTAAACTCGGTCTTATGCCACATAAATCCCTCGTGGGAGGTGGCTATTAAATATAACAGTCGAGTATATTGAACGCTGATCAACCGACACATACTGACTAGTCGTGTAATACTCTTCTGTTGTACTTACTGTTTAATATACGATATATCTGCAAACATGGTGTTTGTTATTTCTTAGCCATTTACTTGGTCACAACATCTTGTCGACGAAGGATTCGACGAAACCGACTTTACGTTAAATCATAAAAAAGTTTTGGCCATTGTCTACACTAGTGGTGAAGAAAGGAATTCTAATCAAACTCTACGACAAAAGGGTATCCAGTGTTAATTACAACACTGACAGTGAAAGAAAGAAACTCTTCACAACAATAGGATTTCTACAAGTTCAATTCAGTGGTTGGGAAGGAGGTTGGTGAGCCTTGTTATTTTTTGCTTTCCAACAAGTCAGTAAAAGAACTGTACAAGTCAAACAGACTTATTGTTTTCGCTAATAGGGTAAAGTCAAAATTTACCCCCTCTCCCGCTTTTAAAGTTTTCTGTAGAAGAATCGTACAAGTCAAACAGACTTATTGTTGGTTAAGAGGGAAAAGAGAAAAAAAAATCCCTCCTCTCATTTTTTAATTTGACGCAATAAAATGGACGAATTTAAAAGCGCAATACTTGAGTTGATGAAACACCAACAGGAACAACAACTACTGTTGGAACAGAAATATCAAGAAAGACAAGAAAAATTCCAACGAGAACAAGCAGAATACCAGAAGAAAATTGAGGAATTGCACCTAGAAATTCAGGTTAGACAACAGAAACTGGAAGAAATGCTCGTTCAAACACAGAATGAGCAAAGGCACTTGTATAATATATCCATCAAAAGCCAAAATGAGGACAGCGAAAACGCGTTCTCTCAAAATGATATATGGAGTGCTATTGAAAACTTAACGTTTGCACCTGAAGAAGAAATTACATTCGTTTCGTACTTTAAACGTTACGAGGACTTATATAGTACGGATTGTGCAAGTTGGGCTGACCATAAAAAGTTCGTCTACTGCTCAGGAAATTAGACACAGCAGAATATACTAAGTTTGTTAACTATATTTTGCCTAGGAAAACCAGCGACTTGAAATTTAAAGAGGCGATTCAATCATTAACAGAATTCTTCAGTCCAAAAACATCACTGTTGCACAAACGTTGGAAATGCATGAATTTCACCCACAAAAAAGAAGATTATACTACTTTCGCGAGTGTAATCAATAAACACTGCGATGACTTCAGATTGGCAGAGTTAAGCACCAGTAATTTTAAATGCCTGATTTTCGTTCAGGGTTTGATTTCAGCGAAAGACACCGAAATACGTCGTAGGGTACTCAACAAGCTCAAAAACGAGCCCGACCTTACTTTACAGCAAGTTGCCGAAGATTGCCAACGTTTCGTGAGCGTCAGAGAGGATTAGAAAAACATCTAACAGAGTGGCGTGGCTTACATTAAAAAAATACGCCAAAGAAAAATTAAAAAGGGTCAACCAAAAAATAATAAAGTTGCTTTGCCTTCAAGACCATGTTTCGGTTGTGGTTAATTACATTGGTATAGAGATTGTCCTTTTAAAGATAAAAAATGTTTTAATTGCGATAAATTGGGACACAAAAGTACCGTCTGCAGGATTATGAATAAGACAAAAAAAGTTTTGTAAAAATTAACAAGTCTGATGAACCAGAAAGTCGTAACATCAGGAAATATATTAAAGTGCAAATATTTAACAAAAATATTAGGCTACAGCTTGATTCGGGTTCACACTTATCCATAATTAATTATCAGACATGGAAAAAACTGGGTAAGCCGACTTTGTTAACGAACCGAATATCTAAAAGTGTAACTGGCGACCATATTAAGTTTATGGGCGAACTTATAACGAACGTGTCATTCAAAGGTAAAACTTTAAAACTAAAGGCGTATATTATGAAGAATACGAATAATTTGTTCAGGATTGATTGGTTAGAACAGTTTCAACTTTGGGATATGCCTCTTAGCTCATTATGCCAAAAAGCCGAAAATTTGACCGACGAAGCAGAAAAGTTGAAAGGTGAACTTAAAAAAAATTTTCCGACATTTTCAGTGGTGGACTAGGAAAATGAACAAAAATGTCTGCTAAGTTTGAGTTAAAGCCAGACGTAAACCCAGTTTTTAAGAAAAACGTAACGTTCCATTTGCCTCGTTAAATCAAATTGACGAGGAGTTGAATTGATTTGAGAAAATGCGAGTTCTGGCAAAGGTTAAATATATTGAATGGGCATCTCCCATAGTTTATATTAAAAAAAGAGCAAAGAAGTTCGTGTACGTGCTGACTTCTCTACGGGGCTGAACAACGCCCTAAAGGATTATCATTATCCCTTTCCAAGTCCAGAGGAGTTATTCTCTAAGCTCAGTGGAGGAAAATATTTTTCTAAGATTGACTTAAGCGACGCATATCTACAAATACCTGTGGACGAGGAATATTCGAAGTTCCTTTGCATAAGGGTTTTTACAAATTTCAAGACTCCCGTTCGGGGTTAAGGTTGCTCTTCCATTTTTCAACAGGTCATGGACACAATGTTAAATGATGTGGATTTTGCGGTGGCCTATCTCAATGACGTCCTAATGAAAAGCGAGAACATCGAGGAACACAAATCGCAAGTCTGGAAGGTGTTCATGAAAATCCAGGATTAGAGTTTCAAATTAAAAGACGGGAAGTGTGAGTTTTTCTTAGAGAGGATTAAGTACTTGAGGCAAATAATTGACAAAGACGGAAGACGTCCCGACTCAGATAGAGCAATGGCAATAAAGAATATGCCAGCACCAGAAAATGTTTCGGCTTTTCAAAGTTTTTTAGGTCTTGCCAATTATTACTACGTTTTTGATCCAAGAATGCACAGTTTGAGAGCTCCACTTAATGAATTATTGAGAAAAGATAAAAAGTGGGAATGGACAACAAAATGCCAGGAAGCATTTTGAGAAAATAAAGGAGGTCCTTACATCAGATCTGTTCCTGACTCATTACAATCCAAACCTTGATATCATTGTAGCCAGCGATGCTAGATGACGCTATTACCGACTGAATAAAAATAAAAAAGGAAGCCTTAGGAATCATTTTTGCGGTGACTAAATTCCATAGATTTATTCATGGAAGGTACTTTCTTGCAGACAGATCATCGTCCACTCCTTACTATCTTTGGATCAAAAAAGGGTCTGCCAACACATACTGCTAATAGACTTCAAAGATGGGGTACCATTCTCCTCAATTATAACTACAAAATAGAGTTTCTCCCATCCACTAAAATCTGTCATGCAGACGGGTTGACTAGATTGATACCTAAGTATGCTGAACCCCTCGAAGACACAGTCATTGCTGCCATAAGAACAGAGGCCGAAATAAAAAGTACCTTGTGCAATGCTGTCAGGGAGCTTCCTATAACAATGGACGAGATAATAGACAAAGAGTCTGATGATGAGTTCATAAAGGAAGTAAAGGACAAACTAAATAGTAAAGACCAGAATATCTCAGAAGTTTACTCACTCTGTAACGACATACTAATGTACGGAGACAGAGTAGTAATCCCATCTACACTACAGAAAAGAACATTAAAGGAATTCCATGTTGGTCATCCGGGAAATTCAAAAATGAAGAGTCTGATGAGGAGTTACGTCTACTGGACCAACATGGACAAGGATATTGAAAACACTGTAAGATCGTGCAAAGAGTGTACTTTGGCTACTAAAGCATCCCCGAGAATATTCAATCCCTGTCCTAAAGCCGACCGTCCGTGATCGCGGATACACATTGATTTTGCTGGCCCAATTGATGTTTTTTACTACCTTGTAGTAGTTGACAGTTATTCCAAATGGCCAGAAATATTGAAATGTAAGAAGTCGACCGCGGAGGTGACAGTAAATTTTTTGCACGAATTATTTTCCCGTTTCGGAGTTGTTGACTGTTTCGTAACAGGCAATTTCTCACAGTTTACATCCTGTCAATTTAAAAAGGTTCTATCTATCAAATCGTGCACGATGAGCTCGGCTTCCATAAAGTCTGTGCGAGATCAGAGAAAAGAGAGCTTAACTCAGAGCACAACGTTAACTTGACCGATACAACAATGAAGGCGAAGAATTTTTGTAGGAGAAGAGTCACAGGAGATGAAACGCCAGTTCATCACTATGATCCAGAATCGAAAAGACAGAGGATGGAGTGAAAACATCCTGGCTCACCAGCGACGAAGAAATTCAAGATTCAATCTTCGGTGGGAAAAGTGATGCTAAACGTTTTTTGGGGATTCAAAACGGCCTATAATGTAAGATGTATGGAAAAGGGGTGTAAAATCACCAAGATAGTTTTTTTGCTGGGCAACAACCTGAAGCTAGCAATTCACACCAAACGCCGAATCCTATTGTCGAAGTAAGTTTTGTTGTTGCCTGACAATGCACGCCCACATAACGACCGGTTAGACCGTTGAAACCATTAACCAAATAGGTTTTTGAGGTGCAGGAACACCCTACCTACAGCCAAGATCTAGCGGCTTACGGCTGTCCTTTCTTTGGATCACTCAAACATGCTTTACAAGGTCGTCGATTTTCTACGGGTAAAGAATTGCAGGAATCGGTGCATAAATGTTTGTGCGATCAACCAAAAACCTTCTTCTTGGAGAGAATACACAAGACGGTGGACCACCGGACGAAGTGCATTGAAAAGGATGGAGACTATGTAGAAACATGATACACTTGTTTAAGCTCTACTTTTGTGTAAATAAATTGTTAAAACGAGAGTGAGGATAATTTTGCTGCAACAAATACTAAAACGTCAGCTACTTTTATCTGGAATTTCGCTGATCAAACTTACGGGTGCATATTATACAGGAATTTATATTCTACACTAATAATTACGATCAGTCAGTTCTGTACCATGCGTAATACCCGCTTAGGCGATCATGTATCTTTCGATGCATGACTGACGAGGCAGATTTTTTTCCCGCAGTTAGTTTCCATTTCTTTCTGCGGTAGACCAGTTGCCATCCAAAGCTATAGAACTCGGTCTGTCCTGGTATTTACTCATAGCTGTTGGGAGAAAAGAGGATTAATACCTTCCCCAAAGCTATTAGCACGTAAGTGAATGTAATGGATTGACTGGAATTCGAACTCGGCTCTCTGATACCTCAATCCGAGCCGCTATCCATCACCCCACTGTTACGATATGGGGGGATTTATCTTTTTCTAGCAAACTGATTTATATTTGAAATGCTTATCCGGTTCATATTCCACCCCGTTCTTTTGAACAGAAGTAGATGTGTATCCCTTGTTTCTTGTTTAGGATTGGGTTTCTGCTTTCCTTGTCTGATATAGAGAAAGTTCATACATTTTAGTAAACATCATTACTCACAGTTTACAGAAGAAAATAAATTATCAGTCTATTGACTTGGAGAAGATGGCATGTAATTCCAGTTGTCGATAAGTCTTTTGATCTCTAGCTGCTTCGCGTATTTCTTTCCATGTCTTCGTCGAATACGACGGACAGTCGATGACGATGCATATCTCTTTGGATAAATGGAGTTTCTTGGTGTAGATATATGTAAATGATCTGGCATATTTTAAGTTGATTGATTCGCCACCTGTTACAAAGTTTCATATTTATCTGCTTTTAGGGTGATACAAACTCGAAAGGTTTTGAATTTGCTCAAATCGACAGTTGAAATTATATTTTTACATTTTGGGAAGTACTTTCTACTACGCCCGCAAATTTATGACCTTACTTTTTGTTTCAAGGGCCTGTCGTATTGATACACGCACAAATATATATAAAGGAGTGCACAGTGGCAGCTTTCAATCTGCCTGATAATTGCCACATGCATGAAATTCGGAATTGTACCAACCAATTGTGAGAAACAATATATATATATATATATATATATATATATATACATATATATATATATATATATATATATATATATATACATATATATATATATATATATATATATATATATATATATATATATATATATATATATATATACAGGGTGTTCCAAAATGGTTGACCCCATTCTCGGAAACTACTTGATGGATCTTAATGAAACTAAATACACTTTATGTTGAAGGTCATAAGTTTTATTGGTTAAATTTCCAAAGAAAAGTACAAATATTTGTTGGTTCTATGACAGATTTTCATAAATGTTCAATATGAGCGCCGCCTGCGACACTGCACACGTCGAGTCGGTAATCGAGCTCGTGCCAAACTCGCTGTAGCATGTCTTCGGTAACAGTTTCCAGTGCAGCTGTAATTCTCTGTTTCAGTTCTTCAATGTTAGCTGGAAGACGAGGTACGAAGACTAGTCCTTTCACATAACCCCAGAGGAAAAAATCACACGGAGAAAGGTCGGGTGATCGTGGTGGCCATTTCAGAAGCAAATCGTCTTTTGCACTACCTCGAAGTGCAGGAAGGCTTCACGAACCTGCTCCACTGTCTCTGCTGATGTTGATGGCCGTCCTGGCGATTTAGGTATGCATAAGCAGCCATTTTCTTGAAATTTTTGGTGCCAAGTTCTAATTAGTTTTGAAGTTGGTGCCTTCTTTGCAAAATCCGAGCATACTCTAACACGCAAAATGCCTTTTATTTTGAAGTGTACGGCATTTCTTAACCTGAAAAGATAGAAATGCCAAACGTTACACACAAAAACTTGCAACGTTTCTACACAAGCTGTGAAAATGTGAGGTCATTCCAACGAAAATTGTCAAAATTATTGGCCTACGAAATGGGGTCAAACATTTTGGAACACCCTGTGTATATATATATATATATATATATATATATATATATATATAGTTATATGAAGAAATATAGTCTTAAGATGTGCTATATTTATGGGATAAAGTGCTCAATATCAGAGATAGAGCGTGTGTAAATATAAGAGTGAACATAGTAGTCAACACTTAGAGGCGACAGTCTGTTTCATGCTAGTGCAATCGTCAGGCCTGACGATTGGATCTAGCATGAAACAGACTGTCGCCTCTAAGTGTTGACTTTTATGTTCACTTTATATATATATATATGTGTGTGTGTGTGTGTGTGTGTGTGTCTGTGTGTGTGTGTGTAAAATCCCCACCTTCACCTTTAGGCGTTCCTGTTCTTTCTTCTGTTACACCTCTCTCTAGAGCTTTCATACATTTCCTTCTCACACTTGTTTCCCAGTCCTACCTATACACTCTCAATAAAATTTTCCGATTTCTTTTGAATTTGTAGATCTGATGATTTGGATCGTGGTTACGATTCCAATGTAATAAATTATAACCATGGAATATTAGTATTTGAGCCTTTATATATATATATATATATATATATATATATATATATATATATATATATATATTATGCAGTGTTACATTACACCACGTCGACGTTCCCAAAGCTGTGGAAAAGGTAGCAGATAAACATGAAAACATCGTAAATCATAGATAAAGAAAAGAAATATATGGAGATGGATAACCACATTTGGATATAGGACAAATAAATTTGAAAAAAAAAACCCAAATTTCTGTCAATGTTTTAATACACTGCAAAAAGACAGAATGCAAAAGGGAACAACCCACAATGCAAATTAAAAATGGGAGATACCAAAAATCAAACAAGAAAAAGATTTTAAATATGTGGGAATCGTTTTAACAGAGGACGTAAAGTGCGATACTGAAATCCAAAGGCGCTTTGGGATAGTGAAAGATGCCTTCCAAAAGCTAAGCAGAGTATTAAGACATAATAATAATAAAAAAAAAAAAATTGTTAGAAACAAGGAAACGAATACTGAACTGTCACGTGATATATGCCTGCCTATATGCCAGTGAATTTTGAACAATCTCCCCAAAGATGAAGAGACTGCATAATAAATATACATTTACGGCTCTACTTTTGTATTGATTCCTGTTTTAAATTAATGTTTTGAACGCTGAAATCTTATCCTTCGTACTTTTACATTTGTATGTATGTATATATATATGTATATATATATATATATATATATATATATATATATATATATATATATATATATATACACACACACACACATATATATATATATACACACACACATACACACATATATATATATGTATATATATGTGTATGTATGTATATATATATACACACACACATATATATATATACACACACACACACACACACACATATATATATATATATATATGCACATATATGTGTATGTATGTACATATATATATATATATATATATATATATATATATATATATATATATATATATGTGGGTAAGATGAGAACGAATAGAATACAATTCCAACGTTCGTAACATTTATTTTAAAAGGGGGCTCAATACACAGTACAGCAATATTCTTTATTTTAGGACATTTACATCGAAAAACATCAACGTATCTCATCAGGCGATTGTAATTTACAATGAGATGCGTTGATACTCATCGAAACGCGACTGCAATTGTGTAGCAATTTTGAAATGTTTTTTCGCTGTAATATCCTTATATATATATATATATATATATATATATATATATATATATATATATATATATATATATGTCTCTTCATCTAACTTAAATCTAATATAAATATATCTCCATTAACCATGTCCTGAAGAAGGTCTATTAGACCGAAACGTCTGACGTCGACAGAATAACAAAAACAAAAACATATTCGGATTTTGCTTTGTCTTTTCCACATTTTCATCATATATATATATATATATATATATATATATATATATATATATATATATATATATATATCTGGGGGGAGATAGGGGGTGTTTATTTTTGGTATGTTTCTGAATCCTTTTCACACTATTTAATTATTAAGTTTTCAACAAAACTCTAATAGTAAGTATAGTGTTTTAAAACAACCACAGCAGAAACACAAACATAATTGTCTAGTATGTCTACAAATCGATATATATGTGAAATAGGAATGTCAAGAAAAATGATCATAATAGATGGCAAAAAAGTTTAAAATAACACCGAGAGGACATTGGTTTATGATAAATCAGGCGGCGTGATTCATTTTCCTCTTGCGGCAAAAGCTTGCAAAATGCTTGCATTAAAATATGAATTTAAAGAAAAGTACATAAATGCAACAATTTAATGTATACTGATTTTAACACGCATTTCGGTAAGTTTAAAAACCTTTTTTTTTAATTTGCAGACTGATAATCCATAAATTAAGGAGGTCCATTGTTGCTATAAACAGGTTATGAAAAGGGAAGCAATATATAAAAGATCCTCAGAAATTTTTTGAGCAAATAAAGAAGTATTAAGAAAGAAGCTAATGTCGGAGAAAAGAAAATCTAAGGGAAAAAAGTGAAAATGTTGAAAAAAGTGGGAAAATGATTTGTGAGGAAGAAGATAAAACAAATTCAGGAAATTAAAACAATGGATGGAAAAAGCAAAAAATAAAAGAAATAATGTTTTATAGAAAGATTGAAAAAGAAATTGAATGATAAGGTAGGAATGAAGAAGGTTGTCAAGTCCATAAGAAAGAGAAAACAAAATTTTAAAAAAAGAAATGATAAAAATAGGAAGGAAGAAAAAATTGAATGAAAGAATAAGAAATGTTATTACGAAAAAAAAAATCGAAAAAGTTAAAAATCTTTTTTCTTCCATTTTACTTCTTAGTTAATCTTATTAACAGGATACACAACAAACATTTTACAATTTAACAAATTACTTTGCCATTCTTTAAAAAAGTTTTCAAAAACACATCTTCCACTCGAGGTAAGATTGTCACTCATTACATAAAATATTTAATCCATAATCATTTTCACTGATATATAAGAATACTTTATTAGAAAATCTCAACGTAGACTTTTCATTCTTCTGGCGTTAGTCGAAGTTGACGCCATCTTTTTTCCCGTATAGTGTGATAATTTTGCACCAAGTTTACATTTTCTTGATGGTAGATGAAAACTTGGAAATATCTCAATATATTGCAGTGAAATTTTCACTTTCCAAAATTATCGGTTTATTGTTTAAATATATGGTGGGTGAAGAAGACCAGTTTAAACTGACGCCAAGTTATGATTTTGGAGCTTGCAGTATTTGGGGTTATTACAGTATTTGCATAATAGATAAGACAGTAGTATAGGAACTGAATTTTTGCAAAAAAAATTTTGATTGTATCATACTAGCTGAAGAATTTTTGGCTTCGTGTATTGTCGTATGGAATAAATTTCGATTATGGTAACTGATTTATATACAATACGAATTCGTTCTGGTAAGAGTGTAATAATGGCATACATGTAATTTAATAACTTCAGGAAAGTGGATACCGCTGTAATAGTATACCTGCTATGTTGATTTCACAAATATATATATATATATATATATATATATATATATATATATATATATATATATATATATATATATATATATATATTTTAAGCTTTTCACCCCAGGCAAGGCTGAAAGCCACAAGGGGTTACAGAGGATTTGGAGCAAGAGCAGATAGGAGTGATAGAGGAAAGGGTGTGGAGAAGGATAGTGGATTGATCAATGCAACTGGAGATGTCGATTGACGTTACATTTGAATAGTTGGAGATTATAGTTGTCAGGGAAACAGGAATAGGGAAGGGAGTTCCACAGGCGTGAGGTGCGAGATATGAAGCTATTGGAGTAAAAGAGACGTCTACATTTAACAGTTTCAACAGTGAAAGGGTGGGAACGAGATGCCAGCCTCGTATGACGCTTGAATTCATGGAGCCTGGGAACCAGCGATAGCAGCTCATCGGAGCAATTACCATGGAAGTATTTGTAAAAGAGACAAAGAGAGGCGACGGCGCGTCTGTGAGAGAGAGACTGCAGAGGAGAAGCCAGATCAGGGCCAATTACTTTGCATACCCGTCTCTGGATCTTATCAAGAACACCGAGGCAAACAGAAGGGGCTCCAGACCATATATGGCAGCAATACTCCATGCAAGGGCGGATGGTTGATTTGTAAATTTGGAGGATCGGTTCCGGGGAGAAAAATTTCATGGAAAGGAAATTGCATGGAAAGGTGTCCCTGCGGTCACCTCCGGTGGGCAACCCTGCGGCCACATCATGATGCAGGCTGTGCCCAATTCCCTCTGCCTACGTCACAGCCGATAACCGTCGGCTTCTTTTACCTCAGGCCTTCTCATCTTCCAACCATAATTCTACATGATGACTTACAAAGATCGAAAAAGTAAACCTAAACCAGTCATTCAAATATCACCTAAACCCCTCAACATCTCGTTCTCCAACATCCATAGCATTAGAACCAATTTCTACAGTGTGGAATCTTTCATCACTGCAAAGTGCCGGGATATACTGGCCCTGTGTGAGACCAATCTTGACTCATCTATCCCCTCCTCTGAACTCTCGATCACTGGCTGCCTCCCTCTCCTCAGAAAAGACTCTCTAACTCACATGCATGGCCTTAGTGTCTACGTCAAGGACCATCTTCCTCTGGCTAGAGAGTTCTCCCTTGAATCGCCGGACCATTCTTACATGTGTCTCCGGCTATCTCTTCTCAATGCTGTAAGCTATCTCTTCTTCCTTTATCGCTCTCCATCCTCTCAGGGCTGTGGAATACTTGATGTCGTTTCTGACAGCATAGACAAGGCTCTCTCTCTCCACCCGTACGCTCACATATTTGTGTTTGGCGATTTTAACGCCCACTATAACAAGTGAATTCAGAATGCTACTACTAATCTCGCAGGCATACACACAGTTAACTTTTCAGTTTCTCAATCACTCACGCAGATAGTTGACTTCCCCACGCGTTTTGCCTACAACCAGGACGGTAAGGCCTCCCTTCTCGATCTGTGTTTTACCTCCATCCCCGAGTCTTGTAGTGCCACGCAGCTCTGCTCTCTTGGTAACTCCGATCATGCTGTTGTGTCTATTAACATCTCCTTCAGCCCCACCCCCTGCAAAGAGCCTGCTACCACCGGAACCTTGTTCGGCTACCAAAGAACTGACTGGGACTCGTTCCGTGATTTCCTCTGCGATGTCCCTTGGGATGTTGTATTTAAGCTCCCCGTTCAAGAATGTGCTTCAAAGGTCTCATCCTGGGTTAAAGCTGGAATTGACGCTTTCATCTCCTCAAGGAAATTCAAGGTCAAATCGCTCTCCTCCCCGTGGTTCTCCGCTGCTTGATCAGCCGCCATTGCCCATAGGAACCACTTCTTCCACCTATTTCGTAGCGATATGTCCGACTGCAATAGACGCCTCTTTGCCTCCGCCCGTAACGAGTGTAAGCGTGTCCTCAACGAAGCTATGTCACTATTTGCTGCTCGGATGAAGGAACGTATTGCATCTCGCAAATTCGGCTCCAAGAATTATTGGCGTATCTGCAAGAGCGTTCTGAACAATTGCAAACCTTCTATACGTCTTCTGTTCAACCAGTTTGAGGTCCTGACCTCCTCTGCCGACAAGGCTGAATGCTTTGCTCGGAAATTTTCTTTCAACTCAACGCTTGACTCTTCCAGTGTACCCATACCCGATTTCCCTCTCAGAACTGAAGCCCTTTTGAGCGGGTTACACATATCCCCGTCATTGGTATTGGGCATTATCTCTAATCTAGACCCCCACAAGGCTAGTGGTGGGGATGGGATACCAGCCATTGTCTTGAAGAAATGCCCGCCTGAATTGGCGCTCGCCCTCTCTAAATTACACAACTACTGCCTCAAGGAATCTTGTTTTCCTGACTGCTGGAAGTCCTCATCCATTGTTCCTGTCTTTAAGAACTCTGGCGACCCCTACGACCCTTCTAATTACCATCCTATCAGTCTCCTACCCCTCTTTGGCAAACCGAAATGGTTAACCACCTTACATCACATGATCTGCTCTCAGACAAGCAATATGGATTCCGCTTTGCCCGATCTACAACTGATGTGCTTACAGCCATCACTGAATTTGTCTACCAAGCTCTTCATAATAACGGAGAATCTCGCGCAGTGTCCCATTTATATAAACTTTCTCTTCTAATACATTAGAAACCCTCTTCCATTGAATGTATAGACCTGATAGAGGAACTATATCGTTCCACAAAGCCGTCACCAAGAAAGGCATCACATCATTTACGAGTAAAGAAGGCCGTGCGAAACGATTTGATTGCGGAGAAGAGGATTGACGGGGAGGAAACAAGGTTCGCTATGGCCTTAGGCATCCGGGTTGAAATGACAGTAACGTCGAGATACTCCTAACTTGTGTAGGCAAACATTAATTGAAGCTTCAGATTTGCTGACATCACCCAGGAATGTCATCTAAATGAAACAGACGTTAAATTGTTGGTCGGCATAACTTAAACTGAAATTGTTTGTTTCTATAAAATTAACTGTAATTAAATTGTTTACACACACACACACAAATACACACGCGCGTGCACACATACACACACACACACACACACATATATATATTATCATGTGTGTGTAAGTATATATATATATATATATATATATATATATATATATATATATATATATATACAGACACACACACATATCTAAGGTAACTATCAGCAAAATATTCAGGAATATTCACTGCAAAACCTATCCAAGTGCCGACTGCGGAAGCGACGATCACCCTGTCATATGTAAACTAAGAGTGAAACTACGGAAACCGAAGAAGGCTAACGCAGCACCCAAATTGCAATACAAAAAACTCCTGAGCGACACGAACCTGAATGAAAAAAATATATGGACAATGTGAAAAGAAAATACGAGGGTTAAAGTGGAAACACCTACTAGAAAAAAACACATACACAAAAATGGAAATAGGTTTAAGATACAGGGTTCATAAAAAGATAAGAACAAAGACGTTCCTTCCATTTCTCGGACCAATCCTAATTGTTTTATTACCCCTTAAGCAGAAGAATATTTTCGCCACAAATCCAAGAAAAATTCGGATTACGACTTAAACGCAAACGACAGTAATTAAATATCGGAAAACAAAAAGAAAATTAATTCCTTTTAATAATATGTGGAAATAACCACTCTTTGCTTGAAGGTCGCGAGATCGGAAACTCGTGGAGGATAAATATGGAAAATAAAGTATTTAAAAAATCCACATTATAACCAATAACTTTTGCGGCTTCTCTCTTCTCTTTAAAATATTCACTTTTCTCTCGTTACAACAACTATAACCTCTCCATTATATATATATATATATATATATATATATATATATATATATATATATGTAAATGAGAAAAGAGATTTCTAAAAAAAGTTAATTTTAGTGGATACTCGTTTTTTAAATAGACGCCCCGTTCTTTTTCTTTATTTTGAAACAGTGTGCGCAGGCCGATTGACGTAATACACACTGTTTCAAAATGAAAAATATTTCGAACTACTGTATCGACTAAAAATAACGTTTGAATTAATGTGTGTGTGTGTGTGTGTGTGTGTGTGTGTGTGTGTGTGTGTGTGTGTGTGTGTGTGTGTGTGTGTGTGTGTATTCAGTACTTATTGGAAAGTGCTCAATATCAGTGATAGAGCTAACATATTCAATTGTATGGATATGACATTGTGAGCCTGGGTTTCAGGTTTGTCTGATGATCGCAAAAGCGTGAAACCCAGAGTCACAAACTCATATCCATACAAGTGAATATAATATTATAAATTAAAGATGTTTTTTCGCTACACTGTAATAGCCATGATTCAAAAATGGAAGGTAAAAACTTTAATTTTAATTATATAATTAAATTAAAAGCATTAGTTCCGTTTCATCTTCAATCCAATATTGGAATATTTTTGCTCTGTTAATTTACATTGAGCAGTTTCCTGGTTTTGTAAAAATAAAAATAAAAAATATCAATAAGAACACCGGATTATATATCTTACTGTTCTTTCTTTTATTTATATATACATACGACTGAATATATATATATATATATATATATATATATTCAGTTGTATTGTGGTGATTACCACCACCATCATACATAGAAATTGTACGACAAGCATTCATTGGTTAATCTCCTCAAAACTAGCCCGCTGATTGGTCAATTCCGACCAATCAAATCGCCTGCATGCGACAAATCTGTTTTCCCGCGTTTAGTACGCCGATCACGTGATACACCATCTTATATAAACAAAACACGAGTGGTTCTCTGTCTTTTTTCTCTCTCCCTTTCTCCGTCTCTTCGTCACTCTTGTGTCTCATTCCTTGCTGCCAAAATGTAACCTTCAAGAACTCCCGTCTTGACCATGCAGTCAGGCGTTAAAGAACATTGCAACATTCACGCAAGTACGAAATCTTAACTCTTCTGAACATCTTACCAACTTGTACAATACCCAATTCCTAACATGCAACAGGAACTCATTCTTCTAAACTACAGTTTAATAGTTAATCCAACCCTTATGAGCTCAGGTACAAATATTTCCAAATCTAAGAGACATAACTCTATCAACCCTTCAGCTTATTTGCATGTACATCAAGCACAATTAAATTCAATTGTTATGTTTTGAATCATTACGTTTTGTCTTGTATTTTATACCATGTGCTATTTTACGTCATATATAAATTGCATTGTGACCGCCGCATTGGATAGTGACCTCCAGCATCTTTTCATGTCCTTAATCACGCCTTTCCTAGTCAAAGTAAAAAACTTGTGGCGGGACCCGCGGCATGATTGGCGAATCCCGCTACAGTATACATATGCATGTATGTATATATATAGGCATGTATGCATGCATCCATTCATATATATATATATATGAATGGAAATATAGTCTTAAAGTGTGGTATATTTATGGGATAAAGTGCTCAATATCAGAGATAGAGCGTGTGTAAATATAAAAGTGAACATAGAAGTCAACACTTAGATACGACAGTCTGTTTCATGCTAGATGACCCGATGATTGCATCTAGCATGAAACAGACTGTCGCTTCTAAGTGTTGACTTCTATGTTCACTTTTTTATATATATATATATATATATATATATATATATATATATATATATATATATATGAATATATATATATATATATGAATATATATATATATATACATATATATATGAATGGATGCATGCATATATATATATATATATATATATATATATATATATATATATGAATGGATGCATGCATACATGCCTATATACATACATGCATGTATATATGCATACACACACACATAGAGGCGGTTAGAACGTTCGCTTTACAACTATGACAGACAGATTTGAATTTTATCATGATCGTCAATTGGTCAAGGAGGTGATTTTTGGATCTTATTGGCCTGGGAAGGCGATCCCAGCGTACGACACCTTTGGAAAGTGCGTGAAAACCATTCATCGATTTAACCTAAGCTCTGTGAGTTAAATTGGTAAACGAACTGTTCAGAGTTTGTCTATGCTTATATATAAGAGAGGATACTGAAAGTTTTCTGCTCGGACCATTTCCGTAGATGCAAAAACATCACATATTTTTCCTTGGAAGGAAAGGTTTCTTGGTCAGTTCACAAACTTTTCAACATCTTATCGGGCATTGCTTTTATTTTGAGATTCATCACCATTTCTCAGAAATGAAGGATATTCTGATAATCAGATCAGAGTGAACATCACTGAATTTTAATTAGAAATCAAGATTCTAGGCTTTGTGGAATAAGGAAAAGAATAGAGGAGATATGACGAGCAAATTGACAACATTGATTAAGGAATCAGAAAAGATAAACAGGAAGACAAAAGAAAATACCATTAACAAAGGGAAATAACTCACCGTCAACACTAGAATTTATGAAAAAGAGGAGGAATGCAGAAATAAATTAACATGGAAATAAAATTGAAAATACAGTTAAACGAACTAATTAAAAGAGACCTAAAAAAGGAATATGAATACAGAAAGGGTTGAAACGATCAGAAAAGAGGATAGCATGAAACCTGTTCCACCCGCAGCCTACGGCGATTTTTCGCATTGAAAAACAGAAACGGAGAAGTTATCCAAATATAAAGTCAAGATGTGACTGGGTAATCTAAGAGTACTATGCAAACTTGTATCTTCAAATGCTGTATCCCTTCATGACGCCGGTGATCACAGTTCTCCGTAACTTCTTAATCTTTCTAGCTTTTAGCAATGCTTCTTTTTACTGTCACTACCAGGTCGTTAGATATGTTTCTCTATGTTTTCCTATATTTCTCTTGCTTTCAGTATCTCTTCTGCGTGTTAAATTTTACAGGCTTTTCTTTCTCAGTATGTCTCAGAAATTTCAACTGCCTCTGATTTTTGTCCTTTTTATTTCCATTTTTTAAAAAGTTCCTCGATTCTTACGCGCAGCATCCATAGCGTTCTCAGTATCCTGTTGCAAAACAACATTTCTGTTGTCTCCAGTTTTCTCTCTTCATCTGTGACATATAGAAAGATTGATATTATTGATACATAGCACTTCACGACTTTCTTCGGTGTTTAACTTTCGGAAAATGTTTAAGACAGTGTTTAACTTTCGGAAAACATCTTTCGTTATTCCAACATGCCTTCGTATTTCTGTGTCACATTTTCCGTTATCTGTTATCTTTCTAGATATTTAAACTTCTGTACTTATTTGATTTTAACATCTCCAATTCATAGTTCGCCACTTGGAATGTTTCTTTTGTTTTCAACCATAGATTCTGCGGATTAGTTCTTTCTTATGCTCTGAAAATAAAAATACCAACAATGGCCGCTCTAGAAGATACGAGTGAAACTTCTGAGGAACCAACAAGTGAAACAAGTTCTGTTCTTTAAAATGTGATCCGCGGGAAAACACTTGGCAAGGATGGCAGAGTAACAGACCTTTTAAAACATTTGAAAGAATTGTACAAAGAAATAGCATAACTATTTACACAGTGAATATGCAGAAAAAAGTAACTGAAATATCCGCTGAAAGAATAATAATCTTATTTTTTTTACAAAAGAGATTATCAAGTAATTGGCAACAGTTGTCCTATTAGATTATTATTAAATATATGAAAAGTATTAGCAAAAGTAGCTACAAATACTCTAAATAAAAATCAACTACATGAAGAATCAGATTTTAGGAGTGGTCACTCAGCAGTAAACCAACTGATAAAAGGCAATAGAATAGAACAACCTGTTTTTGATTATCTTCATGTGAACTTTGAAAAGGCATTGGAAACAGTAGAACGCGCAACAGTCTCATTAAAAGTGTAGAGTACTAATGAAAATTATTATAAAAGTTATTGGGTATATATACGGTAACAGTATTGCAATAGTTTGGCTACACAAAGATACATATGAAATAAAGGCTGGAAAAGGGTAGTTAGGTTAGGGATTACAATTTATACGGAAATTATTTACGACAAGCCTCGAAAGCCTCGAAAGTATCTTCTGAAAAATGAAATGGGGAGGAACGAGGACAAGCATAAATGGGGAATAGTTAAACTATCTACATTTTTCTGACAACATTTATTCATCACTGGTTAAAATGTATAACTAATAGTTGAGACCATACGGCAAACCTTTTTAATACAACGCCCAAGAGCAATTCAATTGTGAGGGCTACTGTTTAAATGGTTAATATGATACGATTATGTGATATGATTGAAAGAGGAGGTGATAAGAAATTAAGATTATGAGGATAAGGAGGATATATAAGGATATATAATGATTGACACTTGACTTGAAGGGGTTAAGATTTTAGTGTTCAGGGAAGCATCCACGCAGGAGTCTGTTCCACAAAACAGTTCTTAGAAAAAAGATTAAGGAGACATTCTACTTACACTTTGATCATGGAAGACAAAAAGGCTTGGTGTATCTTAGCAGTAAAGATTTGAACTGGAGGGACAGAAGAATGGAACTTGTCTGAACATATGGCCTGAAAAGAACAAAAGAGTAGTAATAGGCTCGCAACGTTGCTTCTTATGGAAAGAGGCTGCAGGGTAGGGGTGAGAATATGTTACCCCAAGGCTCTATCCTGGGTCCCACACTGTTCTTTATCTTCATTAACGATCTTCCAGATGTCATCAATTCCCAAGTAGGCATCTAGGCAGACGACACCACTGTTTGCTTCTAAATAGCAAATCTGGTATCACTGACAAAACTTGGTCTCGAAAAGGACATCCAATCTGTGGTTGATTGGGGGGGGGGCAGGAAATGGCTGGTTAACTTTAATGCCTCATAAACAAAACTGCCCTCTATTACCCACCAAAGAGAACCGTCCCTGCTTCCCACTAGAATGTCTGATGCTCAACTCCACGAGAACACCTCTTTGTGACTGGTCTCACACTGTCCGATGACCTCAGATGGAATAATTATATTGAATCAATAGCTTCATCTACCGCAAGGAAAGTTGGTTCTCTGTGTCGCGCCAAAATGTTTTTCTCGCTCGAGTCCATCCTTCAAATCTATAAATCAAGCATTCGCCCTTGCATGGAATATTGCTGTCATATATGGTCTGGAGCCCCCGCTGTTCATCTTAGGGTCTTCGACAAAATCCAGAGACGAATATGCAATGTGGTTGTCCCTGATCTGGCATCTCGTTTACAGTCGCTCTTCCACAGACACGCTGTCGCCTCCCTCTGTCCTTTCTACAAATAGTTCCCAAACTGCATGAATTTAAACGTGCCACTCGGTCGGCATCTCGGTCACACCCTTTCACTGTTAAATGTAGCCGGCTCTTCTACTCCAATAGCTTCATGTCTCGCACTTCCCGTCTGTGGAACTCCTTTCCTCTTACTTGCTTCCCGGATAGCTATAATCTCCAACTATTCAAAATCAATGTCAATCGACATCTCCAGATGCCTTGATCTATTCCCCGTCCTTCTCTTCATCCTTTCCACTCTCACGCCTCTTCACTCTTGCTCCTACTTTCTGTAAACCCTTGCGTGCTGGTGGCACCCCCGCCTTGCTTGGGGTGAAAAGTTTTTAAAAAATGATTTTGTACTCTGGAATGCTGAAAAGTGAGGATTAAGCATTTCCAGCCCAGGTATGGCAGCAGTGCTCCATTTCGGTCTAATCTGACTCTTGTAATGATAAGGCATAGCAGAATAAGCCGATCATTTTTCCAAACTCTTTAGCAATGGATTATAAGAATTTTTGATCTGTCCAGATGTGTTGATATACTTCCTGTAATTGTTTCAATTTAGACTTTACTTTCGGAGTATCTTTTGTTGTTTTAAAAGTAACAGAAATAAAACAAAAGTAATGTTTAATTGTAACGTTTTGAATAAAATGTCGTAAGAAGAGAGGAAAAAAGAACTAAAAGTCTAAGATTGAAACAAAACCCCCAAAACAGAATATAACAACGTATAATGATAGGATGGGAAATATTGAAAAAAACAAACATATATAAGGAAAAACAACTTGCTCATATGATTAAAACTTCAGGTGTATTATGCATGTATAATGTCAGGTGTTTTATCCATGTATAATGTCAGGTGTATTATGCATGTATAATATCAGGTGCATTATCCATGTATAATGTCAGGTGTATTATGCATGTATAATGTCAGGTGTATTATGCATGTATAATGTCAGGTGTTTTATCCATGTATAATGTCAGGTGTATTATGCATGTATAATGTCAGGTGTATTATCCATGTATAATGTCAGGTGTTTTATGCATGTATAATGTCAGGTGTTTTATCCATGTATAATGTCAGGTGTATTATGCATGTATAATGTCAGGTGAATTATCCATGTATAATGCCAGGTGTATTATGCATGTATAATATCAGCGAATATACATTGGTACGAAATATTGTAATTAACAATAACTTTTGAAACAAAATAAAAACTCACCAAGGTCAACAGTTTCCACTGTTGACCTTGGGTTAAGATTGTAATAATCGGAAAAGCATCCTCTCGGGAGTCTATTCCACAGAGTAGCGGCTCTCGGGATGTAGTTAATGCAAAAGTTAAAGAGAGAAAGGTGATCGATTTTGTTTAACGGCATATCCCTACCACTATGGGCAGTTTGTTATCCATTTGTTTCATTAGTCCAGAGTTTATCAACATTTTTTTTTACTTCAGGGAGCACTTGTAAAATAACTAAAAATCTGAGGTGCACTTTAAAGAAAAAAATAGCTATGAAATTTGGAAATATTAAATTTGGTTTAGGATTCCCCTAAAAGATTAGCAGCACAATTTGCATTTAAAGCTTTTATGAATAACCGGTTTTTTTTAGAGAGGTCGATAATGACTGATTTAAATTCCTCGAGGAAGGCAAAAAGCGAAGGGTTATCTACTCCTCCTTAAAAATGAAAGAATCTAACATTGTGTTAGAAATAACAAATGATTTAACCCTGTGCCTGGTGCTTTTAGCTTTTTAAAAATAAAGATATTTTTAAATATAAAAATAATTCTTAAATTACCTTTCTGTTAACTTGGGTGCATCTGGCTACCTTTCAGGGTGCATTAGTGTGCCTGAGCGCACCAGTTGAGAAACACGGTGTTAGTCAATTCTACTTCGAATTTATTGACGATTTTTACGACTAGCATCCTCCAAGGGAATGAAAACAGACTAAACATTACCAAAGTATCAACAGTGAACTTTAGAAAATATAGAAAAAATGCACGTGGCCCGTTGCAATAATAACTTCACGTCGAGCATATTTTATTAGTGAATCTTCATATTTTAGAAGAATATGTTTTTTTCAAATATCTAAGTTTTGAATTGTAAAAAAATAACAAACCGGAAGAATTTTGTTAAAGGAGGCTCTGTAACAAAACAAGATTTTTTTACTAAATGTTCACCTAATACAAGGCTCAAGAGCTACTCAATGTAGAGGGTTACTAAATGAGATCGTTGTATGGACGTAAGAGGGGGAAGAAAGTGAAGATTATAAAGATATGTAGGATAAATAACGGTTGATCTTAGATTTCAAGAGGTTAAGATTGTAATAATCGGAAAAGCATCCTCTCGGGAGTCTATTCCACAGAGTAGCGGCTCTCGGGATGTAGTTCTTCGAGTGGAACTTCCTTCTGACCAATAGCATGCGAAGGGAATGAGAATAGTTCGATCATGTTTCCGTGACATAGCGTCTCCGAGATGTAAAGGGTGGCACTGAGGAATGCAGCTCTGAACATTTGCCATAGAAATAGTGATAGATTTGTGATAGTCTTGCGACGTTTTGTTTGTAAAAAAGAGGCTATAGGATTAAAAAAATAATTAATCACCCGCAAAGCCGCGTAAACACCTTTGAATTCTGTCAAGGCCATAAAGTAAGGAGTGAGTAGTTCCAGTAAGATATGGTACAGTGTAACCCGGATATAAGAGACCCGGATATAAGATAGATTTTATCTGGTCCCAAATTAGAGCCTGTGTTAATGTATATATAATAAACCAAACCCTGATATAAGATAAACCCGGATATAAGATACTTCTTATCCGGTCCCGACAACTCTCTTATATCCGGGTTACACTGTATTAATATTACCTTACGGATCTGACTTCTTTCTTGTTTTTTCTTTCTTTTTTTTTTTTTTTTGAATAGAACACGGTAGGAGCCGGATACTTACTGTACAAGGAACCGATCATTTTTTTCAAAATCTTTAGAGATGGATCGTATATACGATTTCATCTTGACCTGATTCCCAATAGACATTTCAGACAGGGGGGCTCATTAAAAGTACAACCATTCATCGTGAATGGAGAATGTTACTTTGTTTTTTGTGGGTATTGAATCCGGCAGGATTCGAACCTGGAACATCTGCTCAAATAGGGCTATACCCTAAAAATAACGTTTGAAGTAATAAATATATTTGTGGATTTTTTATCCGACATTATTTCTTATTATAATAAACGCCATTTTTTAAAATTAAACAGTGACGTTAATAACAACCGGCCTAGATCGAGAAGTCTTAAAATAACATTTATGGTCATAAGAAATAATGATGGATGAAAAATCAATTTCAAACTTCGAGTACGTAAACTGGAACTTGCAAATATAGATTCGTATAAGTCCCAATTAGAGATGAGCGTTCCCTAAATAGGTAATTCAAACTTTTGCCTATTAAGATGGCCAAATTGGTTCCAGCATGTTTCGGCTTTAGGAGCGATTTCTCTGCTGGAAAAAGAGATACAGGTTCGATTCCTGCTGGGAGGCACACTTTTTCTTTAGTAGGACTTCTCGATCTAAGCCGGTTCTGATTAATTAAACTCTTTAAGAAAGTATTTTAAAAAATAGGAATAGCAACTCAAAGACGCGTGTCCACTAAAAATAAAATTTATACCGATAAGGTATATATATATATATATATATATATATATATATATATATATATATATATATGTATATATATATGTATGTGTGTGTGTGTGTGTGTGTGTGTGTGTGTGTGTGTGTGTGTGTGTGTGTGTGTGTGTGTGTAAACGTTCGAAAAACACTAAAATAAAACTACAAAACCGCGGGCGTAGTATTGAGGTATAAAAATAAAATGTTCATCCATTCTTTGATGGTTTGAATAAATTCAAAAACCTTCAAGTTAATGTCCCCTGAAAACAGATAAATATTTGACTCTGCAACAGGTTGTGGTCAGCTAATTCAAATGAGTCATACGACAGTTTCTCTAAGTCAATAGGTAGACTCTGCAACAGGTCGTGGTCAGTTAATTCAAACGAGTCATACGTCAGTTTCTCAATAAGTTAATACTTTTTTCTTCTCCTGTGAATAACATTTACTAAATTTAAGATCTTTCTCTATATCAGTCACGTGTCCATTTTACGAACATTTGGAACAAGATTATTTACAAAGAACAAATACAGCCACAAAAATATCGATATAAAATTTTTGGTCTTACAATTTAATATTTTACCACAATGGAAGTTTAATATATTACCAACGCTGATGTAAAATAGTGAAGAATTTTAAATACACCCAGTTAATTACTAAAGCCATTATATATATCTTGGCTTTTTTTCCCCACCATTAACATAACCCGCGGACTTGTCTGATTGACTAGAGAATGACACTTTCAATAATGGACAAATATCTGTCCAACCATTCGTCATCCAACTGTTATTTTGCACTCAGTGACACGTTACTCTTCAGTATAAAGTTAGCATCCTGATGCCAATAAAATTCAATAAATCCATAAAATTCAATAAATACATCGATATTTTACTAATATGGTAGTCATTTTCATGGATAGAAACAAGTAGCTTGCGTCGATTTAAAGAATATAAAACGGTTCAATGAAAAATATAACGAAAATGAACGGCCAAGGCGGTTCTAAAACCATATGCTTTTGATAGTTGCTTTAGCATAAATCTATTTCATATAAACTTAGCAATCAGAGGTCCCCAAGTAATACATAACGAATGATTGACCTCTCATAAACTTACACTCTAGATGGGGGACAGGGAGAAAATGGATTCATTAACTTTCCCTAGATTATTTGCGTGCAAGTGAATGTAAGGAACCCGAATGCGTATTGAACTCTGCTCTCCGATTACTCATCCTGAGCCGCTATCCACTACACCAATAGACGAGGATAGTGGGGTGAGGACATTCTAACCTCATAGATTAAATAATAGGTTAATTTCGAAATTACCAGAAAGTTACTTGGATCGATAAATACCTGAAGATGGCCAGAGGGTACAACAGACGAAACGTTGTAATAATAACAGCAAAGATAAGGATATTAGCCCGAATGTAAATAATAATAATAACTCCACATCTTAGAAATTCAGATAGAAATTACATAATAGCTGTTTAACCACCAGTAGACTTTTTCTCCATATCTAAGGAATCCGAATCAGGGCAAGAGGTAGCTTGTCGAGAGATGATTGTAAATCTGAGTCCCGCACTATCTAGCGCCTCAGTAAATCGTTACCTGGAATAAATGTGTTGTAGAACTACGTCATTTCTGATGTAGTGACAGAACACGAGGTAAACACATTGAGAAACTGCAATACAGGCTGTTACTGACACTGGCATCAAGAGAGGATCAACTTGGAAATATCCCGTTTCATTTTGGGGATCTAAAAAGAATTTTTTATGGTTCACTAGATAATTAATGGGATCTGTTATGTAGATGATGGCATTAAACGAAAACATGCACAAATAAAGAACCAGCAAAGATTTGCTTATTTGAATGAAAATTTCCCCCTGCGATGCGAGTTAAGTGTTATTATGTCGCTTTCCTTGTTGACTTTCCCCATTATCATTCAACAGAGAAAATTGCACGATATTTAATAAGTATTCTATAAAGTTATTCCTACTCATTGTTGTTCTGACGCCATTTTCCCTTGCGTCTCTTTACTTTTCTGAAGTCCGTCCGAACGACATTTCTATTTCTCTATAGACAAATAACATTCCTTCTTGTTTGCATTTCGCAGCCACCTACAATGTGTTTGCAGTATTTTCGACTAACGTCCTTGGGAACACTATTATTAAACCAAGCTTGTTAGTTCATCTCCCATTGTTATTTTTCTTTCTTTGTTCATACTCCTAGTCCATAATATACGTACTTGTATGCAAATCTATTTGAATATAATCAGTTTTATGCACAAGTATGGATCTACAGCGTACAGAGGTGCTAATCAGCTAACATCTCAGAAACATATTTATGCTCGACGAGGAAGTACGTTTCTATTTACAACTGTGTGAGTAAATCTACATATAAGTTGGAGATCACAACTTGCGGGTTATACACATCTATAGCCACACAAGAAACAAGAATCGCGTTCTTGATTTTATAATTTCCAGATCAGTTTCATTTAATCGGTTTTCTGTGCGGAGGTAGTATAGAACTATATCACATGACAAAGAGGAAGAATAATGGACCAATCGAATCATTCTGTTTTGGTGTTGAAAAGTCCTAAGATTGGGGCCCCTCAAAAGAAATATAAATGTAATCGTCAAGGAAGAATTCGGTGAACGTACCAGCTGCAATCGGATTCCGCAACAGTTACCGGCAACTACAAAGGAACTGTCCTCAACGGTCTACTCACACTGACCAGATTACGCCAAGGTCAAAGCTGAAAATTCAACGGACTCTCTTCTCTCTCTCTTTGTATGTACATCCCCTTTCTCTTCTTCACGTACACATAAAGACGTTTGCTTCTGAAAAGAACATTAATTTCTCTTTATCAAGTATCATCTGTTTTGTGTTAAAGTATATATATATATATATATATGAAGAAATATAGTCTTAAAGTGTGCTATATTTATGGGATAAAGTGCTCAATATCAGAGATAGAGCGTGTGTAAATATAAAAGTGAACATAGAAGTCAACCCTTAGAGGCGACAGTCTGTCTCATGCTAGTGCAATCGTCATGCAACTAGTGCTGTTATTTTTCTCGGCTATTTATATATATGGGTCAGTGGTGCATTGTGGGCAGTCTATTTTGGCGTTTACTTTTACCGGAAGTCGCACATTTGTTTATTTATTTATGTCAAATTATTTTGCTTGTTTTTGGGGTTTTTTTTTAAATTTTATTTTAATTTTTTATCTTATGTATTTATTTATTTTTTATTTTGATCGGTGTTTTTTATTAACGTAGTAAAAATTTGTTTATATAGCTTATTGTTGGAAGTCTATTATGGCGGTCATTTACCGGAAGTCGTTTATTTGCTTATTTATTTGGGTCAAATTGTTTTGCTTGTTTTTATTCATTTTCATTTTTATTTTTTATCTTATATATTTGTTTATTTGTCATTGATTAAAGCTATTTGTTGAATTTTGGGGTGGAATGTTGTGGTTTGTTCTGACTATTATTTTGGTGGGAACAGTTTTTAATTTATTTATTTGGGTTGATTATATATATTTGTTTTTTCTAAACTGCTAGTTTATCGTTATCGGTTGTTAGTTTATTTATACATTTGGATGTATTTAGATCAATTTATTATACTTGTTGTTATTTATTTGTTACACTGTATATTTTCTCTTTTTGGTTTTCGATTTTTAAGTAACGCAGTATATTATTTTTTATTAATTTTTTTATCGTTATATAACAGTTATAACTATTTTCCGTCCGATTTTTTGTTTTGATTTTTATAGTTTAATTTTTTGTTCATAATAGTTTGATAATTTGTTCATTATTTACTTTATTGATTTTTTTTTCGCCTATTCTAACAGGTGTGGTTTGGTAATTTGTTTGGATTAATTTATTTTGCTTATTTTATTGTCATTTTGTTTGTTTATATTTTTTTAATTTCTTTTAAGTAACGTAGTAAAAATTTGTTTTCATGTCTGCATTTTGAAATTAGCTCGGATCTTTTATTTAATAATTTATTTTGGTCTGGGAAGGTAATGATAGCTATTTTTTCCTCCAAGCAAAGTTTGCAAGTTTTGTATAGGTTGTTGTAGGCTGATGATTTTTTCCTTATTTTCCAAGATATTTTTGGTGTGGTGTGCGTTTTGTTTTTTATTTCCCAGATATACTTAGAAAGCATTGTGCTGTTCGCATATTTACTATTTGTGAAAGATGTTTTGTGTACATAATTTCTTTGTTTCCAGGGTCCTTCGGTTACTGCTATGTATACTTTTTCTTCATTATCTGCTGATTTTATCGTGGCTTGGTAGATTACGTTGTTTTGTAGACAATTACCGTTTAAAGGACATTCGTTTTTTATTCTGCAGTTGCACGTGGGTTTAATTTGTTCGTGTGGTTTGTTAATAATTTTCATGTTGTGCTTTTTTATTATTTGTGCCATGTTCTCGGTGCAACTGTAGCTGATTTTTACTGTGTTTTTGTTGAATATTTTGTGTAGGGTGTTTGATTCCGGGAAGTGTTTGTGTAAAAGTTTGAAGAATATTTTTCCTATGTTTGTTTTTACGTTTTTGCTGTACGGTGGATTGAACCATATGATATTTCTTTTCCTGTTGGCCTTTTTTGTGTTCTGTGGTGAGTGAGTGAGTGTTACTGGGAATCCATTATCTTTTAGGGCTGTTTCGTAGTATTTCTTAGCTTTGTTAAATATAGATTCATTGGAAGAATTGTCGGAAAGCCTGCGGTTAATCGATTTTGGTATCTGTTTGATTATAGAAGGCGGGTGGTTGGAGGATGTGTGTATGTACTGTGGTTTATCATTGGGTTTTCTGTATGGTTTGTGTGTGCCTTTTCTTAGGTTGAAGGTAACATCTAGAAAATCTACTTCGTTTAGGTTAGTTTTTATATCTATCTCGAATCCGTTGTTTTTGAAAATTTTAATTATTGCTTTTCTAGTTTTATCTGTGTTTTGTTTGTTGCAGTTTCTTAAGATTATGAGACCGTCATCCCTGTAGAGTCCTGTGTCATTTCTATCCATTATTTTGCTTAGTTCGTGTAGTAAGTAAATACCTACGATTTCGCATGTCTCTGCACCGCCAAAGCTTCCCATTGTAGTGTCAAATATCCCATCTTTCTTTATCCATGCTTCTTCATGGTGAAATAGTAATGATTTACGGGAGTGCTTAATGATGTCGATTTCGTTTGGTTTTATTATTATTTGTTCCTGAGCTAAGTTGATGGCCTTATCTAACGTACGTTCTGTTATGGATGGGTAAAATTCTTTTATGTCTAATTGTAGGAAGTGGCAATATATATATATATATATATATATATATATATATATATATATATATATATATATATATATATATATATATATATAACCGATTGCTGGTCAGAGTTATGTACGACCAGTGGATGGTTTTTTAAAAAGTACCCTATACACAATTCAAAAATTGAACGTGCAGAGCTTTAAATACTAATGCCTGAAGCGATATTAATGTTTGAAACAATGGTAGCTAGAGTGTAAGTGATTCCTATTTTTTTAATGTGTATATATATATATATATATATATATATATATATATATATATATATATATATATATATATATGGTAATTAGCAAAAGTTTAAGACTGATTCAAAGTTTACTTGTACACGTTTATCTTAAAGTTAAAAAGACCATATAACAATTAATCTGGCTCAATGTTACTCAAAAATTTGTACCTGACAATGTTCTCTCTTCATTCCAAGCGAAATAGTCCAGTGGTCTGTATTTTGTATGCTTTCCTTTCTTTCGATCACTGCTTGGATATGTCAGGGCATGTTGTCACAATAGTTAACCGAGATTTATTCTTTCCAGACATATTTAACAGTCTCTCTTTGTGTGCTTTGTTAGTTAAATGTTTTTCTGCATCTCTTTTTTTTTGGGGGGGGGGGATTTCCATAAATTTTGAATTGGATTAAAATCTTCTGTGGCCTGATCCAGCGTTATCGCGTGTTCAAAAAGTGTTTCTTCAAAAACTTCTGAACGACTTTTAACTGGGGGCAAGTAGCAACATTCATCTTTGTTCCTGGAGACAAAAAGTAGAATTAAACTGTTCCAAATTTGGACATGGCACCCCAAAATATTTGGCTTCGTGGGTGCTTCATAGTCTGAATTTTATACTTTTCATCAAATCTTCTACCAGTAGGTGGGTGAACTTACGGTCATATCACGGTGAAACACCGGTTCCTGTACGATCACCGAAGTTAAGCAACATCGAGCTTGGTCACTACCTAGACGGGTGATCGCTTGGGAATACCAGGTGCTTTAAGCTTGGATGTGCGGGTGGTGTAATGGATAATAGTTTGGAATTGTTAATCGGAGAGACACGTTCCAATTCCTGTTGGGTTCGTCATATTCACTTACGCCAAAATACCCTTTGAAAAGTTATAAATACATCTCTTCTCCCCCAGCTATGGGTTAATTAGTAGCGCTTGTATCACTAAATTATTATTATCTTTCCAAACTTCTTCAAATGTAAAAAAATATTTCCTGCTTTTAAATAAACTGCAAAGGGTTGATAAGCCGTAGAAAACGAATCAATCAGTCCTACCAGTGTGGGTTATAATTTTCCTATCACGCATAACAAACTGTTGCAAAGACAATTCATTTGAAAACATAACTTTGCTCTAGTCTTCATTCAACTCTCTAGGTTTCATGTTGCATCGTAAATGCTTGGATTTCATATCTGCAGTTAGCCGTGATTTTAGAACCGGTTTGAATGATTCTACACCAATCTCGAATCTCAGACGACGTGAAACTGTCATAGCACTGGCATTTGTACCATTTTGAAGCAAAGCAGCATGTATATTCTTACAAGAACTTGTTGGGTATCGTATAGCAATGTACTTCACCAAATAGTTATCTCTATAATTGGTTTTCATCTTCTCTTGTTAAATGTCCCTGAATCTTTTAAATTCATGACAGCAATGTCCGCTGCTGATTTTTACAACCTACTTTTACACTAATTCTGCATTCAGAATAGGCTTCGTCCCCTAGAACCAAAATTTGGGCCCTTCGTGTAGGTGAAAGTGAGGATTCTTTGTCCATATTCTAAGCCTAATTCACTACATAATTACTATTACAATGGCTGCTAATTTGGCAATGAGAAAACTTTTTCTAACCATAAATCATGTGTTAACAATGACTGATGCTATAACAAAAAGCTATTGCATTATGCAATCCGTATGATGGAAGGTAATAGAACAAAAAACACGAAAATAACCTTGTTACAGATAAGTGGTCTTAAATTTTGTTTTTTAGTCTGTAAGACTTGCATTTTCATTCCATGTTGAATTAATTTATTTTGAATTTTATTAAATGACTCACAGTTACTTCAAATAAATATTATGTTTGAGTTACCTACTTCAAAGAAATATTATATTTGGGCTCCGTATAAACCTTCACAAGATGAGTGTATAATAACAAGCTATAAGTATCTTCTTATACCGAAGAGCTATAGTTAAACGTTCATTCGGATTTGTACAATGATGTACGATTGGTTCTAATTGTGTTTTCATGAATACTATTTTGTTTTATGCTTATTGCCCGAAGTGAAAAAAAGAAAGAAAAAGGAAAAAACAGAGAAGAAAGAAAGAAAGAAAGAAAGAAA
The DNA here is from genome assembly GCA_964036315.1 of Acanthosepion esculentum. Classification (NCBI taxonomy): domain Eukaryota; kingdom Metazoa; phylum Mollusca; class Cephalopoda; order Sepiida; family Sepiidae; genus Acanthosepion; species Acanthosepion esculentum. The sequence continues at coordinate 119,266,640 of OZ038482.1, read as the reverse complement.
GAAAGAAAGAAAAAAGAGAGAAAGAAAACATGAAAGAAGAAGAAAAATGAAAGAAAGAAAAAGAAAAAGAAGAGAGAAAGAAAACATGAAAGAAGAAGAAAACTGAAGGAAAGAAAGAAAGAAAGAAAGAAAGAAAGAAAAGAAGAGAGAAATAAAGAAAATATGAAAGAAAGAAAAAAGAAAGAAGAGAAAAAGAAAAAATGAAAGAAGAAGAAAAATGAAAGAAAGAAAGAAAGAAGAGAGAAAGAAAGAAGAGAGAAAGAAAGAAAACATGAAAGAAGAAAAATGAAAGAAAGAAAGAAAGAAAACATGAAAGAAGAAGAAAAATGAAAGAAAGAAAGAAAGAAAGAGAAAGGAAGGAAGAGAGAGAAAGAAGCAAAAATGGAATAAAGGATATATATTTGTTTAAGTGTTTTCATTACTGCACATTCATGCTTGCATCCACAAAAAAAAAACAACTTACACACATGTACATCTTTTTACATACAAAAATGCAAATAAATTGCAGACAGAAATTTAACTATAACGATTGAAAGTTAATTTCTCTATTAATTGTGACTATAAAAACCAACGCCGCTAAAAGAACGTAATCTGCGGAACATTCGTCCCTAAGATTTATGCATTAGAATGGAAATGTACGCATATCGGGACAGTGGACCCGGCGAAAACAGAGGGGGGAAAAAGTAATTAATACTTCTCTTCAAATCCTTAAGAATTGCTAAGTATCCATTCGTTGAACTTGTTTATCGATTATATTAAGAAATGATATGGCAATAGACGAACTACTCGAGGTAAGATCGAGTTACATGTGAAGCTAAGTAGTTCGAGCATGGAACTAAAGGAATCTAGGTCACTGAAACAAGCAGATAGGTGCAGTTCGGTAAGAACAAGGAAAATTACATACATAAAACACTTCCTCTGGTCAGTGTTTCTTGCGATCGCTAAATGACTCACTACTTGAATTTGATACAATTTAATGCGCAATGAAAATGTAGAACGGAGTACAAGTAAATTGGCAAGAGAAAAGTGTTTGTGTGTGTGTGTGTGTGTGTGTGTGTGTGTGTGTGTGTGTGTGTGTGTGTGTGTGTAAGTGTGTAAGTGTGTGTGTGTGCATGTGTGCGTGTAAGTGTGTGTGTGTGTGTGCATGTGCCTGTGTGTGTGTGCGTATGTGTGTGTGTGTATGTGAGTGAGAGAAAAACAAACAAAACAACTAGATTTTATCGAGCTGATAATGTTCTGTGTTTATCATGATTAATAATACAGATATAACATTTGTCACTTAGCTGATTGATGTTATTTTCAGCATCCCGACTTCAGAGTTTAGTAGACGGTCCCACTAGCAATCGCCCCGTCCAGTCGTCAGGAGATACCAGTAATTGTTTATTTTCTCGTTTTTCGTCATTTTATATTGAGTTTAAAAATTACTTATGCACGTTTTCATTTGTGCAAGGTTGATTTTTTTCTTATTTCAGTGTGTGTGTGTGTGTGTGTGTGTGTGTGTGTGTGTGTGTGTGTGTGTGTGTGTGCATGCGCACACACATACATATATATGTGCGTCTCTTGCTCAAAGAGTTGTTGATTATTCGTGGCTCTAGGCCACTGCTGGGTATATAGAAATATATTCCCTATGAGTATATAAGTGGGTATATAACGATTTACTAAGCGTGACTTATATGTGGCACAAGGTCACGAGTATGGAGCAACCAGTGAAGTTCGAACTCACCACTCAGTTGTAATTGCTTTAGCGAGGCATGTTTGCTAAACATTACACTACGTCGAAGTGCCCATGATTTTCTAAGCGGAGCTTAGATCTGGCACAAGGCCGAAAGTGTGGATCTCTCAGTAAGAATCGAACTCGCTACTCAGGTAGCGAGACAAGATTGATAACCATTACAACACGTCGAAGTGTCTATACCAAGGAAGAGAGCTCATTAGTGCAAAATATTCAATGGAAATATTTATAGAAAAAGTCAGAGGGAATCTGGCGGTGGGCAAATGACTGAAGTGTGTGTGTGTGTGTGTGTGTGTGTGTGTGTGTGTGTGTGTGTGTGTGTGTGTGTGTGTGTGTGTGTGTGTGTGTGTGTTCGTTACTTCCTGCTCATAGTGTTTTTGGCTTCATTTGTCACGTGATATAATCTGGCCATTTTTTTAAAAACACACTCATGAGCCTCTAAGTGTTTATCGACTGAATCTATCCTTTGTTACATTATCAATTTAATAAAATGTGATTACAATCCAGTCTATCAGTTTTTAATACTAAGATCGAGAGCCACTCAAAGTAGAGATTAATTTGAAAGTGATAACGAGTAACGAGCTGCGTGAGATGAATGAAAACGAAAGAAATGAAGTTTACGAGGATAAGGAGGATAGATAATGATTGACTCTTGAGTTACAGTAAGAAAAAAATATATGCAGTTTGGAACTCTTTGGAAAAGAGTCCAAAACTGCTTATTTCAATTTCGATATAAAAAAAAAATCCAAAAATTGCATATTTCAAACTTTGACCATTGTAAAAATAACCTCCATATATAGCTCGAGTGCTATTCAAAGTAAACGTTACTGTTAAAGTTTACGGGGATAAGGAGGATTGATAATTAAGTTAGCATAAGAAAAAAATGAGGCCGTGGATCTATAGAGAAAACTTCAAAATATTAACCAACGAATCAGTATAAAATCTTAATTTTTGATTGCTTCAGACAACAAACTTAGGATAATCATCGACGTAAAACTTTGTATCCCTTCATATCATCAGTGATTTTAACAAATAATTACACCGTTAAATATTTGGGAAGTGTTTGAACAGAAAGTGTGACATTGAAATCCGAAGACAAAGTTAAGCAATGTATTAAAAAACAGAATAATTTTGCTAGAAACAGAGAAAAGAGTACTGAAATGTTATTTTAATCTCTGTTCTATAATGGCAGTGGATGCTGGACATTCTCCTCACTGATCAAGAAGAGACTTGAAGCAATCAAAATGTGGTTCTACAGAAGGATGCTGAGCATGCCATGGACTGAACATGAGAGCAACGACGAAGTTTTAGAGAAAATGGAAACAAAAAGAACACGTATACTTAACATCAGAAAGAGGCAGTTGAAATTTCTAAGGTACACAATAAGTGCTTGAAGAATACGAACATCACGGGACTGATTGGAAGCCAAAGGGACAGAAGAAAACAGGATCAATAACATTGTAGTTTCATCGATTTTTTTTAATAAAAAATTTCTAAGTAGAAGCACCAGATCAGATATGACAGCAATATTCAAAGCCCGAGCGAATGGTGGACTTATAAATAGGTAAGATATATTCAGGAAAGAAAAATTGTCTAGTATAACACAATGATCCAACTTTCTTAGCGTCAGAGCTAGCAATGGATTCAATATAATTTTTCCACTTCATGTCGACCGGGAAAGAAATTAGAAAACTTAAACAAAAAAAATTAAAAAAAGAAAATGCTTAGATAATATTTACATTTTTAGGCGCGAACTTTCAGTAGAAATACAATGATTAAGTTTTTTCCTTTCGTCATACTTCGAAAATCTGATGTTATAAGACACGCTTAATCCGTCTCGTAGCGCGCGAGCACACATACGCAAAATATAGAAGACGAAGTTTCAAATAGACCATTTGGGATGATTATTCTTTGGGGGAGAAATATCTACTAGTAATTTTATTTCAGCCACCACTTTTATTAAATATTCACGAAATTCCCTCTCACCCGTTAATTTAGGCTGCGGCCATTTTCGGACAAAACATATCATTCTTGAATAATATACAAAATACATATTTGAAAATTCCAGCCAGCCCCTTTTATTCCAACCACCCCGTCTATTTGAAACTCGACTACAGGTAGAGATTTTATTCTTTTCAAGTCCTGTATTTCGTTTCAGTATTGAAAGGTCTAAACCATATCGACTGTCAGATGTTAACAAAGCAAGACTGCTATTAACAGAGGTAAATTGATGTATGAATAATTTGCTTTGTGCGGGTCAAGCTCTGTTAATTACAGGAATGAAGTGTGTGCTTGATTTGTGGTGAATTCTAATCTCTCTGTTACGCCCTGATTATGACAGCAATGTTACTAAAACGGTCAAAGCCTGTAAAAAGTTGTTTCTAAATGGTCGATCTTAACAAATCTTGTCTCTACGACTTTCATTTAATCTTATCAAATTATCCCTTCTGCATTTCTTTTCAACCTTTCCCTGTTTGTTTTTTTTTATTCTTGATTATATCCATATTTAATTTAATTTAATATTTAATTAAATATTTTAATTAATTTAATTTGCAGTCTTATTCTTTACCAGCCTAGAAGCAGCCCTTCTGGCGGACTTTATGCTAGCTCCTGCGCAGGTCTTTTGGGACTTACCTTCAGCGTCCTATGTACGCAAAAATTATAAGAATTTAGAAATAATAAAATTATTTTATCTTTATTCGACACCTTAATTCGGCATAATCTTTCTTCGTATACGCAACCGATCTCCGTAGTTTGTTTACCTTTATTTTGCGCACAATTCTTATTTTCTTTTAAAATCTCCATTCGTTCTTATTTTCTTCGCTACTCTTGTATATTTATATTGGCTATAGCTCTTAATTTTTCTTAAGTACTACCTAAGATTTTTCTTTTTCTAAAGCCATATCTTCCTGGCATCAGTTTAAAAAGTGATTCCCAGCCTTCACTAATGTTCCGCGAAATATTGTACTACATACAGGTAGGTATACAATTGTTTAATTTTAAACATGTTGTGTTGAATGTTAAAGACAACATAGTCCTGCATATTTTCTTTTGAATTTTTCTCATATTTTCTAATGAGACTTTTTATTTGAAAATTATATCGAAATAAATATTGTCCGTACGATAACCAAGTACTTTCGAACATCATTGTTCATCTTCAGGGTCAAAATTTTTAGTCAAAATTTTTTAAAAACATTTGCCAATTGTCTTGTAGCGGAATCATGTTGCTACTTTTTTTTTACAAACTAAATAAACGTTACAAAATCCTTTTCATTTCAAAAGACGCGATGATGTTATCACGTGCATGGCGAAGATTTTTAATCATGTGACGGCGTGAAAAAGATTTGTATTATACAAGCCAAAAGATCGAAGAATACGTTATAAAATTTAAATATATTATAAACATTGTAGGATGTTTCCAGAAATATTGTAATCTATACGATTAATAAGAAGTCTTTTGCTTTTAATATGTAATGCTTCTAAGATTTTAAGGCGTCTAATGTCTGTATGTTTATCTATAATTTTAGTATTATCTATAAGTATTTTACGTATATCAGATTGCAGAAGGGAAACAGTATGTGACATATGTTGTTTAATTATATACTGACGTGACTTTTTTATTTTTTATGTTTTTTACGTGCTAGTAGCCAGAGATAACTTCACCGGACTGTTAATTCAATAAGATGGGGCAGCTCCTCCTCATGTTTTAGCCGTAAGCGACTACTTTGATCAAACCGTCTCACGACGTTGGATCGGACATGGCAACATTGAATGGCGACCACGAGTTAAGACCCGAGTTAACACCAATGGGCTTCTTTTTGGAGGGCGTGGTAAAGAATAAGGTTTACGAGAAAAATCTCCATACAGTAGACGAATTAAAAGAGTTCATCTTGGAAGCATTTATTGACACTGATGCATATCGGAATTTATGCTTTACTGTGTCACAGTGTTCTGGAGAGGTTCGGGGAATGTTGCAAGGTTGAAGGAGGACATTTCGAGCACTTACAAGATTAAACAGGGTTAAGCAAATGTAATTGTAATAAATAAATATAAATGTAATATAATGTAAACAAAAAACAACTTTAATGTGTATAGCTACTTTTGACCCACCATAAATGTGTGTGTGGAAGTAGTAATGCTATTGAATTAATATTTGAATAAATGAATAAGTATTACATTTTTTTCGAATAATTCTTTTCACTATTCAACCATTATGCTATTTTAAATACTTTGTTTTAATATTCCTTTTTTCAAAAGTATCTTTGTTTTTTATTTAAGTTTTTAAAATTTTCCTTTATTTGAATAAATGAATATTAACTTTTTTTTCTTGTAATCAACATTCTTTGTTTAATTCAAAATTTATGGTTTTATTTCATAACGTTTAAATGTATACCCTTCAAAAATCTTGCGAAGTATGTGATATTTTCATTAGCTCCTAGGTGTGCTGTTGCTTAAAAAGGCTGAGAAACACTGAAACTGACGCCTTTTTTTTCCATATATTGAAATCATTATCCTTAAAGTTCGTTTTTTTTTTCATGATGTGAAAACTAGTAGATAGTTTCACACTTCTTCCCCGTCTTTTTGAAAAACGAGTTAAGGTTTATCCCTTGTTTCCTTTTTAGGATTGGGTTTCTGTTTCCTTCTAAAGTCTTCTCTTTCACTCCCAGTAGCACCGTGCGCCTTTTTTTTTTCTTTTTTTTTTTTTTGGTGTGGGGTGAATTGATTAAAAACAAACAAAAACATTTGGACATTTTTCAACATATTTCATTGAAATTTTCACTTTACAAAATTATAGTTAATTATATTTTAGATTTATGGAAAAAGGCGTCAGTTTTAACTGACGCCAGGAGGATACGAATTAAACTGAAGTCTTCTCGTTTTCATATATTTCGACAATTTTGTTTGAAGTTAATATTTTCCTGATTTCAGTTGAAAAGTTGGAAATTTTCTAGCATATTTCAGTGAAATTGGATTTTTTTTTTTGTTAATTCAACCCAAAATAAATAAAAAAAATTATATTTACTAAAATTCACAACAAATTCACCCAGAGTGCATTGCACTCCGATTGGGTTGACCTTTGCGATTGCCCCAAATGTAGGCTACTCGGGTGCGCTATTTCTAAGTGTGGTGTCTGTATTCGTGCTCACCCCGGTAAACGAGCCAAAAATAGATTCTTTTTTTTTATTTTTTTATTTTAAATTGTAAAAAAATTCATTGTAACTACCCCGAATATCATCTGCATTTACGAAATATGCATAACTCCATGATTTTTGGTAATTTTTCATTCTGAGGGTTGGAGTTGTTGCGAGGCAAGCTAAACTAATTTTGATTTAAAATTTATAATTTCAAAAGAGTGCCAAAAATTTAGTAAAAAAAAACAAAAACAAACAAACAAAATTTGATTTAAAATTTATAATTTCTTGAGGTGAATTAATATTTGGGATAAGTAACTTTACATTATTTGAGGTGAATTAACAAAAAAAGATCCGTGAAATTTTCCCTTTCTATAATTATATTTCAGACGTATGTGGGGGGGGGGGGTGAAGCCTCATTTTAAGCTGACGCCTGACGGATACGGGTTAATTTCAACCGATTTCCTGCTTTTAAAATTTGTTCTTGCGTTCCGTTTATTTATTTATTTCATAGTTTCTATCTTCACTATTGCTTCGTGTTTCTTCTTTATTTCCTTACATACCTAATATTCGATTATCTTGGTTTTCTTTTTCGCTCTCATTTTTCTTTATTGGACTTTTTTTCCGTTTCACTTTTTTCCCTATATTTTTCCTTCGACACTTCTGTTTCTTCACGCGTCCCACAGAATGTAAACTTTCACTCGCATAATGAGACCGGCTGAACTGACTGAGGTACAAACACACACGAACGCATGCGCACAAAATCGTCGACTCAAGCAATAATCATCGATTGTTATTCTTCTCTTGGCTCTTCTTAACCACCAATTATTACGGTTATCGATCTATTGACTCCTGATTGATCCGCATACGTACACATAATGGCGGCCGTTCAAACACACAGACATCGATAAACATGTATGTAAACACTATGGTGCAGTGATGTGAACGCTTGCGCAAACATACATCATTTATCGTTCATTTTGTTTCATTTTCTTCGTTTTTGTTTGCTTGCTCTTTTTGCGACTCACCCTTTTTTTAATTGCGCATTGCTTTCTTTCTTTTGTGATAATTCTCTTTCTATCAATGCTTACGGCCACATCCCGTTGAAACATCTGTTCCCGTACGATCACCAAAGATAAGCAACGTCGAGCCTGGTCAGTACCTAGACGGGTGACCGCTTTGGAATATCACTTGCTGTAAGCGTGGATGTGCGGTCGGTGTAATGGATAATAGCTCGGAATTGTTAATCAGGGGGTCGAGTTCCGATTACCACTGGCTTCTTTATATTCACTTACTCTTAAATACCCTTGGTAAAAGTTATGAATCCATCTCTTCTCTTCTCTCCGCAGCTATGGGTTAATTAGTAATACTTGTATCACTAAACCATTATTATCGAAAAAAAATTAAAAAAAAGAAAAAAAATCTTACAATCTGAAAATATTTTCTGACTTTAAATAACCTGCAAAGTGTTGATAAGCTGTAAAAGATCGAATCAATCTTTTTACCAGTGGTTTTCCTTTCTTCCTTCTGTCTTTTTTCTGCATTTCCGACGATAAACCTAAAAGAAGAAAAATTGTTGAAACCAGACGCATATCATTGCACAAATGCAGATCCAGCTCGGAATAAGACAGCCCTAAATTTGGCTCTTCGTTTCAGATTGTTTAAGCTTGTTACCATACCTTGTAAAATTTTTGTTCTCCAACTTATTTTAAAAAATGTAGAATTACTCACACGATCGTGCGCAGAAAAGTGCTTTTCTGCTAAAATAGATATGGCTTCAGAATGTCAATGAGATATTAGTTATTATTGATCAGCACCTCAGTAATTTTTAGAGATTCATACCTCTGCATAAAACTGATTCAAATAGAAGCAGATCTGTCAAGGGGTGAGTTTGAACAAAGGGATACGCAATACGCCGTAACTAGCAATGGGAAAGAAACCAACAAACTTGGGGTTAGCACGTTCCCCAATAATTTAGCTTAGTTCTAAATACATTGTAGATGGCTGCGAAAGACAAATATGAACAAAAAGCAATAATGTCTAAGGGAAAATAGAAATATCGAGCTAGACAATTTATCTCGCCAGAATCTATCTTACGTATTTATAAGTCTACCATTCGCTCGGTCTATGAAGATTGCTGTCATATCTGGTCTGGTGCTTCTCCTTAGAGATTTTTGATAAAATAAATCGAAGAAACTGCAATGTTATTGATCCTGGCCTAGCATCTCGGCTTCAGCCATTTTTCCACCGCCGTATGGTAACTTCCCTGCGCTTTTTCGATAAATATTTGCACGGTAATTATTCTGATGAACTTTCCTCTTTGGTACCTAGACTTTAAGAATTTAAGTGCAGTACTTGATTGGTTTGATGATTTTACAGTTGAAATTGCTAGACGTAACCGTAAGTTCTATGCTAACAGTTTCTTCTATGACACTTTTCACTTGGGGAACTCTCTTTCAGGCCTCTTATTTTCTAGTTAACTTTGATCTTCAAAAATTTAAATATATGTCAATCGTTATTTTCTGTCTCCTTATTTCCTATTCTTTTATTGTTCTTTCATCAATAATGTTTTCGTTTTCTAATATCCTTTCACGATCAGTAACCCCTTGACTTTCTGTGGCTTTATTGCCTTACATGGGGTGAAATTATTAAAAAAAAATGCGGGCTTAAGAAAAATAAAGATTGTAGCGGACCGTGCGGGGTGAAGATGTGAAGAGATATCAGAAGGTTAAAATTTCCTGCTGGCCGGTCCAGCTACATGAGAACTGTCGGACTTAAATGAAGTCCTAAGAAGACAAAGAAAACAAGCAAGACCGATATACATGGGTAAACAAATATATATTAATAACAAAACAAGTTAAACAAAGACATGAACTGTTACATAGAGTTTGTATGGGGAAATTATGTGCGTGTGTGTTGTAAGTGTTCGTATGTACGTGTATTGTTCTTAGCGCGTTCCTAGAATTTGGGAAACGCTGTAGCTGAGAGAGGCCACATATTGGCCTTATTGGAAAAAGAGAGATTTTACCTCACTCAGCGCGAGGTAGCGGCCCAAGGCCTAAGTCGAAAAAGAGAGATTTTACCTCATGTCCACGCGAGGTGGCGGCCCAAGGCCTGAGTTGGAAAAGAGAGAGAGAGAGAGAGAGAGAAAAGGGTCAGCCAGTATTTGTACTCAGGGGAGAGAGACCCCTGTTGAAGGATTAAGGAACTGAGGAGGAGCTAACTCCGACAAGATAAACAAGATAGAATGACGTCAGAATAACAACGAATACGCAGAAAAAAGACTGTGGATGGAAGGCTGATTTTCTCGAGTTGTAGCAGGAGTTGTCTAATATGTTGAATGTTCCGTTTAAGACGACTTCAGATTATATTAAATTTTAAGCTGATGTTTATTGAAAATTCGCAGGAAGGAAATTTAGAACTACTAGCGTAAGACAACTGATAAATCATCTTTCCATGATGTTCAGTTGCCCTATCCAAATAAGTGTTACTGTTCACTAAAAAAAATTATACACAGGACATAGAGTTTACACCTTTAGCGGCTTGCGTAAAAGTGGACGCCCAAGCTGATTGTACCGGGGTTTTTTTATAACCGGAATTCTGCGTAAAATATTTCCGTTTTAATTCTTTTTTTGTGTCTAGTTTATTGAAATTCTTTGTTTATTTGAAATTCATTTTCTACTGCTTAATACCAGCACTACTCACTGTACTCTAAAAAATGAAGGAATTTTATTTTATTTTTAAAGATATTTTTATTTCTTAAACGTAAAGATCTTGAGTATTTCGCATTCAATTCCTGATCTTCCTTTCTTTTTCAGGCGGTCGGACGTAGAAACGTACTTCCTCGTCGAGCATAAATATGTTTCTGAGATGTCAGCTGATTAGCACCTCTGTACGCTGTAGATTCATACTTGTGCATAAAACTGATTATATTCAAATAGATTTGCATACAAGTACGTATATAAAGGACTAGGAGTATGAACAAAGAAAGAAAAATAACAATGGGAGATGAACTAACAAGCTTGGTTTAATAATAGTGTTCCCAAGGACGTTAGTCGAAAATACTGCAAACACATTGTAGATGGCTGCGAAATGCAAACAAGAAGGAATGTTATTTGTCTATAGAGAAATAGAAATGTCGTTCGGACGGACTTCAGAAAAGTAAAGAGACGCAAGGGAAAATGGCGTCAGAACAACAATGAGTACGAATAACTTTATAGAATACTTAAGTGTCATGCAATTTTCTCTGTTGAATGATAATGGAAAAGTCAACAAGGAAAGCGACATAATAACACTTAACTCGCATTGCGGGGGGCAAGTTTCATTCAAATAAGCAAATCTTTGCTGGTTTATTATTAATTATCTAGTGAACCATAATAATTATTATTCCTGTTTCCACTGAATTTAAGATTTCATTTCGAAATTCAAATTCAGCTGAAGAAGAATGGGGCGTACAAGGGCCGAAACCTCGTGAATACGGCAATGAAAATGAGGAAAACAGTCCGAACAATGTAAATAGTGTAAATAATTAAATAAAAAGCTCAATTCGAAATTCTCCAAAAATTGCTCTGAGCGACAGACGTCTGATGATGGTCGGAGAGCACAATTGATGAAACATTGTAATAATAACAGTTAAGATGCGGTATATAAAATAAATAACCTGTTATGTATTACTTTTCTCTAACATTGGGCATAGTCAATATCTTCTTGCCATATTTGTAAAACATCGATGTATTTATTGAATTTTATGGAAGTTATTGACCTCAAGATGCTAACTTTATGCTGAAGAGTAACGTGTCACTGAGTGCAACATATCAGTTGGATGGCGAATGGATGGACAGATATTTGTCCATTATTGAAAACGTCATTCTCTAGTCAATCAGACAAGTCCGCGGGTTACGTTAATTGAGGAAGAAGAAAAAACACGGTTCATGCCTAGAGATATTTACAATTTTTCTTCAATTTTTCTTCGCTCGTACCACACAGTTCTGTTGAAATGCCGGTTCTTTACAGATTGTGGGAGTTAAACAACGTTTTGACCGGCTACAACGAAATAAGAGTCTATCTAAGGGTTCCACGGAGTTAAAAGGAACCCAAAACAATAATAGCGAATTATTGTGGAATTATTTTCTGACGTATATTTTTAATATGGAAATTGAATATTCCGCCATTAATATTCTCCGATGGGGAGTGACATCGACAAGAGACAGATGATCTACTCCTAATCTACCTGAAAATGAATGGGGCAAGCAAAGAGAAAAAGAAAAAAGAAAGACGTGCTTATTTATATCACTGTAGTAAGCACGCTGAAACAGACGTCAACAAACAAATTTTATATACGAGGTTTACAAGTGTTTTATGGTAATTAGACATTACCTTATAAGGAAACATTTAGCATTCATTGATCGAGCATCCAGTACTGCTGTAGGTTGAAATTTATAAAATCTTTCTGTTAAAACAATTTTTCAGGAAAACTTCAGTAGCTGTTGTTGCTCTTTCCATTACTAGTGGGGATTTCCTTCCCAATCTTTTGTTTTAAGTAGTGTGGAACATCAGCATCTTAATTATTTCATTATTCTCTTTTCGCGTTACATGTACCATCCATTTTAGCTGTTGCTGCTGCTAAATGTTCTCAAGTGTTGCGGTTTCTGGTACAGTTATTTGTTTGTTATTCAGTGACGCCGAAGTTCAAAGAAGGATGGTCCTCACTGAAACCTACACGCTTTACTTGCTCGGTGATTAATAAAGGTAAGTATACAGAGTGCGTCAGATATTTGAGAACAAAGGCTAATTTGTGTTAGTTAACCCTTATTTAGCAGAGAAAACAACATATATATTATAGAAATTATGACCACCTCGAGGTGGTGTAATGGTTAGCAAGCTTGTCCCGCTAGAACAATTACGACTGAGTAATGAGTTCGATCCTCACTGGGTGCCCCATACTTTCGGCTTATTGCCACATCTGAGCTTGGAAAATCACTATATTATAGAAATTAGTACACGTGCTGTTACCTGCATGCGTATAATATGAGGAGGAACGACGACAGCGACACCAACAGAGCGCAGCTGAAAAGTATTGAGAGGTGCCGGGTCCTTGGAAACAGCTACTCGCAGCAGTACCTCCCTCACTGCACTAAAGAGAAGAGTGGGTCGGTAATAATACCGACACCAGTACGACCGACAGTTACGGAGACAGCAATTTTTTTACCATGGGCTCGCAACTACCTCCGACCACAACACACATGAAGCTGTCCTTGTGCCGCATTCTGCCACCGTGGTTGTAGGCGTGTTGTGGTGGTGGGGATTACAAGTGTATTTAATATAACCGCCATCAGCTTCGATTAGGGCCTAGATACAGTTTTTAATATGATTACATGCGCTAGTCAGAAGTTCTTTATTCATGGTGACAAAAATAGCTAAAGTAACAAGGATTTCATGCCTTTTAATCTCCTCCGTTAGAGTTGAAGCTTCTATAGCTGGGCTGAAACAACAACAAAAAAAGACTGACAAGCTTTTTTTTACCGTCGGCCACTTATGGCTTTGTAGAGATATGTTCTCAAATACCTGACGCACGCTGAATATGTCACCGGCGGCAGACTTTAACGTCTCCTTGGTATCGTGAGTATGTTTGCTGGTCTCCCTCTCAACGATGCACCATAAATAATGGTCTATGGGGTTTAAATCAGGAGAGTTAGGATTAGTTAGGATTAACATGATCGTGAATGCTTGACTGTTTAGCGAGCACTTCGACCGGATCACAGGTTTTTCCCGGGTACGAAGACATGAACTAGCCTCTCTTCATTTATCTGATGTATTCGTGCACCACACATCTGATTGATTGTGCTGGTTAGCAACGGCCCTCGTTGTTTGACCGAGATTCTTATCGATGGATTTACTGAACAAATTTGGCATTCCTGACAAGAATGTTCTTGATTTTCTTTTGGACACTGAAGACACATTCTTGCCAGAGGCCCGGAGATCTTTTCCTATCTTAAACACGAAGGACCGAGCGACATTTAAGAAGGCTGCAAACTGCGAATCTGTGTGGTTGGAGGCTAAAGTAACAAGGATTTCATGCTTTTTCATCTCCTCCGTTAGAGTTGAAGCTTCTTTAGCTCGGCTGAAACTGTGGTGATTATCATCACCATCACACACATACATACATACATACAGATCATACGACAAGCATTCATTGGTTAATCTCCTCAAAACTAGCTCGCTGATTGGTCAATACCGACCAATCAGATCGCCTTCACGCGAGGAATAATATTTCCCGCGCACTAAGCTGGAGCCTGTCACGTGATACACCACCCTTATATAAACAAAACACGAGTAAGCCTTCTCTCTCCAGTCTCTCTTCATTTTCTCTTTCGTCTCATTCCTTGCTACCAAAATGTGACCTTCAAGAACTCTCGTCTTGACCTTGCGGTCAGACGTTAAAGAACATTACCAACATTCACGCAAGTACGAACTCTTAACTCTTCTGAACTTTTACCAACTTATCCAATACACATTTTCTAACATGCAACAGGAACTTTATTCTTCTAAAACTACAGTTTAATCATTAATTCAACTTCGTGAGCTCCGGTACAAATATTTCCCAAATCTAAGAGACGTAACTCTATCAAACCTTTAGCTTATATGCATGTACATAAAAACAGATAAATTCAAATGTTATGTTTTGAACCATTACGTTCTGTCTTGTATTTTTGCTATGTGCTATTCTACGCCAAATATAAATTGCACGTGACTGCTACATTTGATGGTAACCTCCAGCGTCTTTGCTTGTCCTTTTCCACGTCATTCCAATTCAAAGTTAAATAATTGTGGTGGAGTCCATTACATCTGGTTGGCAATCCTTCACATTCATATTGCTGATCCGTCGTTCGTTGGGGATACCACCACAAAACAACAACAACAAAAAGACTGACAAGGTTTTTTTTTTTTTTTTACTGTTGACCACTTATGGCTTTCTAGAGATATGTTCTCAAATACCTGACGCACGCTGAATATGGCACCGTAAATTTGGTTAATAGAACAATGTGTGAATTGGTCAGCTTTGGCGAAGAAAAATCTTAATGTCTGCTTTTGTAAAGAAATATCTTTGAATTATAGAGTCCTTTCTTAATTGGTGTGAGACAGTGGGAAAAAACTTAGTTGAAATAAAGTGACTGAACTTAGGGAATATCGCTTCCCACTCTCCTCTCTGATGTCGATTGATTAGAACCTTAACTAAATCAAGTTATGGTGTTTTCGAACGCACGGAAACGTCCCTGACTGACTCTAAAATTGCTTTTTGTTGTTATTGTTGCTGTTGTTGTTGTTATTATTATTATTACTATTATTATTTTCCTAACACGCACGAAACATGTGCAGAGCCTGTGAATACATTTCTCTCATCACTTTGGAAGTGTAAACGCCCGGTTAGGTACTTGTGTTATGTGACGTAGTTATTAAACAATAACTAAAGTCGATATTTGATGTTTAACAATATTTCTTACATACGGGGTGCACATTTCTCTGCCTCGTCATCTATCATAAAAAGTCCTGGCTCTGTTTTTTTTTTTTAATTTACCGTTTTCGACGCATGCATTTTGGAGCCCTTACTTACTTCCCTTTTTTCTGACTATAAAATCCCTCTTTCTTGTGAAGTTCTGCTTTCTTCTCTTCTCTCTCTTTTTATTATTTAAACCTTGTGTGTGGTAGGATGTTTTTTCTCCATTTTGTTGATCTTTTCAAGCATGTATTCTGTGGTAGTTGCCCATGTGTATCTGTCGGTAATTGGGAATTGTAATATGGGTCGTCTGAATGTTTGTTTTATTTTTGTATCTTGTTTGTTTTGGTGTTCGTCTAATGTGTTCTGTTTCACCTGAGATGTTTTCCGGATTCAGCTCCAATGAAGTAGGATCTCGGGATATTGGAAGTGGTAATGATTTGTGCTGGGTTCCAGGTTTTCCTTATTTGGTCTTGTGTGGATATGTTGTCCTTTGTTAACTAATTCGGACAGGGATAGTGCATGCCTAGTGTAATATTGTTTACCCTTGTCTTGATTAGCAGCTTGTTTTCTTCTGGTTTCTATTGGGGGATTGATCTTACAGGGTAGTATGGTTTTGTATTTTCTGGAATTCAGAACTTCTGCTGGGGACTTCATATCCGCCTTGAGTGGTATCGCTCTTAACGAGAGTGAAGCGAGACATGGGCTTTCTCCAGTTCCCTTGCATTTTATAAAGATTTTCTTCATTGTTTGCACATGTCTCTCAATGAGTCCGTGTCCTCTGGGATAGTGTGGGGGATGATGTTTTGATTTGGAATACGTATTCCGAATTCCCTTGATGTGAATTGGGTGCCATTTTCACATATAAGTTTCTCGGGTAGTCCTTATTCTGACATTAATTCCTGTATTGTTGAGCTGATGGTATCAGCGCTTATGTTTTTTTTAATTTCAGAACTCTTGGGAATTTACAATAGTAACAGACTATGATTAGATACCATTCTTGGTCTATTATAAACATGTCTGCGCCTACCGCGTGCCAAGGTCTACTTTGATATATCAGGAGATATAATTTCTTCTTTTTGTTGTGTATTCTGGTATTTCTGGCATGCGTGACATTTTGTGACTGTTTGCTATGTCTTTGTATATGTCAATACAATAAACTACAGGTTTTGCCTTCAGTTTGCATTTTCTGTACCCGTGTGGCCTTAGTGTATTTTCTGGAGGATTCGTGGTTGTAGTGTTTTGGGTATTATTATTCTTGCTCCAGCCATCAGGACACCATTTTCTAATAATATGTCATCTCTGATAGCCCAGTATTGGCGTATTGCTGGATGTATCTGGTGTTGTTTTTATGGCTACCCTTGTGGAACTTATTGTGAGAGAATTTGTATTTCTTGTTCGTTACTGATCTTTTCTCTGATCTGTTTTAATTTGTTTTTGGTGATGCTAACAATCTGGTGTATTTTGATGCCCATATCTTTTATTTCGTATTTATCGTTTCCAGTTAGGCGTGATAGGGCATCAGCTATCACTATTTATTTCTCTGATCTATAGGTCAGAGCAAAGTCGTATGCTTGTAGTCGGAGGAGTAACCATTGTACACTGGCTGGAGTCTTGTGTAGATTCTTCTTATGAATTTGCCTTAATAGGCGGTGATCGCTTTCTGCGATGAAATTTCTCGCATCCGTATACCACCGCCAGTAATTCTGTTTGCGTATCTGGTTTCTGCTGATGTTAGTACCTTTGACGTAAATGCTATTGGTTCCCACTCCTGTACGAATGCTGCTCCTAGGCCTATGCTAGATGTCTCTCCCTGTACTATTCCTGGCTTTTCCCTATCATAGTAGCAGAGCTCTGTTTCTTTGCATAATAGATCTTTGAGTCTCTAAAAGTCTCGCTGATGGGATGTTGTCCATTGAAAAAAAACACGTCTTCCTTCATTAATTCTCGTATGTTAGACGTATGGTCAGACATCTTTGGTATGAAAGAACCCATATACTGGATCATACCAAGGAAGCTACAAGTTCCTTTTTATATTTTGGCGCCTTCATCTTTCATATGACTGTAACCTTTTCTGGGTCTGGTCTGATTCCGTTGGGTGCGTATATTAGCCCCCAAAATCTTACATTCCTCTTCCTTGATGATGTATTTATAAACATTCAGTTTGATATCAGCTTTCCGGATATTCACCATTGCTTCGTGAAGGTGGAGGTAGTGTTCCTTTTCATCTCTGCCATAAGTCTATGTTGTCTGTAATTCCTATGGCGCCTCTGCAAGTTTTGTGTGATTCGTCAATGTTTTGCTGAAAAATATCTCGACTAACGTTGAGGCCAAATGGAAGTCGCAGACATTTATATCGCTCAAATGCGGAGTTGAACGCGGTGAAGAGAGTAGATTCTTCATCGAGCTTGATATTCCGGTATCCATTCTTAGCATCTAGCTTGATAAAATGTTTGTACCTTAAAAGTTTCGGTATGATGTCATCTAGTGTTGGTGTTGGATAGTTCCCTATTTTTAAGGCTCGGTTTAAATATTTGGGATCTAGGCTGATCCTTAATCGCCCTTGGATTTTTCTCTGACAACGGTTGAGTTTACCCAGTCCGTCAGTTCATTTACCTTTTCGATCATTTTTTCTATCTCTTTACGTTCCTCTCTTTGAGCTCTAGGGAAATCTTTCTTTGAGCATGGACCACAGTGCTAAGCAGAAATAACTCCAAGACTCGTGTGTATTAATATACGTGTTTTATTGCTGCCATCTTATCAGGAACTGCCACACAATTAAAGCCCCTTAAGGCATTACAGATATTGGGCCGCTTATGTATATAAGTCAACCAACACACAGGTTTGGTCGTTGGGTCCGTCACTATATTATATTCAAAATCTTCAAAACAACCGACAGCGTCGTCGAAACATTCTGGATGCATCTCTATTAGGTGTGTTTTAACTTTAATGTGAGGTTTTTGTTCTAGTGGAGTTTCTTTATTCGTTTGGGCTTATTTATGCTGTGATTATTTTTAATTTTCACAGCTGTTTAGTCCAAGGATTGCTGGTGCTTCAGAGTCTGTCACAAAAAAGTGCAGGTGATGTTTTTTTCCTGTTATTTTTGTCTTGCCAATTTGTTTAATTTCATTTCCCCCAGATGCTGTTAATATAGTGACACTGGTTTCTAGTATGCCTATTTTCGGGTAACCATTTTTTATGTTTTCGGCGAAAATCTTTCTGTATATTCTTAGTGGAAGAATGTTGCTCTGTGCTCCACCGTCTAGTTTTATTTTTAAGTTTATTTTTGTAGACTTGTTATGTATTAGCTTCTTTATTTGTAGTGTTGTGTGTAGTTCTTTCCTACTGTATTTCTTTTTTTCTTCCGTCATTTCATGTAATTGAATTGTATCGATGTTAAGTGGGTGATATTCCGATTCATCGTATTCGATGTAATGGATTTAATTTTAATCTGTTTGTTTGTCTGGGCTCTACACAATTTCTCCCAGTGGTTCATTTTGCCACAATCTCTACATTTTGATCCAAAAGCAGGGCATTTTCTCCTATCACTGAATTCGTGTATTCTGCCACAACATCTACACGAATTTGGTTTTAAGTGCTGTGTCTTGTTTCGTTTCAATTGTTTTTGTTTCGTAATGGTTTCAATTATTTCTCTGTTTTGTGATATATTCGTATTCTGCAGATTTAGGGAGGTCCTCATGTGCGCCTTCAAATGCCCTTGCAGTGTCTGCTGCTCCAGTTTCAAATTTATCTTTTCCAATAAGTGACCTTTGTCCTTCAGGGTGTTCACATCCCCATATCAGCTGTGGTCAACGAGCCTTTCTTCTATGTCTTTGAACTTACATTTCTTTGTGACGTTTTTCAGTCTGGATAAAAAAAAACTTCAGTGGGTTCTTCGAAATCTTGCTTTAACCCCTGGAATTCGTACTTGCGTATTCTGTGGTTTGAACGTGATTCAAACTGTGTGCTGAATTTTTCTAATATTTTCTCTGACCTGCCACCATCTTCGACGCTGAGATCCCATGAATTATATAAATCCAGACCTTTTCCGCCCCCCCCCCTAGCAGTATATGGCTAACCTTTTCTTCATCTGTTGTTCCCTTTGGGAAAACTTTTAAATGGCATTTTTGTCTGAATTTTTTAAATGCTTCAATGATGTCGTCAGATTCCCAATCCATTCTTGGGTAAAAATTCATGGGTATAACGTTCGCCACTTTTTCACCGTTTCCGGCGCATGCGTGTTTGAGTAATTCTAAAGAATTCTAAAGATGAAGACCAACTTTTTAAAAACTGTATTTCAATGATTATCCGTACTTCGATTATCCGGACGTGGGGTGAAAATTGATGGTAACGTTTCCTGACTAGAGAGACAAGCTCATTCTGTGGTTTTACTTTTTAACACGAATCTCGTTTTCTGATGCTTCGTGATCTTACACTTTGAATTTGAAACTGCTTCGAAATCGAATAATAAAACAAAACGGAAAAATCGTAGTGTTATCTGTTGAGGAGAAATGAAATGTTTGTGACATTCGTGCTGAAGAAGATTCCAAAAACTGAGATTATAGCGGAATATCATTTAGGGAAATCCAGCCAGAAATGTTTTTGTTTGACAATTGCTTAAGTTGGTTTCAAATACATCTACTTTAAATCGGTTTCTGGAATAAACGGAAGAAAAAACGCGAACCCAACATGAAACAAATAAAATTAATGTTTTTTTTCATCGAATATAAACTGTACAAAACCTTATATAAAGTGTTTAAAATTGATTTTTTTTTTTCATTCTTTTACAAAAATTTTCGGTATCCCCGAACCTATTTTTTCAACTCCTGTCCCAAGGTGTCCGGATAATCAAAGTAGTACTGCATTTGTTATTATTCATTATTAAAATGTAAAGTGACAATGGCACAAACACGTTGAAAATTCTTGTTTTGTTCAGTAATATTCACATAAAAGGTCTTTGTCGCAGTGGTTATTTAAAAGTGCTGACCTATAAAGTGAGAAAGTGAATACCAAAGTACAACAAGTCTTATAGCATAACAGCCCAACAAACAAAAATTAATTGATAAAGACAATAAAAATGTAAATGCTAGTCCAAGGGAGATAACCAAGAAATTTGAACTCGCAAGAATTGCATTTGATTCCTCCAACCATCAGCTGACATGGAATAAAGACGTTGATTGGCTAATAAACTAATCACCACCATCTTAAAATATCTCGTGACTATTCTAGATTGGCGTCAACTTCAAGAACTCTTCTAATTTCTTAACTAGCCATATTAGAATATCTTGCTCCCGCTTACTCGAGAATGGAAAATGATTCATACACCGCTGTTACCCGTTAATGAAAAAATTATGAAATTGTCAGGTTTCTATTGTTCTTACATCCAGCCTCGTCCTTATTGATGTAGTGGATTCATTCACGCTAAAATGGCGGGCTACGGCAGCGAAAGTTCTCTCTTCCTTCAACATATCCAGAAGTTTCACCTTCTCAGCGATCGTCATCATTCTTCGTTTGCGTTTAGGCTCAGTACCAGCCTTGGAAGTATCGGAGTTATCTCCTCCTCATTTCCTAACCCTTCAACAGGGGTCTCTCTCCCACAAGTATAAATACTGGCTGACCCTTTTCTCTTTCTCTTTTCCTGCTTACGCACACGTGCGGCCAGCTATCTCGACTTAGGCCTCGAGCCGAAACCTCGCGCGTGAGGCGAGGTATAAAAAACTTTCTCATTTTACTTTCCAATATGTGAACTCTCATACAAACAGCGTTTCCCATATTCTGGGAACACGCTAAAAACAAAATATACATACGTATGGACATTCAACACACACATAATTTTCTATACAAACACCCTTTGTAACTTTTTCATGTCTCTGTATATTAATGTTTGTTATTAATATATATTTGTTTTGTACATGTATATCGGTCTTGTTTGTTTTCTTTATCTCCTTTGGACTCCATTATGGTCCAACATTCCTATGTAGCGGGACCGGCCAGCAGGAAATCTTAGCCCAGAGATTTTCATCCTCATATTCACACTCCGGTCCCCTACAGAATAAGCAGCACGCTTGGGAGCCATTGCAGGGGGTGGAAACGCAAAGTTCAATGCAACAAACAAACAAAATCACACAAAGCACAGCGTAAAGTAGTATAGTAAACCGCTCGGCGAGAAAGCTCGAAGCGAAATGGCCGCGAGAGAGAGAAAAAGGAAGATGCTGCGGATCTGAGCATCGGTCAAAGCACCAATCACAGACCAGATTGCAAAATAGAAAGCTGTGATTCGTCGTCTCTCTCCATTGCACCAATCACAGTCCGTCTTACAACGCACTTCGTCACTGAGATGGTATGCTTTGCGTTTTCTCAACAACAAGATGCGCGGGTACTGTATGCACATCGCATTCTAGATGGTTCTTTTTTTTGTCATGGGAGTTACAAGTTCAAATACACCCAGTATATGTTTTTTTGCTGTTTTACGCTTGTTTTGTTGTTCCTAGACTAGGAAATAATATTTATTATTAATATTTTAATGCATTTAATGAAAAATTTTAGGTGTTCATATATCGCGATTTTTCTAGAATTTTCCAGAAACTCCGCGATATATTTTCCATATATATATTTTAAAAATCCGCGAAGTCGTGAATCCGCGATAGTAGAACCGCGAATAAGCGAGGGATCACTGTATAACAGTTATTTTCTTAAGGGTTTCCCGGTTCGTTTTTTTTTTTTGCTCAGGCTTTTAATAGTGGTGCTGTCATGAATTTTTTGTGATATGTGTGGATGGTGGCACGTCTCTTCATACAGAAGGTACTGGGTTAGCAGTTTTCTGGTTGCTGTTCTCGACTAGTAGTTAGCAGTCCGAACTCTTGCGTAGAGTCTTGAGAGGCTGCTCTGATCAACAGTCGCATAATATCGGGGTTCTTGTAGTGCCATGTCGCACATGGAAGGGTGTCCCTGCAAGCACCTCCGGTGGGCAGCACCGAAGCCACATTATTTTGCAGTCTGCGTCAGTTCCCTTCCCTCACATACTACATTAGACGACCGACTGCTACTACTACCCGGGTTACCAAAAGTTACTTTCCTTAGCAAAATAACCCACCATGACTATGAACAACCAAAGGTATAAAACTAAACAAGCTCAACAAAAAAACCTAAACCCCCCTCAACCTTTGTTTCCCCAACATTCGTAGTATTCGTACCAAATTCTACAGTAACCTTTTCCCAATTCCCCTACCCACATTCTTTTCTCTGGCTTTCACTCTCTGTAACCCCATGTGTGCTAGTGTCATTCCCACCTTGCTTGGGGTGAAATGATTTTAAAAAATTAGACAAAATTGATTGTCTGTAAAATTGAAATTTTTTTGAATTTCGTCTTTCTTCTAATATATTATATATAAATGAATTTAAGGATTTTGTGACCAGCATAAAGTTTTATGCTATTGTTCACCCAATATAAGACCCAAGAGCCACTCAAAATAGAGTGTTGCATAATAAGAAAAAAAATAAGAAGTGCATTTTCTGAGGATATGTAGGATAGATAACGGTTGATCCTAGACTTGAAAAGGTTAAGATCATAGTGATCGAGGAAGTATCATCTTGGGAGTCTCTTCCACAACGTAACCGCTCTGGGGAATCAGCTGTCTCAGTTGAATTTCCTCCTTCCCAATGGTTTACAAAAGGAATGAAGATGATTCGACTCTGTGGATGTGACATGGCAGGTTCTATCTATGAAGGTCTGAATTGTTGAAACTGAGGAACACAGCTAGTCTGAACATTGGCCATGAAAGTAGCAATAGAGCAGCGATGTTTCGTCTGTGGGAAAGGGGTTGTAGGGTGGAAAATAAGTAATCACCCACAAAACCACGTAAATGTTTTAGGTATGTTGCAGACACTTAAGTCCCCACAAAATGATATACACGCAACTTAAAGTCAGGTAAAAATTTTTTAAAAATACAAATATAAAAAGCGGGTCCCATTGTAAGACCATCCTATAAGCAAAAACTTGCGATACAAATCACTCTTAGTACAAATTTCTACAATAGTATAAAAAAGGTGGAGGGCAGATTTAGGGTTAATTTCTTGAACATGGAAGCCAAACAAAAGTAGCGAACATCGGAAATTTGAATTTATAGTCAAGGACATTTACGCAAAATTTCGTTGCTGCATCTCCTGGTTCCACCAGGACTAAACTTCACGGCTAGGACACGCCATACCACTTACATAGTAGCAAACCACCCACATCCTCTCCGTATTCCATCGGTGAGAAGTAAATTCCCCTCAACCAGCTTCTTTCCAACTACTTCCCTATGAAACTGACTCCCTAGAGGATATTTCCCCGGTCACTACAATCTTAAGCTGTTATGTTTAGAACCAACTGTTATTTTTCCCTCCTATCCATATAAATTACCCCTTATTGTAATCCTATCCCTCGAGTATCACCGGGGCTTTGTACAGGGTGAACCTTACTGTAAAAAAAATATATGTAGACGAAGTTGACACGCGCGCCAGATGAAAGAATCTAACGGTGAAACAAACCACGTCAAGCAACGACTAAGATGATCACCTGAAACAGGTGAGGCTAAACTTCTTTTATCTACCGCGTAACTTCAGTGTGTGGACCATCAGAGTTCTCCTCAATCTATTGTTCCAACGAGCGTATGGTTGCAAAGGAAAGAACAAACAAGGATTAAACTTTCAACAGCGTGTATTGATCAATTTTCAGAATATATACATATTTTTGTGAAAAGGTGACAAAATCGTTGATATGTGGTTCTTTAGTTGCCATTGCTAAGGGAAGCGATTAGGTGTAAGGATGTTGTTGGTAAGAGTTGACAGATTTTGGGGGTTGGTTGATCAAAGTTACGGTTGGAGTCAGGAGAGAGGTCTGGAGTGGATTAGTGAAGCTTTGTGGTAACACGAGAGGGGTGTTGTTTGATCTATCCATCTTCACGGTTGAAATCGACACCGGTGAAGTGAGTGGATGGGCCGGCGATCTTGTGTTGAGGTCGAGGTGTCAAGCCGAACTGCCTGTTGTCAGCGCTCACATCCGTCCGATATGAATAGCAAAATGTACACTATTTACATTATTCAGACTATTGTCTTCATCTTTGTCGCCATATTTATTACAACGTTTCGGTCGTTGTACGCTCCGGCCTTCTTCAGTTGGTTGGAATGCCGAACTGAACTCTTTATTTCGCTCACTGGGGTAGACTGTTCTAGTTCCACGTGCCATGTTTAATGGATTTCAGTTATCAGTTATCTCCTGTTAATTCTCCTCTCCAAGTTCTCCACTGCCTTAACCGGGTATTGAACTCACGCACTTTGGGTCCTGTCACTGGACAGGAGATAACTGATACTTACTCTTTTATAAATTCAATGATGACCAAATTTTGTCAGTGTGTCCCATCTTACATCAATAGAACAAAATAGACCGCATTTTCAAGGCCCAATGAATGTCTACCAGCCTTTTATACATATTACTAACAAATAACCCTTACAATTATGGCGGTAATATTTAATTTATGTAATTTTTAAAAGTACGTTTTAATAAATACATCTCCGTTTTTTTTTTATTCAAATTTTTAAAATTGTCATATATAAGTCATGTTTCGGTGGATAAAGTTTTATTTTTCAATTCATCGTGTTTGTATAGTAAAAAAATTATTTGGCTTGTTCAGTCGTAAGGTACAAAAGCCCATAGAGTTCAATAGAACAAAATAGATCGCCTTTTGGATGCCTAATGAATGTCTACCAGAGCCTTTTATACATATTACTAACAAATACCCTTTACAATTGTGGCAGTAATATTTAATTTATCTAATTTTTAAAAGCAAGTTTTAATAAATATATCTTCTGTGTTGTTTTTGACCTTTTGAGCCATGTGTTCCTGAACACTTTGAACCCTTCTGCCTGAGCTTCTGGGTCAAAATTCGCAAATAATTGGTATGTAATGTTTCACGGTAGATATAAAAACAGATACAAGTATTTACCCACCGATCAGCCGGTGTCTTGGCATTAAGTCATTTTTCTCTACCACTGTTCAACTGGTGGCTGGGAATTACGTCATTTTTCTCTACCACCGGTAAACCGGCGATCAGCGCTCAAAGGGTTCATTCAAATTTTAAAAATTGTCATATATAAGTCATGTTTCGGTGGATAGTTTTATTTTTAAATTAATCGTGTTTGTATAGTAAAAGGTTTATCTGGCTTGTTCACTCGTCAGGTAGAAAAGCATACAGTATTCATAATGAGAATTATTGTCGTCTGCTATTTCATATTACTACAAATTAGTCGAGGCGAATAGAGTTTGTCGAAGGTAGCTCCTCCTTAATTTCCTAATGGTTCACTAGGAGTCGCTCTCCCTGCACTATAAATACTGGGCAACTTCTTGCCTCGTTCTCTTTCTACTTTGCATTTCAGCGGACACATTTAAAAATGTGATCTCTCGCAGAGATCCGCGTTTTCGCCCACTTGTGGGGAAACGTCATGAAACACACATACACGTACGAACTGTCACCAATATACAAACACTTTACGTTCACACACAAACACAAATCTTAATGTCTTTGTCCATTGTAAAGTTCGTTGTTTAATACATATACTTGTTGATATATATATATATATATATATATATATATATATATATATATATATATATATATATATAGGTGACTATACTCGTGTCAAAAAACCTTCAAATTCTTGATTTAACAATAGCCAAATCAACCTCGAAGGGAAAAAAAGGTTTTAAAAAAGAAAGAGCCAGGAACATGAAAGTCTGTCGAAAATAATCGCACAGATACAGGTTCAAGGCCCGAAGAAAAAACCCGATACGAGTAAACAACTAACTAACTAAAGAGCTCGATACAAACGTAGAGCAGACCTCGTCAAAACCTAATGAGCCAGACAAACCTTGGTAGGTTTTGTCTGGCTCATTAGGTTTTGACTATACACACACACACACACACACACACACACACACACACACACACATATATATATATATATATATATATATATATATATATATATCGGTCTTGTTTGTTTTCTTTACATCTTCGGTTAGACTCAACTTGAGTCCGCACTGCTCTTGTAATTGGACCTTCTAGCAGGAATAAACAGCACGTGTTCCTAATTCAACAACACGCAAACGCACACGGTCCTCTACAAGTTTAAAACAATAATGAAATTATCTAAATAAGTGAAAATAATATGTTTAAATAGCTTTTTCAAGCTATATAATTATTCATTATCCTTCGGCCTACCTATGGTTGATCGGAACTCTATTAACAATCCGTTTCCGCACTGTTCGGTCCTGTATTGCTGTCCCCAGACCCTCAATGTCCGACCTTGAGTATAATTATTAATATAAACATGAGAAAACTATTCAAATGTTTCTCTCATGCTCAGCTAAATGTTGCTATGTCCGGAGTCGCAAATTAACGCGGATTTAGCATGAAAAAAATAAATTTAGAAAATAGAATTCTCCCTGAAAATGTTGTTTATACAGAAATGTTAGAGAGGTAAGAGAACTTTTATCACAACTCAATGTTTCCCTGCTTGTAGGACGAGTAATTGACTAGTTACTGTAAAAGTTACCTTTAATAATCGTACCATTTTAATGTAATAGTTGGTATTGTTTCGATCAGGGTTTTTTTTATCCTCTTGGTCTAGTTTCATTTTGAGAAGTTTCAAAATTGTTTCCAGCGCCGCAAAGATTATTTATGGAGTGATATTAAAAGCACTTTAAGATCCTATGTCGGTTGTTTGGTGGCCAAGTTCTTCTACAGAGTTCATCTTCTTTGGTCGTCGAGTTCACCAAGTTTCCAGGTTATATACTCGAGTTATCAGGCAAGGGCGATAGGATATTGTTAATATCAGCTATGTAAATGACGTTACTGCAATAAAATCACAGGCGAAAAATCAGAGAAAAATGTCAGTTTTGACTCGGAAAATAGTCACAATTAAAAGAAAAGTCATCTTTTTATGACGGTTACTTCAAGAGATTATGGGTCCGCTCTGTTTGCTATAGAAATTCATAATAAAATAAACCGATCCAACCTCTCAAAAAGGTTTTCTAACAATGCTACGGTCACATATATATTCCATAGAGAGTCCCAGTAGCTCATAAGACCCGACTTTATGTGAAGAAAATCAAATTGACATTAAAGTTTGAATTACAAGTTCCTTGAATTTTTAGTTTATTTATGAGACTCGGATCTTGTCCAATTTTGGGATAAGAAGTTGGGTATCGGGTTACCTCCTCCTAATTTTTGAAACCGCTACTAGGAGACACTCTCAGGATTATAAATACTCAGCGATAATTTTTTCTCACTCTCTTATTTTTCCGCTTACACGTCAACATGTGAATCTCTCGCGGAGCACACGTTGCCTTTTGGGAAACACATGAACAACCCCCCCCAACACACACGCACGCGCGCGCGCACGCACACACACACACACACACACACACACACACACACACACACACACACGTACGAACGCACATTCACTCACTACACATACTTTCGACCAAAACAAATTTCACATTCATTTGTTAAACATATTATTCCCTTTGTCACTTGTATACTTTTATTGTTAATACATTATCATTTGTTTGTGCATATACATTTAGTTCTTGTCATTTCTCACATCCCAAGTCTGCCATGTTTGTGGTGGACATTTCAGGAGACACACGTGTTTATCTCTCAATGCATACACCGGCCCGCAACATGAGATTTAGTCCGCTGGGTGCTAAACTTCTACTGTGACTTTTTTAAAATTCCTTTTTTCCTGTGACTTTTTTAAAACTGGATTTGTAAATGGAAGTGGTTGTTCATAGCGACTTGTGAAGAAAATTTTAAAAATACGATCAAAAAGTAATAACAGTAATAATAATAACATGGTTTCGGCGCCGGAAGTTACATCGGTGTGTCATGTTCAAATTCCCAGGAGGTCTATTTTGTTCCCTTCGCACATGCCATTGAAAAAGGCATGAATCCATTTTCTTCTAGATACTGGTTAAATAGCAGGTCATATGTGGACGATCATGGCTCTCCACAATTTCTTGTCTTTGGTTGCTCGAAGTAACATTTGACCTTTTCCTGTACTTCTTTATTCTGTCATCGATTCACACAAATTCGTTTTCTTGTCTTATTTATTTATATTTTTTATTGAGGGGGGTGTAAGATTCACCCTGTACAAGGCTCAGGGGCCACTCGAGGTAGAGGGTTACGTTAAGGGGTAGCTTATATGAATAGCAGGGGAAGATAACGGTTAACTCTAGATTTGAACAGCTTAAGATTGTAGTGATCGGAGAAACGTCCTCTCGGGAGTCTGTTTCACAGGGCAGTAGTTGGCGGGAAGAAGCTGTTCGAGTGGAACTTAATTCTCGCCGATGGAATACGGGGGGAATGTGGGTGGTTTGCTACTATGTAAGTGGCTTAGCGAGTCCTAGCCGCGAAGGTTAGACCTGGCGGAACCAAGGAATGTAGTTCGTCCGAGCACTTTCCATGGAAGTAGCGATAGAGCAGTGAGAGATTCGCCATATCCCGCCTGTGTGAGAGAGAGAGAGAGGTTGAAAAATGGAAAATAATTCTTCTCCAACAAGGACTCGGGGACGTTTTTGAACTCTATCAAGACTGGAAAGTAAGGACTTCTCGCCCAAATATGACAACAGTACTCTATTTTCGGCCTGATCTGACACTAAAGTTAGAGGATAGCATTAGGAGGCGGGTACTTACTAGAGCAGTACAGGGATCCGACCATGTTACCTGAATCTTTAGCGATGGAGGTAGGGTGTGAATTTGAGGTACAATATTCTCTCAAGGCACGGTGCCTCCTCGAGGGGATATCCATTCATCGTGACTGGCAGTAGTTCGCGGTCTGCGTGGCAGTCAGTCTACGTGACGGACAGTTTTAAATTCAAAACCAGCCCGAACAGAGTTGAGGCCTGTCAAACTACTTTGTGTTAGTCACACCTACTGCTGCCTATGGCTATAGTACTTGTGATGCCCTTACAACTCTAACGGATTACAGGACTCATGATTGTGATCGTATTGATTAGTTGAAATGAAGAGATTAAGTGTCGCTTAAGTGTCATTTTCAGAGTTTCGGCGCTTGAAACAGTGAAGGTTGCATTGTCGTTTTGTTGTGGATACGTACTGCTATGTCACTGTGCAGCGAGTGTTTTCGCGTGTGAAAGTCTGTTTATCACGGATCGGCATGAGGAATGTTCTATAGTTACTACTAGTACTTATACTACTGTTCAGGAGAATGTACGAATATTGAACCGTGACCGGACACTTTGCTTAATTTATTCAAAGCAAAATTACCGTAAATTCGTCTGCAGACGAATATACCAGTTTCCAAATATACCTCTTCTTTACTGGCTGTGGAGACGCATCATGGTCATCCAAGAATACCCTCACTAGTTTATCAAGCAGTTGTTCGCTAACATAAAACAATACGATAATAATTTCGTCAAGAAAGAGTGCGTGTGTAAATGAGAAAGCGAAAGCTCATTGAATCAACGTTTCAACAGGATTCATTTTAAAATCCAAATAAAGAAACTCTAAACATAAGCATGGAAAAGATTTGTTTCTTACCAAGGATTATTCAGTGTTCATTTCAAATAGTCTCGCTATATATTGAATTCTTTGTCAAAGCGTTTTTGAAAAGACTCGAAGGAGAAATGTGGTTCTACAGAAGGATGCTGATGATACCATGGATCGAACATGTGAGTAACGACGAAATTTTAGAGAAAATGGAAACTTATACCTAACATAAGGAAAAGACAGTTGAAATTTCTTCTTTTTTTCAAATATTCACCCTATACCAGGCCCAAGAGACACTCAAGATAGAGGGTTACCGTGTGAAATTATATATTAGCATAGGAAAGGACAAGCGTTATGAGTATAGAGCTGAAGTAGACTTTAGAAGGAACCGGAAACCCAAGCCTAAACAGGAAACGATGTATACATCTCTACACCTGTTTAAAAGACCGGGAAGAAGTGTGAACAGGACGACAGGCGAACCTATCTACTGAGGGACATAATGAGAAAGGAGGTCTTGGAAGATCACAGGAAAAATACTCACAAGACAGAGTGCAAGAGGGACAGAAGAGAGCGCGTAGCATACTTAATGTACTTGAGTAAATGGATGGCGGAACAGCGTTTAGGAGAAATAACGAAAATAAAATACATTAAGAGCTACGAAGAACAGGAAATTGTGGAGAGCCATGATGACCTATATTCTGAGGGGAAACAGCACATAAAGAAGCACTGCAAATGACTGTGAGCCATAATGTCCTGTAGGTATGTGCACGTAGGCATATTGTTCAGTAGGTAAACTCTCCATGTACCATAATAAACGGCATATGGTATAAAGAAATATGTTAATTCAATCTACTTTCCCTCTCGAGGCCAATGTGCTGACACAGGTATTCATAGTTAAGATAAAATGATCTTGAGCAAAAACAATGGACATCTACCAATTGTACACTATTTACATTATTCGGACTATTGTCCACATCTTTGTCGCCATATTTATTACAACGTTTCCGACGTTGTAGGCTCAGGCCTTCTTTTGGTGGTTCTTCTAGGGCCGAAAGGTTGTAATAAATATAGTGACAAAGATTCGGACACTAGTCCGAATAATGTAAATAGTGTACATAATACTTCATCTCAGAAATATAGACAGGTATCTACCAATTGTTCCAAGAAATAGGACTCAAGATAAACCTTTTCAAAAGAGAAACTATGATCTGGAATTGGAATGAAAACAGTGAGAGCAATTATTCCAAATCCATCATGAAAAATCCAGGACGTGAAATTAGTAAATACCAAACACTTCAAATACCTTGGTGTAGGGATCAGTTATAACAAATTTAGTATAGAAGATGAGGAAACTGAAAATAGAATATGCCATACAAGCGGTAGTTTTGCCCAACCCCACAAGTTGCTACAAAATCAAATCATTAAACAAAGAATTCGAGTTCTGCTCTTAAATAGCCTCGTCATTCATATGGATGTCATGCATGGCGTCATAAATACGTTCAGAAAATATCTAAACTGTCAACTGCTTTCTGAGATCAATAATTAAAAATAGCTTCGACTGAATGAACCGTGTAGCTCTGAACGAGTATCACTCTTCTTCTGGCGTAGACTGGCGCTACAAAAGAGAAAATAATAACTTAATCAAGATGTTGACATTCCACACTTTAAATACAAGGTTAGGAAGAAAGCCCCCATCAATACTAGAAAGAGAGATAACAGCTACTGGACTTGAGAAACCTGTCCACACTTTGACCGTATTCTCTAATTCTCTTCTTTACCTCTTCCAATACAATTACAATCATGACTGTTCTTCTCTGGCCCTTTATCTGTATCTTCTTCTTCTCTTCCTTATCCCTTCCCATAAATTAATGTTCTTCTATAGCCCTATGTATATCTTCTTTTCCTTATACCTTCCCATACAATTACGATTATCAATTATCTCATACATCTACTCTTCCGACGCAATTCATTTGTATCTTCTCATTCCCTCCGCTAACCCGTTTTGAGGAGCGTGGTACCACCTCTTAATTGCTGGTATCCCCAGATCCACCCTGACCCGGGGTGGTAGCACCTGTTAGGGTCCCAGCTGCCAGCAATACATTTTTGTAAAAATTCTTACCAGCAACACATCATTACCAGCAATACATTTTTGAAAAAAAATATTACCAGCAATATAATTTTGAAGGAAAAAATGTTAGCAGCAATAAAAAATCTTGTCGGCATTAAATAATCCATTGAGGTTGATATGCCGTAAAACAAACCAAACCAAACTCTCTCATTATATATATACATATATATATATATATATATATATATATATATATATATATATAGATAGATAGATAGATAGATAGATAGATAGATAGATAGATCTTCAATTTTTCTAATATTATTACGTTTCTAATATTAAGTTTTTGATAAAATAGAGTAACTCGATCTAGCTCAAAAGGACCTGAGATTGGATAGTTACGGCACACTGATCCCCGGTAGAAAAGTATAGCTATTGCACATACAAATAAGGGTAAATTTTCATTTTAACACCCGAGCGCTAAATTCACTGCTGAATGGGCCTATTTACTTCCTTTCCTTGTAGAAATTAGTACGCGCTAAAAATTAATGCACAAACATTTTATAGTAGATGGGTTGATTCTATTTTTTCATTATTTTTTTCATTTGTCCCCTTCTTCTACACTGAAAGAAACCCCCTCCCCTAACCTTAACACCTAACCCTAAAGAAGAAGGGAACACATTAAAAAATAAAAAACATTAAATTAAATAATTGCTTCAATTGCCCTTTTTGGGGTTAGAGAGAACGATTAATTTTTCTTTTCATTCTTCATAAAAAAAATTGCTTTGTTATTCTTTTATTTGTCGATGTTTACATATATTTGAATGAAAGTTAACTTTCTTCTTAAATTAAGTACAAAAGAAAAAAGAAAAAAAAGCTTAACGGAAAGGCGGACTAATTTCTGCAAGGAAAGGAAGTAGGCCCATTCAGTAGTGAATTTAGCGCTCGGGTGTTAAAATGAAAATTAACTCAAATAAGTTAACCAAAACCCAAAAATCCTAGATTGATAAAATCTACAAAATATTTCTACTGCTACATCCCTAGCCTTTGCGTACTAAAACTCTGACAGAGCTTGGTTCTATTTATATCGTCTTGCCACCTGCTGTTGTCTGATACCAGCATCACTTTGTCACCTGGTAGTAGATAGAGAAATAATTTTACCCACACCGTTAATATTTTTATCAGTGTTGTCAAGTAATAGTTGAGTAGACGCCATAGCTTTCATCGCAGTCTATTAGAGATGCTTGATTGACAAAAGCCCTCAGACTCTTCGTCGAGGCACAGACCTCCCAAGTGATTGTTGAGTCGTTACAGAACATTACCTAACAAAATATTACCATTTCAGCTCACTCTCGCTACTCAGTCTTTAAGTTTAATTAATTTTTGTTTTAATAAATTATGTTTTAATACTGTGATTTTTAATATTACCATTATCAACTGTTTTTATTTTAACTATTGTTAATGTTACTTATATTATTATTCTGGGTTTTTTGTTCTTTCTTTTATACGCCATGGCCCTTGAGAACGTGGACGATCATGGCTTTCCCAAATTTCTTTGCTTTTGTTACTCGAATTAACTTTTGACCTTATTATTCTGCTATCCATTCACACAAATTCGTGACGTACGTTATTCGGTGCTTCCTATGTTTCTATATATCCTCTGACTGTTAAATTCTCTAAGCTTAATTTCATCCGCAGAAATCTAAACTGTCTTCTTTTCTATTTTGTAATTATAAATTTCCTTGTAGTCCACATCCTCCTTAAATCGTCCAAACATTCATTGCTAGAACGACATCTCTCTTTATTTTTTAGGAAAATGTCCAGCTTTCACTGCCATACGGGAGATTAGGTATTACCTAGCAGCCAAACATTGTTTATTTTGTTTCTAACAATATTTACTGATTTACCTATTACGTAAGGTGGTAGCACCTATTAGGCACCCTTCTATGGGTAAATAGTGAACCCATAAATACTATGAAAGTATAAAAACACATTTTATAGTAAAAATACCCGCAATACATTTTTATATAAAATAATATCGAGAATACCTATTTAAAGCAAAATGACCAACAATACATTTTATAGCAAAATGACCAACAATACATTTTATCTGTAGTTGAAGGCTTACAATTACGTTCAAAATATATTTAGCTGAAGTCATAAAATTGTGTTCAAAATATTTAGATTTAGGCATTAAATAACCCATAGAGGTTGATATGCCGCTAAACAAAATCAACCAGCCAACCTATTACGTCACACATATTTGCCAGCACTTCAGTTTACATAAATGTATGATTAAATTATCAAGCAGTATTTTACAGAGCTATTTTGATGGCACATGCGAGAAAAGCCGCTGGATTGTTTATTATGTCTATAAGTTTACGTATTTCGGGAACTTTGATAACGAGAATAGCACAGTGTAACCAAAAACATTCTAAAAACGTCCTCTGATGGCCTAACAAAAAAGTAAACCCCTTTTTATTCAAAATTTTTTCATTATTTCTTTTTTAACTCAGATTTGCTATTTCGGATTTTTTTTTTCCTTTAGAGTAAGGTTCGCCCTGTACAAGGCCCGGGGCAGCTCGGGGTAGGGGGTTACGTTAAAAGGCAGTTTATACGGATATGAGCGGGAGATAATGGTTAAACCTAGACTTGAACAGCTTAAGATTGTAGCGATCAAGGAAACATCCTCTTGGGAGACGGTTCCACAGGGCAGTAATTCATGAGAAGAAGCTGTTTGAGTTGAACTTACTTCTCGCTTACTTCTGGAATACGGAGGAAATGTGGGTGGTGTTGTGAATATGGATTATCTCCCCTTTGATAATCCAAGCTATAAAAGCTGTACATTTCCGCTTGTCAAGTAGACGAGTAGTAAGATTCTTAATTGAATAAAAGATTACTAGACAGAATCTCTTGTCCTGTTTTCATTACAATTTATTCAATTAAGAATCTTACTACTCGTCTACTTGACAAGCGGAAATGTACAGCTTTTATAGCTTGGATTATCAAAGGGGAGATAATCCATATTCACCACAGGTGGTTTGCTACAATATAAGTGGCATGGCGGGTTCTGGCTGTGGAGGTCAGACCTGGTTGAACCAAGGAATGTTCTTCGTCCGAGCACTTTCCATAGCGGTAGAGCAGTCAGAAGCCTGTGAGAGAGAGGCTGGAGGCTGGAAAATAATTCATCACCCAAAAGGACTCGGTGACGCTTTTACGAAATTTTCGTTGAATATTTACTGGCTTAACTATGTTCCATATAAAATATTTACCATTTAGTAAAAGACATTTTCAGTTGTTCTGGTGTTGATAAAAAGATGGGCTGCAAAATTTTGTCAAGCGTAGGTTTCCTGCACTCGTTTCGGCTAATTCAAATGTTATGAAAATTAGCCATAAACAACTTAACATTGATTTTAATAGAAATTTAATGCGTTATCAAAGTTACCCAATATTATTACGGGTAATTTTGATCACGAAAAAAAGCCAGTATTATTATCTACAATATGGTTGCAGATAGAGTGGTTTTGACACGAAAAATGGAGACCATGACATGTTAGCTAGAAAAGTTAGCGAGAGTGCTGAAAACCGATCATAGTTACTCGATCCGACGGTAATTAATCATATTATTAATATATAGAAAAGGTAGTTTGCCAATTCGAGGTAATCATGTTTGTTTGAAAGTGAGTCGGGTGGAGTTCAGCATGCTGAAGATTCATGTCAGGTCATTAGGTTGACGTTGACCGACTGGTGTGACCGCTACTTAATAGAAGGTCGAAGCACTCGACCTACCGTCAAAATTCTTTTCTTTCTTTTTATGTGCCATATCCTTTCGGGACGTAGGCTATCATGGCTCTCCACCTCCCTCTATCCTTTGCAGCTCTCAGCAGGTTCCTTCCCTCTGCTTGCTCCCCCGGACCACGTTCTGTCATCCATTTGATTAAGTCCGTCAGGTATGTCACGCGTTGTTTTCTTTTGTCTCTCTTTCCCTCTATTCGACTCGGGAGTATCAGATTCTTCAGGCCCTCCTTCCTCATTATGTGTCCCAGAAACTTCCTGATATTAAGTATAAGCCTCCTTGTTTGCAACCTCTTTAAAATCTCATCGTTGCTCACACGCTCGGTCAAAATTAAACAGAAGAATTAGTTTGCTGGACAAAAGTGAAGGAAGTTTAATGGACTTGATACTGAGTTTGCATAGAACTAAAGAAATGAGAATACAATACAAATGAGAATACAAACAACTAACAATAACGTAAGATTTGTTTTATTATCTGTTGTAAAGCGTACTGAAATGAAGACGGGGACGATACTAAAGAAAATTTTATGTTTGACAAGTTTTTGCAAATTTGGGGCTCGTTTAAACATGTTTTTGTTTCAATCTCAGTGCGCACGTGTTAAAATGCCTTTGGATAGTAAAGTCTTCTGTTGTCACTTGACTCTAAAATCTATTCCACCACCATAGCATATGAGCACAGGGCACCTCGACGTGGTGTAATGGTTACCAAGCTTCTCTCTGCTAGAATCATTACAGCTCATTAGTGAGTTCGATCCTCACTGGGTACACGATACTTTTGGTCTTGTACCACATCTAAGCTGCGCTTAGAAAAATCTCCACAGCATATGAACCCATGTTAATTTCGAATCTTGGACCGTTACAACAAACTCTCTACTATTTCAATTTCTGCTTTCTCTAAAACGATTAACGATGGTCGAAAGTTGTCAGAGTTAGCTGCTCCTCAGTTCCTTAATCCTTCAACAGGGGTCTCTCTCCCCTGACTATAAATATTGGCTGACCCTTCGCCTCGATGTCTCTTTTCCACTTAGGCCTTGGGCCGCCACCTCGCGTGGAGGTGAGGTAAATCTCTCTAACGCCAATATGTGACCTCTCACAGATACAGCGTTTCCCAAAAAAACGCTAAGAACAATACACGTACGCACGAACACTCACTACAACACACACACATAATTTCTCCACACATACACTATGTAACTGTCCATGTCTTTATTTAACTTGTTATTAATATATATTTGTTTACAGATATATATATCGGTCTTGTTTGTTTTCTTTGTCTTCTTTGGACTTAATTAAAGTCCAACATTCCCATGTAGCTGGACCGGCTAGCAGGAAAGTTTAACCTTCTGATATCTCTTCACATCTTCACCCCACGGTCCACTACAAAGTAATCGAAACGTTGAGTGGAGTTGTACAATAGACACAGCGACAAAATAATCTTTTTTTTTAATTGTTTTTCATTAAACACTCCAGATCACAAATATCATTTTTTTGGTGCATCCCCATAATTTTTGCATCCCCAAAAGACTTGAGTTTGCTGAGAGAAACAAAAGTTATCTCCCTTTGACTAACCCTTTTGTAGCTCCCGTTGCCTTCGTCGAGAGAATACTTTCGGCGTGATCCCGTTTCCGCGGTCGATCCACCCTGGAAGACGTATCGCCTGTCTGACCCAGCTTCAAGTGCTGCCTTTCGGTGCGATCCCGTCTCCGCAGTTGATCCGCCCTGGAAGGCGTAACACTACTCCGACTCGGCCCTGTTTAGGGAGTTCGCTTACGTCAAGTGCTACCCTTCGGCGCGATCCCGTTTCCGCGGTTGATCCGCCCTGGAAGGCGTAACACTATACTGACTCGGCCCTGTTTAGGGACTCGTCCTAACCAATCCAACGAACCTTCGTGCGTCTTCAACCAACCAGCTACTGCCAACTTTCCGATCCTGCTGTCGACCAGCTACCGCCGCCGACCAACTCTACACTCGTTTCGCCGATACAACCGAATCAACTTCCCCTGAAGGAAACCAGTCATACCGGACCCGACACCGATACAAACACACTTCTTCAGAGTACACTCTTGTACACTTTGGATAAATAAATTCGACGTTTATTGTTTCATAAACCTCCGCCTTTGTCCTCTCATTGTCTTAGCTGTTTCTCACCTTTCTTCAATAAGCTTGCGGGGGCGACATCCTTATCGGCCTCGCAACATAAGCTCCCCACCCAATTAAAGAGGGTTATAAGAAAGAATGAAAAAGAAGCGAGAAACAACACGATGCTTTTGTATATTCCTGAACCCCCTAATAAAACCAGGAATAGACATTTTTGATCGAGGCTCCAGGAGCATTGTAACTGTTTATACGTAATAAAACATATTTTTATTAAATGAATATTTTTAAACATTATAACCCTTCAGAACTATTATGAGTCTGCACAGATTATTTTTCTGTGAATTACGATGATTTCCGAAGAAAGGTAGTGTAGGGATTTCCCTTTTCATTCTCCACGATTTTGAACCGGGTACTCCTTTTTCTAGACTAGGTGCCAAACAAGGCTAAAGAACCACGTCTACATTTATAGAAGAGATGGATCCATGCCCTTCGGAAAACTGATTGGTTTATATCTTTCCAAGGGCATTTATAAACGTAACAGACTTAGCGGGAATTCGAACTCGGATATCCTATTCCACTTTCCGCACCGATGACCGTTTGTTTAAAAGTTGTTTTTGTAGACATGTTGATGTTAGTAATTGGTGAATTAAAGGTTCACTGCAGAGGGAGTGAAGATTTGCGTCGACGTAATTGAGGGGAGTTGATTGCGAGTAATGAAAGTATAGTTAAAATCACTTGCAGAAAGAGCGCCGGCTTTTATTCTAAGTCATTAACCGGAAACACCTTTAAGCAACCAGTCTATTGTTCCAACCACCAAGAAGCACATGTAAAGCTATACTTCAGATGGCTGGTTCTTAATATTTCCTTCACTAGAATCGGTGAGATTTTAACAGTATCTGACAACATCTACAACTCTGAGGGCAAAAGAATCTTCTCGTAGGTGAGCCAAGTAACCATCATCTCCTAAGTGTAGCAGAGAGACTGTACTTGCATGAGCAATTGATTGTAATATAAAAAATGAAGAGTTCGTAAATGGCTTGATAAAAGCTAAAAATCAGGAACGTATAAGTGTTCATTGATTTTTATTTAACTACTGAAGCCGCACAAAGGACAAAATTGTTTGTTTTTTTTGTTTTTTTTTTATTGGCCAGTGCTGAAAAGTTCTCTGCTCGACCAAGAAGACCTTTAAAAAATCTGAACGTTTGTTTAGAGTTTTGGCATTGAGTCACGCAGATAACTTTTCAATACCCGTCTTAAGTACAGACGAAGCAAATGGGTTGAATCTACAACTGTTACATTTACATAGACGGCTGCTCTTATTTCGCAATCAGTATTCAACGAACCCCGCTTTGATCTTCAAACGAGAATCAATGTTACTAATCAGAAAATGTTGCAAATAAAAAAAATACTACCCGTAATAAAAAAAAAATAAATTAAATTTTAATAATTCGTTAAAAAACGGTCAGTACTTTTTTTTACATATACGATATTGTTCAAGAGACATTGAAATTATTTTGTGTTCATCAAAGATTCTAATAATAAAGTGAACGAGTATTTACAGACGAA
This sequence comes from Acanthosepion esculentum, assembly GCA_964036315.1. Taxonomy (NCBI): domain Eukaryota; kingdom Metazoa; phylum Mollusca; class Cephalopoda; order Sepiida; family Sepiidae; genus Acanthosepion; species Acanthosepion esculentum. The sequence goes on along the minus strand of OZ038482.1, from coordinate 119,227,207 downwards.
CGGCAATATACATAAGCACAAACGTATTCGTCTTTTAGTTGATGGCTTAAATTTGCTACTCGTACGATAACTGAATGGTGTGTAACGGTTATCATCAGCGAAAGCAGAATCGGTGGACCGTGTTCAAATCCTGTAATAGCCTGTTACCTTCACTTTCGCACGAATCCATTTCTCCCCAGGTATGGGTTAAATAACCCGGTAAACGGGGATCTTTATCCTTATGTGGCTGTCAGCGAAGGAGAAGAACAATCGAAACCGTAGAGAAAGCAATGAAAAAATAATTCTGTTACCTTTTTTTAAGAAATCATTTCACATATAATATAGAACAAAGAATCCGTGTAGAGCGATAGTTCCGGGGAGATAGGGTGCACAGACCCGACATGGAGCAATTTGATTTTTTTTGTTGGGGGGGGGGGGTAATTCGGGAATGAGTTTATTAATACAATTTACACATAGTAGAGATTAAAGCCAAATTTATACAATTACTGGAAAACTCCAACTACACACCAATTTTCGTCGAGCTTAGTTACACACACGCCGCACTCTGCTCTAGACAAATTTTACAACAAACACAAATATAACCAGACTGCTGGCAATTATCGACACAGCTCTCGTTTGCTACAGAATTCTACAACTACCATCGTGCTTTTCCCTTAAATAAGCATTGACATTCTCTGTCATCCTCTCTTTTCTATTTTCCCCTTACACGGTGAGATGTAGGTCGTACGTGGAGAAAAGCGTCCGCCACCGGGGAAAGCACATGCTCACGCGCATGCGCGCGCACGCACGCACGTGTTTAAACACAACCAGCATTTCCGCGACATATGTACATGTGTAATTACATATTTATTTTATACAATATATACAGGGTGGTTGAAATGTAACTCCCTATTCTATGCATGATGGACTCTTCCGTCTTGTAAAAATTATAGTTAGATGGGAAAGTCCGTCATACATAAAATGGGGAGTTACTTTTCAATCACTCTGTATATTTATATATTTCAACTATCCTTTAGTTCTTTTATTTTTCTCTTCCATGGTTTCCATGTTCTTTGGAAGCTTGTGTAGAGCAAATTAATGGCCTTTTAGGCTTCCTCCACGTGAATAGGAGTCTACTTTTTGAACAATAAGAATTATATGTCACAGTGGGGCGGGGGGGGCATCAGGATTTTAGAAATGTTTAGGTAAGGGTATGCCAAAAAGTTTGGGAACCACTGGTGTAGAGCTATAATTTCATACGTCCTAAAAGGACATGACATTATAAAGAAATGGCATAACTATATAAATCAGAGAAACCTTCTTCTTCTCCTACTTCTTCTTCTTCTTCTTCTTCCTCTTCTTCTTCTTCTTCTTCTTCTTCTTCTTCTTCTTCTTCTTCTTCTTCTTTATGGTTTGGTTTGTTTTACGGCATATCAACCTCTATAGGTTATTTAATGCCGACAAGATTTTTATTGCTGGTAATATTTTTTTTCCAAAATGTATTGCTGCTAATAATTTTTTCCCCAAAATGTATTGTTGGTAATATTTTTTTTATTTTAAATGTATTGCTGGTAATAATTTTTTCTTTAAAAAATCATTGCTGGTAATAACCTTTTACAAAAATGTATTTCTAGTATTAAAATCTATTTTTACAACTTATAAAATACCATAGTGTTTTGATCCCATTTTGGGGTTCAACTATTTGCCCAAGCTGGGACTACCAAAAACCTTTCGATGATTGTCTGCCGATCGTGCAGCAGACACGCTTGCATGCGCCACGCTTCCGAGCGAACGCTGAAGAAAAGCAAAGGTTGTTACACGAAGCGCGTTCACTGCTTAAGGCAAGGCGGGAGGGCAGAAACTAGATAGAAACTGTAGAACTAGATTTCTGCTGCCTCTAATATACTCTTCATCTTTGAGGAGATTATCCAGTATTCACTGCCGTACAGGAGGACTGATATTACGCAACAGTTTAGTACTCTTTTTCTGTCCGACAGATAATCGTAACGGAGCCAAATAACGATTCCTTTATCAAAAGAAGATTAACAAATTAGAAGAGGAAAAAACTTGGAAACTGACTGCGATGTTTACTGTAAGTAGGACACTTACGGGTTCCCTACACTCCTCTCTGGTTCGTTTGTCTTTTCCTTTGATATCTATAAATCGTGGCAAAAATGACTGGCATTAGGACATCTTTTTTTTAATCATTTCACCCCAATCTAGGCGATAATTCCACTAGGACGCAGGGTTTTTCAGGAAGTGAAAGAGAACGATAAGACATTATTGAGGATAAATGAAAAAAGAGGACAATAAAGAAACGGATTTCGAGAGACAGGCTTTAGATTTGTGAGGGTTGTAGTTGACAGCGAAGCAAGAAATCAGGAAGGATATCTACAGGCGATAAATGCGAGCAAAGAAACTATTAGAATAGTACTAACTGTTGCATCTAGCTAGTTCGACATTAAAACGGCGAGACCTAATTGCCAATCAAGTAGCACGCTTCAATTCATGCAGTCAAGGCACTAAGGGCGAAAGCTTATCAGAACAATTATCATGAATATATTTGTAGAAAAGAGTCAAGCCAGGTCATGATGGAGAGAAATTGACTGAAGTCGAGATATCACGTCAGGACCTATTACATTAAAGACCATTCTTTGGATTTTGTCAAGAATCTCGAGATATTTCGTAGAAGCAACAGACCATATATGACAACAACAATGCCCAGACAAATGGTAAATTTATAAATGTGCAAGATGTGCGAGAAAAGAAAGTATCAGAACAGAAATGACGGTTGCATCTAGTTAGTTCAAAAGTGAAACGGTGAGACCTAGTGAGCTCCTTCCTTCCTTTCTTTCTTTCTTCCTTCCTTTGTTTGTTTCTTCCTTTTTATCTCAGTCTCTTTTTTCTCACAGTCTGTTTTTTATCGATCTATCTTTTTTTTTATTCATTTCTTGTTCTAACCTAGGAAAGGTTACTGAATAAAATAATCACGCGAAGTTTGGTAATGAACAATAATACTTAGGACAAGAACAAGACATATAAGATTCGCCAGCGACGTCTAGAAGAAGTAGTCAGCTGCTAGAAGTGAGTCAAGTGAATTCTACAGTGAATCTCCAACAGCAGACCAACATACAGTATTTACTACTGTATTTATGTGAATGCGGATATATCCATTATCGTCTGTGAGTATGCTACAACATTTTGCTTTTTCTATCTATCTATCTATCTATCTATCTATCTATCTATCTATCTATCTATCTATCTATCTATGCGTGTTCATCTATCTATATATCTATTTTAGTTTGTTCATCTATCCCTCTGTCTATGCGTGTTCATCTATGTATCTAAGTTTGTTCATCTATCTATCTATCTATCTATCTATGCGTGTTCATCTATCTATATATCTATGTCAGTTTGTTTATCTATCCCTCTGTCTATGCGTGTTCATCTATGTATCTAAGTTTGTTCATCTATCTATCTATCTATCTATCTATCTATCTATCTATCTATCTATCTATCTATCTATCCATGCGTGTTCATCTATCTATATATCTATGTCAGTTTGTTCATCTATCCCTCTGTCTATGCGTGTTCATCTATGTATCTAAGTTTGTTCATCTATCTATCTATCTATCTATCTATCTATCTATCTATCTATCTATCTATCTATCTATGCGTGTTCATCTATCTATATATCTATGTCAGTTTGTTCATCTATCCCTCTGTCTATGCGTGTTCATCTATGTATCTAAGTTTGTTCATCTATCTATCTATCTATCTATCTATCTATCTATCTATCTATCTATCTATCTATCCATGCGTGTTCATCTATCTATATATCTATGTCAGTTTGTTCATCTATCCCTCTGTCTATGCGTGTTCATCTATGTATCTAAGTTTGTTCATCTATCTATCTATCTATCTATCTATCTATCTATCTATCTATCTATCTCAGTCTGTCCATCTGTCTATTTCACTTTCTTTCTTCCTATCCTTAAATTCATACAGTCAAAGCACCAAGAGGAAAATTCAACTGAACATTTGCCATCGAAATATTTTTTAGTAAAGACAGAGGGAAGCCACGTCACGTCGGTGGGAAAGTGTCTGAAGCCGAGATGCCAGGTCAGGACCGATTACATTACAGACCCTTCTTTGGATTTTGTCAAGAATCTCGAGATATATAGCAACAGACGGGATATAACAGCAATATTCAATGCCCGGACAAATGGTAGCTTAGATTTATAGATGTGCAAGAAGGGTTCTGATTAGAAGAATTGTCTGGCACGACACAATGAACCAACTTTCCTAACAGCAGACCTAGCAATTAGATTCAATAAGTAATTTCCAGCAGAATCTCTTGATCTGCTCCGAATTACACTTAGTTACATTTTCCTATTAAAAGACAGAACCATGAAAAGATGAACCATTCGACAGGACGCCATGACCCAGGGTACAATTATAAAAATACGATAGGATCAAAGATGACAAAAACGGAAACCTTCTACAGCGAGACAAAACAGCCTGTGCAATTCTACTCAACATGCATGCTGTTCTTTAATTCTAATTTTATAGCAATGCAGGTTTTTACTCGTGGCTATTTTGGCGATGTTATCAGTCTGCGGCATAACGGTAAAGGCAAAACAGATCGATACACTCGTTTGAAAAGATTTAGGTCACTATAGAAGTGGGTGTACAGCCACCCCATTACGACCTCGTTAAGTCCTTTATGACAATATGAATTTCTGGTTACAGACATCAAATATAACATGCTCTGAATGTTCATTCATCTGACAAGTTGCGCTTATTATTTGTCACTATGTCCCTGATCATTTTCTTTCAAGGGTTCTATCGTTGTGTATATACTACTGTCATTGTAGTAGCCGTACTACTGTCATTTCTTCTTCTTCTTCTTCTTCTTCTTCTTCTTCTTCTTCTTCTTCTTCTTCTTCTTCTTCTTCTTCTTCTTCGTCGTCGTCGTCGTCGTCGTATTCTTCTTCTTATTCGTCTTCTTTTTCTTCGACTTCTTTTCCTTCGTCGTCGTTTTTTTCTTTTAATGCTTCTACTTCTTCTCTGTCTTCTTTTTCACCTTCTACTTCGTCGTCGTCTTCTTCTTTTTCTTCTTCTTTGTCGTCGTCTTCTTCTTCGTCGTCGTCGTCGTCTTCTTATTACTCTTACTCTTCTTTTTCTTCGTCGTCGTCTTCTTTCTTTGTCCGATTCTAATTCTTCTTCGTCGTCGTCTTCTTTTTCGTTGTCTTCTTCTTTCAGCATTTACATATATTTCGTTTATTTTTTCCCTTTTCTATAATATAATAACATACGCCGAGACATTGTTTATTTAGAATTTCGGAAAACAAGCATCATTGCCCGTCTCTCCTATTCCACAAAATTCAGTCATTGCTGTCTCTTCTTGTGTTTCTCTATTTCACTTCCTCTTTTCCGCTGTTTCTCTGTATCCCGCCACACGTATCCGGTGATTTGCTTTTATTAACCTAATCACGCGACTGTCGCTTCTGACATTTACTTATGTCTGAAAACAGTAACACCGCACACATTTACACCTTCATTTCAGTTTTAAAAAAGAATGCCTATTTTTTAAGCAAATCCAGATATTTCCAATCCAGCTGAGAAAAAAATCACCTGCTTTATATATCTATTATTGTCTGATTGACAGAGCCGGTGCGTCTTACTCCCGAAAGACCCGACCAGGAGGGCACGTTTTTTTTGGGATCCTTTTTTTGGGGCCCCCGTTGTGGCTCCTACATATTTTTTTTCAGAAATGTTTTGTGGCCATCCACCATTTTTTAAAAATTATTTTTAAACTGACGTTACATTGTCAGTCATCAGCTAATAATATACATCGTGTATCTGCAGGAGAACCCCCGACGATGTTAGAGCGTCAAAAGGGCTAGTTTCAGCAGCAATTTTTTTTTTTTTTAGCTTTATTTTCTTTTTTTTTTTTCTACCTAAGTTTTATTGTCAATCATCAACTATAATAATTGACAGGGGTGTTGCTTATTACCCCGAACTTTTCAACCCCTTGGGGTTCCCCATATCTATTGGGGGGGGGGGTCGGCAGGAGTGCTAATTTCAGTAGCACTTATTTTTTTAAATTGTAATTTTCTTTCTGAACAGTTCAATTAAGAGGGGAATATATCTTGGTAAAATCATTTTTTATTCCGAGATCATCCACTAAGGAAGATCTCTGATTTTTTTTTTTACTAATAGTAAACCAGAAGTCTACGGCTAGTAATCCTCAAATCCTCTATGATCGCACTTTCCAGCAGTGAAGATCGTTTCCTTCTTACCTTTTCGTAGTGTAGAACGTCAGCATCTGGATTGCGCCTCCATTTTCACTTCGAGTTACATGTGCTATCCATTTTAGTTGTTGCTGCTGCTCTAAGTTTTCAAGTGATATTATTTGGGACAGTTCTTTGTGATTCTGTGAAGCCAGTCCACAAGGTTCAAAGAAGGATGGATCTCGTTAAGACCGGCAAGCTTCATTTGCTTGTGGGGATATTATTATTATTATAGATAATTAAAAATAAAATGATAATAATGAAAATTATAAATAAAATAAAATAAAACAATAATATTAAAATAAATTAAATAAAAATAATAAAACCTCTCCCAGCATGCAACAAAAACTGTTCCTGCCGGAAATACGGACATCCCGCCAAATAATGTTAAATTCAATTACTTCACCACGAACCTTGGTATGGGCAAAACGTGTGTAACTTCTCTCTGTGATATGGCTTATAATACTACGGAGTAAATTCTCCCTTTTATCACACATACCATAAAACAATTGTAACAAAAAAAATACACACAAAAAATATAAATTATATGAATTAACATACAATTTACCATGCCTTTTCTGTTATTTGTGTTCGTTTTATGTCCTGTCAAGTATGCTTTTATCTCCGTGAATTCAGCTAATTCCTGCTGCTATGATATGAGTGACGACCCACAACATTCTTGTGATCGCCGACGTGCATAACAAAAACAACCTATTCACCCACATGCTCGAAATCATTTTTAATCATTGATATGAGAAAGCAAGACAAACAGCTATATTATAAATTGCTTGTTTTTTTATACTTTTTTTTTTGAAAGATCAGAAATTATGATTTTTCATTTTCTGATTTCTTGTTTCCTATTGGCTGAAGTAGTCTCTTTGCTGTCATGTGATGTTCTTTCCACTAGACTCACAAGAAGAATCATTTGATGTGCAAATTGATTCCAATCTGAAAATTTTAAATTGTGTGCCTCTCTTCTTTTTAACTCGTGTAAGCGCAATCTGCCTTTTGCACAAATGGTTTTTCCTATGCGTCTTTTGTTATTATGCGTGGGCATGAATTATTCTTGGGGCGTGAAATGAGAATTCTATACAAGTTCTGGATGAAAGAAGTTGCAGAAATACTGAAACGACTGAACTGACTGAAACGTGATTTTTCGTAGCAGTGAAAACGCGACTCACCGAAGGAACATAACCACAAAACACCAGAACAAGATTTTTGCTATATCACGTGAGTCCCCACGTCCTGCAAACTCAAAGATAGTCTTACTTGTTTCGGGGTTGTTGCGATTTATTGATTGTTGAAGGTTAGATTTGTTTTGATTTGTTTTGTTTTACGGCATATCAACACCTTTATTTAATGCCGACAAGATTTTTATTGCTGGTAATATTTTTTCAAAAATGTATTTGCCGCTATTACTTTTTTCAAATTATTTTTTTTAATACATTGCTAGTGATAATTTTTTCTTCAAAGATTCATTGCTGGTAATAATATTTTACAAAAATATATTGCTGTTATTTGAAGAATAAACAATAATTTCATTATTATATTTTTTAATCTTCATTATACTCTAAACAGAAATGTTAAAAAAAATTTAAATCATTTTTATATAAACTATATATAAAATTGTGTGACTTCCTTAGTTCATCTGTCTGTCCGCCACACTCTCTAAAATGGCCAATCTAAACCAAATTTTTTATTTGGTTTTGTTTTGTTTTACGGCATATCTTCCTCAATGGGTTATTTAATGTCGACAAGATTTTTTATTGCTGTTCATTTTTTTTTTTTTTTTTCAAAAATGTATTGCTGGTAATTTTTTTTCAAAAATGTGTAGCTGGTAATATTTGTTTTTTCCTTCAAAATTGTATTTCTGGTAATGCATTGCTGGTAATAATTTTTCTTCAAAAAATTATTGCTGGTAATAATTTTTTACACAGTATTTCTGGTATCAAAACCTATTTTTAAACTTTCATAATGTTTTGAGCCCAGTTTGGGGGTTAACTGTTTACCCATAACTGGGACCCTAACCACACCACATTAGGGTGGACCTGAGAACACTAGCAATTAAGAGATGGTTCCACACTCCTCAAAACCTCCTGAGCAGAGGCCTTGCTGTTGGGCGTAGTTTGTCGTCTTACCTAGGATGCCGGATGTAGTTTATCGTCATACCCAGGATACGATTGTTGAAGGGATATTATTACTGAAAGAATGTATATTTATGTGTTAGAGTTAATATAGTGGTAGTATTTCGGTTGCATGGAATGTTTTCTTAGTATAGCGGCATAGTAACATCTCTATGGGTCATTTAATGCTAAACACGTCTGAACGCTATGCGTTGAAAAGTGGTTCTGTCCTTTTCAGAAATGGGGGTTCATAAAAATTTCATTTCGCAGGTGATAAAAACCCTTTTTTATTAAAAGCATCATGGGAAAATATAATTCTTTTTTCTTTTTTTTCTTTATTATTTTATTTATTGATTTTATTTAATTTTCATTGTCACACGAGCAACTTTATGGGGATTACCGTAATTCCCCATGTATAATACGCATTTTTTTCTAGAAAATAATAAGCAAAGTTAGGGGTGCGTATTATGCACAACTACAATCTTTAAAAAATTGCCGTTTCATAGGTCGATTTCAATTGTGAAATGACTACTCACCACAAACATACGACAATTTGACACTAACATTCGGTGATTGTGAACCCATAAGGAAGTCAAATACAGTGTAACCCGGATATAAGAGACCTGGATATAAAAGAAACCCGGATATAAGAGAGATTTTCTCTGGTCTCAAATTCGAGCCATACTTACCTAAACAAAATAGACCAAAACCGGATATAAGAGAAACCCGTATATAAGAGACTTCTTCTCCGGTCCCGACAACTCTCTTATATCCGGGTTACACTGTACAATCATATGTACTTAACAATACTTACAAATGTAAAATAAAATAAGAATTATCATAAAACTAAATTAGAATAATATTATTCTATATTTAAAACCATTTTTAACAAGAGTAGGAAACGCTGGTCGTAATGAAAGAGGTACAATTTATAGGGTTTGATTACCAAACAAGGGGTGCGTATATGCGTGAGTATAAGCATTTTCGCACACTTTCAGCACAATTTTAGGGGTGCTTATTATGGATCAAAGCGTATTATACGTGGGGAATTACAGTATCTTTTATAAAAATATAATATTAGTTATGCCAAATGAAAAAGATTTAGTACAAAATTGAAATAGAAAAATTGTTTGTTGTGGTGATATTACGTAAAAGACACAAATCTTAGTTTATGGAGGATAAGCGCTAAGTCCTCATGTTACCAAATGAACTGGGCGACAACCTTTGAAGAGAAAGAAACACAACAACCTGTACTATTTAAATATATTTAATATACAAATAGAAAATAGAGAATTAAGGAAAAAAGAAGTGATTACAGAAAATGTGCGTCTGCGGACTAAGCTTAAGGGAAAGTCGTCCGGTAATCAGGTCAACAGTACTCGTTGAAGGGCAAGTTACATTCAGTCCTCGGTTAGCTTCTTTATTAGTAAAGTTTAGGCTCCTTGAGGTTGCTCGCCCCTATTCCTCCGTAACCTGATGCCACTGACTGGTCTTGTGATAAAGGGGTAGCGTTTCTTTGTGTTGCCTAAGTAACATGGTGGAAGAAAAAGAAAATGGATTTTTGCATTTGACGTTTATTAAGGTCGCCTGGCCCTTTTGGGGCAATTGATTTGTCCTTCCTTTAGCCATTACGCATCCAGATCCTCGTTTTATTCTGTGCATGATTTGTCTCATCTTTCTGATTGATTATTCTAAATTCCAATATTATTTTAAAAAAATAACTCATGTGAAAAGAAGGATGTAAAAATAATCAGGCTCAGAAAAAAGGCTTATCAAAAAATATCCAATTCAAGCGCCTCGCTGGCTGTAAGTGAAATGTTTTCGCCCAAGATAGTGAAAAGGGGCGGAGATTTGTTTTGTTTTTTAATCGTTTTTTTTTTGTTTTTTTTTTTTTTTTTTACATAAATTTTTATACTTTTCTTCTTTTACTTTAAGAAGAAGCATGAAGGTTTAATTGGAACACGTTATGATATACTAAATGTTATATAGATTCTTCTTAAATAATGAAAGTTTTTGAAAAGTAACACCAACCTGTAGTACTGGAGTACTCCGTAATATTAACTTGAATTAATTAAATAAATAAATAAATTAAATCTTGTTGCTGGAAACTATGTCAACTTTTCTGTCATTCAGTTTGTTTAGCTTTCTGTTTGTTTGTTTTTTTTTATTATTATTTTTAAATGCTCGACATTGTCATTATTTTATTTTTATTTGCTTTCATGTTTTTTGTTTAGTTTTTTATCGTCTGTTTGTTTTTTGAAGATGGCGCTGAGTGTGACATTGGAGAGTTCGAAAAATGTAGGAAGAAGCATCGAATTCTCAATAATAATCAAACCGTTCTTTCAGAGAAAAAGCCTATATTGACCGACGCCACTTATATGGTGTTCGTGCTGTCTTTCGTCCTCAGCAAGTAAATACATTGCAGGGAGATGGGTCTTTATTTCGTTGTAAACCGAACGAAAAGAGCTGGGAGGTGAGGTGGGCGCCTCATCAGCAAATCGATACAACATCTTGTCGAACACACATACACACGCGCACGTATCGGCAAGTGCGCACAATATGAAAATAAATCTACTGAAAAAATACACGCGCGCTCACGCAAACACAGATACACAGACAAGCACGCGCGTGCAAACGCACGCACCCACTGACACATGTTTTATATAGTGTATAGTTTTAACTTTTAAATGCACACTTTGAATGCGAAAATGGAAGAGACACTAACGAACAAATATCCAATCTGATAGGCTCAGATGTGTGAGAGAGACGAAAATACGGTTAGTTATTGACAGGTGGATTTATGTTTCCTAAGCGTTCACACATTTTTTGCCCACAAATCTACACGCACACACCGTGTACACATTCGTCCCCATAAATGAAAAAAAAAAAGCCATGCATTTGCATACAAATGAACATTATCGTTCAACTAAATATTTGCAGTTATGTAAGGAAGGGTAAAAAAAATGGACTTTTTCCCCCTATAAATGGCGGACATACACTGACGCGAACAGACACACATATGCGCGCACACACACATACATACACGCACGCACAGACTACTACAGTTTTTATGTCAAGTTAGAATGAATAAACGATAAAACACTTTAAATAAGAAAGTCACACGTTCACAGTCAGATGCAATAATACCCGATGCTAAGTGAAATAAAAAAAAAAATGAATTACAAATAAAAAACATGATTTTTTCTTTTTTCCTTTTTAGTTATTTTTTAAAATTTTCTTTCTTTCTTTACTTATTTATTTATCTTTACTATTTTTTTGTAGTTATTTATTTATTTGTCCTTTCTTTCTTTCTTTCATTCTTTCTTTCTTTCTTTCATTCTTTCTTTCTTTCTTTATTTGTAGTTATTGTTTGCTTGTCTTTATAGTTATTTTCTTGTTTTTTCTTCTTTCTTTCTTTCTTTCTTTATTTAATTTGTAGTTATTCCATAACTTATTGTTTTGCTTGTCTTCATAGTTGTTTGTTTTTCTTTCTTTCTTTCTCCCCTTTTTCTTTCTTTCTTTCTTTGTAGTTATTTTATTTTCTTGTTTTTAAATTCTCTTATATTTTTTTAGTCGTACTTATATAATGACTAAAACTTTTTATGAAACTTTCAGTTCCCTTTGAAATCAAAGAAAATTTTAGAAAGCAAAAAATAAAAAAACAAACAAACAAACAAAACGGAAATAAACCAAAAGAAATAAAAACAATAAACTTTAATTTTTAATTAAATAAATCATAGTTCTAAACATTTTTTCCCAGAATGGGAATTATGGACATTAAGAAAAAAAGTCTTCTTGGGCTTGATCCTAAATTTCGACTCAGATGTAACAACTTTCAGAATCATGCGCTTTTTTGAAAATTATTTTTTCAACAATTCAAATAAATAAATAAATAAAAGCCAAGAGAAAGGAAGGCATCAATGCTCAACAAAAGTTTTCCCTTAAGGCTTGTTACATGAGATGGAGCAAAAATAAAAAAAATTCATCTCTTTTTTAAAGTTTCTTTTTTAGCTAACATCAAACTAGATTTCAAAATATCTCCGCTTTAAACCCGTGATGTGTTTTTCTCAACGTATTTTTCTTCTTCTAATTGTTGCTTTTCTTAATTGTTGATATTGATTTTTCTATTTTTGCCTGGTTTTATATCTGAGGTTACCTTTTCTATTTTTCTTCCCAGCATGTTTTGTTCTATTTTGAAATCTCTATTATCGACATGGTGAAAATTGAAAATATAACTAAAAATTTCATATCAAAACACTAAGAATAAATATTTGAAAAAAGAAATTATTATTATTATTATTAACTTTTTTTTGAACGGTTTTTGTTTTCAACCAGAGATCTTGCATTATGGGTGCCTTTCATAACGTTGTACATCCTCAGACAGAGAGAACCATTCTCAGAACATTTGCAGTGCCAAGAAACGTAGACTTCTGAATATTCTGGGATCAGTCAGTCAGTTATGTCAATGTGCCATGCGTGATACACGCTTAGGCGATCATGTATCTTTCGATACATGACTGACGAGGCAGATTTTATCCCGCAGTAGGTTGCCATTTCTTTCTGCGGTAAACCAGTTGTCATCCAAGGCTACAGAACCCAGTCTGTCCTGCTATTTACCCATAGCTGGGGGGATAAAAAGTAGATTCATACCTTACATATCTTTCCCAAGGGTAATTAGCACGTAAGTAAATTTAAATGGATTCGACATTAATTCGAATTTGGCTCTCCGATTCCTCAATCCAAGCCGCTACCCATTACTTCACTGTGCCTTCTGGGATACTTGGCTTTATTCCGATTTTCGCAAGGTAGAAATTTAAGTTCAGTTTACTGTTTACTGTCTGAATTTCTGGGATGAAGTCATTATTATATTTACATTGGGACTATTGTCCTCATCTTTGTTGCTATTATCCTGTTTTGGCATTGTGCCTTCCGGTCTTCATCCGGGTAATCTAAAGGAATTCCGAACTGAAAAATTTATTTAATTTACTCCACTAGGCTGTTGTCACGGAGAATAATAGCTTAATTGATTAAAACGTTGTTTCGTGAATTTGGGGACATAATAATTGTGAGTTCAGTGGAAAAAGAGAGCGCATATTTTTCTTTAAAAGATTTCTCGAATATTCAACTAAAAATAAATAAATGTACTGTTTAACGAATAAACACAGCGCCTATTAAAATAACGTTTCAAGTGATAAAATCTGTCGGATTGTAAAAATCCATTACTTTGTCATTTGATGATTGACTGCTTTGGTGTTTATTTCCGTTTTCGCTCTACACAAACACACACACATACACATAAAAAATTAAATACTCAATTTATCTTTCCTTACTTTAAATTATAATTATAAAGAGATAATTATTTTCTGGAAAAGCACAATATTTGTTAATTATATATATATATATATATATATATATTTATATATATATATATATAAATGAAAAGAAAGAACAGTAAGATATAAAATCCGGTGTTCTAAACATAACCCCGCTTTCGAATGTAACTATTAACTGATACAACGAAAATTAAAAAATTGAACCCCCTACCACCCCTTGTCTAGATGAATGGATTTCTCGGTATCCTTGGAAACACTCAATTATGAATCTTTGCCGTGCCTTTAAAACTGTAAAATTAAAAATAATAAGTTACTCCAAAATTCGCTTGACGAGGAAATGGAACTAATGCCTTTAATTTAATAACAAAATTAAATTCGAAGCTTTTAGCTTCCAATTTTGAAACATGGTTATCACTGTGTAGCGAAAAAATATTTTAAATCAGTTAATTTATAATATATATATATATATATATATATATATATATATATATATATATATATATATATATATATATTATTATTATTATTAAAATATTTTTTATAATAAAAACATTTTACATCGCTACACAAAAACTTTCATGTTTCGGAACTTTAATGCTTCCTCATTGGGCGATGGTAGATAACATAATAAAAATGATTTATTTGGGAAATCTGAAAACAAATCGTTATTTCTTTTGAAAGTTAAAAAGTTTTTGGAAAGCTAATGTTAGCATTAGAACATATACTTGAGGGTATGTCTGGATTAACCAATTAAAGTCAGATCTATATTAAAATAGAAAAATGAAAAATAAGGTCAGAGGGTGGAGGGAGGTGGGTTATAAATTCATTTCTTGATACGTTGACACTCTACATGTCAGCATTGAACATAGTGTAGAGAAATCCAAAGAAATGAATTAACAGTTTTATGTAGGCATTATATTTTAATATTATTACATTTTGTTCTATGTTTGTATTGAGCATTTTTACAAAAAGTAAATGCTAAGAACTGTGGATTCTAACTCCATCATTTCTTCCTCTTTCTTAAAATAATAAATATATATATATATATATATAAATAGTGTTGATGGTTCTACACAAAACCATCACCACTATAATCAAATCTCATGTGCTGGTGTCGGGCTGTTTGTTTCCTAGGAACTGATCTGATTGACCCTCATATGTCGAATTTAACTTATCTGTTGTGACAAATGCAGGGGTCATCAGTCAGAAGGAGTCATCTTGCATCATGATAACGCAAGGCCTCACACAGCAGCCCAAACGGTGCAGACCATCAACCAGCTGGGCTGGGAATTGCTCCCTCATCCCCCTTACAGCCCAGACCTTGCCCCTTCAGACTTTCACCTGTTTGGTCCCTTGAAAGCGTTCACGAGAGGCACAAAGTTTAAAAGTGACGATGAAGTCAAAAGTGTTGTGAGCGACTGGCTGAGACATCAGTCCAAAGATTTTTACACTGACGGAATATGGAAGCTTGTGCACAGATGGGAAAAGTGTGTGACAGTGCTGGGAGACTACGTTGAAAAAAAAAGAAAAAGAAAGTAAGCTTCTATCTGTATATCCTTATACCGAAAAATTCACCTTATTTATTGAATGACCCTTGTATATATATATATAAATATATATATATATATATATATATATTTGAAGTCTTTCTGAAAAGTGACAGGACTGGTGTCCAAAAAAATTATTTCAAATTCAAATAACAAACTACATGGTTGCCCCCCTCTTGAGTCTAATGCACTTTTTCATCCTTCACTGCTCTGCTTCTGTGCACAGCTGGAAGGATTCTTCTTGGGTGCCTCTCAACTCTATTGTAATGGGCCTCCTCATGGCCTTTGCACCTTCAAAATGGGTCCCCTTGATGATCCCTTTGTGATCCCTTTGTGCTTGGGGAAAATAAAAAAAACTCACATGAAGCAAGATCAGGTGAATAGGGAGATTGCTCCAGTACAGCAATGTTCTTCCCAGCCAGGAACTGCCAGATGCTCAGGGCATTGTGAGCAGGTGCAATGTCATGTTGGAGAAGCCATGATTTGTCCAGCCACAATTCTCATCTCTTCTTGCACACTGTGTGAAGCAAACACCGCAGAATCTCTTTGTAGTCTTGCTGATTGATGATCTGGCTCTGTGGCAAAAACTCACTGTGGACAATGCCTTTCACATTGAAAACTGGATAAGTCCTATTACTTTTCAGAAAGACCTTGTATATATATATATATATATATATATATATCCACAAATCTGTAATATGAAATCATACCACTTCCTTCCTCATACACTTTCTTGTGTGATCATTTGTCTATTATTTTAACACTTGTACATAGTATTTGTTTTTCTTTCAATATGTGATCTGCTATACCAGATTTTATTGTGGTGCAATAATACTAAAAAAATAAAAAATGAAAATAAATCCAAGAAACAGAAAGAAAAATTTATTCAGTTAATAATCGTCTTATTGAAACCGATCTTTGATGGTACAAATGATACTATCAACAAGAGAATTAAGTTTTTTCAAACTTACCCCTTTCACAGTACAGATTATCATCTCCATTCATGGTTTTATTAATATCTTTTGCTGTAAATGTTTTCAAGCCTCATATAATACAAAATAGTAATGTTAACAAAATACACTAATGGCTTTATTAGGACATGTGGGTAGTGTAACTGTATCAGCATGGAAATTGGCAGACCGAGTTCAAATTCTGACCTAGTCATGTTCACTTTCACAGAAATATCCTTGTGAAGGGCAAGAATCCCTATCTCTTACCTGTAGCTAGAGTTAAATAGCAGAGTAGACTGAGCTCTCAAGCCTTGGGTGGCAACCAGTCAAAGAGTAGGAAAACACTGAATTTCAGACTATGGTGAAGGCAGCAGGTAACCACTTCACTATCTTTGACAAGAAAACATCACAAGTCATTGACAATAAAGAATAAGTAATCTCTGGAGAGCCATAGATACAGCCATCCTTTAAAAAAATACTTTATTGATGAGTTAAATATGACCAGAGTATATCATGAGAATATCTGACGTAATAAAAACTGACTATATGCATAAGAAAAATATAGGTGGTAGAAAACCTGTTTCATGAACCAATGGTACATTTAGAGGGCCATTAGGTTGTAGGGATTACCTCCACCTTGACTGTCAAGACATCCATTAGGTGACACTTCTTGTAATGTTACTATTTATATATAGATATAAACACCACCCCGAGAAGAAAAGAACACAATTTATTATATAAAATATACTTAGAAGGAATCCTTATAAATATCTTCCCATCAATAAACACATGTAAACACACTTTCTTATCTGTCTATATTTCTGAGATGAGGTATTGTAACTGTTATACCCCACTGCAATTAGATCTATTTCTGATTCATTCCACATCCTGGCTAGATGGGAATGCCATGAAGGCAGAGGATAAAATAAAAAAGCTGTTCTTTGTGCATAGTCTCTCAGCATCACATCCATTTTACGAAGCAAGACCCAGACAATGAAAGTGACACTGGTTAATCACAAACATTATCATCCTGGGGACTACCAGATTTGCTTAAAAGCAGGTCTCACATAAAAACCAAGGTAGTTGAGGGCCAGGATGCTACTGGTTGACACACAAGATGGTGGTGGTGGTGCTGCTGCTAGTGCCACTGCCGCCACTGCTGCCTTTCAACATAACAGCTCCTATCAACAACTGTTACCACTCCTAGGCTTGACTAACCACCTCGGCTATCCAGCTTCAACATGATAACATCTTAACTTCGCCACCACTCAGCTACAAGCCTTCAACATCACTGATGCTGTCACCACAGTAAATACCAACCACACCAATCTGATAACACATTGGCAACCAACCGCCATCACCTCGGCATACTTGATTCATTACCAGGCATTCCCTTTGCAGTTGTCGCTATGGCCCCATTCCATAGAACAGGCCTACCAACCAACAAAATCAACCCATCACCGTCATCTCGATCAACCAACACATACACCAACCATATCCTTTGGCCTTGGTCAAACCAGCACAAAAAATAGGTCAACTCCTGGCACTTCCGTTACACCTGATCGCCATTCTGACGATTGGCCACTGAAACTGACATTCCAACTATTTTTCAACATCTCTGTACGACATACTAAACAATAAACTTTTTGGGAATTTTGAAGTGAATTAAAGGGAAATAACTGAAATTGAGATACATGGAACTAAAACAGTCTACCCCTGTGGATGAAATAAAGGGTTCGGTTCAAAATTCCAATGTATATCACCTGAATATGACAATAAAGATGAGGATAACAGTCATAACAATGTAAATAGTGTAAAAAGAATCTAAGATTATTTCACCTATAACTATAACCTGTGTAACCTAATTTTTTTCACTCCCACCTGAATATGACAATAAAGATGAGGATAACAGTCATAACAATGTAAATAGTGTAAAAAGAATCTAAGATTATTTCACCTATAACCTGTGTAACCTAATTTTTTTCACTCCCACCTGAATATGACAATAAAGATGAGGATAACAGTCATAACAATGTAAATAGTGTAAAAAGAATCTAAGATTATTTCACCTATAACCTGTGTAACCTAATTTTTTTCACTCCCACCTGAATATGACAATAAAGATGAGGATAACAGTCATAACAATGTAAATAGTGTAAAAAGAATCTAAGATTATTTCACCTATAACCTGTGTAACCTAATTTTTTTCACTCCCACCTGAATATGACAATAAAGATGAGGATAACAGTCATAACAATGTAAATAGTGTAAAAAGTTTATTTCGCCTATAACTATAACCTGTGTAACCTAATTTTTTTCACTCCCACGTAAAACATCCTAACAACAACACAGACTTTTACCAGACAGAAATAAAAATGTCCATTCGGTGCACATGTACATGAGTTATCGACTGATTCCTGCATGTAATTATGATACACATGCACACATGAATGCTATCGAAGAAGACAAATACAGATGATGTTTAACGAAAAGCAAGCGACACAAAAATAAAAATACTGGTATTTTTTCTTTCTCCTTCATATTTCATTTTCCGATAAAGCTTTAATAAAAGTGAAACATGTTAAATTCATAAACATTTCCTATTTCTTTGTTATCCTATCATAGAAATTTTTTTTTTTTTTTAAGCTTATCACCCTAAGCAAGGCTGGAAGCCACTAGCATGCAAGGGGTTACAGAAGGTTTGGAGGAAGAGCAGATAGGAGTGGTAAAGGAGAGGATGTGGAGAAAGATAGTGGATCGATCAAGGCAAGGGGGTTACAGAAGATTTGGAGTGAGAGCAGATAGGAATGAAAGGTGAAAGGATGTGAAGAAGGGAAGTAGATAGATCAAGGCAACTGGAGATGTCGATTGACGTTACACTTAAATAGTTGGAGATTGTATTTGTCAGGGAAACAGGAATAAGGAAGGGAGTTCCACAGGCGAGATGTGCAAGACATGAAACTATTGGAGTAGAAGAGACGTCTACATCTAACAGTTTCAACGGTGTAGGGGTGGGAATGGATGCCAGCCTCGTAGGACGTTTAAATTCATGAGACCTAGGTACCAGCAAAAGCAGCTCCTCAGAGCAATTACCGTGAAAGTATTTGTAAAAAAGACAGAGCGAGGCAACGTCGTGTCTGTTAGAGAGCGACTGCAGACGAGATGACAGATCAGGGCCATTTACATTGCATATATCCGTCTCTGGATCTTATCAAGAACCCTGAGGCAAACAACAGGGGCCCCAGACCATATACGACAGCAATACTCCATGCAAGGGCGAATGGTCGATTTATAGATTTGGAGGATCGATTCCGGGGAGAAAAATTTCCTGGCTCGGCACAGGGAGCCAACTTTCCTTGCGGTGGATGATGCAATTGACTCAATGTATTTGTTCCATCTCAGATCAGCGGACAGCGTGAGACCGAGCAGCCACAGAGAGGAGCTCTCGAGAAGTTGGTCTTCAGACATTCTAATGGGATGCAGAGATGGATCCTTGTGGTGGTTAATAGAGAGCAGTTTAGTTTTAGAGGCGTTAAAGTTAACCATCCATTTCTTGCCCCAGTTCACAACCGATTGGAGGTCCCTTTCTATTCGAACTGCCAGGTTAATTTTGTCAGCATCACTAGATTTGTGTTTGAGGCAGGAGTAGTTCCACCATATGTTGAAATGTATTTCTTCTGAAATTGTTGAATTCAATTTCTTCAAGAGTTCTCAGCCATAACCTACAGAGTTCATTTGTTTAAAACCATTTTAATAATTCATTTGAGAAAATGGTTGTATACAGCTGACAGTTTAGACATATCTGAGCAAGATGGAAGCCATACCATGAAATCCATATCAAAGTCTACATTTGACGAGGCTATTCTTAGGTTAATGTTTTAATTTATTAATTTAAGTTAATGTTTAAAAATATTAGCTTAAATTCAATGCATTAATGATGGAATGTTAAAAGCCGTCATGCAGGTGATAATGTTGAATTTTAGTGGAGATTATTTTTCAGAGTTATGTCTCCACAGGATATATTGACTCACCACATTCTTTTTCTTTATTATCAGTGTATTACATTGACTTCATTGGAAAGATAGTAGAATGGTTTTCCTGTTGCTTTCTCTATGGTTTTCACTTGAAAGTTGTCCTTCTATTAATATAAACATTTGCAATGCCCTGTCCTTTCATGACATAAATGATCATGGCTCCCCACGTTTTCTTTATTATATGTGAATTGCCATGAATTCTTATAAAAGATAGAAGAGTGGTTTCCTGTTGCTTTCTTCATGGTTTTGAATTCAGAGTTGTCCTTTTAATATAAACATTTTTAATGCCCTTTCCCTTCATGACACAGACCTCCATGGCTCTCCACAGATTCCTTTGTTTTCTTATCTGTGAATTGCCACGAATTCTTGTAAAAGATAGAAGAATGCTTTCCTGTTGCTATCTCTATGGTTTCAAATTCAAAGTTTTCCTTCGCCTAGACTGTCTGCTACCCAAAGCTAGAGAGCCCAGTCTACCCTACTATTTAACTGATAAATGTGTTAATAGATAAGATGGATCGATGTCTTTTCCAAAGAAACTGAACACAATAAAATTCTGAAAGTGAATACAATAAACTATGCCAGAATTCGAACTTCACTGTCCAACTCCAATTTCCTTGCCAATAACAGTTATGGCATCCACATATCATTAGTTTCTGTTGTGGTGGGATCCACCTAATCTGCATAGGTGACTACCAACTATATAAATAATGGATGGTACCGGGAGACGAGGAGTGGAATCACGAGATCCAACTAGAGACTCTGATCGACTGCGACTAGTCAACACATTCTCCAGGAACGTCTTCCCAGAAATATACAGAAATACTATATGTACTTATTGTGTACACTTTCTTGTTATAATACATTCTTTGTTCCAAGTACATTTTGTGTTGCATTATTATTCCATGCATTAGGCGAGATTCAACATTGAGGCAAGACTCAACAATGGCGACGAAGTAGAACGAACCATACGACAAGTTTCAACAATGGCGACGAAGTAGAACGAACCATACGCCAAGTTTCAACAATGGCAAAGAAGTAGAACGAACCATAAGGAAAGAAGAAAGAATTAATAGTGAGAGTTTTCAACAATTGGGACAAGTCATTGAAGAACCCAGGCTGAAAAAAAAAACTATTAATTCAAAGTCCAACGTTAACGTAACGACGAAGGATTCTAAACTTCTGGATATTTAGAACTCGTTAAAAGACGACTAAGCATAAAGGAACGTTCACTCAAAAAAATTGAAAGGTGTCGTAATGGAATAACGGTAATTTTAAATTAAAAAATTATCTACAACGAGACACCCGCTAAAAAGAAAAATTGGCCGACTACAAACACATGCATGGATTAAAAGGAGCACAAATACACCGTGTCGACTTTGAAAGGTAACAAACTTTAAAAAATTATTTTTTAGAAATTATTTGTTCAACAATATAGTGACGAATTACTTCTGATAAGAAAATCAGACGTTGTCATTGAAATACGCGAACAGAAGTCGGAAACGAAAAAAAAAAAAGTCCGACGCTCTCTGTTCACGAGAAAAAAATACCAAAGTTGATTAGCACGGGCGTGAATGTAAAAGCAAGTCATAAAATTAAAAAGTCGTACGTTTGTTTCGATTTTTTGGTCAGCTTATATGATATTCGGGGATACACAAATTAAAAGTATATTCCTTGTTGCATGAACACTATCAGCTAAAAATGGAGGAACTATCCAAAGTCATATCTGAATTATTAAAATCCCAGCAGTTGAGTCAACAACGTCAGCAAGAACAACAGATAGCACAGCAAGAACAACTGATAGCGATGCAAAAATATCAAGTTAAACAAGATGAAAGACAACAAAAATATCAAGAGAAACAAGATGAAAGACAACAAAGATATCAAGAAAAACAAGTTGAAAGACTTTTGGAAATTCAAAAGTTAACACTGGAGAAATTAAACAACTTTCAGGCAAATGAGGGAAATTCTTCATATTCTAATAACACCATATTTAATTCGCTGGAAACTTTCAACTATGTGCCAGACGAAGAAAAAACGTTTGAAGCGTACTTTAAACGATATGAAGATATTTTCTACACAGACTGTGAAAACTGGTCGAATTCAAGAAAAGTCAGTCTATTACTAAGAAAGCTAGGTACAGCAGAACATAGCAAATTTGTAGATTTTATTCTACCGAGAAAAACAACTGAATTGGAATTCTCGGAAACAGTGAAATTGCTAAAAGAGCTGTTTGGAGCAAATATGTCGCTTTGGCATAAGCGATGGTTATGCATGAATGTCTCTAAATCCGACGATCAGGATTACTTAACATATGCATCTATAATGAATAGACATTGTGACAATTTCAGATTGGCAGAGATTACGGTTGAAGAATTCAAGTGCTTAATTTTTGCTCAAGGACTGGTATCCAGTAAGAGTGCCGAAATAAGACGTAGAGTTTTGTCTAAACTCGAATCTGAACAAGGCCTTACCCTGCAAAAGTTAGCAGAGGAGTGTCAACGGGCTGTAAAGTTAAAGAAAGAGTCGCAAAAAATCGAAGAAGCTGGTATTGCTTATATTAAAAAAATATGAAAAAAACAAAAAAACAGATATATATATGAACTATGCAAAGGGGATCTACAAAGAAATAACCATAATCATCCCATATAGAAGCCAGTTTGAAATCCAAAAGGATTCCAAGGCTTGGGAGGGGGGTGTTGTGGTGGGATCCACCTAATCTGCATAGGTGACTACCAACTATATAAATAATGGTTGGTACCGGGAGACGAGGAGTGGAATCACGAGATCCAACTAGAGACTCTGATCGACTGCGACTAGTCAACACATTCTCCAGGAACGTCTTCCCAGAAATATACAGAAATACTATATGTACTTATTGTGTACACTTTCTTGTTATAATACATTCTTTGTTCCAAGTACATTTTGTGTTGCATTATTATTCCATGCATTAGGCGAGATTCAACATTGAGGCAAAACTCAACACTTTCGATATTGGATTAATGAAAAATGTTTTCCTAAAATATTTGAAAAAAAAAAATCAATGTTCTAAATACAATTAATAACCAGACTTTAATTTAAGCACAGAATTAGAGAGGCATCAAGACCTCATCAATTTACAGTTGAGCTGGCTAGATATAGATCCTATACTAACAGTTTCTTTTCTCACACTTCTCACTTCTGGAACTCCCTTCTGGCTCCATGCTTTCCAGCCAATTTTAATCTGCAAAACTTGAAATGCAATGTGTCAATACCTACCTACTGTCCTCCCAATTACTCTTTTCTCTTTTTGCTCATTATTAATGTTTCTGTTCCTTGTTTCTTCGCTCCCTGTAACCCCACACCTTTTGTCTTAGTGGCTTTACTGACTTGCATGGTGTAATATGGATTTAAAAATATCTGGTCTGTTATTCCTGTTATTAAATTACAGACCATTGTTTAAATTATGTCAAGAATCTCGAGATAGATAGTAGGAGCACCTGACCATGTATGTCAGCAGCATTCAATGTACGTTCAAATGGTAGATTTATAAATGTGCAAGATGGATTCTGATAAGAAAAATTATCTGGCATAACACAGTGAACCAACTTTCCTACCAGTAGACATAGCAGTTGATGCAATAAAATGACTCTAGTTCATTTCAATGGAAAACATGAGCCCACGAAAGCAAAACGTGCTGTTCTCCTAGAGTTTGGCATCAGCAATGCTGATGGCAGAACCAAAAGACTTTCTATAGTGATTAAATAAAAGCAGTTTTGTTTTGGTGGCATTAAAATTTAAAAGACATTTCTTGCCCCAGAAAAACAATGATTGGAGGTCCTTTTCAAAAGTAGTTGCTAGTTTTACTTTGTTGTACTTATCAGACTTGCTACTAAGACAGGAGTAGATAGTTGTGTCATCTGCATAAATACGTAGTTGGGAGTTGATCATATCAGGAAGGTTGTTGATGAAGATCTGAAACAGGTTAGGGCGATGCTTGCATTAATATGAAATGAATTACACATGCGTCCATTCAGCAAAATCTTAATTGAACAGTTTTTTAGGAACAATTAAATTAAGTCAAATATTTATCCAGAGACACCATACCCTTTGATCTTGCAGAGATGGCCAGCATGCCAAACCTTTTTGAATGCCTTTGAGATATTTAGGACCACTGTCCAAGCTTTGCGTTCTTATCTCAAGCTTGATAGACAATTTCAGTGATGGCTGTTAAACCATCAGCAATAAACCTGTAGAAATGGAAGCCATATTATTTATTTGAAAGGAGGTCAACTGAAGTTAGATGCTTAACCAATTCGGTGTTGATTAGAGCCTCTAGTAATTTGCCAAAAAGTGGTAAGAGTCTAAGGCAATAATTTGATGGGTCGGATGCTTCCTCCGAGTTCTTAAAGACAGGAATTACAGAGAAAGACCTCCAAGAAGATGGAAAGTAAAGTTTGGAGAGAACAGGAGTCAGTTCAGGAGCACATTTCTTTAGGACAATTTGACACTTAGAAATGATAGCAGAAACCATAAACAGAGTTATGTGTTCTTAGGGGAAAATCAGGAAGAGATATTTCAGATGAATCGAGAATGGAGTTGGGAGAGTATTTTCAGGCAAAGCACTCTGCTTTATCTGCTGTAGATGACACTACTTCAAATTGATTGAAGAGAGGAGGGACTGAAAATTTTCTCTTATTCAGTACACTTGCAGAGCTGTCAGTAATCTCTAGACACAAATTTGTAAGAGGCTATAGGGTGTTTCAGTCTATCAGCAAATTGTGACTTTGCCTCTCTGATGGTCACACTTACCTTTATTATAAGCAGTCAAAAAAAGATGACTGTTACAAATGGACCTGTTCCTCTAGTAATGTTGGAAGAAGTGATGTCGGCTATAGTCACTGAATAGGCATGAGAGAACCGAGGAGAAAATTATGGTTTCACTTGGTATTTCTGTGCTGGCATGAAAGCTTCAATACAGGCTTTCACTCAGGAAGAGTTGCACATTTCTCAAAAGGACTATTAAAAATATCAATCCAAGAGACAGTGGAAAGAAAATCATGAAATGAGTCTCAACCTGTGCATTGATAACAGAAATGTTTTCTGTTAATAGGGATTTTCTTGCCTGATGGGAGAGCAGAGAAAAATTATCTATAAACACTACTGCGTGGTTGGAGTTGCCAAAAGGACAGAACTGCAGAGCACGACATGAGGCTGGGGAGGTGGTAAGGAAGAAATTAAACAGAGAAGCATGTCCATCAGGGTTATTAGGGAAAGATGTGGTTAAGTCTACTATTTGAGTGAGAGAGTGAGCAATTGAGAAGTTCAAAGTCTGGATGCTGTTAAGGTCAGTGGCATTAGAGTGACATGATAGGCATTGAAGTCATCAAACACAAAGATATTTTCAGACGAGTAGAGAGGGCTTTATCGAAATTATCAGAAATTCTACTGTTGTAGCATTACCTATGGACGATAATGGGTATGTCCCCATTCACATAAATACAGTAGTAAATACTGTATGTTGCTCTATTGTATAATTCATTTGACTCACTTCTAGCAGTTGACTACTTCTTCTACGTGCCACTGGCGAATCTTATATGTGTTGTTCTTGTCCTAAGTATTATCGTTCATTACCAACCTTCATTTGATTATTCTATTCAGTAACCTTCCCTAGGTTACAACACTAAATAGCAAGCAGGGGAAGTCTTGAGGGGAAGGGGAACAATAAATAAGAAGAGTCAACTGACTGAGTTTATTAGTGAAAGTTGGAAGCATATGTAAGAAGAGTTTGGAGACTCAAGAGAGAGTTCCCTTGCCAGTGGGAGATATGAACATAGACAACAAGTTCATGTATATGGTCACTATACTCTTTTCAAAAGAGAGGAAGATAACCTGGAAGTGAAAGATATGGAGGTTTTCAGATTAGTTTCACAGAGACTTAGGATGTCTGGAGAATGTTCCAAGAGAAATGATTCTACACTGCAGAAATTGATACAAATGCTATGAATGTTGTAGAAAAAACGTTGAGATGCTTAGCTGTTTTTTCAAGCTGGTTTAGTTTTATTTTGTTTATTTGTCTTCGTTATATGTTTTTAAAGGTGGGAAAGGCTACAAATAATAGTAGCTGTCAGTTATGAAAGGCAATGTGAGGTGACTGGAAATTAGCACAGCATAGTGTGGTCTAAGGGTTGCTCTCCAGAATTATTCGCAGGGACACCTATCCATGTGTGACATGATACTGTAAGAACCCCAATATTATATGTCTGCTGATTAGACAAGCCTCTCTAAACACTACCAGCTCCTAACTATCAGTCGGTATGCAGGAACCAGAGAAATGCCACCCCATTTACCCTCATCTGAAGAGTTCTATCCATAAGCCAGTCATACATATCATCAAAATTCATGACAGCCACCTTTATTAAGGCCACAAAAGAAAGAACTGTAAACCCATCCTAAACAGGAAACAAGAGATAAACCTTTGTTCCTGATCAAAAGGTGAGCGAGGAGTATGAACCAGGTGATAGGCAGACTTATCTATTTCTATTTGTTGAACTCAAAATTGCTATGTCACCAAATTCACACATGAACATTCGACCATTTTTCCCATGACAACTAAACCAGATTTTTCTGGTGAGGAGGGTGATTAGACACCCATCAGGATTAAAGCCACAAGGTCCAGATGAGGCTTCTTATAGGGTCAGCAGACATCTAGCACAATGGGTTAGACTTGGCTCCATAGCTATGTAGATTGCCAGTGCAGTGATTACATGGCATCACTGGGTGAAAGGCTGACTAGACTGAACTCTGCAGGCAACTCCCCGTGTAATGGTCCTGAGGAGTGGAGTGCTCAACTGAGAGATGGTAATTGTAGTGAATTTCTACCAGCTGCCGGCTATATATGAAAAATGTATAGCTGGCAATGTTTTTTCCTTCAAAAATGTATTGCTTGTAATAATTTTTCCATGAAAAATGTATAGCTGGCAATGTTTTTTCCTTCAAAAATGTATTGCTTGTAATAATTTTTCCATGAAAAATGTATAGCTGGCAATGTTTTTTCCTTCAAAAATGTATTGCTTGTAATAATTTTTCCATGAAAAATGTATAGCTGGCAAAGTTTTTTCCTTCAAAAATGTATTGCTTGTAATAATTTTTCCATGAAAAATGTATAGCTGGCAATGTTTTTTCCTTCAAAAATGTATTGCTTGTAATAATTTTTCTTCAAAAATTCATTGCTGGTAATAATTTTTTACAAAAATGTATTGCTGGTATTAAAACCTTTTTTTACACTTCCATAGTGTTTTGACCCCAGTTTTATTTGGGGGGGGGTCAACTATTTGTCCATAGCTGGACCCTAACTGGTGCTACCACCCTCGGTCAGGGTGGGCCTGGGAACACCAGCAATTAAGAGGTGGTTCCACACTCCTTAGAACCTCCTGATCAGAGGCCTTGCTGTTGGATGTAGTTTATCATCCGACTCAGGATGCTTTCTGAGTTGAATCAACTCCATATAACTATCAAGTAGGAATCTCTGTTATAAAAGAAGAGCTGATTCTCTCTCCATTACACATTGTCTGCATGCATGTTCTTTATAATGTATATGTTTATGTCTGTTTTTGTGCATGAGTGACTTACATGTATTGATACTATTTATGTACACACACACACATACACACACACACACACACACACACCCACACATACATACAATTTAACCGAAATAAGGCATTGGAATTGTCATATCCCAGGTTGTTGGGATGAACAAAAACCAATGAAAATAAAACACAAGTGTATTTTAACATAATAAATAGCGTTTATTCATTTACTGCCCGAGAACAGCAAAGATTTGTTGGATTTAACTCATGAGTCCCATGTCCGTTTCAGCATATCACCATGTTGAATTCAGAAGTGCTGTGGTCCAACTAGCAGACAAGAGCCATAACTCAGTCTTATTTTGAGTTATTGCCCTTTATACGGGAAAGTAAGTTAACACCTCCTAACAGGAATAATAAATTCCTCTCTCACAGAGTCTGGACAACACTTATTCTGGGCTGAGCAATAAAATCATAAAGTTGAAGACAAGAAAAAAATTTAAACTAAAAAACAAATAACTGTAAGATTTTATTGAAATCTCTGGAAATTGTTTGATTATAAATCATTTTTAATTTTTTTTTAGTCTTGCAGAAATGTTTTTTTTTTGTTAATCATTTCATCACATGCAAGGCAGTAAATCCACTTAGACACAAGGGGTTACTGGGTGTGAAAGAATAAGAAAACAGAGAAACATTATTAAGGAATGAGAACAATGGAGGAGTAATCAGCAAGAGAGAAGATAACAATTGACATTGCATTTCAATTTTTGGAGGTCAAAGTTGGCTGGAAAGCATGGAGTCAAAAGAGAGTTCCCCAAGTGAGAAGTGTGAAAGAAGAAACTCTCAGCATAGAACTTACAGTTACATCTGACCAATTCAACTGCAAACTGATGAGACCTTGTTGCCTGCTTAGTACTGTGCTTAAATTCATGAAGTATAGGTACCATACTTTATTTGAACAATTACTATGAAAGTATTTATACTCTGTAATAGCTTCCCTGTGCCTTACAGGGAAGCTGTTACAGAGTGAGAAAGTGACTGAAGCTGAGATTTCAGGTCAGGACCAATAATATTGCTGATTTTTCTTTGGATTTTATCAAGAGTATATTGCGTATTGTTGAGAATTATTATATTCTAGGTCATGAAAGGACATGGCATTTAAAAAGAATTCCTTGTAAAAGAAAATGCTCTGAGTACAAAACATAGACTTCATCTAGTGCACACTTGTAGGAAATTTGGTCGTCCAGGGTTTTTATATTAAAAATATGAAATCCAAACAACAATAAATTAAAAATATAGTAAACATATGTATATCTGTTAAATAAATCATATGTATTTACAAACATATGTAATTGAATTCAAAATAGTCAAAAAGGGGTAAAAATAGTCTTTAGTTGAGTTAAAGTCTTTGGGTAGTTGGTACACAGAACAAGTTATAGTTTAGAAAAGACTTTTAGTAGTTGATTCATGGTAATCAGCTGTGGTTGGGTAAAGATTCAATGTCTGCCTGAGCTATTGTTATTGGAGAGGATTTGTTTGAAGTTGCTGACACATGTTTCTTTCATCATGCACTTAAGAAAACAGCTATGTTCCTATGTCTTTCCTTGCATTGCAATGACTTGGATATATTGTCTGTTATTGGATAGAAAATGTTTGTAAATATTGTCTGTTACTGGATAGAAAATGTTTGTAAATATTGTCTGTTATTGGATAGAAAATGTTTGTAAATATTGTCTGTTATTGGATAGAAAATAAATTTTGGGTCATGTTTTAATATAGTATGCATGTGGGTATGTAATCTTTCTGGAAATAAGGTTCATTTCCTATACATTGACTGAGAGTTTGTTTGCAGTTTCATTAGTATTTCATTTCTCTTGTTCTTATTTCCTATTGCATTGCTGTCAGTTTAGCAAGAAAGAAAAAATAGATATGATTCAAGGAAAATAAAATCCTCGACTGTAAGTAAAAAGAATTCTTTGCTCATTGAGGTTACCAGTGAAGTAAAGGGATGAAATTAATCCATGCTGAAAAAGCAAAAAAAAAAATCAAGAAACAATCCAACTTCAAGTGTTTTATTATATTACTCTAGAAGAAATCATGTCTTAATACATTGTCTACATGGTATCACAAGCACATTATTACACATGATACAAATCATGTTATTACATTTGCATTGATAAGGCTTTCTATCTTGTCAAAATGATTTCATATTATTTTTTGTTCTTTTTCATATCTTGATCCAATTCTGACAACAACCTGTAGAATCTCAGGATGTATGATCAAACACAAATGATATAGAAGCAGGTGATAAGAATAAAAGAGTTTATTCTGCTCATTGGTAGCGCTTCCCAAAGACTAGTGAAAGCCATAGCAAAAATTTTAACACTATTTCTTGGAACAATTAGCTCTTCACATATTAAAATTTTTGGTAACCTGGTTGAATGACTAAAAGGTGTAACTATAACAAACAAACTCATGGTTAGTCTAGATATCAAATTCCTAATGGGGTACTAATAATATAATATCACATCAGGTAAGTCACCAGATAATGGGTGAGTTATGGAAGAAAGTAATAATCACCCAGGTTGTATTTTACCCATTATGGGCATTATTATATCCATGATATAATAACATGGACTGAATGGAATAGCTGAAAGAAAAGGAATAACAAACATGCTTTGTTCTCAGAGAGAGTTTTATACCAGTAAGTCATATACAAAATTATAGACATATTTACACATGTCCCACAATGAGAAACTGTAACACATATATATCACACAATCAGTGCAAAAATGGCAAAGAGATAGAGTTGTAATAATTCCCCATGGAAACTTGAAATGTCATAAGATTCTTCTTTATTTCTGGAGGAGCCATATTTAGGATTCCCAATGGAGATACAAGCTGGCGAGATTTACCTTCTATGTCACGAGCAAGAATATATTCCTCAAACTGGAAACAGCTAGTCATGGATTTTTCCCAACATGAGGACTGTGAGCTGGAGATAGTTTCTGTATATGGGGAAGACATACTCCCAAAGGAAAATGTCACTATGGGCTGCTTGGTTTGACTCCTGGAACCTGACTGATGGACTGGCCATTTTCGTCACTCTATAAAATGACGTCACTAAGCGACCATATACACGTGACATCATGTCAACCAAATAGAGATAATCGCCTTTTGCATCCCTACAAATTCACGGCAAATCACAGTGAGTAAATTAAAGGAACCTGTGGAGAGCCATAGTTGCCCAGATTCTGAATATAAGAAAGTGACCTCTGTTTAAATTATCTTGAACTGTCACTTATTTCTAAAAACGAAAGCAAATTTTTCCAAATTATTCAATGTTATTGTGTAAAAAAAATGATTAAATTTTTGTAACTGTTTTTGTCATCTTAAAAATGCCATGTTTTTCATGTTTAAAATTGTTATAGACAAGGGTATGGTTGCAAGACAGAAATACGACAACAGCAGAAATAGATTTACGTGATTTATTTCAATAGGAACGTGTGGTTTTGGAACAGCTACCTTGTGGTATAGTTCATAAGCCGGCTGCCGATCCGGGTTGATGCCTCATAGTAGTTCCCACTGGTTGGCGTGGCGTTCCTTCTGCTGAATGTTGCTGACTGCCCAGACTGACCGTGACAGATCTCTTCCCTGACCTCCTGTTGACTGCCTTGTACTTAACGGGCTCGAAAAACGACGCGAGTATAATTAGGAGGGAAGCATTTTTATTGGTCGAAAAATAGAGCAATTTGAAATATTATTTTATTTTTCGACCGAAACTCGTGCGTCGGGCCTACGCGTAAACGACGGGGCTTTGTGATGAATTTTGTGACGGGGCCTTGTCCCGTTCACATCCGACTTTGGTTCCTGAGTATGTTAGTTTATTTGCCTGAAAATCAGCCGAGATATGTCTTATTTTATTTCATGTTTAAAATGTATAGATATTTAGAAAATGCAGCTAAAAATTGCGCCGCAATATGATGCAACCTTTATGAATTATATTTTACTTTTATATTTTATATTTTGTTTGAAGTGTTTTAATTTGATTTTATTCCCTTGCAGATTTTGAAGTATTGTTTTCTATAAGAATGAAAAACGAAGATGTCTTTTACAAAACACATTACTTGACTGCATTTCAGATTTAAGCTTTTTTCGGTGCACTTTCTTGGCACAACGTTCCTCTTAAATAAAACAAAAAAAAATTCTTTCTTTCACTTTTTCAAAAGATGAAAGTACAGGCAAATTGCATGAGATACGACAAAATGTAATCTTGTGTGAATTGCAAAAAAATATATGTTTAAATTCAATTCAGTTGTGCTTTATCCCAAAGGACACGCATGCTTCCTTAACACAGGAAAAAAAAAATTTTTTACATAAATGTTTTTATGTTCTAATCTTGTCCATTAACATGACATCCAAAGTTTTTCTTTGTTTGAAAATACATAAAAACCAAATCCATAATGTTATAATGCTAATCTCTCTCTCTCTCTCTCTCTCTCTCTCTCTCTCTCTATATATATATATATATATATATATATATATATATATTTATATATATATATATATGTATGTATGTATGTATGTATAATATATATATATATATATATATTTATGTATGTATGTATAATATATATATATATATGTATGTATGTATGTATAATATATATATATATATATATATATATATATATATATATATATAATATATATATATATATATATATATATATATTATACATATATATATGTGTGTGTGTGTGTGTGTGTGATTTATATGTATATTATTCATATATTATATATATGTGGTACTTATTGGAAAGTGTTCAATATTAGTGATAGAGCTAACATACTTAGTTGTATGGATGTGAGCTAGTAACCCTTGTTTCACACTTTTGTGATCCTAAGAAAAACTCTGAGTATTGCAAGGGTTACAAGCTCACATCCAAACAACTAAGTATATATATATATATATATATATATATATACATATATATATATATATATATGTTTGAGTATTTAGGCAGCAAATCCTCTTTTAGGCATGTCTGAGTGAATAAATTACCGACATTATGTCGGCTAATTTTTAACAAAATGCATTCCTACTCGCAAATAACCTTTCGTTTATTGATATTAAAGGATGAGAGAAATATAGTTTTGTACTTGCACCCCTGATGATGATTTTGGAAGAAGATCAAAAGTACTTGGGAAATGAAAATAAAAGAAATTTAAACAGTTATAGCACATTTCTCTCATCATTTAACATCAATACACGGAAGGTTATTCGTGAGTATGAACGGATTTTGTAAAAATTAGCAGACATAATGTCTGTAATTTGTTCAATCAGACATATATATATATATATGTGTGTGTGTGTCTGTGTAATGGTATCCGAGACAAACCACTTTCTCTCATCATCTTCACTCATATATATATACATATATATATATATATATATATATATATATATATATATATATATATATATAGATACAGGACAAAATAATTGAAACACTTGTTAAATTCAAAGAAATTTTATTTAATATGGAGTTGGTTCTCCTTTAGCCTCACAGACAGCTTTAATACACCGAGGAATGGAATCATACAGCTTCCTGACTTCATCTATAGGAATTTTCAGCCATTCTTCCATTAACACCTGCTCTAGCTCTTTAAAACACGACGGTGGAAGATAGCGGCTCCTAACTAGTCGCTACAAAATGCACCACAAATGTTCAATAATATTGATATCTGAAGATTGGTGAGGCCACTCCATGTATTCTAGCTCACTTTCATTCTCTTCATACCAATTTTTAACCACTCGAGCGGTATGTATTGGAGCATTATCATCTTGGAAGATGCAGTCACCATCAGGGAATAAAGTCTGGGCCATTGGATGAACATGATCTCCCAAAATGTTCAGGTAATCTTCGCTGTTGATTCTACCATGCAGTTCAAATATGGGACCGAGACATTTCCATGATATGGTGGCCCAAACTATCACTGATCCACCTCCATGCTTCACTGTTGGAAGAAGGCAGTCAGGGTTGTAAGCTTCTTTGAGCTGCCTCCACACATAAACTCGCCCTGAAGTTGGGAAAAGAGAAAAACTGGACTCGTCTGAGAATATGACTTGCTTCCATTGGTCTGCAGACCAGGAATTGTGATCTCTGCACCACTTCAACCACTTCTGAATGTCGTGAGTGGAGAGAAGAGGTTTCCTTATGGCAGCTCTTCCATGATATCCAGCCATATGGAGCTCACGACGAACAGTTTTAGTAGAAACTGGACTATTCAGATGATTATTCAACTCATCAGTCACTTTGGCCGCAGTAGCCCGATGACTTTTTGCTACATTGCCTTTCAATGCACGTCAGTAAGTTTGCAAGTCCGGCCCGAATTGCTACGGTTGCTAGAGGTTTTGCCCTGTTTCTCGAATTGCATCATAGTTTTTGATATGGCAGCTCTTGAAAAACCAAACAGTTCAGCAACCTTAGTGATCAAGCTTCTGCCATGCGAGTTCCAACAATTTGCCCTTTTTCGAACTCGGAGAAGTCACGCATTTAGCTTAAATTTTACTAAATTCTAAAATTAAATACAACAAAGACAGTAAATTAGATAAATAAACGTATTTACAATAGATATAACCTGTAATTACAAAGTTTTAGTTAAAGTTCTTAATATAATAGGTCTTTGTAATATAGGAGTGGAATTTGCACCTGTTCTAATTATTTTGTCCAACGCCTGTATATATTATAATAGAATATAATAAGTAAAATAACTTTACCATTTTTTGTTACTAGTTTTCACTGAATACAAGGCTCTAGAGCTACTCAAGGTAGAATATTCCTGAATAATGTAAGAGGAGGAAATGACACCATGTGGATTATGAGGACAGATAAATGATGACCCTTGACTTAAGAAGTTAACATTGTAGCATTCAGGGAATCATCCACGTGGGAGTCTGTTCCACAAAGTAGCAATTCTTGAGAAAGAGCTGTCTGAGTGGTACTTCTTCTTTACAACTGGAATACAGAGGGGATGAGGGTAGTTTGACTCCATGGATATAACATGCCAAGTCCTGTCTACTTTTGGTTCCAACTGAACTGATGGAACTAAAGATCCGTATATTTGCCATCAAAATAGCAGCAGAGCAGTGACAGAGTAGGAAAGAGGATGTGAGATGAAGAATATGACTTGTCTTTCCCCACAAGGTCACATAAATGACTTATGACTCTGTCAAGATTGAAATTGTGGACTGGGAAGCTCCAGCCCAGATATGGTAGCATTACACCATTTTTAGTCTGATCTAACTCTTCTTTTTTAATCATTCAAAAATTTAAATGTAATGTCAATTGCCATCTTCTATCTTCCTGAATCGCTGTTCTATTATTGTCCTTTCCTTATTATCCTTTCAATTCTTCTCACTAAAGTTTTCTTATTCTCATTCACTTTTAGAATCCTGCTACCACTTTTCTATCAATGTCAGTTTTTGTGCAAATCTTTTCAAAAAGTAGATCATAGAGCCTTGATATTTTTCTCACTTCTCATTGGTCAGTTAATATTTAAATCATGTCCTCACCTACATCTGTACAACATCTACGCGTTATTCAAAATCATTTTTCCGCCAAAAATCAGAAATGATCTCCGAAGTCTATCATGTGATTACATTGATTATAAATACCAGACACAAGTTCTTTCTTCCTCTTTTTGATTTCTCTTGCTTACTAAAATATAGGTGTTTAAGAAATTGCATCCAAACCTCTTTCGGGCGACACACACACACACACACACACACACACACACACACACACACACACACACACACACACACACACACACACACATTTATTGTAAAACCCATTTTGTGTTCCTTCGTATTGTTTCAACTTTTGTGGTATTTTGCGTTTAATATAAATTCGAGAGGTCACATCAACTAACTGACCTCTACACACTCTCTGCAACTCCCTGTGTCCTAGTGACATCATTGCCTTGCTTGGTTTGGAGTGATTAAAAGAAAAGACTTAGTTGGCAGGAGAAGCGAGACTTGTAAATATAAAGTAAAGCTGAAAGAGTCGGATACTTTCTGGAGAAGTAGAGTGGATCATATATATGAGTTCCACTTGAGGTCTGGAGTGAACTTCAGTCCTAATAGAAATTCAAAGCAAGCAGCCTCAATTGGAGAGCAGCCAGTCATCAAAACAGCGTCTGATCTCTGATGATGAAATGATACTAGTTTGGTTTTTGAGTTATTGAAAGTTACATGCCAGTTTTTCTCCCATTGAACTGTTTGAGCAAGGTCAGAGGAGAGATCAACTGCCAGACTCAGATCATCATGGTTTTTGTATATACTTCCATAAACTGATGTATCATCTGCATAGATGTTTACTAATGATCCAAGAATGTTCCCATGCAGATAATAAAAAAGCAAAAGAAAGGGTAAGACTGTGCAGAGAGGCTTGGGGATTGTCTGCATTGATCTCATGGAATTCAGAGGGCTGGCTATTCACAATGGCAAATTCAAATCTTCTAGTAACTTATTTATTTGTTTTACCATTCAAGCCAGGAAATGAAAAAGTTAATTCAGGATATATGCTTCAAGAGACAATGGTCACTTTCTTTTTTAAAGAAACACTGAAATCTTAACTTCTTTCCTTTCTAGTAACTTATTTATTTGTTTTATCATTCAATGGACTATGATCACTTTTGTAGAAACACGGCAATCTTAACTTCTTCAAGTTGTGTGTCAATCATTATTTGCCCTCATAATCTTCACTCCCTATAAAATCCTCCTATATTCATATCACACACCTTTTTCAGTAATGCTCTACCTTAAATGGCTCTTAAGGCTTGTGTTGAGTGAATTGTAGAGACCTTGCCAAAATTAACTTTTCAACTTATTTATTGTCAGGTCAGTATTACAAGTGATTAAAAATAAAAATGTCTTTTATCTTCTGTTACTGGTCTTATAATTTCATAATATCTTTTCTCAGACGTTTTTTTTTAAATGTACATAAAATGACTTTTCAAAACAGTTACTTAGAGAAAGATTTTCTCATAGCATTTGTATACAAAAAAAAACCATCATATAATGTTGAATCAGTTAAATTCATCTTTTATAAGTTGAAAGCTGATCTGGTCTTATAAATATACACTATATTGTTAAGAAAAAAAGATGCTTCTTCTAATACTACTACATTTTATTCTATTTGCTGCACCCCTTCAGAATATAGATGATCATGGCTCTCCACAACTTTCTATTTATGTGTCTCTTAGCAATTTTACGTCCTGTTCCCCCATCTATTCACACAAGCTCATCAGGAAAGTGTCTCACTGCCTTCCCTTATCTCTCTTGTCTACAATATACCCAGTGGGGCTTATGAATTCCAAGGTCTCATTCCTCATTATATATTCAAGGAATTTTAGCTGTCTCTTCCTGATTCTGTCTAGAAATGTTCTTTCTGTTGCCATTTTCTTTAAGAATTCCTTGTTGCTTACTCATTCTGTCCATGGAATTCTCAGTATCCTTCTGTAGAACCACATTTCTGCTGCCTCTAGTTTTTTCCTCACATGTGGGAAAATTGTTCAACATTCACTGCCATATAGGAGGATGCATATCACATAACAATCCAACACTGTTTCTAATAATTTTTTTTCTGCTTCTCAGGACCTTGATTAGCTTTTGGAATTCTTTTTTTTTGCTAGTCCACAACTACTTCTTCTTCTATGTGTTATGTCCCTTCAGGTGATCATGTCTCTCCACAATTTCCTGTCCTTTGTAGCTCTTAGGAAATTTTCTGTCACTCAAGCTCGCCAGGTATGTTATGCATTGTTTTCATATGGCCCTATTGACGTAAATCTGTCTTCTGAGTATCAAATTTTCAAAGCCCTCTCTTCTTATCATGTAATTTAGCATCCCCGAACAAGAAGAAAGATATAAAATGAAAAATAAATATTAAAGTGAACATTGAAGTCAACACTCAGAGGCGACAGGCTGTTTCCTGTCCTTTGTAGCTCTTAGGAAATTTTCTGTCTTTGCTATCTCTCCCAAACCCATTTTCGCCATCTTCACTCAAGCTCGCCAGGTAGGTTATGTTCTTTCTGTTGCCATTTTCTTTAAGAATTCCTTGTTGCTTACTCATTCATGGAATTCTCAATATCCTTCTGTAGAACTATATTTCTGCTGCCTCTAGTTTTTTCCTCACATGTGGGAAAATTGTTCAACATTCACTGCCATATAGGAGGATGCATATCACATAACACTCCAACACTCTTTTCTTTGTTTCTAACAATGTTTTTCTGTTTCTCAGGACCTTGATTAGCTTTTGGAATTCTTTTTTTTTGCTAGTCCACAACTACTTCTTCTTCTATGTGTCATGTCCCTTCAGGATGTTGGTGATCATGGCTCTCCACAATTTCCTGTCCTTTGTAGCTTTTAATAAATTTTGTCTTTTTGTTTATGTGAAATAACAAAACTTTATTCTGCCATTAATTTAATCAAGCTTGCTAGGTAGGTTATGCATTGTTTTCCTCTACCTCTCTTACCTTACTCTCTGTGAGTATCAAATTTTCCAAGCACTCTTTCCTC
Source organism: Acanthosepion esculentum (assembly GCA_964036315.1). Classification (NCBI taxonomy): domain Eukaryota; kingdom Metazoa; phylum Mollusca; class Cephalopoda; order Sepiida; family Sepiidae; genus Acanthosepion; species Acanthosepion esculentum. The sequence continues at coordinate 119,188,795 of OZ038482.1, read as the reverse complement.
ATTATGTGCCCAAGAAAATTCAACTGTCTCTTTCTGATGTTAAATATAAGTGTTCTTTTTGTTTTCATTTTGTCTAAAACTTTTTCATTGCTCACATGTTCAGTCAATGACATTCTCAGCATCCTTCTGTAGAACCACATCATGGTTGCTTCATCTATGAGGAGATTATCCAGCATGCACTGCCATATAGGAGGACTTATATAACATTGGTTACTTTGGTTAGTTTTTGGAAGGGCACCTTTCACTATCCCAATGTGTTTTGGATTTTAGTGTCAGATTTTCCATCCTCTGTTAAAACACTTTGCAAATCATAAGAATCACATTATATGATATACATATAATATATATATATATATATATATATATATATATATATATATATATGTGTGTGTGTGTGTGTGTGTGTGTGTGTGTGTGTGTATTTATAATTTTTTCTCAGTAATCGGTTATAATAATTTCTTTTCGAAATACTTAGTTATAATAAATTTGTTACTAAATAATCAGTTATAATAAACTTGTAAATAATCAGTTATAATACATTTCTTTATTAATACTCAGTTCTAGTAATATTGTTTCTAAAAAATCAGTTATAATAAATTTATTTCTAAAAAATCAGTTATAATAAATTTGTATCTAAATAATCAGTTATAATAAATTTGATTGTAATTAATCAGTTATAATGAATTTATTTCTAAAAAATCAGTTATAATAAATTTATTTGTAAATAGTCAGTTATAATAAATTTGTATCTAAATAATCAGTTATAATAAATTTGTAAATAATCAGTTATAATATGTTATGTCAATAATATTCCAGATAATAAGCTTCCTTTTTTTTCAAATCTAAGAAGAGTTTAAAATAAAGAAGGGAGATAAGTCTTTAATGTAAAAATAAGACACTTTTCAAACATAAACAACAGTTGATGAATTCTTTTGTTTGGTATGTACATAGATGAATGAACGTTGTCAACAAACAATTATCATTCAAGTCAAAATATACTATTAAAAAGCTAACCTTGCTTTCATTGAAAACAAACAGTTGCATACAGATGTGTGATTGTTTGGTAGATCCTTGTCAAAATAGAATCATTGTAGCATTAGAATGAAATAAACGACATAGGAAGGTGAAAAGGTGGATGAATTATTTAATACTGAAAGACACTGATCAAAATTCTACAGAAGATTCATGGCTCACAAATACTCAGACATCTTTGGATGACTGATGAATACAATAACACAGAGAAATCAAAAGTCAAAAGAATGTCAAAATGGATGATGGAAAAGAATGAAAATCTTGGCAAAAATGAGATTACTAAGGACGTATCGTTACCAAGCATATGCCACTAAAAAGGTAAGATAGATATCAAGGATTTATAGCTACCAAGGATATATAGTTACCAGGGGTGTGTGATGTCAGCAAAAATTCATTGTCACTCGTGTAATGCGAACAAATACTTGTTGTCACTTTTGTAAATGCTCATTGTAGTAGAGACTTTATAATTGCAGTATAGTATTCTGTTGAATAATACTGGTGTCAGACACCTTTGAATAGCACTCGCACTAATAGTACTTGCTCGATAACACTTGCTCAAAAAGTAACCTGTGTAGTGATACAAATAGAGAAACAGTATAGTAAATATGGTAGATAATTAGTATAGACTAGAGAAAATGGTGATCTGTATAGTAATAGAGGATAGAATAGAAATAGAGATCTGTATAGTATAGAGGATAGACTAGAGAAAGTGATCGTTAGTCATCAGCTACTTCCTATATATATGAGTTTACTCTATGTGGTCTACTTCATTTCATAATGGGATCGCCTCTGTTTGCTCACTGGTGATCTATGTCCAAACTCAAGTGTCGGCAGCAACACTTTATTCCTATATAACAATATTATATATTTGTTATACTCGCTCGAATAGTAATCCATGTAGTGAAATAGTATAGAGAATAGCAGTTTGTATAGTAATAGAGAATAAAGTAGAAATGGTGATCTGAATAGTATAGAGGATAGACTAGAGAAAGTGATTGTTAGTCGTCAACTACTTCCTACATATATGGTCACATGGTCTACTTAATCCAATAATGGGATCGCCTGTGTTTGCTCACTGGCGATCTATGTTCAAACTCAAGTGTCGGCAGTGACACTTTAATCCAATGTAACACAGGGATATATAGCTACCAAGCCATATATCACTAAATTGGGGGCATAGATACCAAGGATATCTAGTAAACAAAGATATATGGCTACCAAGCCATATATCACTAAATTGGGGGCATAGATACCAAGGATATCTAGTAAACAAAGATATATAGCTACCAAGCCATATATCACTAAATTGGGGGCATAGATACCAAGGATATCTAGTAAACAAAGATATATGGCTACCAAGCCATATATCACTAAATTGGGGGCATAGATACCAAGGATATCTAGTAAACAAAGATATATGGCTACCAAGCCATATATCACTAAATTGGGGGCATAGATATCAAGGATATCTAGTAAACAAAGATATATGGCTACCAAGCCATATATCACTAAATAGGGGGCATAGATACCAAGGATATCTAGTAAACAAAGATATATGGCTACCAAGCCATATATCACTAAATAGGGGGCATAGATACCAAGGATATCTAGTAAACAAAGATATATGGCTACCAAGCCATATATCACTAAATTGGGGGCATAGATACCAAGGATATCTAGTAAACAAAGATATATGGCTACCAAGCCATGTATCACTAAATAGGGGGCATAGATACCAAGGATATCTAGTAAACAAAGATATATGGCTACCAAGCCATATATCACTAAATTGGGGGCATAGATACCAAGGATATCTAGTAAACAAAGATATATGGCTACCAAGCCATATATCACTAAATTGGGGGCATAGATACCAAGGATATCTAGTAAACAAAGATATATGGCTACCAAGCCATATATCACTAAATTGGGGGCATAGATACCAAGGATATCTAGTAAACAAAGATATATGGCTACCAAGCCATATATCACTAAATAGGGGGCATAGATACCAAGGATATCTAGTAAACAAAGATATATGGCTACCAAGCCATATATCACTAAATAGGGGGCATAGATACCAAGGATATCTAGTAAACAAAGATATATGGCTACCAAGCCATATATCACTAAATTGGGGGCATAGATACCAAGGATATCTAGTAAACAAAGATATATGGCTACCAAGCCATATATCACTAAATAGGGGGCATAGATACCAAGGATATCTAGTAAACAAAGATATATGGCTACCAAGCCATATATCACTAAATAGGGGGCATAGATACCAAGGATATCTAGTAAACAAAGATATATGGCTACCAAGCCATATATCACTAAATTGGGGGCATAGATACCAAGGATATCTAGTAAACAAAGATATATGGCTACCAAGCCATATATCACTAAATTGGGGGCATAGATACCAAGGATATCTAGTAAACAAAGATATATGGCTACCAAGCCATATATCACTAAATTGGGGGCATAGATACCAAGGATATCTAGTAAACAAAGATATATGGCTACCAATCCATATATCACTAAATAGGGGGCATAGATACCAAGGATATCTAGTAAACAAAGATATATGGCTACCAAGCCATATATTACTAAAAAGGGGGCATAGATACCAAGGATATCTAGTAAACAAAGATATATGGCTACCTAGCCATATATCACTAAATAGGGGGCATAGATACCAAGGATATCTAGTAAACAAAGATATATGGCTACCAAGCCATATATCACTAAATTGGGGGCATAGATACCAAGGATATCTAGTAAACAAAGATATATGGCTACCAAGCCATATATCACTAAATTGGGGGCATAGATACCAAGGATATCTAGTAAACAAAGATATATGGCTACCAAGCCATATATCACTAAATTGGGGGCATAGATACCAAGGATATCTAGTAAACAAAGATATATGGCTACCAAGCCATATATCACTAAATAGGGGGCATAGATACCAAGGATATCTAGTAAACAAAGATATATGGCTACCAAGCCATATATCACTAAATAGGGGGCATAGATACCAAGGATATCTAGTAAACAAAGATATATGGCTACCAAGCCATATATCACTAAATTGGGGGCATAGATACCAAGGATATCTAGTAAACAAAGATATATGGCTACCAAGCCATATATCACTAAATTGGGGGCATAGATATCAAGGATATCTAGTAAACAAAGATATATGGCTACCAAGCCATATATCACTAAATAGGGGGCATAGATACCAAGGATATCTAGTAAACAAAGATATATGGCTACCAAGCCATATATCACTAAATAGGGGGCATAGATACCAAGGATATCTAGTAAACAAAGATATATGGCTACCAAGCCATATATCACTAAATTGGGGGCATAGATACCAAGGATATCTAGTAAACAAAGATATATGGCTACCAAGCCACATATCACTAAATAGGGGGCATAGATACCAAGGATATCTAGTAAACAAAGATATATGGCTACCAAGCCATATATCACTAAATTGGGGGCATAGATACCAAGGATATCTAGTAAACAAAGATATATGGCTACCAAGCCATATATCACTAAATTGGGGGCATAGATACCAAGGATATCTAGTAAACAAAGATATATGGCTACCAAGCCATATATCACTAAATAGGGGGCATAGATACCAAGGATATCTAGTAAACAAAGATATATGGCTACCAAGCCATATATCACTAAATTGGGGGCATAGATATCAAGGATATCTAGTAAACAAAGATATATGGCTACCAAGCCATATATCACTAAATAGGGGGCATAGATACCAAGGATATCTAGTAAACAAAGATATATGGCTACCAAGCCATATATCACTAAATAGGGGGCATAGATACCAAGGATATCTAGTAAACAAAGATATATGGCTACCAAGCCATATATCACTAAATTGGGGGCATAGATACCAAGGATATCTAGTAAACAAAGATATATGGCTACCAAGCCATATATCACTAAATTGGGGGCATAGATACCAAGGATATCTAGTAAACAAAGATATATGGCTACCAAGCCATATATCACTAAATAGGGGGCATAGATACCAAGGATATCTAGTAAACAAAGATATATGGCTACCAAGCCATATATCACTAAATTGGGGGCATAGATACCAAGGATATCTAGTAAACAAAGATATATGGCTACCAAGCCATATATCACTAAATAGGGGGCATAGATACCAAGGATATCTAGTAAACAAAGATATATGGCTACCAAGCTTATATCATTACAAAAGAGATATAGCTACCATGCATATACAACTATCAAGCTTCTATCATTAAAAAAGTGATATAGGTACCAAGGATACATAGCTACCAAGCACATGTCACTAAAAAGTTAACATAGGTACTGAAGATATATAGTTACCAGGGTTATACTTTGTAACCCTCTACCTTGAGTGACTCCTGGGCCTTTTATGAACCTCACTGAAAACATCATGGAATTTTTATTTTTAATAAGTTTCCAATCATTCTATTTGCTAGTGGCTTTAAATATGCTGCAAACTAAAAACCACGTCAAAGTATGGAATAGAAGCACAGAATGCAGTTTTAATTAAAAGAGAATTTCTTCTTCATTCATTCATCAGTTTCAATGACAACTTTCTTCTTTTTCCTTTTTCAGGTTTTCTTTTTAATTCGTCACTCTATTTAACTTTCAAAAATCTTACTTCTTTATTCCTTCATCAGTTTAAGAATGCAGATTTAATTAAAAGAGAATGTAATATTTTAAAGTGAAAATGTATAAAAAGTGCACTAATTTCTGAGTTTTACATGGTAACTTTAGATCCAGGATCATACAGCATATTACCTTTTGTTAATAAATTTACTGCTATTACAATGTCGGATATTTAACAACAAAAACAATGCTGAATGAGGTTAGTTATGTTGAGCATCTTGATACACGTCAGAAACTTAAAATTTCAGTTGAAAGTTAATCATCTCTGGAACTTTAGAAATTCTGTCAATGTCTGATTATAACCAAAATATTTTGTATTTTGAATTCATCAGTGGAATGATTATTTAGTCTAAAAGAGTTCTTTCATAGGATGAAACCCATCACATCGGATTTTTTTATTAGTCTAATATATACAGTTTATATAATAATAGCTGGCCACTCGTATTTGAGGATACCTGTCTACTAGGGCGGCTAGCCAAACCCTATTGCAAATGTTCGTTCAGGTACATTTGTGTTTGCTCAACACCCACAGAGCCCACCTGTGGTTCATACTGCAACTATGCTGAGCAGACCTTAGTTACAGTTTCTGGGAGAGAGGGTATTATATAGTGTGATCAACAATTTGAACAAGGACAGCATGCTCAATCCCTAAGCCACGATGACTTGTGACTTTGTGGTAGCACAGCTATAGATGGCCCCCAAGGGTTCCATCTAACCAATTTCACTCACAAGGCTTGGGTCATCCCATGGTATGGTTTTCAGGCACTTTCCAAAGGTGCTGCATGCTGGAATCAATCCTTGATCCAGTCTGATAACATCAGGAAGTCTCCTTCCTGATAAATTGACCATGGTGAGATTTGAACCTGGGTCTCATGGTCTGAAAGCGAACATTCTAACCACTCAGCCATGCGTCTGTTGTTCTATATATACTGGGTGTAACAACAAAATTGTTCAAATGGTGTAGCAGCATAATTGTTCATCCCACAAAATGTTTAATATCTAAAAATTCGCTAAACTAATTGAGTTTCTTTTTTCCAGGTTTTCAGATAAGATGTTTAGCCATCTTGACACCATTTTTTGTAAGAATCACTGAAAAACCCTTTAAGTTATTCAGCTAAAAGGAGAGTAGGTTAAAACTGTTTAGTGTCAGCCCCACTATGTCTTCCCAACTGAGCAATGGTGAGAGGAAAAATATCATTCAGGCCTTCAGTAATGGTATCAACATTCATACTCTGGCTTCCATCTTCAAAGTCCAATCAAGAACCATCAAGAGAATGGTGACTAAGTTTAAAAAAGAGGGAACAGTAGAGAGGAAAATTGGATCAGGGGGTTGCAACAGCAAGAGGGATCATCATTTCAACTTAGAGCTAAAGAGATCAAATGAATCGAGTTGAATCTTTTCTAGTTGATCTCTAATAGTTTCTTTTCTTGCACTTCTTACTTGTGGAACTCCCTTCTGGCTCCATGCTTTCCAGCCAACTTTAATCTGTAAAATTTAAATAAAATGTCAATTGCTATTTACTGTTCTCCTGATTTCTCTTTCTCTGTTCTCACTCTCTAGCAATTGTTCCTGTTTTTATTCTTCCACACCCAGTAACCCCTTGCGTCCCAGTGGCTGTACTGCACATGCCCCAGGTGAAATTGATTAAAAAAAATAATATATATATATATATGTTTGTTTGTATTATAAAATTTAGCCAGTTGTATACAGAATCAAATAATAGTATAGATTTGTTTTTTATAGCCTTTAAAAAATTACTTTGTACAGCTTGAATCATTTTGCTAATCTACTGTGAAATTATTATTATAAGGACACTTATAATTAGAATCAGATAGAGAGCTGAAATCTATAGGACGCATAATAAGGAAAGAAGGATTGGAGAATTTGACACTCACAGGATATACTGGAATCAAGAGAGACAGAAGGAAACAGCAAATAACCTGCCTAACAAACTTGTGTAAATGGATTGCAGACCAACGATTGGGAAGGAAAGTGAAAAAAAAAAAAACATTGACAAGTGTTGAAAAGGATAGGAAGTTGTGGAGATCCATGATCACCCATATTTTGATGGCACATAGAAGAAGAAGACTGTTAGGTTGTTGCAGTAGTTTCTGTATATACCTCGACCATATAAGTCTAGATTTACATATGTTTATTTAACAGGAAGTCTGAAGGGGAAGTAGGGGAGGGCTGGTCATCACTACACCTAGCTAATCTGATTCATGTCTCATTCATTCTTACAAGTGACTCAACCAAAAGAACCCATCCTTTTACACCTAATCCAACGTTTACCAAAATACCACATATTTGCAGAGAACCTGCTAAAACTCCATAAAAATTTGGATATGTATTTTTTTTTACAAGAATATATAAGACTATTTCATGAAATGATGGCGGGGGTGGGGGAGTGAACCCAAAAGCCAAACAAAACAAAACATTCACGATGAAACAAAATTATGTTGCGAATACTTTTTTGGTTTTTTGTCAAGAATCTCTAGATATATAGCAGAAGCACCAGACCAGATGTAGCAGCAATATTCAATGTATGGATGAATGGTAGACTTATAAATGTGTGAGATAGATTCTGACAAGAAAAATTGTCTGGCATGACACAGTGAACCAACTTTCCTAGCAGCAGATCCAGCAATTGATTCAATATACTGATTTCATGATGGTGGAAAATGTTAGCCTAAGAAAGTGCAGTGACTCACTCTCCTGGAGGTTAGCATCAGCCATGCTGGTGGAAAACAAAAACAAAAGGTCTCTAAGATGATTAAAAGAGAGCAGTTTCATTTTGGAGGTGTTAAATTTAATTTTAAAGCCATATATATACCCATAAAATATTTCTTGAAACCTATGTCATCAGCTGAATTTACTATTCTACATTCCTGCCCTAAATCAAATCTAAGATGATCAGTTTCAAGTGAGCAAAGGCCAAGGCTTTTAAGTCAGTGGAGATAAGGCATATTTATAATTTCAGGAATCATTTTGGCAAAGCCTTTTCACACATTTTCTAGTTGTTGTCTATCAGGTTGAGTGTAAGGAAACCACGCCCAGACGCAGGCACATTGAATTAAGGACATCAGCAGATATGACATTCTTTTCATGTCTTAGCTATCTTATCTAAAGTTATAAATATTTTAAACATTCAAACATTTAGGATATGCACATTTTGCATTTGTTATTTGTTCAGATATTGGGATTGGTAGATCAAGTTCAAATTCCAGCTAGGGTTATTTTATTCACTTTTGCATGAATACCCTTAAAAAGTATGACCCTATCTCTTCTCTACCAGTTAGAGGTTAATAGCACAACAAACTCGGCTCTTTAGCCCTGTCTGGTAACCACTTAAGGGGAAGGCCAACATTTAAATAAAAGCTGGTTGGATATGGAGCTAACAATTCCACCACATAAAAACCTACTACAGAAGCCACAGGAACAATGCCTAGTGCATTGAGGCTATGGCACTATACTTCACAGAGGAGTTTATTTCTACTACTACTACTACTAATAATAATAATATTAATACCATTTAAAATATACTTCATAAGGGAGTTTTTTGCTGCTACTACTGCTACTACTACTACTACTACTACTAATAATAATAATAATATTTAAAATATTAGCACCAATATCTGTCTGTACAGTCTACCCCAGTGAGTAAAATAAAGGGTTTAGTTCAACATTCCAACCACCTGAAGAAGGCCAGAGCATACAACGGCTGAAACGTTGTAATAAATGTGTCGACAAAGATGAGGCCAATAGTCCGAATAATGTAAATAGTTTAATTAGCACCAAATACCCTTTAATTTACCAAACATCATCAGAAGAATTTAAAGAGTAATGGTAATGCTGAAATTAATGGTAATGGTAATGATAAAATTAATGGTAATGATAAAATTAATGGTACTACTAATGGTAATGATAAAAATAATGGTAGTGGTAATGGTGAAATTAATGGTAACAGAGAAATTAATGGTAAAATTAATGGTAGGGGTAATGGTGAAAATAATTCTAATGGAGAAGTTAATGGCATTGGTAAAATGAATAGTAGTGGTAATGATGAAATTAATGGCAATGGTAATGATAAAATTAATGGTAGAGGTAATGGGGAAAATTAATGGTAATGGTAAAATTAATGTTAATAGTAATGATGAAATTAGTCTTTTCTGTATAGCTTAGATGTTTCACAAAGTTAAAAGTATGAAGCACTCAGTGAGAATCAAACTCACTATTCAATCATAATTGATCTAGCGAGACAAGGTTGCTAACAATTATACCCCATTGAAATGCTCTGAGCTGTTTCCTTATAAGGAAACATTCGACATTCATTGACTGAACAGTTAGCTTTACGATCAGTGAAAATTTACAAAATCTCTTGTATAAAAGTGTTTTTCAGGATATTAGACTTCTCAAATCCACTATTTTCACTTTTTCTAACATTAATGATAAGGTTAATGATAAATGAAAAATTTCCTTTCAAACATTTTGTTTAAGATAGTGTGGAAAGTTAACAACTTCATTTCATCATTTTTCCCCTTTCTAGTTAAATGTTTTGAAGTAATAAAAATGTCAGATTAAATATATATATATGTATGTGTATATATATATATATATATATATATATATATATGTATATATATGCATAAAGCACTGTCATTGTTCCACATCACACACACACACACACACACACACACACACACACATATATATATATATATATATATATATATATATATAGACAATATTAGTGGTGAATATACACATACATATGCAATTATATATACACATACATATATGTATAAAAATAATTCCAAGAGGATATGATCCAGGTGGAACTCGATGTCCAGGACAGAGTAAGGATATAATAAAAAGACTTAAACACTAATATTCCATGGTCATACCATGGAATATTAGTGTTTAAGTCTTTTTATTATATATATATATATATATATATATATAAATTAATGCACAGTGAGTGCTGTTTATTTTTTTGTAATCACTTCACCCCATGAAAGGAAGTAAAGCTACTAAGACACAAAGGGATACTGAGTGTGAAAGGATAAGAAAAAAGAGAAACATTATTAAGGAGCAAGAACAATAGAAGAGTAATCAAGAAGACAGTAGATAACGATTGACATTGCATTTAAGTTTTTTAAAGATCAAATTCAGCTGAAAAGAAGATATTTCCACAAGTGAAAAGTGTGAGAGAAGAAACTCTTAGCATAGAACTTACAGTTATATCTAATCAATTCAACTGTAAACCGTTGAAACCTTGAAAATAGCACTGAATGTATAATAACAGAGATATAATTTATATTTATCGTAAATATATATTTTTTCACACAGGTAGCACCTGACGATTCCATTGAGTTGTACTACCAGCTAAGAAAAAATGTATATTTATTATTATTAATATATATATATATATATATATATGTATATATATATATATATATATATATATATATATATATACATATATATTGCATTGAGTTTTTATTCCATCTTTTTGCTTGCTTGAATCATATCATTCATCTTTTAATGTGGTTTAGTCATATGCAAAAATGGCCATTGTAAAAGACTAAACAGTTAAATAATAAATCAAATGACTGTTTATAATTTCATTTATAATGTAAGCACTGTCCTGTTTAGCTAGTCTGGTCTCCTGGTGATACTGTTTTTTTCATCTGTCATATACATCTAACTGCTCTGTTATAATATCTGTTGTAGTGAGTTTAGGCTGTAGACCCAGGGCAACTGACCAATACCTTTATAAACCTATGCTTTCAAAAGAAAACTCTTCTTTTCCTTCACAGCCGGTCATGTAAATAGTACTTTTCTTATTTAAAAATATAGACATATAGAACCTGTGGCCTATGAAAGGCATGTTTTTCCGCAATCAAATTTTATTATTTATTCCTATGATTGTATGTTTCATAAAAATTTTATTATGTTTCTTATTTTGCTATCGATTTTGTTGAAATCATATAGGCTAATATAAGTACAAAATGTTCCACCTCTCAGCCATTGACATCTAACAGTCATTTTCACTCCTTTTCTGCTGCAGAAATGCATTAAATATATATTTATTGTTTTAAATAAAACAATTGTGGTGGAAAGGCTGGTTGACACTTTCTATCCTAGACATAGCTAAACTGATTCACAACTCAATGACAATGATGATGGCTTCATTGATGATGATTATGTCACTGATGACGATGATGATTTCATTTATAATAATTCATCAAAAGCAGAGTTAAATTTCCATTTAAATTATTTTCCTTGTGGGTGTTGAATTTGCTTATGTCATTTGGCATTTGCATGCAGACAGGAAATAAAAATCAGCACATTTCTTAAAATTTGCATATTTCATTTTAGAAAATGAAATTTACAAATATTTTTCAAGTGGGAAAAACACAGATGACTTGATGATTGTAAGAAGAAGAAAAGTGATAAAAAAGAAAAAAGAATAAAAAAGCAAGAACTTTAAAAATCTACTTAAATTTACAGTTCAATTGCAATGCTTCAAATCCATACAGTTTCTTGCAAACCAGGAAAAATTTATGCATTTACTTGTGAGGTTATAGAAGAAGAGAAGTATATTGGTGTGAGTGTGTGTGTAAGTCTGTGTGTAGGTGTGTGTGTGTAAAGTGAGAGAGGGAGAGAGAAACACCTATTTTACACTTACGTACGAGGGTCATTCAATAAATAAGGTGAATTTTTCGGTATAAGGACTTCTAATACAGATAGAAGCTTACTTTTTTTTTCAACATAGTCTCCCAGCACTGCCACACACTTTTCCCATCTGTGCACAAGCTTCCGTATTCCCTCAGAGTAAAAATCTTTGGACTGATGTCTCAGCCAGTCGCTCACAACACTTTTGACATAATCGTCACTTTTAAACTTTGTGCCTCTCATGAATGCTTTCAAGGGACCAAACAGGTGAAAGTCTGAAGGGGCAAGGTCTGGGCTGTAAGGGGGATGAGGGAGCAGTTCCCAGCCCAGCTCGTTGATGGTCTACACTGTTTGGGCTGTTGTGTGAGGCCTTACGTTGTCATGATGCAAGATGACTCCTTCTGACTGATGACCCCTGCATTTGTCCCAACAGATAAGCTCAAAGTCCTTCCAATGTCATCCACTGTCACCCTTCTGTCAGACTGAATGAGGTCATTGACTGATTCGATCACCTCAGGAGACCTCACTTCTGTAGGCCTCCCAGGCCTGTCTTCATCCGCAACACTGCTCCATCCTTCTTTAAACAATTTAGCCCACTTGTAGACATTTCTTTGGCTGAAACATGTGATACCATACACAGTTGACATTCTCCTATGAATTTCCACTGGTTTGCACCCTTCAGCAACCAAAAACTTGATAACTGACCGCTGTTCAATCCTGGAGCATGCTTCTTGGTCAGCCATCTTTGTTAATCGCCAAAACTCTCAAAGTTTTTTTTTAATCTGCAAAAGAAATTAAATCCATGTGAAAAAGAAATAAAACAAAAAAAAATAAAAAAGGGTAAGCTTCTATCTGTATTAGAAGTCCTTATACCGAAAAATTCACCTTATTTATTGAATGACCCTCGTATCCTATGCTTACTCATATAACTATATTTTGTGTGTAATGCTATATATATATATATATATATATATATATATATATTGATAAGAAGACAGAGACTTTAATTATCCATTTCATTAATAATTTTTATTTTGTGAACACTGAGATGTTTCCTCTGCAAAAGGTCCATTTGCAGAGGAGATTTCATTCTGATGAGTTGAACATCTTGGTGTTCACAAAATAAAAATTATAAACAAAATGGATAATTAAAGTCTCTGTCTTCTTATCAATATATATATATATATATACATACATATATATATATATATATATATATATATATATACATACACATACATATATATATATATACATATACATATATATATATATACATATATATACATATATATATATATATATATATATATATATATATATATATACATATATATATATATATATATATACATATACATATATATATATATATATATATATATATATATATATATATATATATAGTCAATTGCTGATACCCCCTGGTGAGTGGACAGAATGATTCCTGGAGTGTCCATCTGTGAAACTCTGGAGTCAGGATGCTGAAGGTAACATCAATCTTTATACTCGTATTATTTTCTCTCATTTGTAGAGAAATTTTCATTCTGATATGCTGAGAATCTCGGTGTTCACAAAATAAAAATTATAAACGAAATGGATAATTGAAGTCTCCGTCTTCCTATTATCATTATAATGCTCTGTAGTCTACATTGAGCTCTCCCTGGATTTATATCCTCCTTGGAATTATCAATTCCAGTCACAAACTGGTAAAACGTATTATTATATATATATTACACACATATATATATATATATATATATATATATATATATATATATATGTCCAACAAGTTTCTTTACAATTTTAAAAATATATTACAAAGGCAACTGATGTGACATCACAGCTAGATGACCTTCACCCAACCATCATTTTCCAGCAAGATGGTACACCACCATATTGGGGACTGCATGTTCATGGGCTCCTAAATCAAAGATTTCCAGACCAGTGGATTAGAAGGGATGGCCCAATTTCCCTGGCCACCTTGTTCACCAGATATCACTCCCCTGGACTTCTTTCTATCGGCTTATGTTAAAGATATTGTGTGTTGAACAAAGATACATGACATCACTAATCTGAAGCAAAAGATCACTGATGGCCTTGCCACTATTGATGATGCTACGCTACAATGAACATCGCAAGAAATCAAGTACCGTCTTGATGTGCTTCATGCAACTAATGGTATCCATATAGAGGTGTAGTAAATTAGTTAAAAAAAAAAACTTTAGTATCTACTCCTCTTTTTGTAACAATTTCAACATATTTGTTTGCGCTTTTGTTTTTGTAATAAATTATAAATAGACTCTATGGGCACACCCTGTATTTAAATATATTTGTAGGTGCATGATTACATACACGAGGGAGTAATGGTTAACGGTTCAGATTGAGGAATTGGAGAGTTAAGTTCAAATTCCAGTCAAGTTCATTACATTCACTTATGTGCTAATATCCTTGGAAAAGAAATAAATCCAACATTTCTCCCTCCTAGCTATGGGTAAAGTAGCAGAACAGACCAGACTAAGTCCTACAGTCTTGAGTGTCTAGAAGAAAACTCTGAATTCAAACCACCTTGTAGGTCCTTTCTCTTTAAGCAAAGGCTAGAAGAAGGTAATAAATCCACCACTGAGAGGAGGGATGGGGTAACCTTGACAGCCATGGTGCAAAAGAAACTGGCAAGCCTATCTGCCTTGAATGTCAAATGAATCAGAGTTGTGAAATGGAAAGGAGTGGTGACCACAGTGGCGGTGCAAAATGTGCTAACTGAATAAATGATGAATGACGATGGTAATTGCATATATAAGATTCAGTGGCAAAAAAGTAATGTCTGTTCTAATTTGACTTTTAAATATATTAGTCAGTCAGAACTCTGAAGGGTTTTTGGCAATAAATCATAAAGTATCTAAAAATCCAAAGGAAACGTTATATAGTTAACTTCTGTTTTCCTGTCCATAATACTCTTTCAAAATGCTGACCTTTCTAGATGAATGCAGAAATTAAAGTGAAGCCATAGAATTTCAGTTTTTAGAAATAGAAAATGCTGCAAATGTTTGGTGAATGTTTATAGAAAGTCTAATGTAAGCAAAATAATGAGATGGATCCATAAAGTTAATAGCAATTATAGAAAAAAAAGCCTACTTTTAATAACAGGCTATGCAGTGGCAGGCCTGCTGCTGCTGTAATTGAGAGTAATGCAAATATGTTGATGTTCTCAGTTACAGTTAAAAGAAGAATCATTATTGCAAAACCCTGTGAAAACATTCAGGTGAGCAGCATAGTGACTGCAGATTAACACAATCTCATAGCTACTCAAATGTCTGTACCAAGCGGGTTCCTTGAATGCTGACAGGCTTCATGAAGGAGCAGAGGATGATCGCTAATCAAGTGCATCAAGAATTGCACAGCACAGATGAAAGGCTCAGTGAAGGGATAACAGTTCTCCAAGAATAAGGTGAAAGATGCAACTTGCACATAGTTAAGAAAGAAGCCAAGTCATTTTCTTCAAAGAAATTATAAATGACTTCATTCATAGATGAAATACCATAATTAACAATGAACAAGAATTCTAAATTCTAAATTTCTAAATTCCTCAGTTCAGTTATGTGCCATGCATGATACACACTTAGGTGATCATGTATCTTTCAATACATGACTGGCAAGGCAGATTTTTTTCCCTGCAGTAGGCTGCCATTTCTTTTTGTGGTAGACCAGTTGCCATCCAATGCTATAGAACCCAGTCTGTCCTGATATTTACCCATTTTCTGGGAGGAAAAGAAGAGGATTCATACCTTTCCCAAGAGTATTAGCACATAAGTGAATGTGATGGATTCAACTGGAATTTGAACTCGGCTCTCTGAGTCGCTATCCATAACTCTACCGTGCCTCTGATTCCTACTAAAGAAAAATATGCCTTGCAACAAGAATCAAACTTCTTGTTTTCATCAGTTAACATTAATTTCATTGTTCCAGAAAATAAAAAAAAGTGATGTCAATGGAAACATATGTAACTTCTAAAAATAAGATTCATTGTAATAAGAAACAATACCAGATAAAAAATTCATTTAAAAATTACTGTCTTTACATTTCAAGAATGAAAATGAAGCTTTCACATGCAGAGTCAAAGAAGTCTCAATGAAAGAAATGTAATCCTTAAGTAGGTAACTTAGTTAAGTTTTAACATAATTAAGTAACAGTAAATTAAGGTGTAAATGACAAGAAGTATAGCATGCCATTTCCAAATTTCTGGCAGAATGAATTGCATCATGGTGCTCTTTTACTCATAGATGTTGACCAACTGACCCTACTATACTATGCAGTCAACAAAATCAAAAACAAACAATGCACACGTGCAAAATTAAAAATATAAAATGGCAACAATTTACACATCATATCCTATATATTAACAGTAAATTTACACTTTTATTCCTCACGGGTCGTACATTAGAGTTTCCAGTGAGGAAAAAATGTATATTTATTATTAATATTAATTATAGCTCTGTTATTATACATTGACCACTATTTTATTAGAACCAGCAATATTTTATATTCATATATATATATAAAATATATATATATATATATATATATATATATATATATATATATATGTATAAATGAATAAATATAGTCTTAAAGTGTGCTATATTTATGGGATAAAGTGCTCAATATCAGAGATAGAGCGTGTGTAAATATAAAAGTGAATAGAAGTCAACACTTAGAGGCGACAGTCTGTTTCATGCTAGTGCAATCGTCAGGCTGCCTGACGATTGCACTAGCATGAAACAGACTGTCACCTCTAAGTGTTGACTTCTATGTTCACTTTTATATATATATATATATATATGTATATTATATGAAATATATATATGTATATATATATATTTATATGTATATATTTCATTATATATATATATATATATATATATGAAGAAATATAGTCTTAAAGTGTGCTATATTTATGGGATAAAGTGCTCAATATCAGAGATAGAGCGTGTGTAAATATAAAAGTGAACATAGAAGTCAATACTTAGAGGCGACAGTCTGTTTCATGCTAGTTGCCTGACGATTGCACTAGCATGAAACAGACTGTCGCCTCTAAGTGTTGACTTCTATGTTCAATTAAAAATTTACATATATATATATATATATATATATATATATATATATATATATATATATATATATGTATAGTAATAATACAATGTGATAATCCATATGGAATTTCCAGGAGGATATAGATCAAGGGAGAGCTCCATGTGAAAAGACAGAGCAAAATTATTATTAATTAAAGAATATCAAACACTTTAAAATCCCATAAAAGGTAGTAATTTTTATTTCATGAGAGCTCTAAAAAAGCAGTTCTGAATCTTCAAGGCCTCAATTTACTTTTTGTATGAATGATTCATTGTAATATAAATTGAACTGCACCACATATTTGATATATATACATACACACACACACACACACACACATATATATATATATACATATCTCTCTCTCTCTCTCTCTCTTTGTATATGTGTATAAATATATATATATATATATATATATTTATATATATATATACACGCACACACACACACACACACATATATATGTTAATAAATATACATATACCTATGTTTGGGGTGCAACTTAAGTTTTGTTGTTTTACCAACTCATCAGGCACAAGATATAACTTATGATTTAAAAAAAAAATTTTTAAATCATAAGTTATATCTTGTGCTTGATGTGTTGGTAAAACAACAAAATTTATGCCGCACCCCAAACATAGGTATATGTATATTTATTGACATATATTTCTTAGCTCTGTCTAAGCACATCGAGCACTGTTATGTTTACACCTTAAAGTAAATTTAGTAAATATTTATTTGCTTACCTGTGCATTCACGCTAATACGCGCATGTACATTTGCTAATATGTAGTTATTTCATTTACCCACCTCTATTCCTATATATATATAATGATATATATATATATATATATATATATATATATATATATATATATATATATATATATATACTAGAAAGGTAAAGAGATATGCATTTTTTAATGTTTTTAAATCTTTGCTTAGATGACTGATGATTACTGGTAAGATTTTAACCATATCAAGGTTACCAGTTTATTTACTTTAGATCGTGAGTAAACATATATCCCATTGGATGTTAACCACAAATACATACGCTTATCTAATAAACAAAACTTCAAATCCAAGTAAGAAGAAACAGCTGAGGTGAAAAGAAGATTAAATAAGAAGAATGACATAATGGGAAAAATGACGACATTTTAACAAATTTACATTAGTCGGACTATTGTCCTCATCTTTGTCGCCATATTTGTCACAATGTTTCGGCCATTGTACGCTCTGGCCTTCTTCAGGTGGTTGGAATTTTGAAGCAAACCCTTTATTTCGATCACTGGGGTAGACTGTTCTAGTTCCACAAGCCATGTTTGATGGATGTCAGTTATCAGTTATCTCCTGATAATTTTCCCTCTGAAAGTTCTCCCCTGCCTGAACCGAGTATTGAACTCACACATGGCTCGTGGAACTAGAACAGTCTACCCCAGTGATCGAAATAAAGGGTTCGGTTTGAAATTCCAACCACCTGAAGAAGGCCGGAGCATACAACGGCCGAAACGTTGTGACAAATATGGCGACAAAGATGAGGACAATAGTCCGACTAATGTAAATACTGTACATAATACCTCATCTCAGAAATATAGACAGATTTTAACAAATATTTACTTTGTTACTTCAATAATAATGTAACATAATAGATCAAATAATAAATTATAATTTAATTAATAATACAAATTAACAAATATTACAATTTAATATAACATAACAACTTCAATATAAACCATAAAAAAATTCTATTTCGAATAAAAATTAATTTTGAAGAATTTACAACTGAAAGAATAATCTACAACTGAAAAATGAAGACGTAGACAAAAGCAAAAATTCATGAATGTGTGCATGTAAAAGAACATTAAATTCACGGATGCACATATGTACAAAACAAATTGAAAAAAGATGTAGAATAAATTGAAAAAATTGGAAATCTCATTTAAAAAACAGAACCCCTTTGAAGAAAGGTCATTACCAAGAAACTTCGAAGTTGGGGAAAACAACAACAAAAAATTGATTAAGCAATCTTTTTATATAATATGCTCTATTTTTTAATATTATTTCAATATTTTCAATATTGAGCCCTATATAAAAATATCTGCTGTTTCTTAACTCTTATATATACAGTGTAACCCGGATATAAGAGAAACCCGGATATAAGAGAGATTTTCTCTGGTCCCAAATTAGAGCCTATGTTAATAAAACAAAATAGACCAAACCCGGATATAAGAGAAACCCGGATATAAGGGACTTCTTCTCCGGTCCCGACAACTCTCTTATATCCGGGTTACACTGTATATATATATATATATAAATATAAAAGTGAACATAGAAGTCAACACTTAGAGGCGACAGTCTGTTTCATGCTAGATGCAATCGTTAGGCAACTAGTTGTACTTTATATTTACACATGCTCTATCTCTGATATTGAGCACTTTATCCCATAAATATAGCACACTTTAAGACTATATTTCTTCATATACATATGTATATATAAATATATATAATCAAAAAATATATATATATGCATGTATGTAAGTATATATAGGTTCGATGTAGCTTAACTTGATTGTTTGAGAACTGGAGTTTCAACATCATATGGCCATAAGCCCTAAACAACATGAGAAATCAAAAAATATGGACATTGGAATGAGAACAGTCTACACCCGTAGATTAAATAAAGGGTACATTTCAAGATTTCCTGAAGGTTATTGGATTGACAAGCCCTTGATAAGGGCTAGAAGACACAATGGCTGAAATGTTGTGATAATAACAACCAAAATAGGGACAATAGTCTGTGTGTATATAGTAAACCTTTTATTTATTCTTATTAATGCCCTATCTTGCAAAATTTGCCATTGTAATTACAAAAAAGCATTTATTTTTTTATATGATTGTAATGGTAACATCAGTTATTTTCTTATATAATGGTAACATCAGTTATTTTCTTATATAATGGTAAAGGTAACACCAATCTTTTTTTTATATAAAGGCATTGGTAACTGTTATGGGACCTACCGTTATGGACTAAATGGACTAGTCCTATTACTATATATACGGGGAGATTATGCCTCTCAAGAGAGCTGTCCACAGTTGATAGCCTTGCTGCGACTTGTTCCAGCAAGACGGTCGAACTCTCTGCTTCTGAAGGGCAGAGTCTCATTCGGGGAGGCTGACCAACCCGACTCTGTTTTTACAGTTTCTATGGGCATTTTTTGGCCGAGCCTACAAGTTCGGTAATACCCACGTTAAACTCGGCCTTGTGCCACATCTATCCCTCGTGGGGGGGACAGTAAATATTGCCGTCTACAGTTGACAGCCTTGCTGCGACTTGTTTCAGCAAGATGGTCGAACTCTCTGCTTCTGAAGGGCAGAGAGTTCGACCACATTAGTTATTACATATATTTATAATTGTGATAAAAATTGTCTAGCCCGACACAGTGAACCAACTTTCCTAGCAGCAGAACTAGCAATCGATTTAATATAATCGTTCCACTTCAGGTCAATGCGAAACATTAGCCAAAATCATTGTCCTGGAGGTTTGCATCAGCCATGATGATGGATGGCAAAAAGAGTTCTCTAAGACAATTGAAAGAGAACAATTTAACTTTGGAGGCATTCAAATTAACAAGCTATTCCTTGTCCCAGTTAACAACAGAACTAACTATTGATTGTATTCAACATGTTAATGTTTTTGTAATTAGAAAGTTTTCTACATTTAATATAAATCTTTGTAAATCTCTTACAATAGAAAATTAACCAAAGCGACAGTAATAAAGTAATAAGTATAAACTTACTTATTCAACAAATAAAAGACATGGAAATAATCAGTAATTTCAGCCAATATGTTTGACTCAGAGATTTTTAGAAATAATAGGTTATTTCCTTTTATGAAGAGATATAAAGTTGATAGATTTATTGAATTATATGTTTGACTCAGAGGTTTTTAGAAATATTAGGTTATTTTCTTTTATGAAGAGATATAAGGTTGATAGATTTATTGAATTATATGTTTGACTCAGAGGTTTTTAGAAATATTAGGTTATTTTCTTTTATGAAGAGATATAAGGTTGATAGATTTATTGAATTATATGTTTGACTCAGAGGTTTTTAGAAATAATAGGTTATTTTACTTTCATGGAGAGATATAAGGTTGATAGATTTATTGAATTATATGTTTGACTCAGAGGTTTTTAGAAATAATAGGTTATTTTCTTTTATGAAGAGATATTAGGTTGATAGATTTATTGAATTATATATTTGACTCAGAGGTTTTTAGAAATAATAGGTTATTTTACTTTCATGGAGAGATATAAGGTTGATAGATTTATTGAATTATATGTTTGACTCAGAGGTTTTTAGAAATAATAGGTTATTTTCTTTTATGAAGAGATATAAGGTTGATAGATTTATTGAATTATTTTTCTTTTTTTGCGTCAGACCTTTATGAAACAAATTTCTGGTTCATGTTATGCTGGATTTGCTTACATTTATTTTCTTTTGGTTCATAAACAATTCATTTCTTTTTTTTTTTTTTGCAATGCATATTTTTCAGACATTTTTTTTGTTTGGTCTTTAGATTACTGGCAAAAACACTTTATTGATCATGGTCACATTATAGCAGCAAAAACCTATTTGTAACAATTGTCCTGGGTATGATGATAAACTACATCCAGCAGCAAAGCCACTGATCAGGAGATTGGAGATTTTGAGGAGCATGGAACTACTTCTTAATTGCTGTTGTTCTCAGGTTCACCTTTAACCAGGGTGAAAGCACCTGTTAGAGTCCCAGCTATGGGTAAATACTGAACCCCCAAATAAAAATTAACAGGACAAATAACATTGCAGTTTATTTGGATTTTAGTCTGAACTGGACAGGAATTGTCTCTGTCAAGTCTATTTAACCAAGACACACTATATACCTTCAGGACCAATACCATTGCCAAATCTTCTTTGGATTTTATCAAGAATCTCTAAATATATAGCAGCAGAACCAGACAAGAGGTGGTAACGATATTCAAAACAACTATGAATGGTACATAAACTTAGTCTGTTGAAGTCCTAGTTGATGAAACACATCACATGAAAACTCTTTCCACTTTGTCATACTACTTTCTCTTAAAATTGTACTTGATATATAAAATAAATTTATATATTGTTATTCTATATATATATATATATATGTGTGTGTGCATGTGTGTGTGCATGTGCATGCATTTGTTTGTGTGAGTGGTGTAAGAATTAATTATAATCTCATGTATATTTAATAATAATAATTATTATTATTGGTTCAAATGAATTTATACATTTTTAATGTCATGACGTTACATATATATTTTTATTAATCCGCTTCACCCTTAGCAAGGCACTAAGACGTAAGGGAGATTACTCTGTGCAGAAGAATTAGGCACAGAAACATTACTAAAGATTGGGAAGAGGAAAGGGTAATCAGGAGGACAGTAGATAACAGTTAACATTGCATTTAAAAATGTGCCTGGAGACACTGTAACTTTTCAGCTTTTGGAGAGGATCTGTATACCGAACTCTGTCAAAAGCTTTCCAGATGTCCAAATCTACAGCCGAGGATTCACCATTTTTATCCAGAACATGACAGACTCTTTACATAATTATAGTCAGCACATCAGCAGTTGACCTAGAGAAACAAAAACCATCAGGAATTTTTCAGTTTTTTTTCTTTTTGAATTATTTTGTTTGCTTCTAAATAACCGTCCCATAATATGAGGACAAATTAAATATATTTAAAATCCACTTATTATCTCTTATATTGCTTGATTCATTCATTCATTTTCTACAGCTTATTACCCATTTGCAGGTTATTTAAAGCGTGCAAATAGTTTTAGATTGTAAGAATTGGGGGGCAGGGTTGGGGGAAATAATAATGATTTAGTGATACAAGTCTTACTAGTTAACATATAGCTGGGTGAAGAAGAGGTGAATTCATACCTCCCCCAAGAGTACATTATTTACATTAACAAACAAATATGGAGACAAAGATGAGGACAATAGTCTGAATAATGGTAACAAATATGGCGACAAAGATGAGGACAATAGTCTGAATAATGGTAACAAATATGGCGACAAAGATGAGGACAATAGTCTGAATAATGGTAACAAATATGGCAACAAAGATGAGGACAATAGTCTGAATAATGGTAACAAATATGGCAACAAAGATAAGGACAATAGTCTGAATAATGGTAACAAAGATGAGGACAATAGTCCGAATAATGTAAATAATGTACATAATACCTCATCTCAGAAATATAGACAGATCCCCCAAGAGTATTTGTGCATAAGTGAATATAACAAACCCAACTGGAATTAGAACTTAGCTCTTTGATTAACAATTCCAAACCATTATCTATTACACGATCTGCATATCTAACCTTGTGGCACCTGGTATTCCCAAGCAGTTACCCATCTTTGTACTGACCAATAATGTTGCTTAACTTTAGTGATTGTATGAGAACTGGTGTTTCAATGTGATATGGCCATAAAATTCTTATACGGCCCATGTCCTGAATCTAAGTTAACCAAACATCAAATTTTACACTTAGTTTATCTTCATTCATTTATTAATGCTGTGTTTTAAACAGTAACGTAAACTGTGCTTTCTAACCTTGGATGGCAGCCAGTCTAAAAGAAAAACAACCCTAAATTCAAAACAGAGGAGAAGGCAACAGGAAGCCACTCCATTATCTTTCCCAAGAATTAATATCAATTTATAAAAAATAAGGAATAGGAAGCTGTGGAGAGTGATGATGTTCTATGGCCTGAAAGATGGGAAAATACTAATGTTTCCATTTGATACAAAAACAGAGACTTCTTATCAAACCAGATCTCACAGAAATCTACCCTCTTTTATTACGAAGGAAAGAGTACAGAACAATTATATAATTCCTCCTATATGGTAGTGTCCCCACAGATAAAGAGCTTTCAAACAACAGATATGTGGTTTTACAGGAGGCTGCTTAGAATACCATGGATTGAACATGTGAGTAAAAAGGAAACTCTAGGGAAAAATTGAAAACAAGGACACTTATATTTAGGATTAGAAAGTGGTAGTTGAAATTTCTAGGTCACGTAATGCGAAAATAGGGCTTGGGGAATTTGACACTCACAGGACATACTGAAAGCAAGAGGAACTGAGGGAAAGATCAAGCAACCTACCTAATGAGCTTGTGGAGATGTTTGGTAGAGTGAAAATACAAACTTTACTGAGAGCTACAAAAGATAGGAAGTTGTAGGGATCCATGATCACCCACATCTTGAAGGGACATGGCACATAGAAGAATAATAATAATAATACCAAATTATCACTGGAAAGATATTAACTGATTCCACAGACATGGATTTTATCTTTGTGAGTTCTGCTATGTTACCCTCAACTGTATTTTCTTCATGCTACAAGAAACTGATGATAGTGTACAGAAAAAGGACAAAAAATTTGCAAAGTAGATCAGTCATGAATGACTTGACTAATCAGTCATAACTCTATGACTAATATCACCATCCTACAACTCATAAATATTAATGGCACTCAAAATTATCTATATAAATATACATTTCTAAAATATGGATTGAGTCAGCGACAAGTTTATCATATTATTATTGATAATAAATATTGCAAAAATTTAAGTAGAATGTGTGAAAATGAAATAAAAATCAATAAATGAAATAATAAATAATGAATAAAAATAGAAAAAGAAATGCATTTTCCCATGATGCTAAGAGTAAAGGAACCAGAAATTTTATTATTCAACTTGGTTTGTCAAACAGCTGTTAGGCAGCACTTTTTAGGTCTAAAAAAAATTCTTTTCTCTGTCTCCTTCTTGCTCTAAGATGTCATGCCATTTAAAAAAAGGACATCCTGAAGACTGAACTATCTCTCCACTTTTTTCTAATGCACAGAATTTGCATGTGTTTTCCAAAACCTCCACCTTTGAAGTAAATCAACTTTTTCTTTGGTTGTTTCAACTCAGCGCAAGGCTGACTTGAGCTCAACCATTATAACTATGCCAGCCTTCCAATGATGAAGTACAAATGTTTCTTTGGTTGTTACAACTCAGTACAAAGCTGACTTGAACTTGACCATTATAACCATGCTGATTCTCTAACAATGAAGTAAGTACAAATGTTTCTTTGGTCGTTCCAACTCTGCACAAAGCTGACTTGAGCTGGACCATTATAATGATGCTTATCATTACTTATCCGAACTTCTGGACCAAGAAAAAGAAAACAGACATACCCAAGAGACACTGAGAACTTTGTTTTTCTATTGTTTATATAAAAGAGAAGAATAAACAGCTCATGGTAGAAACCCAAGTTTTTGTATGTTTCAACATTAATTATTTATGTGAACATGCACACACCTAAAATTCACCTAACACACAATCTTTTAAATCCCATAAGAATATCTAATACATAATCCACAAAAAATGATTAAAAGATCAGAAGTTATTATTTCTGATAATCTGTGTTTGCTTGAGGTTCAAATATACAGGACAGTTGGAATAAAAGGGAGTTTGGAATTTTTAAATATTTTCTTTTATAATTTTCAATAATGAAACACTTTGTTTCAGAATGCCTTGAGTTTAAATTAATAGTATATATTTCCTGGAAATTTAATAAAAGGGTTGTTTGCAATAAGGTTATTCTGGCGGAACATTTTTCAGAAAAGAATGATATTCCTTACCTGTCTATTTGAAATTCAAAAGTTGATAATATTGCATCATGACAATTGCAATTAAGATTACTTAATGTCACTTTTGCTATGTTTTGAAAATTAAGTGAGAATGAAAAGATGTCAAAATCTGTGGGAAGAGACCACTGTTTGAATTTTTATATAAGCCAAACAAACTGGAAAATGAAGAATGGTCAGTAAAATATATTTTGCTCTTCCCGATTGGTCATATTAACGACTGAATGTATTTAAATTGACCAATCAGCTATCTATTGCTATTTTTAGAATGCAACAGTCTGTTAGTAATAATATTCATCAGTAAAAATTACTTTTTGCTACTTTCCAACATCCCATGTTAGATGTCTTTTTTCATTTCAATCTTCTATTCTGATGTCTTTTGGTGCTATACACATTGTTTTTGTATTAATACTCAGTGTACTGTATCAAGTGAAACTGCACTGTTAAGACTTCACTGACTCCTCTCTTGTCTGACTGTTAATTTTGGATTGCCTGTCAAGAATCTCACAATCTTTCTTTCATTTCTCTTGTATTTCATAACCTTATGGTTTTCTTTGTCTTTAAGACACTTCCAGGAATCAGTAAGCATCTTTTGAATGGTTTGAACATTGTTTATGGAAATTCCCATACACCTGGCACTATCTCTTATTGAGACATCTTCCTCTTCAAAGTCACAGACTTTACTTTTGTTTCAACAGAAATTTTAACCAGGATTTTAGAGTAAAAATGCAAGCTAACGTTCTATAGCTGTGACTTGCCAAGGCACTTAACACTCATGTTAATAAGATGGAACAATTCCTACTTGGAAATTTGCATATTATCATGACTTTATCATCTTAGATTTGGTCCAGCAGTTTTGCAGGGCCTTTTTATAACTTCAAACTGATTAAAGTGGTGTATCTTCTGTTACACGACACCTATGAAAAAACAAACAACTTATTTTCCAATCCTCAAGGTCCACAGACACTACAGTTAAAAGTATGTTGCAAGACAAATAAAATAAAGATGTATAATCATTTTATGTTGTTTGGCCAAAACTTTTGCATGCCAGTGTATATTGCCTGGCAATAAGATATGGCATATGTTGTTGGTTACCGTTTTGGTCATGCCTTACCATATATCAAATTTTGTTTGCAAAAAGAGTGAGCGCAAATCATCAAAGATGCAAGTACACCAATTAATGTGAATAAAATAAATTTGAAGAACTGATAAAAATCATACTCTCTGGAATTGGCCTATCTAGCTCTTTATATAAATATCATGGCTTCTGATTACCTTGTGAGATTTGTTGAAAGCAGATCTTGTTTATAATTGGCCCATGGAAACATGATGTTGTCTTTGTGCATTATAATCTGAATTTTTGCCTATTTTCTGCAATGATGAAATTTACTTGAATTTTTTCTTGTTATTCTCATCACTAGAAGATCTCCAATTACATAAGACAAATACTTGTAAGCAACACACGTATACTATAATATATAAACTGCTTAAAAAACAACTCCAAATATTAGAAGCCCAAACTATAATATAAAAAAATAATCAAAATCTTCAACATTTGAAGTGGGGTTTTACATCTACTCAGCAGGTTGGTTGATTTTGTTTAGCAGTATATCAACCTAGATGGGTTATTAAATGCCAAAATTTAAATATTTTGAACACAGTTTTATGGCTTCAACTAAATATATTTTGAATGTAATTGTACACCTTCAAGTAAATCTATTTTGAACACAACTGTATGTCTTCAACTACAGATAAAATGTATTGTTGGTAATTCCA
This sequence comes from Acanthosepion esculentum, assembly GCA_964036315.1. NCBI lineage: Eukaryota > Metazoa > Mollusca > Cephalopoda > Sepiida > Sepiidae > Acanthosepion > Acanthosepion esculentum. The sequence continues at coordinate 119,160,741 of OZ038482.1, read as the reverse complement.
GTACAAAATGTATTGTTGGCAATTTTTTTTATATAAAAATATATTGCTGGTTTGGTTTGGTTTGGTTTATTTTGTTTTATGGCATATCAACTGCGATGGGTGATTTAATGGCGACAAGATTTTTAGGATAGGTTCATATGAATCGATTATGTATTCTTTGTAAGAAATCAGTTTGTAGATCAGGTTTCATTGACCTACTTTTGGAAGCAGTGTTTTTGTTAACAGTCAAATGTGCTGCTGGTAATATTTTTTTCCACAAGATTGTATAGCTGATATTTTTACTATAAAAATCTATTTTTCTACTTTCATAATGTTTTGACCCCAGTTTGGGAGTTAACTATTTACCCATAGCTGGGACCCTAACAAGTGCTACCACCCTGGGTTGGGGTGGATCCTGGGAACAACAGCAATTAAGGGGTGTTTTCATGCTCCTCAAAACATTCCAGTCAGAGGCCTTGCTGTCGGATGGAGTTTATCGTCATACCCAGGACACTCTATTCAACAGGTGATGATATGTGAAGATCTTGTTAAAGGTGCAAAATTTAATTTTAGCAAACAGAATAAACATGATTGAAAAGAAGATAAAAAGGGAAAACAACTATGATAGTTTGATATGAAAGGCAAGAGAGGAAAAGAAACAGAAAAAAAGTGAGTTAAACAGTTATCACTCCTCCCTCTGAAGTTGATCAAGGAAAATTAAAAATGTTGAATGTGGGGAGGCACATTGAACTAAAAGGAAACATGAAGAAAATACACTGTACAAACAATATCCTAGTACAGGTATGTATTTATAGCTGGCCACTTGTATTTGAGGATACCTGTCTACTAGGGCAACTGTCCAATCCCTATTGCAAATGTTTGCTCAGGTGCATTTGTGTTTGTTCAAGAGAGCCTACCCGTGGTTTATACTGCAACTATGCTGAGCAAACTTTAGTTATTTTCTGGGAAAAAGCATGTTATCTCGCATGATCAACAATTTGAGCAAGGCCAGCGCACTCAAGCCTTCAGCCACGATGACTTGTGACTGTTTGCTAGCACAGATATCGACTGTCCCCAAGGGTTCCGTCTGCTCAATTTCACTCACAAGGCTTGGGTGGCATGGTTTTCAGGCACATCAACCCCTCCAGGAAGTCTCCATCCTGACAAAATCGACCAAGGTGAGATTCAAACCCAGGTCTCATGGTCAGAATGTAGCCGTTCTAACCACTCAGCCACATGCCCATAGTACATGTAGTACATGTAGTACAGGCATATTTTAAAGACAAATCTCATTGAGTTCCATTAACTATTCCTTCTCTTTACATAAGGAAGTTTGTTTTGACTTAATAAATAATTTTAGTTTCCTTGATTGAGTTCTAATGTGTGAAGGGTGACAACATTTTTTTTGTTTCTTTCTCTTATTCTTCTTTTGTATTAAACTGGTGTACAGCCATATCATGCTAAAAAAACCAGTTCTTATTCAATCACCAAAGTTAAGCAATGTTGAGACTGATGGGATGGGTGACTGCTTGGGAATACCAAGGGCTGTAAGTTTGGATGTGGGGGTGGTGTAATGGATAATGGTATGAAATGAGAAAATGGAGAGCCGAGTTCAAATTCTAGTCAGTTTCATTACATTCACTTATGTGCAAATACTCTGGGAAAAAAGAATGAATCCACTTCTTCTCCCCCTTCCATGGGTTAAATAGTAGGTCTTGTATCTGAAAATCATTATCTCCTAAAAATTATAAATACAACATTCACTCACAGAAAAAAGAATTTTTTCTTGCAATATAAAAATCGGCTTTAAATAACCTACAAAATGTTGTAAAGCAAAACAAACAAATCAATCAAATCATATTTAACTACAACAATTGTTTTCCATTTTGATTTTTCTTTTAATTATGTTCGTCCAATTTGCTATAAGTAATGATTCATTTAGTCAGTAAAGTATTATATCTACCAGTCAGCAAGTTTTGAAAGTATTTGAATATCGTAGAAAAATAGATGGTTTGCTAGAATGTGATTGGCATGACTAGTCATAGCCATGAAGGTTAGAACTGGTGGAACCAAGGAATGTAGTTTGTCCGAGCACTATCCATGCAAATAGCGATAGGTGATTGTGATGCTTGCCACATCCCACCTGAATACATGAACCAACAATTTAGCAGCTCAAGATGGACCTAGATAAAAAAAAAAAATCAGTCAATGGCAGTAATTTTATCACTGACCAGTAAAGCCAAGAAACTGCTTTAAAGTTTAACACAGCAGATCTAAATCAGGAGAATAGAACAGACACATTATTTGCTACACTTGACAATTTATTCATGAAACAATTGATTGATAGTGCTTATGAGGCATACAAAAACTTTGATGATTTTTGGAGGTCAGAGATGATGTCTATATGGAATTATATTATTGAATTTGATCAAAGGTACAGTAAAAGCACTAAGTATAAAATTACTTTGATGTGGTGCTAGCCTTCAAATTATTAGGCTATGTGATTCTAAGCCATCAACGACAATGAACTGCATACGTGACTACCAGAGTCAGATTTAGGCCTTAAGAGGCCCCTGGGCTAATACAATTTGGGTGTCTTTTCATTATGTATGTTCATCCACCAGCCTCAAATCTATTTAAAAAAAAAAAGATATATTTTTAGATGATCATTTTTGTGTGTTAAACATGAAACACTTCAGGTAAAATTTTTAATGATTTTAAAACTCATCCAATTTATTTCATTAGCAACTTCATGATATTTTTTATCTGAACTTTACATCCTACAGAAATGTATCTAAAATGAAGAGCCTGTATTACATTGACATTCAAGTATTCAAATCAAATTTTAAAAAACCCACTCCAACTAGAGGGGCCCAAATACTCTAAATGGTTTCAAATTATTTTAATAAAATGATGCATTTTGTAGAGTGTTAGTCACATTATGACTCAAGAAAGTAATCATTGTAGTAGTAATAATAATAAATTCAAAACAATATAAGTAAAAGTATATATTTTGTGAAATGTTAAGAAAAATCTATATAGTACTCACGGGGAACACAGCTTCCAAATCTGTCAGGGAATTCAGAGATTAGATCATCATTAATTCTGTCCTTTAAAGGACCTAAGATTATAACAGGCTGTGTGTATTTCACTGATAAATAGAAAGAAAGAAAACTAACACAAAAAACTACTTTAATCTCAATGAATATATATATATATATATATATATATATATATATATATATATATATATATATACTAGTGACAAAATCTCACAATTTGTGGAGGATTGAAAAAAAGAAAAAGAAGCAAAAAATGATTAAATAAATATTCTGATCTTTCTTTTTCTAAGTCGTTCTAAACAATTCTGTCAAATGACTGAGACAGTGGTTATATTCAGGGCTGGATTTAGGCCTTAAGAAGACCCTGAGCTAATAGAATTTGGGCAACTTTTCATTACATATGTTTACCCCTGGATTTTAAAAAAAGATAGAAAAAAAAGAGAGAGATTTTAGATGGTACTTTTTTGGTGTAAAACATGAAATGCTTCAACTAAAATTTTTAATGATTTTAAAACTCATCCAATTTATTTCATTAGCAACTTCATGATATTTTTTATCTGAACTTTGCATCCTACAGAAATGTATCTTGAATGATGAGCCTGTATTAAACTCAAATTCTAGCATTCAAATTAGTGAAGTATCCTAAAGAACATAAAGATGAAGGAAAAGAAGAATTCTGACTTCCTAGATCACCACAGCTTGAAAAAAAATTGGGGACTTCTCTAGAATTGTGGTCCCTGAGCTGTAGCCCATACTAACCCATATGTATATCCGGCACTGTTGACTACAGATCTACAGTAATGGAACAAATCAACTGTGAATTCAGTTACACTGGCCCTGTCTTTCTCTCACTTTCTGTCAACAGAATCATGACCTTCCTTTTGCCCTACAGGGATTACCAGTAATCACCTTGACTCGATTCTTGTAACAAGGTCAACAACGGTAGTAGTATCCTGTTCAACACCCTTAATGGCTACCCAATGAAGACCAGTCTGTACAGAGAATAATTTTGGTGTAAACTCTGTGAAGAGAAAATGCTACTCTGACATTATCTCTCTATATTTCTGAGATGAGGTATTGTAATTATTTACATTATGTACATTATTCAGACTGTTGTCATGATCTTTGATGTCATATTCACAATGTTTCGGCTGTTGTACACTTCGGCCTTCTTCAGGTGACTGGAATTTTGAAGGAACCCTTTATTCCATCCACCAACATTGATTGTCTTAGTTCCACATGCCATGCTTCTTACAGATGTCTAAGTTATCTCCTGTTAACTCAACTCTCCAAATTTCTGTTCACTACTTCAGTAGCCAGTGATTGAACTCACAACTCTTTGGGTCAAATCACTGGATCCAACCAACATTTTCTTCTCTGATATGTTGATAAAAATGCAACCTTTTGCAACATGATATACAGAACTTGTTAGGACACACTTGTGTAACATTCACTAGCTTTCTTTTTCAGGGTAGGAGAAAAGCCTGCAACATTCTTCTACAGTTTGTAAACATGTTCGCCTTTTAAAAAATAAGACCGTAATTTAGGGTCTTTTGACCTATTTATAGCTGTTGTTTATTTCTTATTATACATGTTTACATTCACTTACATGCTAATACCCTTGGGAACGGTATGAATCCTCCTCTTCTCCCCACCAGCTACAGGTAAATAACAGAGCAGACTGTGTTCTATAGCTTTGTGTGTCAACTGGTCTCAGAGAAGGAAAAATTCTGAATTCAAAATTGGCCTGGAGAGGGTTGGGCTCTGTCAGACTATCTTGCCCAAGAAACACCACGTGTACTATGGCTGCAGTACATGTGGTGCCCCTATGACACTACAGATCATGGGATAAAAAAATTAATAAATGTTTAGATAAATATTTGTACCTATCACAGTTGCTAGTTAGGCAGTTTTTATTTATTTGGTATACCAAACAAAGTTTTCCTAAATCCAAAACAAAAATAAATGGGACAAAAATAAATGGGATTTGTTATGTAAGTGTAAACTTTTGGTAAGGTTCTCAAGCAAACTCCAACAAGTAAATACAAAGTTGATCAGACTCTGTGTTTTCTTCAGTCATGATGAAGGGCTATATATTTGATGAAGCATCATGCTTGGAACATCTATTGGGATGCAAGTTCAAGTGGGATTCATATAAATGATCCATTGTTAAAGATGCTCAAAGAAATGGCTCATTGTCCCTCTCCAGAAAGTACCTGATTCCTTTTGTTATGCTTTACCTTTACAAGAGTGAGGTCAGACCCAGAAATCCTTCATTCTTATTGTCAACCCTTTATGAATATTGCTCTTACTTACTGAGCCATCAAATCATTCTCCAACAACTTTATCATTTTTCAGCTTCAGCTTCCCAAAGACATTTTCGGCCAACTCAGAGCACAATTCTTTCAGTAGAACATATTGTATAAAATCCAATGGAAATCTCACTTCCATGATGAATCTAATGTATATTGCAGCATACAATAACCTGTTGGTGACTGAAGTTTCATCAATAATGATAGAATATCATGAGCACGTTTTCATATCATTTGCTATGGTGTTGAAAACAACCTCAGTGATAATATTTAAGCAATTCATTTTCGACAATAGGTGGGTACAATGCACATATACCTCTCACTGATTTTTCAACTTTCAAACTTGGAATGAAGAGATAGACATTCAAAAAGGTTTCTGAATTATTATCAGAAATTTTGCATTATTGTGGTTCCTTTCATGATCTCATTAAGTTTTTTTTGTTGGTCAATAAAAAAACAGTTTCGGTAATAATTTTGAAGTATTCTCAGTTTCATGCTACTTGCTAAAGTAGCATAATTCCTGCTACTTTCATGCTACTTGCTAGGGTACCATAATTCATGATACTTGCTAGGGTACCATAATTCATGCAAACAGGAAAGGAATACATGGTAACCCATGAACAATGGAAATGAGGCATTGTCAATGTGAAAAGTGAAAAGTAGGGTTTATTTATTTATTTACGCTTATAATACATTTTATATAATACATACTTATATACACTTATTTGTATTATTTACATTTGGCATCACCTACTCCTACTCTAATTAAAAACTATACCTGATTTTAGGATTCACTGATTATTATTATTATTATCATCATCATCATCCTCGTTTTTCTTCTTCTTCTTCTTCTTCTTCTTCTTCTTCTTCTTCTTCTTCTTCTTTTTCTACTTCTTTTTGTTGTTGTTATTGTTGTTGTCCTTCTTCTTCTTCTCCTTCTCCTCCTCGTTGTTGTTGTTGTTCTTCTTCTCTCTGTCCTCCTCATTCTTCTTCTTCTTCTCCTCCTCCTCTTTCCTCCTCTTCCTCTTCTTCTTCTTCTTCTTCTTCTTCATTCTTGTTGTTGTTGTTGTTCTTCTTCTTCTTCTTCTTCTTCTTCTTCTTCTTCTTCTTCTTCTTCTTCTTCTTCTTCTTCTTCTTCTTCTCTTTGTCTTCCTCGTTGTTGTTGTTGTTCTTCTTCTTCTTCTTCTTCTTCATTGTTGTTGTTGTTCTTCTTCTTCTTCTCTTCGTCCTCCTTGTTGTTGTTGTTGTTGTTGTTGTTGTTCTTCTTCTTCTTCTTCTTCTTCTTCTTCTTCTTCTTCTTCTTCTTCTTCTCCTCCTCCTTCTTATTCTTCTCTTTGTCTTCCTCGTTGTTGTTGTTGTTGTTGTTGTTGTTGTTCTTCTTCTTCTTCTTCTTCTTCTTCTTCTTCTTCTTCTTCTTCTTCATTAAGTAATGAACATGTTAATTTTTCATCATTCATATCTCCTGCCATTTCCATCCACCTAATGTTCTCATCTTTGTTATTATTACTTTTTGATTCAGAATTGTCCCACGGGACAACAGCCTAGTGGATTAAATGGTTCGTAAATTTAGAGGCCTAATAATTATGAGTTCAATCCCACATACAGACTCAGAGGAAATAGGGAGGGCAATAACTGTGAAGTACTAAAACACAAACAAGACGACTTATCTCCACTAGATATGGGCAGCGGAACAAGAACAATCTATCTTCATAGATTAAATAAAGGGATCAGTTCGAAAATCGACAGTATCCTGAAGAAGGCCAGAGAGACCAACAATCGAAATGATAAAAACGACAATGATGAGGATAACTGTCCAAATGTAAATAATATAAGTAACGATAAATTCTCATCCCAGAAATACAAAGAGAGGCCATTTCTTTCATTTGTCATAGAATCTCTGCAAAATAAGTGGCCCAATGAGAAGGTAATGTTTCCTGATATAGTTTTTCATTACAAGATCATAGAGGCTGCTTTACAAGAAATAGATTATAGAGATTTAAAAATTTCACAAGACAGCATAGTTAAATAGTTGCATTTCTGTTTTATGATGTTTAATATTGTCAAATGAAAAGTAAATATCTTGATGTTAATTTTCAAAATGCATTATTTTGTCGTCACTTTCTCCTACTCAATACGTTCTTTATTCACTTTTCAATCAACAGGATTGACGCTTACCAACAGACACTAAGAAACTACCGTATTAAACACAACATTCTCAGTGGTTAACACCAACCAATGAAACGTCTTCCCGCTAAAATCCAAATCTCTATCTGGGAGCCAATCATCAGGTATAAAAACCCTAGCCCCAGACAGCTCAAGGAAGACATTCCAAGAAGGCATTTTTTCGTGAGTGACACTTCTCCTTGACGCTCTGATGAACATCTTCACTATTTGTAGATTTCACATGACAAGAATATTCTATGAGAACACTATGAGCTTTTTTTCTACAACCTTTCATCTGCTCAACGATGAATTGAGTGGGTCTTTCAGCTAAGTCTATTTCGCATCAACTAAATTCTATTATATTTTTTTGTTTTTTTTATCGAGTTCACCCCATGCAAAACATTAAAGCCACTGAGACACAAGGGGTTACTGGGTGTTGAAGAATTAGAAAACATTGCTAAGGAGTGAGAACAAAAGAAGAGTAATCAGGAGGACTGTAGATAGTGATTGACATTGCATTTAAATATTTTCACTGTTGAAATAAATGTTGTATTTATCTAAGTAGTAACCTAAATCTCATGATGTGGCAGAAGAAAGAAAGGAAAAACCTTTGCCAACAGATGCGGAATGATGCAACAATAAGAACATGCAAGGCCAAAATATCTACTTTCCTCCTTTTTACCAATGCTGACCGCAGCACACTTTTGCCGTTGGTGAGATGCAAATATGCTTAGTGTTCATCTTGCGATTCTACTGCATATGAAAGAGTTGGTATTTGTCTATATTTCTGAGATGACATATTATGTACACTATTTACATTATTCGGACTATTGTCCTCATCTTTGTCGCCATATTTATCACAATGTTTCAGACCTTCAGTATCTGTCTATATTTCTGAGATGAGGTATTATGTACATTATTTACATTATTTGGACTATTGTCCTCATCTTTGTCACCATATTTATTACAATGTTTCGGACCTTCAGTATCTGTCTATATTTCTGAGATGAGGTATTATGTACACTATTTACATTATTTGGACTATTGTCCTCATCTTTGTCACCATATTTATTACAACGTTTTGGACCTTCAGTATCTGTCTATATTTCTGAGATGAGGTATTATGTACACTATTTACATTATTCGGACTATTGTCCTCATCTTTGTCGCCATATTTATTACAACGTTTTGGCCTTTCAGTAGCTGTCTATATTTCTGAGATGAGGTATTATGTACACTATTTACATTATTCAAAATATTGTCCTCATCTTTCTCGTCATATTTATTACAATGTTTTGGGCATTGTACACTCCAGCCTTCTTCAGGTGGTTGGAATGTCGAACTGAACCCTTTATTTCACTCACTGGGGTAGACTGTTCTAGTTTCACGTGCCATGTTTAATGGATGTCAGTTATCAGTTATCTCCTGTTAACTTGAGGACACATCGCACAGTGGATAAAGGCATTAGTTAGATCCAGTGACAGGACCTAAAGAGTGTGAGTTCAATACCCGGTTAAGGCAATGGAGAACTTTCAGAGGGAAATTAACAGAAGATAACTGATAACTGACATCCATTAAACATGGCACGTGGAACTAGAACAGTCTACCCCAGTGAGCGAGATAAAGGGTTCAGTTCGACATTCCAACAACCTGAGGAAGGCCGGAGTGTACAATGGCCGAAACATGGTAATAAATATGGCGACAAAAATGAGGACAATAGTCCAAATAATGTAAATAATCTCTATGAGTTTCATTTGAGATCTGAGATGTACTCGAGTGTCAATTGACATTCCAGGCAACTCATTGAGAGCACAACAGTTCATTATGGCAGGAAAAAAGAAATGTACATTGTCTAAAAATCTGCCATGAAAAATAGAGGTAGAATAGCGAGTGGCTAGTGACGGCTCTTCTGTGGGAAAGGATTTATAGGGAGGAAAATAATTCATCACCCACAAGTCAGTACTTTTGAACTCTTTCATGGCTGGAAAGAGAGGATGGGGTCAGTGACATAGCTGGAGGCAGCCCTTGATTTTGCTCCCCCAGCAAAAAATACATATTGCACAGTGACTCATTCTTAAAGTCATAAAACTAGTTTGCATCACTATAGTGTTACTTTCACATACTCAAATATAGTTTGCTTTAAATACACACTGAACATACTTAAACCTTATCAGTAACAGGTAAAAAGAAAAAATGATATATAGGGAAAAAAGTGTATAAATTTCATTTTTGATTTCTGAAATGAAAATTACAACATTCTACAAAGTAACTTTTCTTGCTTTTTTGTTGGCAATATCTTCAATGACATCATCAAAAACTATTTCATCTGTCAGTTGTCACTCTATAGACAGTATATATATGCCATAGTTTAAGTTACTCAAAATTGAATAGATCCTTCAACTGTGAGTACTGTCCTGACATTAAAACCATTTGTATTTCAATACAGCCTATACAGGCTTATAGCTTACAGCAAATACAAAAGTGCAGCCCAGAGCAGACTGCCCCCTCCACCGCAGTATAGCTACACCCCAATGGATGGAGCAGTTTCAGCCCAGATATAGCAGCAATACTCCATTTTTGATCTTGTAAAGATAGAGCATGATAAAAGGAATCAGGAACATTCTTGAGTTGTACAAAGAACTGACCATTTTTCCATCAATGGATCATATAAGTTCCATGGAGGAATACTTGTGAGAATACTGTTGAAGAACTAGATCATGGCTCTCCACAACTTTTTATTCTTTGTATCACTTAGTAAGGTTTATCTTTTTGCTATTTTTCCCAATGCCTAGTTTACCATTCATTTACACAAACATATTATGTAGGTTACTCACTAATTTTTTCTGTCTCTCTTATATTCAGTATCGTAGTGAACAAAACAAGATCTAGATTTAAAATTCAAATGCTAAGCACTGGCTCTTTGATTTTGTCAGAAATTAAAAAGACTTGAATTTACAAACTTTGCTTCACACACACGCAAAAGCGAATCCAAAACAAAACTCATGAAATTACACACCTTGATGTGCAATGTTTTTTGGCCAATAGAAAACTAGGAAATATTTAAAAACAAAATTCAAATAATCTTCAATTCTCAGAAACAAATTCTTTTATGGACCTTTTCACAAGCCCACGCAAAGTTTGTTCATCGTCCAATGGAAAAGGCCAGAATCGTATCCAGGAGTGAATTCCCAAATGACCTTTTCAAGCCCCTCAAACAAAATAAAAGATGGGCAAGTTTGCCTGTCACCAGAGAGAAGGAGACAAGCGTATTGACATGTCCCTTGACGAACGTCAAGCAATCGTTATTATTATCTCTACCTTTCTCCCTCACCTCTTTTATACTTGATAAACGAACGGAACATTTTAAGACTAAGCAATCACTTCAAAGATATTCCTACCCTTCGATAACGCTCATACATACATACATACATCCACATGTCTGTTCATGTCTACATACACATAAACTCATTCTTGCAAGGACTACTATGAACATTTTGACGACCTTGTATCAACCAAAATACATTCATTTTATTTGTAAAGACCTAAATTGATTTATATATATATATATATATATATATATAAATTTGTTGTTTTACTTTACAATTTGATTTTCTTGTTTTATACCCCTCTTATGGTGGGCTATCTAACTAACAAGGCCAAATCAAACTAATCTATTTCAACACTCATACACTTCACTATAACTGATAACCCACTATAGTATATTCTGTGAGCTTCCCCAAGCCCCTTTTCCTCATTATGCATTAGAAATTTCAACTAACTCTTTCTGATTCTAAGTACATGCATTTTTTTTGTTTCCATTTTCCTTCATCATTGCTCACATGTTCAGTCCATGGTATTTTCAGCATCTTTCTGTAGAACCACATCTCTATTGCTTCAAGTCTCTTCTTCAGCTGTCAAGCATTCACTGCCATATAGGAGGACCAATATTGCATAAAAATTCAGTATTCTTTGCTTTGTTCCTAATTAAATTTTCCTGTTTCTTAATAACTTGCTTAGCTTTTGGAGTTACATATTTCACTATTCCATTGTGCCTTCAGATTTTATTGTCATATTTTCTGTCTTCTGTTAAAACACTTCTCAGATGTTTAAATATAAGATCATATTAGTTACAATTACAATGAAATTTGATCCCCATTCATGCAAAAATTATTAGCTGTGCTAGCAGAAATCAAATCAACACTTGAATAAGTTCAACGAATCTGAAAGTGAAGAAATGTGAATAGATCGAGGTGAAGTCAATGATCTTGATGTGACCAAGACGATCGAAACCAGACAAAAATAATATCATTGTGATAGATAACGTTCAGTTTGATGATGTTAAAATAAAAGAATTTGACAGCTGAACAGAAAATAATGTTTTCACCAAGGTAAAACATACTGGTCAGAAATATTTATCTATCTACTGGACGTGTACATTAAAATCTACACATAAGGCTAAAAGTAAGATTAGTAGCAAAGGAATTTCAAGAACTTAGTGATTATATTCAAAAACATTCACCAACTTGTTCTCACAAGACTTGTGACAGAAAATATCAATGAAAATCAAGACTAAATTTCTGTGGACAGAGAAGGTTAAACTGAAGAAGCAAAAACAGCAAATTGTATTACAATTTGCTTTTTTTGCTTCTTTAATTTAATGGTGACACAACAAGTATTTTAAAAAATTATTTCACCCCAAACAATGCAATAATGTAATCACAAAGAGTTTACTGAGAGTGGAAGAGAATTTGAAGACTTTAACAAGGAGAAGGGACAAAAACAGGATTCAGAAAGACAGTTGGAATTAAATTTTTGAAAATTATAGAGGGCAGAGAAGCAAGTAATTGGAAGAGAGTTCCAAAGTTAGAATTGTGAAATAAGAAACTATTAGAATAAAATTACGGTTACATCTAGCTATTTCAACAATAAAGCGATGAGAGACCTAATAACCATTCTTGTAGTATCCTTAAATTCGTGCAGTTGAGGTACCCAAGAACTCATTAGAATGACTGCCATGAAAATATTTATAGAAAAGACAGAAGAAAGCCATGCCAAGGCAGTAGGAAAGTGATTGAAGTCAAGATGCCAGGTCAAGACCGACAACATTACAGACCTTCTGGATTTTGTTGAGAATCTTGAGATATATAACAGGAGCATCAGATGAGACATGGCAGCAATATTTAATGCATGGACAAATGGTAGATTTATAAATGTGCAAAATGGATTCCAATGAGAAGAATTGTCCGACATGACACAGTGAACCAATTTTCTTAGTAGGAGACCTAGCAACTGATTCAATATAAATGCTCCACTTCATGTTAGTAGAAAACATAAATCCAAATAGGTGCAACGAGTCGCTCTCCTGGAGGTTAGCATCAGCCATGCTGACTGAAGGGTATTGGTGGTTCTCTATAATGAGTAAAGGATAGCAGTTTCATTTTGGAGGCACTAAAATTTACAAGCCATTTCTTGCCCCAGTTAACAACTGATCAGGACTCGTTTTTTGAGAGTAGCTGCCAGTTTAACTTTGCCAGACCTATCAGACTTACTATTAAGACAGGAGTAAATTGTTTTGTCATCAGCATAAGTATCTAGTTAAGAACTGATGACATTGGGAAGGTGTTGTTGAAGAAAAGAAACAATGTATATCCAAGGATAAAGCTCTGTGGAACCCCCACATTAACATGAAATGATCTAGAATTGTAACCTTCCAACATGACCTTCATTACCTGATTTGTTAAGAGTGAATGGATTAAGTCAAATAACTGGCAAGAGACACTATTGCCTTTGAGCTTGTGGAAAAGGCCAGCATGGAAAACCCTTTGAGATATATATAGCTACAGCTCGAGCTTCGTTGTTCTTATATAAAGTCTGATAGACAAAGTCTGTGACAGCATTTAATATATCAGTGGTTGACCTAGGGAAATGAAAGCCATATTGTTTATCTGAAAGAAGGCTGCATGAATTAAAATGGTTAACCAATTCAGAGTTGATTAGAGCCTCCAGTACCTTGCCAAAAAGAGGTAAAAGATTAAAGTTAATGGGTCAGAAGGTTCACCAGAGTTCTAAGAGACAGGAAGTACAGAAGAGGAATTCCAACACGTTGGAAAGCAAGAATCAGCAAGGCATTTGTTGTAGTGTTTGTAGAGAAAAGAAACCAGTTCCTTAGGACAACTGCCAGGATACCGTTAAGTTCATAAGCCTTTTGGGGATCAAGATTATAGCAGAAATTATGGATGAAGTTAGGTTCTTATCACTGAGTGGGGATTCTATTCTAAGGGGAAAAATCAGGGAAAGGTTGTCCTGATGAGTTGAGAGTAGAGTTGGAAAGGAATTTTTGAGTAAAGCATTTGAAATTCTCAGCAAACTGATTCTCAGCAAATGACCCTACATCAAACAGTTTCATAGCAAATGACACTACTTCAAATTGATTCTCAGCAAATAACCCTACTTCAAACAGATTCTCAGCAAATGACCCTACTTCAAAATGATTCTCAGCAAATATCATAACTTCAAACTGTTTCCCAGCAAATAACCCTACTTCAAATTGATTCTCAGCAAACATCACAACTTCAAACTGTTTCCCAGTAAATGACACTACTTCAAATTGATTCTCAGCAAATGACCCTACTTCAAACAGATTCTCAGCAAATAACCCTACTTCAAACAGATTCTCAGCAAATGACCCTACTTCAAAATGATTCTCAGCAAATATCATAACTTCAAACTGTTTCCCAGTAAATGACACTACTTTAAATTGATTCTCAGCTAATTACCCTACTTCAAACTGATTGAAGAGAGTAAGAATTGAGGATTTACTCTTGTTCAGAGCTGCTAGTAATCTCTAGAACCAAACGAGAGAGAGAGAGAGAGAGAGAGAGAGAGAGAGAGAGAGAGAGAGAGAGAGAGAGAGAGAGAGAGAGAGAGAGAGACTATGCAATGCCTTATTCAGCAAATTTACCCCACTGAGCTGACACTTACATTCATGACGAGTAGATACAAAGAGGCTTCTGTTATGGTCAGAACTATTGTGGTGGTATAGCTGGGAGAAATGATTCCTGTGCTGCTGAACCAAGGAGAAGATTGCTGTTTAACTTAATATTTCTGTGCTGGCATGAAAGCCTCAATGCCAGCTTTCACTCGGGAAGAAATCTCAGTGACACAGTTTTCAACGGGGGAGGTTAAAAATTTAATTCCAGGGATCAATGTGAAGAAAATCATGAAATGAGTCTCAATCAGTGTGTTGGTAACAAAAATATGTCTTGTTAATAGGGGGTTCTTGGATAATATATGAGCTGAAAGAAATATCTACAGACACTAACATGTAAGAGTTGCCAAGAGGATACACAGTTGAAAAGCACAACATGAGGACATAAGGAACAGATCAAGTAGAGAACCATGTCAATCAGAATTACTAGAGAAATGACTAGGGAAACGACTAGGGAAATGACTAGGGAAATGACTAGGGAAATGACTAGAGAAATGACTAGGGAAATGACTAGGGAAATGACTAGAGAAATGACTAGGAAATGACTAGAGAAATGACTAGAGAAATGACTAGGGAAATGACTAGGGAAATGACTAGGGAAATTTGAGAGAGAGATTGAGCAAAAGAGAAATTCAAAGTCTGGATGCTGACAAGATCAGTGGCATTAGAGAGGTGAAACCACTTGACATGAGGAGCATTGAAATTTCCATACACAAATATTTGCAGATAAATGTAGATAGAGGGCCATATCTATACCGTCAGTTATTCTATCTAGCGAGCTACAGTCCTGAGAAGGTGGAAGAAATGATAACGAACTGAGTTTGATAGTGAAGGTTGGAAAAACAATCCAGAGACTCAAGAAACAATTTCCTTGCTACTGGGAGATTTTCAAAAAATAGACACTGAGGCCTAGAAGCCTTTTGATAGAGAGAAAGATAACCAGGAACAGAGAATTCGGTGACAGAGACTGAAGATGGTTTGGTTTGGTTTATTTTGTTTTACAGCATATCAACCTCAATGGGTTATTTAATGCCAAAAAGATTTTTAGGATTATTTCGTATGAATAGAATATGTATTCTTTGGTTTATTTTGGTTTGGTATGTTTTGTTTTACGGCATATCAACACCTCAATGGGTTATTTAATGTCAACAAAATTTTTATTGCTGGTAATATGTTTTTCTTCAAAAATCTATTTCTGGGAATATTTTTCCTTGAAGAAATCTATAACTGGTCATATTTTTTCCAAAGAATGCATATCTGTTTGTATTGCTGGTATTTTTTTTTTTTCAAGTATTGCTGACAATAATTTTTCCTTCAAAAATTATTGCTGATAATAATTTTTTTATTACAAAGTATTTCTGGTATTAAAACCTATTTTTACACAAGTTTGGGTGTTAACTATTTTCCCATAGTTGGGGCCTTAACAGGTGCTACCACCCTGGGTCAGGGTGGACCTAGGAACACCAGCAATTAAGAGGTGGTTCCACACTCCTCAAAACCTGAACAGAGGCCTTGCTGTTGGATGTAGTTTATAGTCTTACCCAGGACGTGGATGTAGTTTATCGTCATACCCAGGATGTGGGTGTAGTTTATCGTCATACCCAGGACAGAGAGACTGAAGAGTTTAGGCTAGTTTCTAGTAAGGTGGGAGAGTGTGACAAGACAAACAATTCTTCACCACACTGCAAAAATTGGTCCATATACCACAAATGTTGGAGAAAGAAATGTTGAAGAGCTTAGGTGTTTCTTTGCAAACTCGGTTAGTTTTATTTTCTTTTTTAATAGTAGATAAACTTTTAAGGCAGAAGAAACCAAGGGTAATAGTCACTGTCAATTGTCTAAGGCAATATAAGCTGACCGGAAATTGTTGAAGTGTTACTTTGGGATTGCCCACCAGAAGTGCTTGCAGGGATACCTATGCATGCACCACATGACATTACAAAAACCCTGATATTATGTGACTGTTGACTAGAGTAGCCTCACTAAGTGCTACTGAAGGGTTCAGACTCAAAGTCAAGATTGTAGCCTCCAGCCAGTCATATTGTTAAAAAGTCACGACAGTCACTCTTATTAAGGCCTCAGGAGAAGGAACCAGAAACTCCAATTGAAAATAATAATAATAATAATAATAAGTGATAATTATCCAGAAACCATTGATCATCTTGTACCAGGTTGCACATTATTGGCACCCACTGAATATAAAAACTGGCATGGTGGAGTGGGCCAATATCTGCACTGGAAAATTTGCAACTTCTACGGGAAGGAAACTGAAAGAAACTGGTACGAACACCACCCAGACCCGGTTACGGAGATAGGACCTGTTACAATTCTATGGGACTACACAATACACACTGACAGAACAATCAAAGCCAACCGCCCAGACATTTTTATTAAAGATCACAAACAAAAAAATGCTTCCTTATTGATATGGCAGTCCCTGCAGACTGCAATGTATCTTTGAAGATATTCGAAAAGCTGTCAAAATACGAGGACCTTGAGATCGAAATCTCAAAAATGTGGCACATGGGAACATCAACAATCCCTGTTGTAGCTGGAGCCTTAGGATTGGTTGGAAAAGATTCCAGTAGACTAATTGAAGGGATCCCTGGAAGTGCATGCCTCAAAGAGATACAAAAAATTATTCTGACAAGTACAGCCCACACTTTACGAAGGGCTTTATCTATGTAATATTTTTTTTTTTTTTTTTTCAGTGGAAAGTATCATGATGCCATTTCTAACCTTAGGTCCCTGGGCGGGACCCGGAAAGAAATGTGTAAACGCCAGATATCAAAGAAAATAAAAACAATAATAATAATAAGTATAAAAGATTAAATAAAAAAAAATAGTAAATAAAATTTCGGAGTATAAGTAGAAATGTTAGAAATATAGAGTTAGCTAAGAAACAAGGGATAAACCTCTGGGGAAGAAGTGTGAACTGGGCAACAGGCAAACCTATCTACTCCTATTGAAAAAAGCAGATAACAAATAAAAAATAATGCTAATAGATGTTAGAAATATAGGGTTAACAAAGAGCAAGTGTGAGTCAAGTATATATATTCAGGTAGGGATGGTTGATTTTCTAACTACCAATTTAAACATATTTTAAGTTGAGTTATCTCCTAAAAAACAGAAAATACAAAGAAAAACTACCATATCTGCCTATATTTCTGAGATGAGGTATTATGTACATTATTTACATTATTCGGACTATTGTCCTCATCTTTGTTTCCATATTTATTACAACGTTTTGGCCGTTGTACGCTCCGGCCTTCTTCAGGTGGTTGGAATGTCGAATATCTTAGTTTTCACCAGAGCTCATATTGCAACTTTGTTGTTATTATCGCTTTTCTCTGGCACTCCTTATTACTGGTTCCCATATTGTATTCATTTCTATGCTTGGTTGGCTCAGGAGATTTTTGTGGCCTAGCATATGTGATGATTCCTTAAGTTTACGAATTTTCCAATGGTGTTCCTTGTCTATGATCTTAACCTGATCCCGCAGAGGGTGGTGATCTCCCTCCTCTCTCCATATGTGGTCAGCCACACCTGATTTTTCCACTTCCCCTTGTGTTACAGCTTTCTGGTGTTCTTGAAGCCTCACCTTAAGGGGGCGGTCTGTCTCTCCTTTATATTTCTTTCCGCAGTTGCACGGGATAGTGTACAAACAGTCTTTAGTCATGTTCTCCTCTGGTGGGGGGGGGTTACTCGGGAGAGATATCTGTGAAGTGTCGTCAAGCTTTTGAAGGTTATCCTGATGTTATATGGACCGCAGATCCTTTTTATTTTCTCTGATAACCCCTTCACATAAGGTAGGCAGACTGTTTTCTGAATGTTGTTGTCCTCCTCCTCCTCTTGTACCGGCCTATCCCAGTTTTTGGGGGCTGCTGCCATGTACCCAGGGTAGTTGTTACGTTGTAGGTTACTACTTATACTGACCAATTCTTTATCTAATGTCTCTGGATCGCCACTTATGACTTTTGCTTAGTGTTGTAAGCAGCGGACGATTCCTTTCATACACAGATGTCCTCACGGACACATGGCACAGTGGATAAAGGCATTAGTTAGATCCAGTGACAGGACCCAAAGAGTGTGAGTTCAATACCCGGTTAAGGCAGTGGAGAACTTTCAGATGGAAAAATTAACAGGAGATAACTGATAACTGACATCCATTAAACATGGCACATGGAACTAGAATAGTCTACCCCAGTAAGTGAAATAAAGGGTTCAGTTCGACATTCCAACCACCTGAAGAAGGCCGGAGCGTACAACAGCTGAAACGTTGTAATAAATATGGCGACAAAGATGAGGACAATAATCCAAATAATGTAAATAATGTAAAAACTACCATTGTTACAAGCAATTTCATTTCACCTCAAACAAGGCAATAAAGCCACCAAGACAAAGGTGATTACTGAGGGTAAGAGAATATAAGAAAGAGAAAAACATTATTAAGATGTGAGAACAACTTTGATAGATAGATAGACAGGCAGCTTAATAGATTGATTGATTTTAGAATTATTCTTTTTTTCATTTTTGTGGTATCTTCATTCAGTCAAGATCAATGGAATGGTTAGATTCTGTGCCCAAAATATTAGGTTCCTCACCAAATTATTCCTAAGAATGTCTATTGGGTTAATTACAAGTTCTTTGTCATTTTATTAATCATTCACATCAACTCTGACCCCAGAACAACATTGATAAGTCCGATTATCCCACCTTTGCCAAAGAATGTGGATGGCCAACTGTAGTTGGAACTACACAATCTTTTCCTTAACTTCAATTTATATGCTTCATCAGAGCTTCATATGGTTTTAAATTGAAATTTTTCCTTCTCCTAGATTGGTTGTCAACCAAGGCTACATATCCCAGAGTGCCTTACTATTTAACCCATAGTTGGACTTTTAGAAACCTTCATATCCAGACCAGAACAAAAAAAAAACCTTCACTATGTAGTCATAATTTACTCACAGAGGAGGCTTAAGGTAACAGAGAGATATGGTTCTACAAAAGCTTATTGAGAATAACATGGATAGATCATATGAGCAATGAGAAAGCTTTTAGGAAAATTTTAACAAAAGGAACAATTGTATTTAAAATCAGAAAGTGACATAGAAATTTCAAGGAAAGAGTATTTGGAAAACTTGACATTCACAAGGCAAAATGAAGGCAAGAGAGGTAAAAGTAAGGGGTAGTAAAGAAACAAACATTACTTAGAACTACAAAAGCTAGGAAGTTGTGGAGAGCCATGGTTATGTCCTGAATGGACATGGCACATAAAAGAAGATTACAAAAATGAACACAAGGATTTATATTCAGTAGAAACTTTTTGACTTAATTCCTAATTATATATAAGTAAAATTTTTATTTATATTTCTTTGCATTCTTGAACTTTATTTCTGTTTCACATTCATTATGTGAACATTGCAAAGGCAAAAAATAAACAACATCAAAATTTATTATCCGGAACTAACACACTTTCCAACATCCTTCAAGAATTAAAATTTGTGTCTACATCATGGCTTCCATCTGAAAATTGCTATATGTTTAAATTTTTGTTTCATGGTCATTTTCCCTAATTCCTTATTTTTCCCAACAAAAATTTGAAGAAAGTAATTATATTGATAGATGCCTGAAAGCAACCAGTCTATGTGCTCAAAATAAATGGTGTTGCCTAATAAGGTTCTTCATATTTGCCTAACAGCAAGCGTTTCTCTGTCTTATCTCAATCATTTTTCTCTTCCTTTTTATTCGTTCTTTTTCATTCTTCCCTGTCTACTTTTTATTGGATTTCTTCTTTCCTTTTTTCATTCTTTACTTATTTTTTCTTATTTTCTCCAGTTTTAATTTTTTAGCATTTTTATTTCTATTTTCCTCTTTATTCTTCTTTTCTGTTTACTTTGTTATTCAGTTTAGATTTATAGTTTACGGATTTTTATTTTTCCATTATTTTCAACTTTTTCTTTGCAATTTACTTTGTTCTCTTTTCTTCTTTTTCTTCCTTTTTCCTTTCTTTATTTCTTCTTTTTTTCATTCATTCTTTTTATTCTTTCTTTCTTTCTTTTATTCTTTCTTTCTTTTACATTCATTTCTAGCCTAATTTTTCTTACCTCTTATTTTTTCATTCTCTTTCTTTATTTTCATAGCTTTCTTTATTTCTCCATTAACTCTGTTTTTTACCTCTGTTTATTTCTTCATTTTTTTAAATTCATTCTTTTTTTCAGGATTCTTTCTTTCTTTCTTTCTTTCTTTTACATTCATTTCTTGCCTAATTTTTCTTCATATTCAAATATTCCTTACCTCTTATTTTTCATTCTCTTTCTTTATTTTCAGAGCTTTCTTTATTTCTCCATTAACTGTTTTTTACCTCTATTTATTTCTTCATTTTTTTTAATTCATTCTTTTTTTCAGGATTCTTTCTTTCTTTCTTTCTTTCCTTTGTTTTATATTCATTTCCAACTTCACTTTTCTTCCTTTTTCAAATATCCCTTCTTCTTTTCTTTACCTCATCTTTCTTCATTCTCTTTCTTTATTTTTATAACTTTCTTTATTTTTCCAATCACTCGGTTATTTTCGTTTTTTTTAATCATTTCACCCCCAAGCGAGGCTCTAATATCACTAAGACACAGAGGTTACTGGGTGTTAGAGAATATGAGAAAAAATATATTAAGGAGAGAAGACAATAAAATAACATGAATTAAGAAGACAGATGATAATGATTCACATTTTTGAAGATCAAAGTTAACAGGGAAACAAGACGACGGTAAAGATTTCCACAAGCAAGAAGTGTGAGAAAAGAAACTGTTAGCTTAGAACTTACAGGTATACCTAGCCATTTCCACTGTAAAATGAAACCTTGCCAGCAATCTAGTACTCTGCTTAAATTCGTAAAGTCTAGGTACCAGAAGGAAAAGTAATATTTATTTTGAAAATACAAAAATCTGGCACAAGGCCAAAAGCGGGGGTAGGAGAAGTTTGGTCTTCAATCTGTCTTATCTTAAACTTAGCTAGCCACAATTACTGACCCAAACATACCACAGTATTCCTTACACCAAAACAATACATTTTTATTTACCATTCTTACTACAGCCATCATAATACCTCAAAGATTCTATGAAGTACTGATTAGTTCCCATATGTCCAATTTATCTGGGAGTGGATAAAAATGTCAACTTTTAAAAATGAATATTTACAATGATTACAAATTTTGTATACAAGAAACTAAACAAAATAGTGGAAACTTCATCAGAACAATTACTATGAAAGTATTTATAGAAAAGGCCCAGGGAAGCCACATTTTGGAAAGTGGGAAAGTGACTGAAGTCGAGATGTCAGTTCAGGACCAATAAACATTGCAGATTCTTCTTTAGATTTTATCAAGAATCTCTAAATATAAAACAGTAGCACCAGACCAGTGCAATTAAAGCAATGAGATGATGAAAAAATAAAAATTTGATGTTGGTAAAATCAATAACAAACCTTTTATAAACAAAATCAATCATTCATACTATTTCTTAGTTTATATGATCCTTTGATGATTTCCAATGCAAACAATTACTTTGGTGTAAAATGTCAGAATTACTTACTGATGTAGCACATTTGTTATAACAATGGATGAAAAGCAGAAGAAGAAAATCTATAATTTTTATAATGCATCAATTCTTAACACAATAGAACCCTTGCATTGATTGATTAACTGATTTGTTTTTTTACAGCTTTTCAATCCCTTGTGGGTTATTTAATGCCAAAACATATTTTGGTTTGCAAGAAAAGTTTTTTTTTGTGAGTGAATATTGTATTAATAATTTTTCAGGAGTAGATAGGTTCGTTTATTGCTCATTTCACACACCTTCTTGTCTTTTGAACGAGAGTAGAGACTGATCTCTAGTTTCCTGTTTATCGTTGGGTTTCTAGTTTCTTTTAAAGTTTTCTCTTTTTCTTTCACTCCCAGTGACCCATTAGATCTTAGTAGCATTATTGCCTTGCTTGGGGTGAAATGATTATAAAAAATAATTATTTTTCCAGATATGTCTTACTATTTAACTTAGTGGAGTTCATACTTTTTCTAAGAATATTTGTGCATAAGTGAATGTAATGAATCTGACTGGAATTTGAACTCAGCTATCCAATTTCTTATTTCAAGCCACTATCCATTAGTCAGATTTCCAACAAAGACAAATATTCCTTGTTTTTATCAATCAATTAAGGATGTAGACAGAGGCCATCAAAGAATTCTGTTATTGTTGATAGCTTATAAATTAAACATAATAGAAACATAAATCGATTTGGGCCAAAAGTCCAGTTTGAGCCGAAACTCAGATTTGGGCCAAAATTCCAATTCAGGCTGAAAAACTGAGTTCTTCAAATCACAAACTCCATGGAACTTCAATTGAGTTGAGTTTTTCAAATCAAAAATCCTGTAGAACTTCAAAATCTCAGGTCACAAAACCTCTCACTTTAATTCTGATTTCTGGGCATTTTGAAGAAATAACATTTTTCTCCAATTCATAAAGTCTTGGAGATATTTTAAACTGAGTTTAAAACAAATATTTTTTAAATTCACAAAGTTTTTCTGTAGCTTTAAACTCAATATAAATTAAAAACGTTTAAAATCACTAATTTTTTTCTGTCATTTTAAAATTTTAATTTTTAACTGTTCCCCTTCACCTGGACACAAATCCCAATGCTGGATGTTCAAGTACAAGATGAAGAACAGATTTTCAATCCCTGGATCATTCTGATTCCAAAACGGTGTAATATGTCTATGTAGAACAAATGCTAGAGGGGTTTCAGGCACACAGACAGATAGACAGAATTTGCCATTTATTTACTTAGATTACTTTAGACCAGCGTTTCTCAATTTTTTTACCCTTGTGGAATGTTTGAAGTAGTTTTCATATCTCATGAGAGAAAAAATGTTGTTTGTCCACCTGAAAGCAGATACTACACTTTGATCCCAGCCAAATGGCCAAAGAGTGAAGAAAAGTGTAACTCAAGTTGCACAGGCTGCTTGGTTAAGGAATGTCAAATGTTTCCTTATATGAAAACAGTTGATTACTATTCCTATTACCATTTGAATTCCTCTGTTGAACGGTCTTTTGGTCTTCTGTTATTATACAATATGCCTAATTAAATTTCCACACTTGTGTAATTTCTATATCCCAATGTGTAACAAACATCTTCAACTTTCCCAATTGCATACAACCAGTGTAACTTACAATTATTGGTCAGTCCTTTCTTTTTAATTTCTTTGAATACTCTGTCTAATATTTATTTCAGTTTTCCTTCTGAATATGCTATCGCCACAGTGTGGTTTGGATAAAATAGTTTATTACGGTTATGGCCACTGATAATAAATCTGATAAAATGTTTTCCATCATTTCTAAGCTCCTTTGAATTTCTGTCATAGATTTTTATTATACTGCATAAACCATTCACTTTCCGCACTTTTGTAATTTCTATGACCCAATGTGTAACAAATATCTTCAGTTGCCCCTTTTGCTTACAACCATATTGGTCAGTGCTTTCTTTTTTATTTCCTCCACTGCACTGACTAATATTACCTTCAGTTTTATTTCTGCATCAACACAGTGTCATCTGCATAATATATATTCTTATACATTATGAAATGGACAAAGTCCGACAATTATTTTAAGACATTTTTATGTTTATACATTCTTTTTATAGATACAAATATTTAAGTAAATGCTCTGTTTATAATAAACAGTATTAAACAACATTTACTGGCCTGAATGTCCAAGAAATTTTCTTAGTTAATATTTGTCCTCTGACAGGAATCGAACCTGTATCCTATACGGAATTGTCATATAGCCTGACGTGCCTTTAACCGATTGGGCCACAGAGGAGTGTTTGATTAGCAAGGTTGATTTTACTGTCTTTAAACTACAGTCTAACCGAACACTCCTCTGTGGCCCAATCGGTTAAAGGCAAGTCAGGCTATATGACAATTCCGTATAGGATACAGGTTCGATTCCTGTCAGAGGACGAATATTTTCTAAGAAAATTTCTCGGACATTCAGGCCGGTAAATGTTGTTTAATACTGTTTGTTATAAACAGAGCATTTACTTAAATACTTGTATCTATAAAAAGAACGTTAAACATAATATAAATGTCTTTATTGTTATGGTTACATTCACAAATAGCAAATCCTTCTAGGCCTCCTACACCTCTTTGAATCATCCAACTGTACATGTTAAATAAATTCATCAAGAAAATACACCCTCGTTACCCTCCTCTTTCTATTTTGATGTCATCAGTTTTGCTCATTACTTTAATTACAATTACTAAACAAATGAATTTGGTCATATAATCTTACATAAAGACCACATGACAATCATTTTAGAATACAACACTTTTTTTTTTTGACTTCTAATATTTTTCAATTCCTTAGTGCTACAATTTCGGAAAAGTTCCTTTTGTTATTCCAATTCACCTTTGAATTTTCATAAACAGAGAATTTATTTGGATTAATTCCAAGCCTCTAGTCTGATTGAAAAGAAGCGACAGTACAAAAAAATGTTTGGGTAATACCAGTTCAAAATTCTTATACTGTTTTAATATGAATGTTCTAACCTGAAAAGCAATGTATTGTTTTATCAAATAAATACGAAGAGATTTTGGTGGTATTATTATCCTGATTATTCAAATGAAATCTCTTTGCAACAAACGTTTTTGCACTGGTCTGTCAAACTTCTTAATCCTATCAAAGAAATAGATTTTTGTATTGTTTTATAATACCATCATGATTTGGACGGGAATACTGGTCGACAAACAAAGATGGATAGACAGACCGACAGACCTTAGTAAGCTGACTGGCCAAAACAAGACGAGACACTTATTACAGATATTGATTTCATACAACTTGTAACACTGCAACTGAGAAGTAGACATTGCTTTACAAGATGGTGGATGAGATAATAGACAATCAGTCTGGACTATTCTTACAAGATTTTACAAATTGTAAAGCTCGAAATGGAAGCTGCTATAACCTAACCAGACAGAAGAAAACAGCAAAACACTATTTAATATGAATAAAAGATATCTTCATATTAAAGCTAATTCTCAAAGAAAAAATGATTTAAAAACAAATTACAATTTCAAAATAATTCATTTTTTTAAAAAAATATAACTAGTTTTTTTGTTTAATATGATGTCAATATTAAAGTATAAAGTTCATTTACTTCTTCTATGTGCCGTGTTCTTCCAGGATGTGGGCGATCATGGTTCTCCACAACTTCTTATCCTTTGTACCTCTTTGTAAGATTCGTCTTTTCACTTTCCCTCCCTGTTCTGCCATCTATTAATAGAAGCTTGTTAGGTAGGTTACTCACTGTTTTCCTATGCCCTCCTGCTTATAATACGTCCTGTGAGTGTCAAATTCTCCAAGCTCTCTTTTCTCATTATGTGTCTGATAATTTATGTATAAGCATTCCTTTTTGCCTCCACTTTCCTTAAAACTTCCCTGCTACTTACATTCAGTCCATGGTATTATTTTTATAATAACATTCACCCAATACAAGGCCCAAGAGCCACTCAAGGTATAGAATTACTGTGTGGAGTTGTATGAATGTAATTAAAGGCAAGAAGTGAAGTTGATGAGAGTTATGCAGGAAAGAAAACCGATGACTCTAGACCTGAAGAGGTCAAGATTGTAGTGATTTGGAAAACATCCTGCAGGGAGTTTATTTCACAAAGCAGAAGATCTTGAGAAGACGCTGTCCAAGTGGAACTTACTTCTTACTAATGTAATACAAAGAGAATGATGATGATTCAACATTGTGTACATGGCATGGCAGGTTATTTAAAGCCAGAAAATATTTTTAAATAGTAAGAATTTTTTCGAGATAATTTATGGTTTTAGCGATACATGTCTTACTAATTAATCCATAGCTAGGGGAAGAAGAGGTGGATTCATACCTTTCCCAAGGGTATTTGTGTGTAAATAAATATAATGAACCTAATGGGAACTGGAACTCGGCTCTCCGAGTAACAATTCCGAGCCGTTATCCATTACACCAGATATACATTCAAGCTTACAGCACCTGGTATTTCCAAGTGGTCACCCATCTAGGTACTGACCAGGCTCGACGTTGCTTAACTTCGGTTAGCGTAAATGTTTTTGAACACTATCAAGACTGGCAGGCAAGGACTGGGCAACTCCATCCCAGATATTGCACTAACACTCTATATTCTTAGCATCTGTGTGTAGTACCACAATATCACCATTGTCTCTGAGGAGAAGTAATCTAATTAATAAAAATAGGGAAAGTTATACCTCTGACAAAAATAATAAACATGCTATGAAATGTTATTCACATTTATTTTTATTAGATTTTGGGTACATTTATTTCTGATGATGTTGATAATATTGAAATCTGTTCTGCTTTCCATCAGCATGGTTGATGCTAACCTCCAGGAGAGCAACTCCTTGTGCCTGACATGAAGAGAAGTGATTATATTGAATCAGGTTTGCTGCTAGGAAAATTGGTTCAATGTGTCATGCCAGGCAATTCTCCTCAATAGAATCGGTCTTGTACATTTATAAATTTACCATACATCCATGCATTGAATATTGCTGCCATATCTGGACGGAGATCCTGTAATATATATCGATATTTCTTGATAAAGTCCAAAGAAAGGTCTGTAATGTAATCGATCATCACTTGGCATCTCGTCTTCAGTGACTTTCCCACGGCCATGACATAGTTTCCCTCTGTTTTTTTATAAGTATTTTCATGGCAATTGTTCTGATGCACTTTCCTCCTTGACTAACACCATTTTACTGTTGAACTAGCTTGATGCAAACGTATGTTTTATTTTAATAGTTTCTTTTCTCTTATTTCTAGCCTGAGGAACTCTCTTCTGGCTTCTCTTACCAACTCACCATAGAGAAACTTCCCTGCCTCCTATCAGCATGGTTGATGTTCATCTGCATGAGAGCACCTCACTGCACCTTCTTGGTCTCATGTTTTCCACAGACTTGAGGTGGAACAACTACATTGAATCAATAGCTGCATCTACTGCAAGGAAAGTTTTGTTCTCTGTGTCACACCAGAAGGTTTTTCTTGCCTGAGTCCATCCTTCATATCTACAAATCTACCATTCATTCTTGCATGGAATACCGTTGCCATATATGATATGGTGCCCCCACTGTTCATCTCAAGGTTCTCAGGAAAATCCAAAGAGGGGTATGCAGTGTGGTTGGTCCTGACTTGGGGTCTCAAGTCCAGTCACTTTCTCACCAACATAATGTGGCTTCCCTCTGTCTTTTCTATAATTTTTTTCATAGTATCTACTCTGATGAGTTATTTTCACTGGTGCCCTGACTGCATGAATTTAAGCGTGCTACTTGGTTGGCATCTAGGCCCCACCCTTTTAATGTTGAAACAGTTAAATGTAACCACCTCTTCTACTCCAACAGCTTCTTCTTTCACACTTCCCGAAAGAGGAACTCCCTTCCTCTTACTTGCTAACCTGATAACTATAATCTTCAAAAATTTAAATGTAATGTCAATCGACATCTTCTGTTGCCTTGATCCCCATTCTCCTTTTTATCCTTTCCTCAACCCCACCTATAACCAGTCTTTTCCCTTACTTACACTCTCTGTAGCTCCTTGCATACTAGCGGCATTCCCTCCTTGCTTGGGTGAAAAAAACAAACAAAAAAATGATCAAAAATTTAAATAAAACACTAATTGCCAATTTCAGCCTTCCTGAATTCTGTTCTTTTATTTTCTTTTCTTCTCACGGAAATTTCATTCGCTTTTACTCCCAGTAACCCTTTGCATCTAGTGGTATTATCACCTTGCTTGGGGTGAAATGATTAAAAAAAAGAGAAAAAGAAGGCTTATGCTATCAAAAGACTAAAAAATGTAATCTGATTGACAAAATGGAAAAAATTCTATGTAACATGTTTTATTCTTCAAAAGGTTTTCTTCATACAAAATTATGTTTTTATTGATTGAATCTGACAAGAGGAGTTTTGTTCAGGCTGTTGCAGCATGGGATATTTTCAAACAACTGAGGCAAAAACAAAAACAAGAGCAGTAAGAATCTGATTGGTGTCAGCAAGGCTGCCCATCTCGGGACATCAGATGCCAAAAATTTTAAATTTAAATTTAAAGTTAAGCACCATCCACATCTTCAGTGTTTCTCTTTATTGATAACCAACCTTTGTTTATATTTTTATTTACTCCCCCTACATATATATGATCCCATCAATAAAAAAAAATTATTTAGTTGGAAGAAGTCAGTTTCAAGAATGATACAAGATTTTTTTCCCATTTTCTCCTTCAATTACCATTATTCTGATATAGAGAATTTATTTATCGTATTCTCTCCTATTTCTAAAAATATCTACACCAACAAATAAAATATGCCATAAATGTCATCCCAAAACCTGTACATAATTTCAATGAGAATCAATACAAGTGAGACGTAGGCTCTTTCTGACCTGCAGCTTTATTAGGTGTAACAAATGTTGATTGAATTATATGCACATGTGAAAGATGAACAGCACAGATTTACAAAGTTTCACATCATCCCTGGGCAAGATGCCAGCTTCTCATTGAAGGACCAACATGAATAAAAAAAATCATCTATTTATTTAAAATCCTTAGTTATACAATTTAAAATATTTAAGAAATTAAGAATCTATCCACATACATGATGATGAAATGTGCTTGAGTACTATTTAATATAATAAGTCACTTTGCTGGAGAATGAAAGCCAATGTAATGCTTTAAATATTTTTACTTATTTACAAGGGGCTGCTGAAAGGTTATCAGCTCCTGTAGGAAGGGATTTCTTAAAAATTTAAGATGTTTGGTCATTTGCTGAGATTTTGAGAAGTGAGTCAAGTTGAGAATATTTCAGCACTCCCGGTATATATATGGACTTACCTTTTCATTCTGTTTGGCACATTACTACTTCTTCAAGACAATATGCTTGTGTGTGTGAGTGTTACAATAATAAAAGGCAAAAGAGAGAGAGAGAGAGAGATAGAAAGAGGGAGTTCATATATATATATATATATATATATATATATGTATATGTATATATATATATATGTATATATATATACTAGCAGCATGGCCCAGCATTGCCCGTGCTTGATTAAAAAATCATACGACTCATACAGCAATCACTATAACTTGACTTAAAATATTTTTGCCCTTCCTTGCCTTTAAAGGAGTGCCCTTTGCTGTGCTGATGTTGCTACATGCCTTACTTCTTGCCTATCTCACACGGCAAATTTTTTCTAAGCTCTATACTAAACATTAAATCTGTTACGAAAAAAGAACTAAACAAAATGAACACAAAACTATCCGCTTTAAAAAAGGACTCGTAACTGGAAAAACTGAATGAAAAAGGAATGTAAACAACAAATACTTTTTCACACCCAACCCAGTTCTGTGGAGTCAGAATCAACGTTGAGTTTAAGCAAGCAAATGAGCCAATTGGAGTAAAGTGCCATGCAGATTTAAATTTTTCCCACTTGTGACGAATGCAGCTATCGATTTTTTTTGCATGCTAGCATGCTAGTTAACATTCATGTCAGTCAGCTGCTGGCTCTCATGCTGGCCAATAGAATCTTCCTGCCTATTCGTGGCAGCCAGCTACAGGCTCTCACTCTGGCCAGTAGAAAATGGACGCAAACTACATGAAAACTACCGTAGAAGCATGAAAAAATTGATTATTTCCACTATCGATGGGAGTTGGGAAATGCAAAGTCGGTCTTGGCCTTCCCACTAACTTGGAGCATGTGCATGTAAATTTTGGTGCAAATCCATCGAAGACTGTGGTCGTGCATTCGTTACACACATCCTGCCTTTTATAGAGAGATATATACACACACACATTATATATATTTGTGTATTTAGGCAGCAATCCTTCTTTCATGCACATTTCATTGAATATGTCTAATAATTTTTTTCTTTCCAGATGATAAATTGTATAAAAACTGTCCAAATGTTCTTTTTATCCGAGCGCTTTTGGCTATACATTTAGCCATTTTAACTGTTAAATAAGAAAACATTTTATAAAACATACATACAACAAACTATTTCTTATTTAACAGTTAAAATATTTAATCCTTGAAAATGGCTAAATGTATAGCCGAATGCGCTCGGATAAAAAGAACATTCGGACAGTTTTTATATAATTTATCATCCAAAAAGAAAAAAATTATTAGATTGCATGAGAAATTGTATAAAAAACTAAATAAAAGCACCTTGTCTGTCATATTCAATGAAATGTACATTATATATATATATATATATATATATATATATATATATATATATACACAGATATGATTAAAATGAAAGATAGTCCACATGTGCTTCTTATATTGATAGGTTCAGTTTGAAATTCCCTAAAGACTTCCTAGATTGACAGATATCTGAAGAAGGTTGGGGAGCACAATGGTTGAAACACTTTGATAAAGATGAGGACATGAGCCCAAATGTAAATGAAGAATTTTCAATTTATCATGGTAAAACTATTCAGCTTTTGTTATATTTTGAATATATGCTCTCTTGCCATATATATATATATATATATATATATATATATGAAGAAATAAAGTCTTATGGTGTGCTATATTTATGGGGTAAAGTGCTCATTATCAGAGATAGAGCATGTGTAAATATAAAAGTGAACATTGAAGAGGTG
Organism: Acanthosepion esculentum; assembly: GCA_964036315.1. Lineage (NCBI taxonomy): Eukaryota > Metazoa > Mollusca > Cephalopoda > Sepiida > Sepiidae > Acanthosepion > Acanthosepion esculentum. Next base: position 119,129,544 of record OZ038482.1, on the reverse strand, counting down.
ATAGTCTGTTTCATATAGACGCAATTGTCAGGCCATATATATATATATATATATATATATATATATATATATACATATATATATATATATATATACATATATATATATATATATATATATATATATATATATATATATATATATATATATTTCTAAAATGAGAGATAGTACACATGTGCTTCTTATATTATGTAGATTTATAGGCTGGTTAATAAAATTTGGGAAATAAAAAGCCCCAAAAATAACAGTATTGGCAATAAGATTGATGAAATTTATTATATATTAACCTTTTGACTAAAGCTGCTCAGTCCAAATCATTAGAAGCCGATTCAAGCAAGGATAGATAGATATCGTAACTGTTCGGGTTTCAATTCTCGGTAAGGGATGCACACTGCTGATGAGTCCCAAATATAGAACAAAATGGCTGTTCAGGGCTTTCTGCATTCTGTTGAGTTTTCTTCTAGACTCAATGAATTACTTAATTATAATTATCTCAAATCCTCCTAATTTCTATCACTTGTATATCCTTGCTTTAACCGGCTTCCAATGCTCTGGATGGAGTGGCTTGGGGATAGTAGTCATGGCTTGTGGGGGCACAGTCCTATGAGTAAAAGAGAAACTTGGATAAGTTCTACCATGGAATATGTGATCGAGCGGCGCTATATCGAGTCTAATTCGTTACCACTTCATCACCAAGGCCCGTTGGTACAGTTGGTATGGCGTTTGCCTCCTATCGTAACTGTTCGGGATTCAGTTCACAGTAATTGATGCACACTGCTGATGAGTCCCAAATATAGGAAGAAACGGCCGTCCAGCGCTTTCTACATTCTGTTGAGGTTTCTTCTAGACTCGATGAATCACTTAATTATGATTATTTCAAATCCTTCTAATTATTTCTCTCTATATATATGTAGTTAGATATGTATGTATAAAGAAAAGAACTCACTGGGGAACTGGCAGTTGTACTTTTATTCTTTTGTGTCTTTAACTTGTTTTTACTTATATATATATATATATATATATATATATATATATATAGAGAGAGAGAGAGAGAGAGAGAGAGAGAGACAGAGAGAGAAAGAGAGAGAGAGAGAAAGTAATGTGGAGAAAGAAATCAATACTGCATGATGCATGGCAATTTTACACCTTAAACAAAAATCTATAAAGAGTATATCCACACTGTTTATATCTATACAATCACTCTATCCCCAATATTGAGCACACTTACCCCATAAATATACCAAATTTGAAATATGTACATATATGTACAGATATATATATATATATATATATATATATATATATATATATATATATATATATATATATATATATACATATATATATATATATATATATATATATATATATATATATGAATAAAGATAAAATGAAAAAATTATCTTAGTTCATGCATTTCATCCTTGGAGGAACTTTATCAAGACGTTTGCTTTGATAAAGTCCCTCAAAGGACTAAAAACATTGGTTAAGATTAATTTTCTTTTTCTCTTTATTCATATTGTCCTTTTACAGATATAATCTATCTGAAAATTTTCACACAGACATATATATATATATATATATATATATATATATATATATATATATATATATATATATATTGAATAAACCAAATAATTAGTAAAGCATCAAAGAATAACTCTGCTGACACTAAGCCTGCTAAAGGACAAAACATGAAAGGACACAAGGAAAGGAAAAAGAAAGCCAAAGAAAAAAGATGAAAAAAGAGACTAAAAAGACAGACACCTACCAACCTACAAAAAAAAGCTTAAATTGTTTAATGCCTCTAGAAATTAAACTAAAACAGAACTGTAAGACTAATAAATGCCAAACCATGCTCAGGGACTCTCTCAAATTATAACTGAGTTTCATGCTATGGCGATTGTCTGATGGTTGCCACTGCTTGAAACTGATTTATAATTTGGTGCTGTTTGTTTTGTTTATTAGTAGAGATAATAAGGAATAAACATAGAGCTATAAAAGACAAGAAGATGAGAAGAGCAATGGAGTTGAATTGATGGTAGTTTATATTGTGTTGGAGTTGGGTATTGTGGAGTGATAGTATCCCTGATAGGGGAAAAGTTGTACAACTTTGGGAGTAGTTTAATTGCATTGGTTCATACACAGCGCCCAGTTCACCTGTGGCTCAAATTAGCTGTTTGCATGCAACAGCATCCACACTGAATCCATCTCTTCTTTTCTCAGCTACGAGTTAAATAGAAAGGCAGACTGGGCTCTTTATCTGTGGTTGGCAACCAGTCTACAAGAAGGACACCTCTAAATTCAAAACTGTAACAACTGTCAATGGCTGTTGACCCTCAGCAGTCAGGATGAGAAATTATAATTGTCTGATTGAATTGTTTTTTGTTTTTTTTTACAGCTTATCAACCTATTGTGGGTTATTTAAAGCTAAATCATATTTTGGCAATTGTAAGTGAATATTATATTAAGTTTTTTTAAAGATAACAATGATTCTTCCAGTTACAAGTTCTACTATTTAGCCCATAGCTGGAGGGAGAAGAGATGGATTCCTACTTTTCCCAAGGCTATTTGCACATATGTGAATGTAAGGAATTTAACTGAAATTGGAACTTGGCTCTCCAAATTCTGAGCCATTATCCATTACCCCCACACCCACAAAGATGGGAGTAAATAAAGAAAAAAATTAGCAGCTATAACATTCAGAAATGTCACAATATTTGGGCTAATTTTAGAGACAAAATTACTTGACAATTCATATTTCAAGTGCAGAAAGTTGGATTTATTTCTTACAGTAATAGAGGTTTAGAAGGACAAGATAATTCTTGTAACTTTTAAGACACTACATTGCAGCAACAATAATAATTTGGATTGTGACAGTCTCCAGGATTAGTTAGAGTAAAAAGAGGTTTTGTCTTTACTTCCAAGTTCAGTGAGTTAAAAATATAAAAATCTGTCTTGGAAAAAATGTTGTTTTCCATTGTCGACTTATTACTATTTTAGAAATTATTAAATGAATAATTTTACCTTAAGCCTCTGCCTGAATAGGTACATATGGTCAAATTGCACTGGGAACATCAGTTCTTGCTCGATCACAAAAGTCAAGCAACATTCATCATGGTTACTACTTAAATGGGGACCTCATGAGTACACCAGCTACTGTAAGCAATCTCCTACAATCTGAAATATGTTTCAGTTTTAAATAACCCCTAAAGGGTTGGTAAACCATAAAACACAAATCAATCAATCAATTAACTATATGAATAATTTTTATTCCAAGTGATACTAAGAAATATTTCTCTACAAAAATTTTTAACCAAATTTATTCCAGCAATGGACTACATTGGAGCCATAAGTGGATAAGTAATTGTTATTTGTAATTTTGCATTCTAATCAAAATCATGTAGTAAAATTTAGTTGTATTTCTTTGGGCATGGGTGAGGAAGACTGTGGAAATTTTAGTATTGAATATTTACCAGTGAATTAGAGGCATTGACTAGAAATGAGATTATTTTGAAAATTAAATATTTGTAATGTAAAACTAAATGTTTTTGTCAACACAACGGCTATGAAATTATTGATGTAGCTATGCAAAATCTGTCAGTGATACCAAACCTACCGCTGTGGGAAAATTAAATTAAATTAATAAATAAAATAATAATGAATAATAAAAAAAAGAATCTGTCTATATTTCTGAGATGAGGTATGATGTACACTATTTAAATTATTCGGACTATTGTCCACATCTTTGTCGCCATATTTATTACAACGTTTCAGCTGTTGTACGCTCCGGCCTTTTTCAGGTAGTTGGAATGTCGAACTGAACCCTTTAATTCGCTCGCTGGGGTAGACTGTTCTAGTTCCACATGCCATGTTTAATGGATATCACTTGTCAGTTATCTCCTGTTAATTCCCCTCTCCAAGTTCTCCACTGCCTTAACCGGGTATTGAACTCACACTCTTTGGGTCTTGTCACTGGGACTAACTAATAAATATGGTGACAAAAATGAGGACAATAGTCCAAATAATGTAAATAGTGTAAAAAAATGAACAGGAAATACCATTAGCCCATTTGGCTTCACCAAACGCCCATTATGTGGTATTGTTTAAGTCTATAAAAAGACAAACATATCCTCTCTCTCTTGCTCTCTTTTTCTTTCTTTCTCTCTCTTGCTCGAAGACGTAGCAACACATGGCAAAAAAGACTTCCCTGCTGTGACACATTCGATTCCCCATGCCACTGATTACTGAACTCTCTTTTCCACTTTCCAAAGTATAGCATTTGCATGTGTCTTCCAAAATCTGCACCTAGACCATTATAACCGTGCTTATCATGACTTGACCAAGGCATAGCGTTCAAACATAAATATATATAATTATATGTTTGAAGTAATAAAAATATTGGATTAAAAATAAATCTATTAATTTAGAAATTTCTCTCTCTCTCTCTCTCTCGCTATATATATATACATATATATATATATATATATAACAATTACGAACTGACAAACGAACTGACAAATGAACTATTTGGCAAAAAGGCTTATATTAATGAAAAGTGCTTGATGTAAATTCAAATAATGGAAAAGCAAAGCAATTTATTATGTAAAATGTTACAGGAAAAAGCAACCTTCCTGCTACCATGGTTTTGCCATCTCTGGTATCATTAGGTGGTGCGATAGATGTTCCGTTCTTTATGAATCTTCTTTCTCAATGGAAAGTCTAGCATATTGACTGATGATACCAGAGGGAGTGAAACGATGGTAACAGAAAGCTTGTCAATGTGACTTTATCAAGGCAAGTTTAAAAAGCAAAATATTTTGTAGTTACACGAAATTCAAAATATTAAAAAGGGAAATATGCTGACATGGAAGACTAAAACAAATTCTTAGTAAAAAAAAAAGTTAATAATATTCAGAAGGAGGCTTACACAGGAGTGTTCCATTTTTAATATTTTGATTTTGATGTAACTATAAAACATTTTGTTTTTTAAACTTGCCTTGATAAAGTTGGATTGATGAAACACGTCAGCAATGACTAAGAAATATATTTTCCAGTTGTTTTTTTATCTAATTTGTCAGAATGATTCTGAGATATTTAACCATATCTATATATATTTATATTTATTATATTTATCTATCTATCTATCTATCTATCTATCTATATATATATATATATATATATATATATATATATATAGATAGATAGAGAGAGAGGGAGAGAGAGAGAGAGGAAGAGAGGGAAAGATAGATATGAACAGAATAGGACAGAGATAGATAGATAGATAGATAGATAGATAGATAGATAGATAGATAGATAGATAAGAGACATCAAATTCACAAGTTCATAGGGATTGTCAATTTCATGACTCAATGCAATCTTCAGCCACCATGCTATATTGATTCTTATGTCAGCATTGTCTGTCACCAATATTAAGCAATCTTTGTGATATTTACATATATATGTATATATATATATATATATATATATATAGATATATATATTGTATTCCTGATCTATAAAAATTCATAAATAATTATATAGGCCATGCTACAACATGTTTGACACACAGACTCACTCTACATCTTTCTGACCATAATTCAATTAGATCACATTAAAATTTTCATGGAGACCTACCGGACACTATTCGTAACATACTTGTTGACAACACTAATATAATAGCATCATCTACATGCAAAAATAGGCTAAAAATAATGGAAGCCTTATTAATAAAAACAAAAAAAACAACAGTCAATAATATCAACTATGAACATGGAGACAATATCTTGACCGTGTTTTGAAAAATGAAAACATTATATAAATACATACATGCAACAAACTATTTCTTATTTAACAGTTAAAATATTTCATCCTTGAAAATGGCTAAATGTATAGCCGAAAGCGCTCGGATAAAAAGAACATTTGGACAGTTTTTATATAATTTATCATCTGAAAAGAAAAAAATTATTAGATTGCATGAGAAATTGTATAAAAAACTAAATAAAAGCACCTTGTCTGTTGTTTTTAATGAAATGTGGCATGAAAGAAGAATTGCACAATGCAGAGAACCAACTGACCTAGAAATTAATTCAATATAATCACTTCACTTCATGTCAGTGGAAAGCATAAGTCCAAGAAGGTGTAAAGTGTTGTTCTCCTGGAGGTTAGCATTAGCCATACTGATAGCAGACAGAAAAGGTTCTCTGTGGTGATTAAATTAAAGCAGTTTTATTGTGGAGGTGTTAAAATTTACAGACCATTCCTTACCCCAGTTAACCACTGACAGGAGGTCATTTTTTTTTGAGAGCATTTGTCAGTTCTGCTTTGTTGGATCTCTCAGATTTGCTACTAAGACAGCCTGATGTCTATTTTCCACAGTTTCTATCACTTCACACTTCTTGTTGAGTCATTCATCTTTTGCTTGAATACATTTTGTAGTGGTGCAGCTCAGACCAGACACCAGGTTTGTTCACAGGATGCAGCTTCTTCTAGTTTATTGCTTGTGACTTTCCTTGGAATTGAGCACTGTTGAGTGATAAGCTAATTCTATAAACAACAGCCACCTGCACTAATGCAAAGCTCTTCAGTAAAATGAATGGAGCACTTTGGTTGATTGGCATTTGTTTACATTTGTAAAAACAATATGCTTGATTTAGTTGTGTAACTCTACCGAGTGAAGATAGCTCTGGCTGACACGAAATTAGTGAGGCATTCGGAAGTCTAGTCACACTGAGGAACTGTGATACAGCGAAACAGTACTGTCTGTGAATGACATATATATATATATATATATATATATATATAGATAGATAGATAGATAGATAGATAGATAGATAGAGAGATAGATTAAAGAAATAAAAAAAATGTTAATGGAACCAACAAACAACTTACCAAAACCTAAAAGTCTTATCCAGATACAGTCTCAAATAAAAACGATAATGCTGAAAAAAGAAAGAGAAAAAAGACCTAATAGCAAACTTACCTACTCAGTAAAGTGCTCGAAGCCGAGATTACCTAGACTGTGCAAAAAACACTTAACAAAGTTAATTCCTATGAAAGGATGGCTCTAGTCATAACCCGAGTTTCATGCTCAAGTGATCTTCAGACAACTTGAACTTGAATATATATGTAATTATGTATATGTGTCTGTATATGTGTATATGTGTGTGGTGTGCGTTTGTGTGAATTTACTTGCAAAAATCATATATTTCGTATTATGAGAAACGATCTCCCAGAGAGGGGAGTTGGACTTTTGTCCTTCCAACAGTCGGCGGTGAAGAGACTAAATTCTTTTGGTGGGAAGTCCGTTTTCTGGCATAAATAGTTCCTGTTGCATGCTGGGAGATTTTTTATTTTTATTTCTTATTTATCTTAAACATTGTTAATGTTATTTGTCTTATTTTATTTTATTTATGATATTCACTATTATTATTATTATTATTTTATATCTTTATTTTTATTTATTAATAATAATAATGTCCCTGTATCACATTCAGACCAAATTAGCAGAGCTAATTGGTTAAGATGGATACCTACTTAAAGTAGGAATAGTCAATGTTTTTGCAAAAATGAACTCTCCTCACATAATGTGTCGTTGTGTGTTTTGATAATGGTTGTTTTTGTTGAGGTGGTTACCTTGAGTGTTCAGCAGTTTATTTTGGTTGTTTAGACAGTGATTTATAAGATGTTTCTTGCTATGGTTTTGGAGTAGTGTCACAGGTTTTAATCTCGCATTAGAGACAGTGAGGTATTTTCTATTATAATGTGTTTTTCATGTCTGGTAATAACTTTATAGAGTCCACAGAAATAAAAACTAAAAGCATGATAAATTGTAAATTAAAATCATACAGTTTATTTTTTTTTATGTACTGGTGTGTGTGTATATTTTAATTAAAAGTGTTTCAAGGTTGCATGTGATAAAAGGAAGAAGTCACTTCGTATTATGACAAACAATGTCCCAGAGAGAGGAGTTGAACACCTTGACCTTCCAACGGTCAGTGATGAATAGACTGAATTCAGCGTCTTTTGGCAGGAAGTACATTTTCTGGCAGGAACAGTTTCTGTTGCATGCTGGGAGAACTTTTCTTTTTCTTTATTTAATTTATTCTAAAAAAAGTTATAATTTTATTTGTTTCATTTTATTTTATTTCTGGTATTCATTATTACTATTATTATTTAATATTTTTATTTTTATTTATTAATAATAATAATCATCCTACAATATAAATTCAATTTTACAATTGAATGCTCTGATGAATGGATTCCATATCGGGAATATAAATATGAACATTTAATTAAATTTGTTGGCATTAATGTTCTATCTCTTAATATTGAGTACTTTAATTACAAATATATTTTGCATACTTATATATATATATATATATATATATATATATATATATATATATATATATATATATTATTATGATATTTTTATTATAATATTTTACATTGTTACACAAAAATGTCCATGTTTCAAAACTTTCTGTCTGTTTTTTCTCTTTATTTGTATATATATTAATATATATATATATATATATATATATATATATATATATATATATATATATATATATATACGGATTCACATAGAGAGCTCAGACTATTACCTGAATCAGTTTTGATATTTTTATTAATAGGATTCATTTGAATTATTTACCAGTGGATTATTACTTATATATATATATATATATATATATATATATATATATATATACATATATATATATATATATGTATATATGTATATATATATAGATAGATAGATAGATAGATAGATAGATATGAGTTAGTGATATATATTTTTGTATATCAAGAATGGTGAAATTGTGAATATATATATATATATATATATATATATATATATATATATATATATATATATATATATACATATATATATATATACATACATACATACATATATATATATATATATATATATATATATATATATATATATATATATATACATACATATGAGGCACAGTAGAGTAATGGATAGACGATTGGATTGATTAATCGGAGAGCCGAGTTCGAATTCCAGTCGAATCCATTACATTCACTTATATGCTAATAACCTTGGAAGGTGTGAATCCTCTTCTTCTCCCCCCAGGTATGGGTAAATAGCAGGATAGACTGGGTTCTATAGCCCTGGATTGCAACTGGTCTAGAAGAAGGACAACTCTGAATTCAAAACCTGCAGAGGGTCGTTTGGGGACCCTGATGCATGTAGTGCACCAAGTCTCTGTATTCGACCCTTCAAAAAGTGTGGTGGGTTCTGCACAAAACCTTCACCATTATAATCAAATCTCATGTGCTGGTGTCTGGCTGTCAGTTTCTTAGGAACTGATCTGCTTGCCCCTCATACGTCAAATTAGACGGGAGAGTCAAGAGTATATATATATATATATATATATATATATATATATATATATAACTGATACAACTAAAATTAAAAAATTGAACCCTCTACCACCCCTTGTCTAGATGAATGGATTTATCGGTAACCTTGGAAACCCTCAATTATGAATCTTTCCAGTGCCGTTAACAACCGTAAATTTTAAAAAGTAAGTTACTCCAAAATTCGCTTGATGAGGAAATGGAACTAATGTCTTTGGTTTAATAACAAAATTAAATTCAAGGGCTTTAGTTTCCATTTCTGAAACATGGTTATCACTGTGTAGCGGTAAAACCATATTTTAAATCTATTAATTTATAATATATATATATATATATATATATATATATATATATATATATATATATATACATTTAGGAAATGGATTAAATCAGATATATATATATATTTTTAATTTATTTGTTTAAATGTTATTTTAAATGGCTACTCATATTTGGGTAGAGGCCCTGTTTTTATTCATTTATTAATCAGTATATTTATTTATTTACATCTAGCGGCCTGAATATTTCGAGAAATTTTCTGCCGAAGGGCATATATTTTTCTAACATGATTTACCAAATATTCAGGCTTCTAGATGTAAATAAATAAATATTCTGTTTAATAAATGAATAAAAACGGGTCATCTACTCAAATATGAGTAGCCATTTAAAAAAATAATGTTTAAACAAATAAATTAAAGATATATATATATATATATATGTGTGTGTGTGTGTGCGTGTGTGTGTGTGCAAATATGTAGAAAATAAGAAAGAACTCATTAGGCGAATAATCCGAAGTTCTTTAGTATTTTTGTTTTTATTTTTAAAAAACAGTGCTTGATACAAAAGTAGAGCCTAAAAAAAAAATAATTATAAAAAATAATTATATATATATACTATCTATTATATATATTATATATATATATAAAAGTGAACATAGAAGTCAACTGCACTGAGGAGCTGCTTTTGCTGGTTCCCAAACTTCATGAATTTATGTGTTCTACTAGGCTGGCATCTCGGTCACACTCTTTCACTGTCAAAACTGTTAAATGTAGCCGTCTCTTCTACACCAATAGCTTCATGTCTCGCACCTCTCGCCTGTGGAACTCCCTCCCCTCTTCCTGTTTCCCTGATAGCTATAATCTCCAGCTATTCAAATGTGATGTCAATCGACGTCTCCAGATGCCCTGATCTATCCCCTACCCTTCTCTTCTTCCTTTCCTTTATCACTCCTATTTGCTCTCGCTCCAACTCTCTGTAACCCCTTGCATGCTAGTGGCTTCCCGCCTTGCTTGGGGTGAAATGCTTATAAAAAAAACGAAAAAAACTAGGCAACTCTCTTCTGGCTTCTTGCTCCTTCGTTGGTACCGTGACATATGAATTTAACCATATGACTAGACTGGCAACTAGGTTTCATCATTTTTCTATTTAAATAGCTAGATGCAACTGTAAGGTATATTCCAACTTTCTTTTCTCATACTTCTCACCTGTGAAGCTCTCTTCTGGCTTCCTGCTTCCCTGTGGCCTACAATCTACAAAAATTTAAATGAAACATCAATTGTCCTCTTCTGTCTTCCTGAAACTTATTCTTTTATTGTCCTTTCCCCTCACTAACATTTTCTCTATTTTCTTTTACTCCCAGTAACACCTTATATCTTGGTGGCATTTTTGACTTACATGGGGTGAAATGATTAAAAAAAAAACTCTATCTATAAAAGGCAGAATGTGTGTGTGTGTGTGTGTGTGTGTGTGTGTGTGTGTAATGAATGCACGGCTGCAATTTTCGACGGATTTGTGCCAAAATTTACATGCCCATGCTCCAAGTTAGTGGGAAGGCCAAGATCAAGGTTGCATTTCCCAACTCCCATCGATAGTGGAAATAATTGATTTTTTCATGCTTCTACCTTAGTTTTTATGTAGTTTGCGGCCATTTTCTACTGGCCAGAGTGAGAACCTCTAGCTGGCTGCCACGAATAGGCAGGAAGATTCTATTGGCCAGCGTGAGAGCCAACAGCTGACTGACACAAATGTTAACTAGCATGCTAGCATGCAAAAAAAATCGATAGCTGCATTCGTCACAAGTGGGAAAAATTTAAATCTGCATGGCACTTTACTCCAATTGGCTCATTCGCTTGCTTAAACTCAACGTTGATTCTGATTCCGCAGAACCGGGTTGGGTATGAAAAAGTATTTGTTGTTAACATTCTTTTTTCATTCGGTTTTTCCAGTTACGAGTCCTTTTTTAAAGCTGATCGTTTTCTGTTCATTTTGTTTAGTTCTTTTTTCGTAACAGATTTAATGTTTAGTATAGAGCTTAGAAAAAATTTGCAGTGTGAGATAGGCAAGAAGTAAGGCATGTAGCAACATCAGCATGGCAAAGGGCACTCCTTTAAAGGCAAGGAAGGGCAAAAATATTTTAAGTCAAGTGATAGCGATTGCTGTATGAGTCGTATGATTTTTGAATCAAGCACGGGCAACGCCGGGTCATGCTGCTAGTGATTAATATTTGAATAAGAATGAAAATAATACGGGATGTGTCTTTGTCATGTATCTCTGGTGAAATTGTGGTTAGGGACTCTTGTATTTAAGCACAAAATTTAAACAACCTTCACATTATTATTATTGATTTTATTCTCTCTCTCTCGAACTCTCTTTGCTTTTGACAGAAATTTTCAGCTGATATGAACTTTGCTGCTGTCAACTTTGATCGAGAATTCAAGTTGAATGCTTGCCATCTCCAATATGTGTGAAGAAACTCATCTTAGATTGTGTTCTAGAAAATTTTCTTATGTTTTACCAAAGTTTATTCTGTGCTGTTTCTTGGCTGCTTAATTCCTGGCTAGAAAATGGAACGACCTATTTGAGGATTATGCTTATGTTATTTTGGACATGTTGGATTAAAGAAAAACATTAAACATTTCTCTCTTTTATCATGTCTTTTCGTTATCTAACATAATTATCCTTTTTTTTTCCATTGGGCTAGTTTCATATTGGTCGTCCTTATTCATGTGTTAATTCACAATGTATTGTATTTTGAAATTACAGTAAATTTTAGACCTTTTTTAAAAATACTATCAACTGACTGAAGAGTCAGTCATTCAATTACACACCATTACTTTTATAGATCATAAATAGATAGAAGATTATGATTTATAAAAGTAATGGTGTGTAATTGAATGACAAAATGGAAAAATCCTGTGACATGCTTTGTCTTTCAAAAGTTCTCCTTCAAACTAAATAATATTTTTTATTGATAGAATCATATATAGGTGTAGAGAGTGAATGAAATAAAAAAACTTCACTTACATTTATACACAAAAAATATGATAAAAATGCAGGGACACTTAAATTTTAATTTTTAATTTCTAGCATGTGATATGTCTGGATGTACAATCTAAACAAATTCATCTTCTTTTTATTTTTATTTTTAATCAAATTCATCCCAAGAAAGGCAATAAAGCCACTAAGACACAAGAGGTTAATGGGTGCAGAAGATTTAGAAACAGAAACATTACTAATAAGCAAAAACATAAAGAGTAATCGGGAGGACAGTTGACAGCAATTGACATTGCATTTAAATTTTTGAAGATTAAAGTTGGATGGAAAGCATAGAGCAAGAAGAGAGTTCCACAAGCAAGAAGTGTGAGAAAAGAAACTGTTAGCATAGAAATTACAGTTACACCTAGCCATCTCAACTAAATTGATGAGATCTTGATGCTAGTCTAGTACTATACTTAAATTCAAAAAGTCTCCCTACCATAACAAAGAGCTCATCCAAAAAAGTTATAGAAAAAGCACAGGGAAGCAACCTTATGGTAGCGGGAAAGTGACTGCAGCCGAGCTGCCAGATCAGGGCCAATAATATTGCTGGTTCTTTAGACTTTATCAAGGAGCTCAAGGTCATATGTGGCAGCAATATTCCAAGAATAGGATGAAAGGTAGACTTATAGATAAGTAGGATAGATTCTGGAGAGAAAAATTGTCTCACATGACACAGTGAACCAATTTCTTAGCATCTGACCGAGCAATGGATTCAATATAGTCTTTTCATTTATCTCTCAAAATTTCTCCTTGCATGCATGAAAATTCTTTTTTGTTCTCAAAATGAAAATAAACACTCCCAGCTTATAAAAACATATTTACTTTCATACATCAAGTAAATTATTTTCTTTGTAAAAAAAGTTAGTTTTTGATATTATATTTTATATTATATTATACACTGTTTACTTACTCTTTTTCGTCTCTGTCATTGAAGTGTTACAAGTTGGTTACAGTTAATTGAAAGTGAATTAAAATCATTAACTATGAAAAATTAAAGATAGAGAAGTTAGAAAATTTTAATGTTCTTTCTTGTCTCATATATTAAATTTAACAACCTGAATAATGTCTTTTAGTGAAGATGCCAACAACCATATTTTCTGTAAATTGTCCTTTACACTTGATCAACACGATAAATCTTGGCATGAATGTTAATCAGGTTTGTTAATTTCTTATAATACTCAACAGCCGTTTTCTTTTGTTAAACGAAGTTGATATATTTAGAGAAAATCTTAATAAATTATAAATTTCCCATCAACTCCAAGGAGCCAATAATCACTCAAACAAATTGGTAGCAAATTATTAATAAAAAATATTTGTAGACAATAGTCATTCAGACTTATTGGTTTGTTTAGTTTGCATAATGGCATATCAACTACTTATGGGTTATTTAATACTGAAATTTAATTTTCTTGGGGGATCTGAAGTAATAAAAACATGATATATGTTATTCTGCTTTCGCAATTGAATACATGGTAGATAATACACATTACACCACATTATGAGGAGAGATTTACACCAGGATGCCTACGAAATCCAATTGGTTCAGGAAATAAAACCAATAGATTATGAACAGTCTCATTCACAAGAGTTTATTTTTGATTTGTTTGCCTAATGGCATATCAACTCCTTATGGGTCATTTAATACCGAAATTTAATTCTAATTTTCTTGAGAGCTTTAAAGTAAGAAAAATATGATATATGTTATTCTGCTTTCACAATTGAATACATGGTAGATGATACTCAGCTTTTGTGCATAGACATGTTTGTGCTAAAGATGGTGATATGTGTGTTTTATGCTATAGTTTTATTGAAGTTATATTTTCGAATACAGTTTGATTTCTTTAAGAAATTGTAGGATATTTTATGGATTAATGTCATGAAAGAGTTTTTTCGTATTGGTTGCTTGGCTGATTTTGTTTAGCGGCATATCAACACCTCTATGGGTTATTTAATGCCAAAATCTAAATATTTTGAACACAGATAAAATATATTGTTGGTCATTTTGCTATCAAATGTATTTTTATTCTTTCATAGTGTTTTGCTTTTGTTTGAATGTTCACTATTTGCCCATGACTTGAACACTAACAAGTGCTACCACTCAAAATCAGGGTGGACCTGGGAACAACATGCTCCCAAAAACCTCCAATCTCCTGAACAGATGCCTTGCTGTCAGATATAGTTTATTGTCATACCTAGGACTACAGACTTATTGGTAGAAGATAAGGAAATTGAATATAGTGTAATCTGCACTAAGTGTATTTTCATCCAACATCTCAAGTTACTATGAAACCAAAACATTAACCTAAAATCTCATGTAAGGTTCTTAAATAGCCTCGTCAGATCGAGACTTTCATATGGATGTTATGCATGGCACCAAACCTGTTCAGAAATATCTAAACTGTCAGCTATATACAACTGTTTTCTTAGATCAATGGTTAAAAGTGGCTTTGAGCAAATGAAGCCTGTCAGTTTTAAAGAGGACCATCCTTCTTCAACCTTTGTGGACTGGCATTACAAATAAAGTATCACAAAGAACTGTGCCAAATAACAGAAATTATATCAGTCGAGCATGCTCAACAGTAGCAACAACTAAAATGGATAGCACATTGATGTAATGGAATAACCTGTCACCCCCATGAGTGACTAAACTTATAGGTAGTAACTGCCTATAAGTATCTGTAAGTCAATGGACTACAGAGACTAGTCAAAGTCTTTTTCATCTTGCTGATCGAACTCTCTGCCTCTGAGCAGAGCGGAACCCAGACGAGGCTATGCCGAAGGGCAGAGTCTCATCTGGGGTGGTAAACTGACCCGACACCGTTTTTTACAGGGTTTATGGGGAATTTTTGCCTGAGTCTACGAGCTCGGATACCCCATGTTAAATTCAGTCTTTTGCTACATCCAACCACGTGGGGTGGTTGGCAAATATTCTAGCTGGAATTTTTTCCAGCTGTGCTGTCAAACTCTCTGCCTTTAGGCAGAGAGGAACCTGGACGAGGCTATGCCAGAGGGCAGAGTCTCATCCGGGGAGGTAGACAGCCTCAATCCTGTTTATACAGGTTCTATGGGGAATTTTTGACTGAGCCTACAGGCTCAGATGACCCACTTTAAACTCGGTCTTGTGCCACATCTACCCTTGTGGGGAGGCTAGTAAATATTGACTAGCTGAGATCTGTTGAGTACGACTCAGACTTATGCGAGAACTACCGACCTTCCAATAGTAGCACTCACTACTGGATTGACTTGCGACGACCTTGTGCAAAACTGTTACCTTTATTCTTATTGTATTGTTCTTTTTACAATAAACCTTTACTTATTTTATCCACCTTGTTTTTCAAGTATATATATCTATTAGCACGGAAGACAATGCACTCAAAGAATATAATGTAATTCAAAGAGAAAATAATGGCATAATCCAGATGTTGATTTTCCATACGACCTGAAGCAAAATGGTTAGGAAGGAAGCCCCTACCCCATCAATATTGAGAAGAGCAATAACAGCTGCTGGACCCAAGAAACCTATTTTCCTGCAGAATTAAGAAAGATTTTATAAATTTCAATCAAAATTACCAACTGACTGTTTAGTAAAGTGATGCTGAATGTTTTCTTATAAACAAATGACTAATATCACCATTAAATTAGTATTACCATTGATTGAGAGACTGGAGGTTTTGAGTAGTGTGGAACCATTTCTTAATTGCTGTTGTTCCCCGGTCTACACTGAACTGGGGTGGTAGCACCAGTTAGGGTCCCAGCTATGGGCAAATAGTGAACCCCAAACAAAAACAAAACACTATGAGAGTATAAAAATATCAGTTATACATTTTTATAGAAAAAAAATTACCAACAATACCTATTTATAGTAAAATTATCAACAATACCGATTTATAGTATATATTTAGTTGAAACAGTAAAATTGAGTTCAAAATATTTAGATTTTGGCATTAAATAACCCATAGAAGTTGTTATGTCATTAAATAAAATTAACTAACCAACCTAGATTTATGATTTTGTTACTATTTCAATATCTCGTGAACTACAAAGGACTAAACTTGTAGTACCAACAGTCACAGAGAAAACAACAGAAACCAATACTTTTATCTGCTACATAAGAGTACATCAATGACATCTACTGTAGTTGCTGGTTGATTAGATTCATGGTTTTCTAAGATGCTTATGGAACTCCCACACATTGCAAAACATTAAAATCCTGTAGCTGTTTATTTTAAGCTTCCCAACATGCAAATTACAAATTGGAGATACCAAAATCAAACAAGTAAAACAATTTAAATATCTGGGAATTGTTTTAATCAAACAAGTAAAACAATTTAAATATCTGGGAATTGTTTTAACAGAGAACAGATAATGTGACATTGATATCTTAATGTGCATTGGGATAGTGAAAGATGACTGACAAAAGCTAATCAAAGTATTAAGAAACAGGAAAAATTTCATTAGAAACAAAGAATGAGCACTAAGTTGTTGTGTAATATCAGTCTCCGCATACATGGCCATGAATATTGGAAAATTCTCTCACAGATGAGGAAGAGACTTGAAGCAACAGAAAGAAGGATCTATCTATATTTCTGAGATGAGATATTGTAACTATTTACACTATTTACATCATTCAAACTGTTGTTCTCATCTTTATTGTCATATTCACAATGTTTCTGCCATTGTACGCTCTGACCTTCTTCAGGTGAGATATATGTTGGAATTTCAAACCAAACCCTTAATTGGGGGTCGATTGTTCTAATTCCCTGCACTACGACTTTTTTGGATATCCCAGTATCTATGAATTCCCTTTAGTCAGAAGGTCAGGACATACAATGGCCAAAACGTTGTGAATATGGCAATAAAGATGAGGAGAACAGTCCGAACAATGTAAATAGAAAGAAGGATGCTGAGAATATTAAGGACCAAACATGTGAGCAAAAAGGGACACTTATACTTAACATCAGGAACAGATATTTGAAATTTCTAGGGCACATAATGAGGAAAGAGGTCTTGGAAAATTTGATACTCACAGGGCAGATTGAAGGCAAAGAGGACAGAGAAAACA
Source organism: Acanthosepion esculentum (assembly GCA_964036315.1). Classification (NCBI taxonomy): domain Eukaryota; kingdom Metazoa; phylum Mollusca; class Cephalopoda; order Sepiida; family Sepiidae; genus Acanthosepion; species Acanthosepion esculentum. The sequence goes on along the minus strand of OZ038482.1, from coordinate 119,111,762 downwards.
TTGCGTAACTTGAGCTTGTGCAAATGGATGTCAGAACAGAGTTTAGGAGAGATAACAAAAGACAAAATTTATTAACATCTACAATGGACAGGAAATTGTAGAGAGCCATGATCATCAATGTCCTGAAGGGCACATAGAAGAAGATAGGCCCTTTTTTTATAAAATTAACCTGAAAATGTCAAACCATAGATTTCCAAACCAGTGGGCTTTCACTGTGGGAAAATGAAATAAAATCGATAAATGAATTAATGAGTAATAAAAAAAAAGGAAAAAGAAATCTATTTTCCCATGATGCTAAGAGCAAAGGAACCGGAAATATGATCACCCTACTTGGTTTCACCTAATATCATTGTTGAAGCCTATAAAGAGGCAAACATTTCTTGCTTCCCATTCTTTCTCCTCTTTCTTTTCAAGATGTGAACCAAGTGGTAATTATTTTCCCACTGGATTAGTATTAGTTTCTTTGGTTCACGGATGACTAGATTTAGATTTTTTATACTATCAAAAAATTGCACTGTTTTCTAGTGATATATAATGTTTCAGTTCAAAATAGTTGTGACCATCCTAGTCTGGTGTTTATGTTATATATGGAGAGATTCTTGATAAAATACAAATAAGAATTCTCAATTATATTGGTCCTGACCTGGTATCTTTGCTCCAGCTTCCCGGTGCCTTTTCTATAAATATTTTCATGGTAATTGTTCTAATAAACATTCCTGTATGGGACCTAGACTGTTGGGAATTTAAGTGCAGTACTAGGTTGGCAGTTAGGTCTCATCCTTTTACAGTTGAAATGGCTAGATGTAACTGTAAGTTCTATAGTAATAGTTTTTCCTCTCACACTTCTCATTTGTGATACTCTCTTCTGGTTTCTTGTTCTCCAGTCAACTGTGACCCCCAAAAGTTTAAATGTAATGTCAATCATTATTTTCTGTCTTCTTACTTCCTGTTCTTTTATTGTTTTCTCTCCTTAGTTTTTTTTCTCATGTTCTCTCACACCCATTAATTCCTTGCATCATAGTGACTTTATTGCCTTACTTGTGGTGAAATTATCTAAAAAAAATCAATAAGCCTACACATAATTATGTTTCTACACTTATTCAGCTTATGACCATATTATATTGCTTTTCGCCTAATATTCTCACTGATTCTTATACGATGACCAAAGTTAAGCAGTAGAATGTGACCACTTGGGAATAGCAGGTGCTGTAAGCTTGGATGTGTGGGTGGTGTAATGGATAATGACTCAGAATTAGAAATTGGAGAGCCAAGTTCCAATTCTTGTTGGGTTTGTTATATTCTTATGCACAGTTACCCTTGAGAACAGTATAAATCAACTTCTTCTCCACTCAGAACTTGTATCAGTAACCTTCAAAAATTCTTACAATGTAAAAATATTTTCTAGCTTTAATTAACCTGTAAAAGGTTGATAAACCATAAAAAACAAATCAATCTACACTTATTAATTCGTCAAAACGCAGCATATGTACAAATCTCCAATCGCTGTTTCTGTAGATAATATTCCCTATTTCTCTATATTATTTGCAGCATTTCCCATTCAATATACAATTTTTCCCTCTAAAGTCTATGCGCATTACTTGCTGTTAATTTGTATCAAGTGAGCTACATCCCAACAGACCCTGAGTCTTAAACTGAACAGATGTTATTGGGTATAATAGTCATGTGAAAATGCAGTCAAAATGTTACCATTAAGCAAACAAGTTAATCTCTTCTATTTGGTACAATTAACTTAAATGCAACAATATGTTGATGAAATGGACTATTTTGTTTTATCTCAACTCAGCTTTGCTGCATTTAGGTTGAGGAGTAAAGGCTGTGCCAATATATCACCCTGTCTTTCTTGCAGTATTTATTTCTATCTTTGGGATAGAGAATGGGGTGCTAGGTCATGTGTACCTGCCATGTGCATCTGCGCTGAGAAAAAGGTGAGAATTAATGATAAAATAACAATTCCTTAGAGCAGAATATTGTTGCTGTCAGTCTCGGATATGACAACATCAATTTTTTCTTTTCTGTTTCTCAGTTGCCTGCAGGCAAAGGATTTAAAGAATGAAGAGGGAAATGGAATTTCTGGCTTCTGTTGAAAGATATCGTGATTTGTCAGTAGAATATTTGTGAAATACCTGTGCCAGTTTCGACAATTGATTGGATACTATTTCTGTTCTTATTATCTGAAGTGGATTTCAGCAAGAGATCATTGGTAGTCATTTCTTTTGCTGTTCATAACTATCTCAGGTTTTACAAGTATAAGAATATGTATGAGTGAGTAAACATACCATCGGGAAATTTTTAACATGAATTCATATAAACCCTGATGCAAAAAATGGGTCAAATCCAAAATTTAATAAGTCAGTACTTTCAAAAACAGAATATTGCAGAAAGGCTTGCTTCTTACATATAAAAAATATTTTTTAAAGAGGAATGATCAGTTCTTATTTTTTAAGTAGACAATGCTTCTGTCGATACTACAAAGACCACCAAAACGTTCCTTGAGAAAAAGTCCATCAGTCTCAGCTTCTGGTTTTGGTCAGAGCCCAGATTTGAACTCTAAAGAGAATTATTTATTTATTTGAGGAATATTAAACACTAAGCAACTAGGAAACATTTTTCAACAACTCATCAACTGTTTGATGCCATAAACATTGAAATGAACAACATTGACTCTTATTTCTATAAAAAGTTGTCTATATATTACTTCAGTATATATATTGTCTAGAAAAACTGGAAGTCAAATGGCAACATTTGAAAGAAAAGATGAAAAAGAAAAAAGTGAGGAAAGGTTAAGGAGTGTGTATAAAGTGAAAAAAATCACTAAATGACAAATAATCAAAACATTCTACACATACACACATATGCACAGATGGGTGCATGCATGTGAATGCACACACACACTATGAAAAAACACTTGCACCAATGAAAATTGCATATAAAAAAGAAAAAATTGAGTAGTATAAGCTGTCAATTACTGATACCCACTGATGAGTGGACGGATGGGTCCATCTACAAAATCCTGAAGGTAACATCAATCAGCTAAGTGACAAACCTTTTACTGGTATTAATTCTCTCTTAATCTCTGTCTGTCTGTTCCTCTCTCTCTCTCTATATATATATATACTAGCAGCATGGCTTGGCGTTGCCCGTGCTTGATTCAAAAATCGTACAACTCATACAGCAATCGCTATCACTTGACTTAAAATATTTTTGCCCTTCCGTATTAGAAGTCCTTATACTGAAAAATTCACCTTATTTATTGAATGACCCTCATATATATATATATATATATACATATATATATATATATATATATATATATATATATATATATATATATATATATATATAAAACTATGAAAAATAAAGAATAATATTTTTTAATAAAAAAAAAAACCAAAAAAAAACCCACATTACAACCAAAAAAGTTTGCGGTACCTCTCTTCTTTTTAATATATATATATATATATATTCAAATATATATGATTAAATATAACAGACAATGAATGTCTATTACGCTTGATCATGTGCCATTCTAAACTTTGTATAGTTGCTTTAATTTTGTGAGAAAATAAAATTTGGATATTTTTCATGTTCTTCCTTGGTCTTCTGAAATTAAAGCTACTATACGAAGTTTAGAATGGCTCATGATCAAACATAATAGACATTCATTGTCTGTTATCTTTAACTAGTTATATTTAGTCAGCAAGTATTCATTCAAACAAGTTTTATTAAATTCAACCAACAAGGTGTAATTGGACAACCTGGAGAGGGGGGGGGGCGCAATGTTATATGGCCTGAGTGCCCAAATAAGTATGAAGTCACAAGAGGTCTACTAACATTTTTAAATCGAAAACGGGAAATCTGACAGCTGAAACAACATGGACAACAGAACGAGGATATAAAAAATGAATACAAAATTTTATTTACAAATATTGGTCAGGGTTATTGTAGGTTAGGTTAGCATAAGTGTCTGTAGAAAGTGTTAAAGAGGCTGGTCGTGTTCAATTGCTGGTGCTGGTGTTAGGTTGTTGTCGGTTCAATGCCTGCTGCTGGCATTACTCTGTTGCTGGTCAAAACCAGTGTCCAGTGCTGGCGTTGCACTGTTGCTGGTTGGGTCCAGTGTTAAACCTCCCATAGTATTATAACCGTAGTGTACAGGATAGGTTATTAGAGACTGGAAGGATATGCATGCTACAAGTAGGGAGCAGAGTGTCAGACATAATGGGTTGATAGGAAAACCCAACTAGCATCCAGTAGACAGACAAAAAAAAGAGGACTGTAACTTAATACAGAGCCTGTCTAAGCACCCTGGCCACAATGGCCAGGGTCCTGCATTTCTTCTCCTCCACTCTCTCCGACCCCATATTTGGTGAGAAGTCACCGTGTTATGTGAAGGGAGTGTAACATCTGCTAGTCATGCAAAATATTAAAAATCTCAAGAAAAAAATAAGCTGAGATTTACGACAAAATATGAAGGTATAAAATGGTCATGAAGTGTATTATGATTAGGTTGTATATTGGGATTAAAATAGTGGATAACCTATCCAAAGTTCATATTTGTTCTCTTGTTTTATCAAGATACAATTTTTCTGTAGTAGGACTTCACAATCTGGGCTGGTTGTTATTAATTTCACAGAAAATAACAGAACGAGTATTGAAATTCAAACATCTAAAAATAATGTTTTTAGTAATAAAATATATATTGAACACTCTACCACAAGGCCTGCTTGCCTTAAATGCCTCCTAATCAGCAAACCACTAAAAAACTAACAATTTTGGCTTCAAAAACAGTATTTTAAATTAACAATATACACACACATATATATATATATATATAGATATAGATATATAAATATATATATATATTTTAGGGTGCGATAGATAAATTGTCATTTAAATTATACAAAAATAAAAATAACATTGACATCTCATTTTAATAGATATAATTTACCAAAATTACAAAAAAATATATTGAAATACTAAAGAGTAAAGTTACTCAATAAAATGACCATTGGCTTCAACAAAAACTCCAGACGACTTTGAAATCTCCTGCAACTCTTCTGGATGGTCTCCTTGTTTAACTTAGTGAATGCTGCCATAATCCTTGTCTTCAGTTCGTCTTTGGTATTACAAGGAGTAATAATCAGAGGTGTTGAAGTTTGGGGAGTTAGGTGGTCAGATAAAAGGGGTTGACGCAGAAATTGACTGACAGCCATAACTGGGTCCTCCTGCTTGTGTGGTATGTGGCAGACCTGTTGCCAGACGGAGAGGCTTCCAGCAGCCACCCTCTTGACCCAGGGCAGCACTACCTCCTCAAGGTACTTGATCTAGGCCTTGGTGTTGAGTCTGAGGTCCTGTGTGAAGATGACTGGAGGCCTAACATTGTCATCATTTGTGATCACTCCAAGCACCATGAGGTTGACAGGATATACCAACCAACTCTTTCCAGATCTTTTGCACTGTCCTCAGATTGACATCAAAACACTCTTAAATGTTTGTATTGGAGTTTCTGGTATGAATGTCAAGAAATACAACATGCTGTTTTCAAACTTCTGGCCGAGTGAATTGCATCATGGTGCTCTTTTTCTCACAGATGGTACCCAACTAAACATACTATACTGTGCAGTTGACAAAATCAAAAACAAACAACTTGCATGCACAAAATTAAAATTATAAATGGGTGAGAATTTACCCATTGCATGCACTCTCTCTCTCTCTCTCTCTCTCTCTCTCTCTCTCTCTATATATATATATATATATATATATATATATATATTTTTTAAGCTTATCACCCCAAGCAAGGCTTGAAGCCACTAGCACGCAAGGGGTTACAGAAGGTTTGGAGGAAGAGCAGATAGGAGTGGTAAAGGAGAGGATGTGGAGAAAGATAGTGGATCGATCAAGGCAAGGGGATTACAGAAGATTTGGAGCGAAAGCAGATAGGAATGAAAGGTGAAAGGATGTGGAGAAGAGAAGTGGATAGATCAAGGCAACCAGAAATGTCGATTGACGTTACACTTAAATAGTTGGAGATTGCATTTGTCAGGGAAACAGGAATAAGGAAGGGAGTTCCACAGGTGAGATGTGCGAGACATGAAGCTATTGGAGTAGAAGAGACGTCTACATCAAACAGTTTCAACGCTGAAGGGGTGGGAACGGGATGCCAGCCTCGTAGGACGTTTAAATTCATGAGGCCTAGGAACCAGCGAAAGCAGCTCCTTGGAGCAATTACCGTGAAAGTATTTGTAAAAAAGACAGAGCGAGGCAACGTCGCATCTGTGAGATATATATATATATATATATACACACACACAAACACATATATATATAATTGTATTGTATAAAATTTGCTATATTTATGTGTGAAGTGTACTCAGTATTGGGGGATTGAGTTTATGTAAATATAACCAGTGAAGACAAAGGAATCAATACTGTATGGTGACTGGTATTTTCATGCCTTAATTTATGAAACTGCCATTGTGTGTGTGTGAATGTGTAAGCAAAGTTTGGTCTGACTCAGCCCCACTAGACTGCCTGGTTCAATGTGTCTACATTTTTGCAGTTAATGCATAAACAAACAATTTCTGGTGTTAGTGGCCCCTGTTGTAAAAGGTCAGAATGACATTTGGCCCTAGGGCAGATTTCCTGCAGAATTAAGAAGAATGAAACACACTCATGGTCTGTTGGGGAGATGGAGTCTAACAAATATGTATTAATAAAAGTCTAATAATACTGGCCATGTCTAGCATATGACACACGTGAACAGAGGAAGCCATAAAGGAAACATTGAATTTAAAGCTATTCACAGCCCCAAACCAATTTGCTGGTGTCATGCCCAAGCGATTCTAACATTTTTTGCCTCATTGCAGAGATTCAAAAGAATTTTGATCAAACACTTTAAGGATTGTGGGTAATTTTCATGGAATGAGTCAGAGAAAAGTAGTAGTCACAGGTAGATGAGAAAATTTACATAATTCAAAATTGAATTTAAAATGTTATGTCTATCACAATTAAAAATGGGGCAGCAGTCATTAATAGGTTATAGGTAGGAAGCTATATTTAAAACAGGACATTTTTTTTAATAAAAAAAACTATAATTAATACTGGATTTAATAAAAAAAAACGTAATGAATAATAGATTTTTAAAAATAAAAACCTATAATTTATACTGGATATTTTTATAAAAATCTACAATTAATATTGTACTTTAAAAAAAATCTGTAATAAATAATGGATTTTTATCTGAATTATTTTATAAAAAGCAATAATTAATACTGGATTATTTAAAATAAAAATAAAAAAATTAATACAGGATTTCTTAATAAACAAACCTATAATTGATACTGGATGTTTTTAAATAAAAAACAATAACTAATACTGGATTTTTTTAATGCAAACATCTATAATTTATGCTGGATGGTTTTGTAAAAAAATCTGTAATAAATACTGGATTTTTATTTTAGAAATCTCTAATAAATCTACAATTAATACTGTACTTTTTAAAAAATCTGTAATAAATACTGGATTTTTATTTTAGAAATCTCTAATAAATCTACAATTAATACTGTACTTTTAAAAAATCTCTAATAAATACTGGATTTTTATTTTAGAAATCTCTAATAAATCTACAATGAATACTGTACTTTTTAAAAAATCTCTAATAAATACTGGATTTTTATTTTAGAAATCTCTAATAAATCTACAATGAATACTGTACTTTTTAAAAAATCTCTAATAAATACTGGATTTTTATTTTAGAAATCTCTAATAAATCTACAATGAATACTGTACTTTTTAAAAAATCTCTAATAAATACTGGATTTTTATTTTAGAAATCTCTAATAAATCTACAATTAATACTGTACTTTTTAAAAAATCTGTAATAAATACTGGATTTTTATTTTAGAAATCTCTAATAAATCTACAATTAATACTGTACTTTTTAAAAAATCTCTAATAAATACTGGATTTTTATTTTAGAAATCTCTAATAAATCTACAATGAATACTGTACTTTTTAAAAAATCTCTAATAAATACTGGATTTTTATTTTAGAAATCTCTAATAAATCTACAATGAATACTGTACTTTTTAAAAAATCTCTAATAAATACTGGATTTTTATTTTAGAAATCTCTAATAAATCTACAATTAATACTGTACTTTTTAAAAAATCTGTAATAAATACTGGATTTTTATTTTAGAAATCTCTAATAAATCTACAATTAATACTGTACTTTTTAAAAAATCTCTAATAAATACTGGATTTTTATTTTAGAAATCTCTAATAAATCTACAATGAATACTGTACTTTTTAAAAAATCTCTAATAAATACTGGATTTTTATTTTAGAAATCTCTAATAAATCTACAATGAATACTGTACTTTTTAAAAAATCTCTAATAAATACTGGATTTTTATTTTAGAAATCTCTAATAAATCTACAATGAATACTGTACTTTTTAAAAAATCTCTAATAAATACTGGATTTTTATTTTAGAAATCTCTAATAAATCTACAATTAATACTGTACTTTTTAAAAAATCTCTAATAAATACTGGATTTTTATTTTAGAAATCTCTAATAAATCTACAATTAATACTGTACTTTTTAAAAAATCTGTAATAAATACTGGATTTTTATTTTAGAAATCTCTAATAAATCTACAATGAATACTGTACTTTTTACAAAATCTCTAATAAATACTGGATTTTTATTTTAGAAATCTCTAATAAATCTACAATTAATACTTTACTTTTTAAAAAATCTGTAATAAATACTGGATTTTTATTTTAGAAATCTCTAATAAATCTACAATTAATACTTTACTTTTTAAAAAATCTCTAATAAATACTGGATTTTTATTTTAGAAATCTCTAATAAATCTACAATGAATACTGTACTTTTTAAAAAATCTCTAATAAATACTGGATTTTTATCTAAATTTTTATAATTAATCCCAGATTGATGGTGAACATGAATGGATTAAATTAAAGAGTTGAGAAATGTCAATGTATAAAGACATTTATAATTTCATGAAGAATTTATAGAATTGAGAATCAATAAATTTGTAGCCTAGACATGGAGCTATTAATTGAATTTCAATCTGTAATTTTTACTGTATAATATTCGATTTATATGATTAAGTCTCACCATTGAATTAAGTGCAACGACAGAAAAGAATATTCTGCTAAAATATAAATATTTGTTTTTGAAACTAAAAGCTTTTTTTTGTTATTAGACTGCAAAATTGTGTGAGTGTGTGTTTGTGTTAATACTTGCTTATATATTTGTGTCTGTGTGTGTACTTGTGTATGTATACTGCTAGTGTAATGGAAGGTGTCTGCGTTTTTCGTTAAAATCATCGATTCTCCAGTCAAGATACTTTCCTATGTACTAATCAATTAATTCCTACATACTAATCAATTAACGGTTCATATCTCCCCTGTGTCTCTGTTGTTATATTGAAGAAAAAATATCAATGAGAAAATATTAATGTCATCTTCCTAAATTCCCTAAAAAAATGTGACTCTACTCTCACATATTAACATCTGCATGGATGCTTCCCTCAATAAGATAATGTTAAAATCTTCAGGTCAAAGGTCATTTGTTATCTTTCCACATCATCCTTATTATTTCCATTTCCTTCCACATGCTTTTTTACTTCATATCACACCACATTCATTACAGCCATATTAGCACTAACAATCTACCTCAAGTGACTCTCGAGCCTTGTATTGGCCATACTTTAGTATTTTAAAAAAATACCCTCTCAACATACCTTTATTAACTGATAATAAATCAAGATTTGATGCTTAAAATTATTTCCATGTTACTTGAAATGAATTCATAAATGCATAATATATACAAGGGACTAAAGAAAAGTTCTCAGCCTGCCCAAGACCATAATAAAAACAATATAATCTGTATGAGAGAGAGAGAGAGAGAGAGAGAGAGAGAGAGAGAGAGAGAGAGAGAGAGAAAAAGAGAAAGAGAGAGAGATCATTTCTGTATCTTTAAATCTTTTATCTCTAGTATACAATACAATTATATATATATATTTTGATTTTGTTGGCTGCACAGTATAGTAGAGTCAGTTGGGCACCATCTTTGAGAAAAAGAGCACCTTAATGCAATTCAGTCCACCAGAAATTTGGAAACAGCATTCTGTACTGCTTGCATTCGTGTTGGAAGCTCCAATATGAACATTTCAGTGTGTTTGGGTGTCAATCTGAGGACAGTGCAGAGGATTCAGAAAGAGTTGGATGAGTCTAATGGTGATTACGAAGGTGTTTGGAGTGATCACTAGTGATGTGACATTATGCTTCCATCCATCTTCACACAAGTGCTCAGACTCAACACGAAGGCCTACATCAAGTGCCTTGAGTGGGTTGTACTTCTCTGGGTCAAGAGGGTATCTGCTGAAAGGCCCTATATCTGGCAACAGGACTCTGCACCATGCCACACAAGCAGGAGAATCCTGTCATGGCTGTCAGTCAAGTTCTGTGACCACACCACCACTTCCATCTGGTCACCTAACTCCCCAGACTGCAACCCCCTTGATTATTATGTGTGGGGTACAGTTGAGTGAGAGACCAACAAAATTCCCAGTAACACCAAAGATGAACTGAAGGCAAGGATTATGGCAGCATTCACCATCTTAAACAAGAAGATTGTGCAGAAGAGTTGCAGGAGATTCCAAAGTTGTCTGGAGGCCGTGGTTGAAACCAGTGGCAAGTTTATTGAATAAATTTATTCTTTAGTATTTCAATATATTTTTGTGTAATTTTGGTAAATATATCTGATGAGATGTCAGTGTTATTTTCATTTTTACATAATTTAGACAATTTATCCATCGCACCCTACACACACGCACACACACATACACACACACACATATAAAAATGTAAAAAGGGTGGCAGCTGAGAACTCTTATGTCTAGCAACAGGACTCTGCACCATGCCACACAAGCAAGAGAATCCAATCATGGCGGTAAAACAATTTCTGCGACCACATCACCCCTTAGATCTGGCCATCTAACTCCCGAGACCGCAATCTCCTTGATTATTATGCATGGGGCGGAGTTGAGCAAAAAAAAAACAAAAAAATCCTTGTAACACCAAAGATGAACTGAAGACAAGGATTATGGCAGCATTCACCAACTTAAACGAGGAGACCTTCCAGAATATATGCAGGAGATTCCAAAGTTGTCTGGGCGCCGTGGTTGAAGCCAATGATGATTTTAGTGAATACATTTACTCTTTAGTATTTCAAGATATTTTTGCATAATTTTGGTAAATATATCTGTTAAAATGAGATGTCAGTGTTATTTTCATTTTTGTGTAATTTAGATGACAATTTATCCATTTCACCCTGTATATATAAATATTTATATTAAATATATAATAATAATAATAATAATAATAATAATAATAATAATAATAATAATAATAATAATAATAATAATAATGGACTCTCCCGTCGGTTTCGACGTATGAGGATCTGACAGCTTAGTTGATTCAGTGATGAAATTTTGTGCGATAATCTTAAGTGGCATTTAAGACCCGCTAGTGATTTACAAAGGAGGCCACATATGGAGCAAGTGTGAGGACTATGAGATGAGATCACTGTTAGATTGGCCGACCTTTTAGATCTTGCTCTCGCTTCTTGAAGATGATTCAGACAAGCAGATTGAAAATTGCTGAGTCCACTAAAACACGTTGATCTCAATTCTACCCGCTCCAAGGTTAAGCGCTCAAGGGTGTTATGTGGTATATTGACTGCTGACAAGTTGCTTTTCAGCTTGTCTTTGTATCTAAGCCATGGGGGACCTACATTCCTGTAGCCCTGATATAACTGGCTGTACATTAGGATCTTTGGTATCCTGTCATCAGACATTCTCAAGACATGACCAGTCCATCGTAACTGAGACTGTATGAGAAAAGTCTCGATTCCTCCAATATTACACCTGTTAAACAAGTCTACGTTAGATGTCCTATCTTGAAGGTTAACTTCACAGATTGCACGCAGACAGCTTTTATGGAAAACATCTAGCTGGCGTATATGGTACCTATATAGAGTCCACGTCTCTGAGCCAAACAAAAGGATGGCAAGTACAACAGCTCTGTAAACCCGAATTTCCGTATCCAGTCGAATACCCCGCTCATTCCACAAGCGATGGCGAAGTTTGCCGAAAGCACTGGTAGCCTTAGAAATCCGATGCATGATTTCATCATCTAAAGTTCTACTGTAATTGACTTTGCTACCAAGATATATGAAAGACTTTACATAGTTCAGGGTTTTGTCTACTTTCAATGATCTCTCTGAAAATTTGTAGACTGGGGTTTTTCGTTTCTCACCACGCAATTGCTTCGAAGTAAGACAAGGTTGGTGCACAACTTCAGTTTTCTTTATGCTAAGTGTAAAACCAAATGCTTTACATGCAGCAAAGAAACGATTTATTAGATGTTGGGCCTCCTCAAAGGATGTCGCTACAAGAGCCACATCAGCAGCAAACAACAAATCATGAATAATTTGCGTACGAAGGTGTGTGTGTACGAAGAACTTTCGATTTACAGTGTCAAAGGCCTTTGTCAAGTCCACAAACGCCATGTGCAACTCCTGGTTTTTCTCGCGAACCTTCTCTGGAACTTGACGAAGAGAAAATATCATGTCAATGGTGCCACGACCCGACCGAAAACCACACTGCAATTCAGGATAGATGTCGTCAACAAGGTGCATAATAATTCTGTTTAGAAACAGTATCGCTAGAATTTTGCCTGCAATTGAAAGTAGTGATATCCCCCAATGATTATCACAGACACACCTGGAACCCTTGTTTTTGTAGAGGTGTTTGATAGAGGCGTTTTTATAATCCTGTGGGACACAGCCTGCCTTCCATATCTCCACGAAAAGGATATGTAACTTTTTTACCAACTTTTGGCCACCATGCTTATACACTTCGGGTAGAATAGGATCCTTAGGAGAAGGAGATTTTCCAGATGAGATTTGCTTGATGAAGTCAATTACCTCTTGATAAGTACGTTCAAAAGACAACTCCAGAATTTCAGGATTTTGCTTAATTGATGTGATGGCTTCCTCATCAGTAACTGAAGTGGTGTTTAACACAGTTTCGAAATGCTCTTTCCAGCGATTTAAAATGTCTGACTTATCCGTCAAGAGACTTTCACCATCTGCTGTGGAGATAGGAGCAACACCTCTTTTCTGAGGACCGAAGATGCTCTTGAGGCCAGCATAGAAAGCCTTTAGATCCTTTCTATCTGAAGATTCTTGGAGTTCAGTTCCCTTTTCAGACCACCAATGCTCTTTTATGGCTCTGAGAGCTCGTTGAACCTGACTTTTGCACTTCTTGTGAGCGATCTTCTTATCGGACAAGTTCTTGTCCTCAATCCATGCTTTATGAGAAGAGTGCAATTGGTCTATAAGCTGCTAAACTTCTGTATTATTGCCATCAAACCAGTCTTGATGTTTACAATATGGCAGGCCGAGAACATCCAATGATGTAGATTCTGTTGCATCACGCAGAGCCTTCCAAGATGATTCGATATCATTGGTAATATTTACAGAATCAAGTGCAGCATCAAGTTTGTCAGAGATCTCAATTCTCATTTAAGTCGATTTAAGAGGCAGTACGTTAATGAGCTTGGATACTGTAGATTTTATGATCCTTCGCTTTTGCAGATGCAATCTAGCTTTACTTCGAAGTAGAGCGTGATCTGACAGCATGTTGTGTGGAATGAACGCGTTATCTTAAAATCTTTTATGTCTCGTCTTTTGGTGATGACGTAGTCGATCAGATGCCAGTCTTTCGAACGAGGATGCTCCCACGTGGTCTTACGACATTTGGGTTGCTGGTAGAAGGTATTAGTGATACTAAGGTCAAATTCCTTGCAGATAGTGAGAGGCGTAATCCATTAGAATTCACATGACCAATAACATGGAGACCTAAAACACCCTTCCAAGAATGTTAATCATTGCCAACACGAGCATTGAAATCACCTGTAAGGACTAATTTATCCTTATGTTGGACTTTGGAGATGACATCCCGAAGAAGATTGTAAAAATCATCTTTTTCTTCATCTGAACAACCTAGGGTTGGCGCGTTGCACTCCAGATTGAGGGTTAATTCAATTATGCGATCAGATACACCTTTAGGTAAGGAAGGTAGTGAGCTAGCAAGGTCTGACTTGATGGCAAAGCCAACACCAGACTGGCGTGGCTCTTTCTCAGTCTTACCAACTCATAAAAATACGTATCTGCCTTTTTCTTCTCTAAGCTGAGAATTACCAGCCAGACGTGTTTCACTAATGGCCGCTATGTCGATGTTATATTTCTTTAACCCGAGAGAAACAAGATCTTTTTTACGCTCTGGTGCAGAATCATTGTCCTGAAGAGTGCGAACATTCCAAGATCCAAAATGGAAATTCTTCTTATATTTATTCTGATATTCCTTGCTGTTTCGACTGCTTTAGTGGATAACTAGTCAGCTGCAGCGGGCTGCCAAGTCATTGCGTGAGAGACAAGAAAACTAACCACAGAGTCAGTGAGTTAAGTACCTTTACATTGTTCAATTCCTGACTAACTAGGCAGAATATTTTCCCAGAGTAGGCTGTCATTTCTTTCTTCAGTAGACTGGTTGCCAACCAAGGCTACAGAACTCAGTCTGTCCTGCAATTCAACGCATAGCTGAGCATGGTGAGAAGAGATGGATTCATACCTTTTACAAATGTATTTGCATGAAGGTGAATGTAAGCACTGAGTACTTCTGTACTGGTTCCAATCTAGACTATGAATGACTGTAAAACACTTTACCCTTCCCAATTTAGAGGCAGGAGCACACAAATGTATGCTGGGATTTCTTCCTAGCCAATGAAATAGGCCAGGTCTCAGTTTCATATGACTCAGTCCTGGTCTGTCAAGTCTTGAAGTCAGAACATGACATTCACTTATCCAAACTTGATCTTGTGTGTCAACCCCAATAATTTGTGAACTTTTTGCCATATTACTATTGATTTGCCTTATTGCTGTTAATTTGCCTTGCATATATTGTTTACTTACTTTATATTATTTTTGGATTGTTCTTTTCTTTTTCTTGTTATTGCTTTTTGCAAACTTTGTCAATTCTGTTTATTGGGCAGTTCTGATATACATATATTTTATACCATAGCCACTCACTTTACATTCTGGTATATTAGCAACATCTAAATTATTTAACTTTTCTCTATGGAGATGCAGTTTGCATATTCTTGACCTCAACTGACAGGTCAAAGATTAGATGTTTAAAGTAGTATTATAGAATTTGAATTTTTCCTTTGCACCAATCTTCTTGTAATGTTTTCTTCTACTCTTCAGCAGATATTTCTAATTAGCAACTGTGTTCCTCTTCTGCATTGACATAATTATTGATTGAAATACTTATTGATTTTTAAATTTATTTTTTATTATAATCTTGATTCCTCCCACCATTAACTATTTGAGTGGGAAAATATTTTTTGCATAATATGATATAAATTATAATTTCAGTTTTAAGCCTTCTTCCTGCATTCTTTTCTTTATGAAAAATCAATATAAGCTTCTCTAATTAGACAAACAATTTATCATTTAATTAATTGGATCATATTTGTTGATGTCTCCAGTCCTAGGTTTTGAATGTTGGTGACTCCAGACCAAATCTTAAGCTATACAGTCTTCTTGTGTTCACACACTCAACAATATAGTATTTACCCACTCCACGACTGTAGGCAAATTTGGCATGTGGTTAATTTAATATACCCATATATATATACACAGGGTCCAAGGACAAAATAATGACCAGTTTCTGTGACTGTCATTCTGGCTTTGGTATACATCAACTCTTGAACTCTCCTTTCTCAACATTTTGTCTTTGAAGGACAAAAAATAATTAAACCCAGATACAGGCGTCCTGTCTTTTCAGATGCTACCTCCGAGATAGAAGAGTGCTGGACTATTTGGTTTCTGGTCCTATGTACACATGGGATCCACACACTTCAAACATTACCATATTCTATTCCAGTAGGCATTTAGATAAAGATAAACATTTAAATGTTTATTCTATTAACTGTGATGCTTATATACTGATGGTTTTAAAAACAGGTTAGCTATATCTGAGAATTTTAACTATGATTGGTAGTTTTAACCACCAGTCAGCCATGAGAGATGGTTTTAACTGCAAGATAGACATAAGTAGTGGTTTTAGTCACAAGTCAGCCATAATTGGGGGTTTTAACCACCAGTCAGCCATGAGTGGTGGTTTTAACTGCAAGATAGACATGGGTTGTGGTTTTAGTCAGACGTCAGCCATGATTGGGGGTTTTAACCACCAGTCAGCCATGAGTGGTGGTTTTAACTGCAAATTCAAGTCAGCCATGATTGGGGGTTTTAACTGCATGATAGACATAGGTAGTGGTTTTAGTCACAAGTCAGCCATGATTGGGGGTTTTAACTGCAAGATGGACATTGGTAGTGGTTTTAGCCACAAATCAGCCATAATTGGGGGTTTTAACCACCAGTCAGCTATGAGTGGTGATTTTAACTACAGATTAACCATGAATGTAGTTTTAACCAAAACAAATCTGACATTGAATATAAAAGGCTGTAAAATCACATCACTAATATTATTTGGGACAGTGGCATAATTGATATAGGAATTGGTTATACACATGTTACTGTCATGTAATGGTCATAAGTTCTATACCTGGATCTGGCACCAATTCAGCAAGAATTAACAGTAGCTAATATAACAAGGACAAAATATCACAATAATCAACAGATATCCCATATCAGTCAATCAATGGACACCAGAGGGTATTTGATCGAAACGTTGTGTCTATAATAACATCTATACAAGTGAAGATGAGAACAATATTTCGAAATAATACAAGAATATTGACATTTACTCATCTCAGAAATGAAATACTCAATTATAAAGTCATATTTATTCACAAATCAGACCATATCTCAAAATTAAAAAACATATGTTGTATTTTATTGCTATATTATTGGAAGTGTAAAGACATGTCAACATCTTTACACTTCCAATAATAGAATGCTACATATTTTTTATTATTTTTTTTAATCTGCTGAATAATTGATGTTTCTCCTGACCAATCACTTTCTGTTAAGTCTCATGGATTCTTGATATCTGTTACAGTAAATCTTGGTAACTGACTCTTGTGAGAACTGAGAACTATATAAGTATTATCTAAGCACACTCAGTGTCTCAGTAGGTTTCTGTACATCTTGTCTTGCGAGTTACTTTCTGTCAATCATTCCTCTGAGTTAAGGGGTGATATCAACACTATTTGAATTTAATACTTTTTACTTATCAAATACGAGGGTCATTCAATAAATAAGGTGAATTTTTCGGTATAAGGACTTCTAATACAGATAGAAGCTTACTTTTGTTTTTCAACGTAGTCTCCCAGCACTGTCACGCACTTTTCCCATCTGTGCACAAGCTTCCGTATTCCCTCAGCATAAAAATCTTTGGACTGATGTCTCAGCCAGTCGCTCACAACACTTTTGACTTCATCGTCACTTTTAAACTTCGTGCCTCTCGTGAACGTTTTCAAGGGACCAAACAGGTGAAAGTCTGAAGGGTCAAGGTCTGGGCTGTAAGAGGGATGAGGGAGCAGTTCCCAGCCCAGCTCACCGTTTGGGCTGCTGTGTGAGGCCTTGCATTGTCATGATGCAAGATGACTACTTCTGACTGATGACCCCTGCATTTGTCCCAACAGATAAGCTCAAAGTCCTTGCAATGTCATCCACTGTCACCCTTCTGTCAGACTGAATGAGGTCATTGACTGATTCGATCACCTCAGACCTCACTTCTGTAGGCCTCCCAGGACTGTCTTCATCCTCAACAGTGCTCCATCCTTCTTTAAACAATTTAGCCCACTTGTAGACATTTCTTTGGCTGAAACATGTGGCACCATACACAGTTGACATTCTCCTATGAATTTCCACTGGTTTGCACCCTTCAGCAACCAAAAACTTGATAACTAACCGCTGTTCAATCCTGGAGCATGCTTCTTGGTCGGCCATCTTTGTTAATCGCCAAAACTCTGAAAGTTTTTTTTTAATCTGCAAAAGAAATTAAATCCATGTGAAAAAGAAGTAAAACAAGAAAAAATAAAAAAGAGTAAGCTTCTATCTGTATTAGAAGTCCTTATACCGAAAAATTCACCTTATTTATTGAATGACCCTCGTAGTTTTTCTATATAAAGACGTTTTTTACCATATAAATCAGATGCATATACAACAAATCTGTTGTTAACTGAGGCAAGTAATTGCTTGTTAATTTTAGTGCCTCCAAAGCTAACAACTGTCTTTTAATCATCTTAAAGAAACTTTTGCCTTCCATCAGGATGGACGATACTAACTTTCTGGAGAGCAACTTATTGCACTTTCTTAGTTTAACATTTTCTACTGATGGGAAGTGGAATCAAGTGAATATTGAATCAAATATAAGTCTGCTGTTAGGAAAGTTTGTTTATTGTGTCATGCCAGACAATTTTTCTTGCTATAATCTACCTTGGATCTACCATTCAGCTATGCATATTGAATATTGCTGTCACATCTGGTCTTGTGTTCCTCCTATATAGAGAGAGATTCTTGACAAAATCCAAAGTAGAATTTTCAATGTTATTAATCTTTAACTGGTATCTCATGTTCCCTGTGTCTTTTTGATAAATATCTTCATGGTACTCAAGCTTCACAAGTTTAAGTGTAGTACTAGATTGGCAACTGGGCCTCATCATTTTATTGTTGAAATTCCTTGATGCAACTGTAAGTTCTATGCTAATAGTTTCTTCACCCACACTTCTATCTTGAGGAACATTCTTCTGGCTTCTTGCTTTCCTATCAACTACAATATTCGAAAAGTTAAATGCTGTTGTGATGATGGAGAAATAAATAAATAAATAAAAATAAATAAGGAAACCAATTTCACCATCTCTAAAAATAGATAGTTTGACCATCCAACATTTTTGAATATTATTTTGTGTCAGATCATTTAATCTGTTGTATGAACATTTTCTCTACGTGACAATTTGTTAAATCTATGGACATTAAAAAAATTCTGATTTATTTTCCTGAAACAAGCTACTGACACAAATTCAAGTATGTAAATTCGTAAAGAAAATTCCTTATCTTGTTTTGTTAAAATTACCCGTGTGTTTCCTCGTTATTATCATCCTCAATTAATCTTCTTGGCGTGGGTAAATCAATTGTTCATTTTAACTCTTAAGAGCCACACCACTATAATCATAACACTAAAAAAGAAGAAATAGAATCTTTTGATACTATGAAAAAGACATCAAGTGTAACTGATCTCGCCTACCCCAACTCAAACCAGATCATTTTAATTATGCTGTAGGTGTATCATTACATGAAATGATCGACAATCAAATGATTGTGATTGTTTTTTCCTCTGAAAATTAGCACAGTCGCAGCAAAACTCCACGAGAGCACCTCCTTGCGACTACTCGGTCTCACATTGACTGCTGACCTGAGATTGAGTCAATAGCTTCATCCACCGCAAGGAAAATTGGTTCCCGCGCCAGGAAATTTTTCTCGCCGGAGTCGATTCTTCAAATCTACAAATCAACCATTCGCCATTGCATGGAGTATTGCTTCTATATATGGTCTGGAGCCCTTTCTGTTTGTCTCAAGGTTCTTGATAAAATCCAGAGACGGATATGCAATGTAATTGGCCCTGATCTGGTATCTCGTCTGCTGTCGCTCACTCACAGACGTGCCGTCGCCTCCGTTTGTCTTTTTTACAAATACTTTCATGGTAACTGATCCGATGAGCTGCTTTCGCTGATTCCCAGACTTCATGAATTTAAGCGTTTTACTAGCCTGGCATCTCGCTCTCACCCTTTCACTGTCGAAACTGTCAAATGTAGCCGTCTCTTCTACTCTAATAACTTCATGTCTCGCACTTCTCGACTATGGAACTCCCTCCCTTTTTCCTATTTCCTCGATAGCTATAATCTCCAACTATTCAAATGTAATGTCAATCGACGTCTCCAGATGCCTTGATCTATGTCCTATCCTCATCATCCTTCCTCTATCACTCCTATTTGCTCTAGTTTCAACTCTCTGTAACCCCTTGCATGCTAGTGGCTTCCCGCCTTGCTTGGGGTGAAACGCTTTTAAAAAATTCTACATTCGATAGGGAATTACTTGCTGCCTACCTGGCAGTTCTGCATTCTAAATACCAGATAGAAGGCAGAAGTATTCTATTATTAACTGACCACAAACTTATTTGCAAGACTTTCAAAAGTCAAACTTCACTGAATTTTGACAGATAACAACATCACTTATAAAACAAAGTGAATATGTTCCTATATAAAAGTTAGAATATAGTAGCGGATTAATTATCACGACCAACTGATGCAGTTGTGGTATCACCACCACCATCATACATAGAAATTATACAACGAGCATTCATTTGTTAATCTCCTCCAATCTAGCTCGCTGATTGGTCAGTTTCGACCAGTCAAATCGCCCGTACGCGACAAGTCTGTTTTCGCGCCTTCTAAGGTTGATCCTGTCATGTGATACAACATACTATAAAAACCAAACACGAGTAATTCTCGCTCTCTTTACTCACTCGTGTGTTTCATCTCTGCTGCCAAAATGTGACCTTTAAAGAATTCCCGTCTTGACTAATGCAGTCAGACGTAAAAGAACTTTACAACATTCACGCAGGTACAATTCTGAACTCTTACCAATTTGTCCAATAGACAATCTCTAACATGCAACATACTCATTCTTATAAACTACAGTTTAATAATTAATCTAATCTTTATGAGCTCAGGTACAAATATCTCCAAATCTAAGAGACATAACTCTATCAAACCTTCAGCTTATATGCATGTACATCAAGCACTAATATTCAATTGTTATGTTTCGAACCATTATTTTCTGTCTTGTATTCATTGTTGTGGAGGGATGATTATTGAACACACCCTATTTTAAGCCTTCTGACCAATCAAACCTTCTGATACCTTTCTCACTCTCTCCACATTCGCAACAAAATGGTACTCCCGACGTTTATCTCAAAACAAGATTAGTGACCTCGACGTTTAGGAAAGGCCCGCTACAAGATTGGTGACCTCGACGTTTAGGAACGGTCGCTACAAGTTTGGTGACCTCGACGTTTAGGAAAGGCCACTACAAGATTGGTAATCCCGACGTTTGCAACCCAGCATAATTGATAACTCCGACGTCTCAACCAAAATTTCTTTTTCGTCACCACGTGCGTGCACACAGAATTACAATTCACGGAGACACTAAGAAAACTCTTCATATTCTAATACGCACGCTGTACACCCTTTTCTTTCAAGCAGTAATATAACCACTTTATGTGACGGAAATCAATATTTCAATTTCACCTGACAGACAAATTTTATTCGTAAAAACGAAATGTCGGTGACAAGTGACAGCAAGGCTGAATCTTCACTCGAGCGATACAGAGACAACTTTCTACGGTATTTTCTACCGCACAACACTATTTGGACATGGAAGAAACACTCAAGATTCACTGGAGTGAACATACAATTTTCTCTGGACGACTCATTGTTCCTTTACATACGATGCAACATCACTGTGAGAATTTGCATGCACGTTATTCGTTGCTACTAATACTGCAAATTCCGCATTCTCTCATTACATTCTAGTGGTCATTACAATCGCATCCTGTTCAATCTTGAAACTCAGAAAACGCGCGCATACAATATTCTGCACCACGTGGCGACATTTTCACGTCACTGCTTGCTTACCATGCTTCTTACTTAATCTTCAGGCGACTCACTCTCGAACGCATTCTTCGGACGACTCACTGTCTCGAACAACATTTACAACGCATCTTTTATATAAAATTTGTTGAAGAATTACTTAATTATTAATAAGCAATTTTTTTCAACCCCACCGTGACGTTGCAACTCAACATCACCTGTACGGATTCGACTCACTGAATTACGCGCAACTTTGGAAATTAAGCTAGCTTCTCAACAAATTCGGCGAATTTTCTCAACACATTCGGCGATTCTTTTCAACACTTGGGCATTCTATTCAACATAATGTTAGCTGACAAAAAATTCACGCGCACATTACGTCGTCACACATTCACTCACATTGTGCTACACACCGCACACATTTCAGAAATCCAATTTCAACGCCTTAATGGTTTTGAACACTTTCTCTATTCTTTTTTTACAGAATCTAAGTCTCGCTCTTACATAACATATTAACGAAATTTATTATCATTTCTTTACCTGGAGCGGGGTATTTGTGGTATCACCACCACCACCACCATCATACATAGAAATTATACAACGAGCATTCATTGGTTAATCTCCTCCAATCTAGCTCGCTGATTGGTCAGTTCCGACCAATCAAATTGCCTGCACGCGACAAGTCTGTTTTCGCGCCTTCTAAGGTTGATCCTGTCACGTGATACAACATACTATAAAAACCAAACACTAGTAATTCTCGCTCTCTTTACTCACTCGTGCATTTCATCTCTGTCGCCAAAATGTGACCTTTAAAGAATTCCCGTCTTGACTAATGCAGTCAGACGTAAAAGAACTTTACAACATTCACGCAAGTACAATTCTGAACTCTTACCAACTTGTCCAATAGACAATCTCTAACATGCAACATACTCATTCTTATAAACTATGTACATCAAGCACTAATAAATTCAATTTTTATGTTTCGGATCATTACGTTCAGTCTTGTATTTTATACCATGTGCTATTTTATGTCAAATATAAATTGCATTGTGACAACCACATTGGATAGCGACCTCTAGCATAATGGCATGATCCTTTCCACACCTTTCCTAAACAAAAATAAAATAATTGTGGCGAGACCCGCAACATGCACGTCCACAACATATTTGGTGACGCCGACGTTCACCGCTACAATAATGGAAAAAGCGTCGTTTAGGGGCCCGCTACACAGTTACTAGATGCATAAGATAAGGTTATTCCTGTTTATTATTTAAAAATCCAAACTTCTAAATTTCAACCAATAGTAGCATAAAAACAAAGAACGTGGGTATGTCGGTTAATAAATCATTTGTATTTACAAACATATGTACATGAATTCAAGAGAGTAAAAAAAAAGAGGAAAATTAATCTTTAGTTGTGTTCAAGACTGGAAAGTATGACGCACAAAAAAAGCTGTACTTTAGAAAAGAACTTTAGCAGTTTGCTTGCAGTAAATATCTGTGGTTGAGAAAAAACTTTTGAGTAGTTGGTTCTCAGTCAAAGCTGTGGTTGAGAAAACACAAACCTAATCTAAGACCGGGAAAATAATTTTAAGTAGTTGATTCAGAGTACAAATCTGGGGTTGAGAAAAGATTTTGATCGTCAGACTCACTGATTGTCCCTGCGTTTGTGGTTGAAGATGATTTTTTTGAAGTCGCCAACATGTTTCTTTCAGCATGCGTTGATGTGAGGGTGGGGTGGCTAGGTAACCACATCCTTCTTGTGCTTGAATGGCTTTGGAGACAGTTACATCTCTGTTCCTGAAAGTTAAAAGCTGTAGGTTTTTATAAGATTTTTTTCCTGGAAGTAGACCCGAAAAAAATAGGGTTTTAGTTTTCTCTGATTGGTCAAATATTTCACATGCTGATGTTAATTTCTAACCAATAGACACTTTGGTTTAAATGCTGTGTTGTGTCGCGAAATCTTTTTGCCATGTTTATAAATATTGTCTGTTATTTGGTAAAAAAATAATGTTTTGGCATATTTTAATGTGATATGTATATGGGTATGTGATTGCGTTTGAAATAGGGTTTACTATAAATGTAAGTCATTTACAGCAAATGGTGAAACTCTAAGCTACTGATGAAGAAATTAAACACATTCATGATCAGCTGAAGCCATATCCTATAAATGAACATCAAACTATTCTATACGGCGTGTATACAACCTTCTTTCCACAACCTTTTCTGGCGCAAAAGTTCCAAAAATTGGTATTTGACAGTCTACATAATCGATTATATCCTGGAATATAAACTTCAATAAAAATGGTAAGATCGAAGTCCTACTGGTCGAAAATGAGTAAATCAATAAAAACATGGTGCAAGGAATATCAACATGGCGAGAAAGCAAAAATAACCAAATATAAAAAGAGTGAAATTCAGTCATTTGATTTACGTTCAAATCGTTTCCAAACAGCGTACCTGTATATAGTGGACCTCGTGACACCAGTGAAAAATCTTACTGATCCTTATTTCTCACTTTATCAATACTTGCTAACGTATAGAAGTACTTTAGGGATAGAAACGTGTCTGTCGATTTAAGGACACTTGATTTCACGTGGATATGCAAATTTGGAGTTCCCATCCATGTCGTTACAGACAGAGGTATTCAATTCGAATCAAAAATCGTTTTTTCGGATGATGAGTTTTCACAGACTGCAGACAGCATCCTACCATCCACAAAACAAATAGATTAATTGAACGGGCGTATCGAACTACAAAAACGGCAATCAGTGCCAGGAACAAATTGCGGTTATCTGCTCTGTTATCGTTCTCAGAATCAAAGAAACATCTAATGAGCTGAATTATTCCCCATTTACTGCTGTAAGAGGTGGTAACGCACAACCTCCCGGAATATTAATCAACACAAAGACAAGCACATTGGAATAGCAAATTCACAAATAAAGAATTTAGCTAAAGACATGCAGAAATTTGTGACCGACGATCTATCCAACGGACGTCTGCATTCTTTACCCAATTCATATGTCCCAAAAAGATGAAAATACTTGTAAATATTTTTGGTTACCAATATACAGTGTTTGGAAAGCCCTGGATGCATCGTACACTAGTCCATTTGAGGTGTAACGGGAGTGCTTGAAAGAAAGGTTTATTCTCTCATTTATGCGTCTCGCATTATGAGTTTTATTCTATTCATGATATAATAAAATCGATATTTCACGGACGGCACAGAATGGCTCAAAAGAAAAAGGATTGATAAATAAGCTTTGTTCTCAAAGAGACTTCTAAAATAGTACAATATGCACATAATTGTCGGAGTTAGCTCCTCCTCAGTTCCTTCAACAGGGGTCTCTCTTCCCTGGCTATAAATATTGGCTGACCCTTCGCCTCGAGCTCTCTTTTCCAGTGGTTATGAGATGGTAACAGGGGCCAAGATCAACCGCGATAAGTCTGTTGGCTTGCGGTTGGGTGCGTGGAATGGGATTTTCTCTTCCCGGACCTTTCCTCTGGACGGATGGGCCGGTCAAGATTCTCGGCGTCTGGTTCGGTCCTGATATACATACTTATACTTGATATGAAAAAATAATTTTACATACTGTAAGTAATCCTAATACATTTACTTGTTTTTAAAAAGAAATATAGTCTATCAAAAATTAAAAGTGAAAATTTTTTTAAATTGTGGTTAAATAAAACATATTCTAACCTACACATCCCCAAAAAATCTTTAAGTATACAAATAGAAAAAATGCCGTAAGAATTTTTTGCCGTTAACAATAAAATTAAAAAAAAAAACTCCGAGACGAGATGCATTTAACGGGTGTCAGAATTCGTTGAAAAATACATCCCTACCCATCCCTAAACATAACCCCTTTTTCGAATGTAACTGATACAACAAAAGTTATTGAAAATGAACACGCTACCACCCCTTGTCTGGATGAGTGGATTTCTCTGTATCCTTGGAAACAGTGAATTATGAATCTTTGCAGTACCTTTAAAACTCAGTAAATTTAAAAATAAGTTACTCCAAAATTCGCTTGAGGATGAAATGGAACTAACGTTTTTAATTTAATTACAAAATGAAGTTCGAAGCTTTTAGCTTCCATTTTTGAAACATGGTTATTACTGTGTAGCAAAAAAAAATTATTTTAAATGAGTTAATCTATAATATTAATGCTCTGTAAATTTACATTGAGTAAAAAATAAATAATAACATTTTGTAAAAATAAAAATATCTATAAGAACAACGGATTATATAGCTTACTATTCGTATATATATATATATATATATATATATATATATATATATATATATATATATATATATATATATATATATGTCCGACATGGAGAACTATATATGACATATATCTACATAGCAAAGCAGAGTGCAAGGAGAAACAAAAAGGAAAGATCTTACATGTATTATGGAGATACTCCTGACCTGGAGAAGTCATTTTTAGGACACCACATTCAGACGGCCCGTATTAATCTATATTCCAAAGGGAAATGGCACCATGTACTTGTAAGATGCAGGGAAGACAGATTTAGCCTCAGACAGGGCTCTTTCTCCTAGGCTAAAAGAAAGCGACCTTACCATTTGGTTGCTGTTCATGAACTGAAAAATTTGGTCACTGTATGAAGTGACATCATGAACCGGCTGTCATGTGACCCACATGACTTATCTTATGAGATAAATGTATACTGTATCTCTACAGAGGTATTACACCTTAAACAGAAACACTTTACAATAAAATTTTCTGATGAGGTGAATAATACCATTTCAATTAACAGACTAAAGCCTGTATTACTTTTGGAAATAAGACAGCTTGAGATTTTATCAAATCTCAGTCAGAATCAAAATACTCTCTGTCAAATTCCGAAGGACTTAATACAGACAAAAATAATGAATCTGATTTTGCAAGTATAATCAAATGGAAAAAATAAAATACATATTTTCACTATTAAAAATTATGCATAAAACACCCACAGTCGCATACAGGAAAATATAAATAATTTTACAAAACTCTCTTCTCTAGAGCTAAAATAAATGAATGAAAATAGATAAAGAGATCAAAATTTCAACATGTCTAATAAGAGAGAGTTTGACCAACCAATCAGAAATCTGTCACAAACAGGATGCAAGGCTGTGAGCCAATGAAAAGTGAGCGGAAAAAAAACAATGGAAAGAAATTAAAAAAAAACAACAAAAAAGAAATCAATAAATTAATTTTTTTAACCTCATAACCATCAGACAATATCAATCATCATCTTCTGTATCTGTGCATCCTGTTCTTTTATTATGCTTTCTTTTCAATAAGTAAAAATACATTCCCAAAAATAAACAGCTCCCAGTACACACCAAGAAAATTTCATTACAACCCCCTCACCATATTATAACAAATTAGCTAGAAAATGTAAATATAACAATAAGTGTGAAAAATCAAAATGTCTCATAAAGAAAATGTATGAAAATGATTCAAATTATTCATCGGTAGATATTTGTTGAGCTATACCATTTCTAATACAAGGCCATGCCATATTATTAAGCCCACAGGGAGAAACAAAATCTTTCCTAATTGTTTAAGAAAATCCCTAAAATGAAGTATTTAAGAGAATGGCATAAAAATGAAGAAATGGATTGAAATAAAATTTAAAAAAATGAAGTATTTTTTCTTAAAAGGAATTTAAAGCGTTTGTTGGTATTGCAAAGCAATGAACCAGTCAGGCATGCCACAGCTCATTAGATTGGTGATAATATTTTTGCCAAGAGCAGAAGCAGTTTCTACCCCTTAACAATATATTACCTCATGGAGTGTAACACGTTAATCAATCACAGCTATGATTTTATATAATATTTTGTGACCAGATATGCTAAATAATTTGCCATTTTTAGTACTGGTTGATTGGCTAAATTTCCCCTTTGATTTTTTAATTGCAAATTGTATTATTAAAGCACATTTCATTTTAAAGTCAAAGGGATTTTACAATTTATATTTCAGGTTACAAGTGTAACTAAGTCAGAGTAAAATATGATAGAATTTTGTGTCTCTAGATGGAAAATTGGAATAGCAAAAGATACCTTAATAAAACTAAGGTACTAAGAAAATTTTGTTAGAAGCAAAGAAAAGAGTGCTGAACTGCGATGTAATATCAGTTTTTCTATATGGCTGTGAATGCTGGACATTTTCCTCACAGATGAAAAAGAGACTTGATGCAACAGAGACATGGTTCTACATAAGGATGCTGAGAATACCATGGACAGAACATATGAGTAATGAGGAAATTGTAAGGAAAATTCAAACAAAAAAGACACATTTAGAATCAAAAAGAGATAGCTGAAATGTTTGAACATATAATAAAGAAAGAGTGCTTGGAGAATTTGACACACACAGGACACATTTAATTCAAAAGGGATATGGGGAGGCAGCAGGCTATCTACTTGACAAGTGTGTATAATAAATGTTAGAACAGATGGTAGGAGGCATGGTAGAAAGACAAAACTTACTTGGAGCTACAAAGGATAGGAAGTTGTGGAGAGCCATGCTTGCCGACATCCTGAAGTGACACTGCATATAGAAGAAGAAGAAGAAGAAGAAGAAGAAGAAGAAGAAGAAGAAGAAGAAGAAGAAGAAGAAGAAGAAGAAGAAGAAGAGCACTGGTTATCAAAAATGAATACTGACATTTTAATGGGATGTACAATTGTACAAGGATCGGCTGAAAAGTTCATACGCTGAAGAACTGCTGCTAGATTTGTGAAATCATGCATGCATTAATTTCAACCCTTCTTATTAATAACTGCATTATTTCTTTCCAGGTAAACTGACATCTAACTGTTCAAAGATTTCAAAAGTAATTAGTAGGGACGTCTCTTAGAAATGGACAAAATTTGCCATCATGGTGTTATCAAGTACCTGCAGAAAAAAGATTTATCCCGCAAGGGCATTCATGCTGATATGGATGCTACATTAGGAGATGACATTCTTGCTTTATCAAGCGTGCAAAAGTGGGTAGCTGAATGTAGGAAGGGAAGAGAGTGTCTTGAACATGATCCAATGTCTGGATGTCCTGTAACTGCCACCACCAAGTAAAACATAGTGATGGATGACATGCAATTGTCTATAAATCAAGTAGCCAATACCATTAACAGGCTGATCCCATCACAGGAAAATCTGACATTGTTTGCGGCAGATCTAGCTGTTTTCTTTGAAATTTCCTCATCAAACCATGAGTGTCGGATTCTTCGCTTTGAGCCAGTGACAAATAGGCAATCCTGTCCAAGGAATGCTAAGGTTGTTTCATCTTCAGGGGATGGTGATGTCTTCTGTTTTTTAGGATGCAAAAGGGACACACAGTCAATTAAGAGTGCTATGCTCTTGGGTCTTGTACAGAGTGAACATCACTGTAAAAAAACAAATATTCAAATTTTCGATACAATGAGAATTATCATTAACATAAGATTTAGTTAGATTTAAATTACAAGTTTAAGGATTGTGTAACTGTGTTGAATCACATTTGAAATTTACATAGAAACAGAAAATTTAATTCTTAGGTTCAAAAAGGTACGAAGCATCTGTCTGCAAATGAATTGATTCACTTATTATATAAAGTAGAGTCATAATATAAAAACCACTTTTTGTTTTCAAGTCATTTATCAAGAAACCACCATTCACTGCCGATAGATGAATATTTTGTATATTCAGTGCAGTCTTGTTTAAATATTTCATTAAAAAATTCTTATAAAATCCTACAGCTTTTAACAGGGATGCGACTTTCTCTAAACTGTTCAAACACAAGAAATATGTGGCTACATAGCAACCCCACCCCCAACACATGCTGAAAGAAACATGTTGGTGACTTCAAACAAACCATCTCCAACAACAACTGCAGAGATGCTTAGTGAGGCTGACGATCAAAATCTTTTTTCAACCACAGATTTTTACACTGAATCAACTACTTAAAATTATTTTCCCTATCTCAGCTTGGGTTGTGAACGAACTATTTAACTTTTTTCTCAACCACAGCATTGACTGTGAACCAAAAGAAAATGATACTCCACAAAGAACATAAAAAAATATTGTATTATTTTTGTGCTTTGAACTTTAAATATATGACTGTACTTTGAAGAAAACTTTTTTTTCTAAGCAAGTATTGTATTGGAATGTTGCTCACTATTTCAATTTTTTTTTGCAACTGGTATATTGCACTCAAATCGAACTTTGACATAATGGTAATTTTTTTAAAATCATTTCACACCAAGTAAGGTAACAATGCCACTAGAACGAGGTGAGGTTACATGGAGTGAAAGTGAAAAAGAATGAGAAGATGGAAAAGGGGGAGGATTGGGGAAAGGTCAAAAAAGGAACGAGGTTCAAGAAAATAGAAGATGGCGATTGATGTTGCATTTAAATATTTGAAGATTGTAGTTATCAGGGAAGCAAGAAATCAAAGGGAGTTCCACAGGTGGGAAGTGTGAGAGAAAAATTGTTAGAGAAGTTGTATTTGCATCTAGCTAGTTCAACAGCAAAAACTTAAATTTACGTGGTCTGAGAACCAGGAAGGAAATCTCATCCGAGCAGTTGCCATGTAAATATTTGTAGAAAGGTCAGAGGGAAGCCATGTCAGAGAGCTCCAATTCCTATTGGGTTTGCTATAGTCAGATGTGCAAATATTCTTGGGAAAGGTATGAATCAACATACAGTGGCCTAATAAAAGTTTTTAGCCACGAGAAATAAACTACATCCAATTTCAAAATTTAATTATGTAATCCCAACTCAACATAAATAAACAGTATTTGGAACTAGTATGGAGTAAGTCCTCAATTTGCTAGTTTTAGTGCTTGTGTTCAATTTTTCAAGGATTTGATAAAATTATCAACAGTCGTCTGATCCATATTTTGTCAGTCCTTTACCAATGTTTCTTTAAGGGTTGCCACTGACATGATTTTGGATGCACGCTCTCAAAGTTTTTGGTCAAGGTGCTCCCAGCCATGCTCTATTGGATTCATGTCAGGACTTTGGGCTACCCATGGCAGTGACTTGATTTCTTGCGATTACTTCCTGACCTTTGCTACTTTGCTCGTATGACATTCAGTGTTCTGTTCCAAGTCTCATTGGGATTTCTCCAAACATAAACCTGTCTTGAATTCAAATATTGGTAGAATTTACTTTCATCTGATCAAATAACAGACTCCCAAAATTCATAATCTTTGCTCTCGAATTCTCTTGCCCCATCCATATGCCTGTTCCTGTTAATCTCTGAAATCAAGGGCTTCTTTCTTGCAACACTTCTTTGATAGCCTACCTTTTTCAGAGTCTTTCTCACCGCATATAGCAATATTTCCATATTGTTGGCAACATTTCCATGTTGTTGGTGACATCTTGGACGCTCTGACGATAGTTTCTGATGATTTCCGTGTTCAGCGCCTTTTCATTCCCTCAGAAACGATGCTTGGTCTTCCTGAACTTTGTTCCACACAACAATAGCTTTCTTCATTAAATCTTTTGACAATATTATTACCTGTTCAATGATTTACCTGGAAAAACCTAGCAAGATATAGGTCAACTATCGTTCATAGATGACAGTAGCTTGATACTAACACAGTATTGTCTGAAAAAAAAGAAGAGACATTATTACACAAGCCAAAATTGTTGTAATCAAGGGTGACTAAAAACTTATTATAGCTCACTGTAGTCTCACCCCAGCTTAATTAGTAAAACTTGTATCATGAAACCATTATTATCTCAAACAAAAAAGATTCTTACAATCTAAAAATATTTGGAAAAAAGTTCACCAACTAAGCACTTGTAGGGATACAAAAAGCGATTATCTCCCTTTGGTCAAGACGAAGTCATGTGGGTCAAGTTATGCTTGCTAGTGATGTCATTTCACAGAGTGAAGAAAGTGATTAGTCAATCAGTTTCCAGGGGCCAAATCGGGCAGTTGCTTTTTAGTATGGATGAGGCTAAATCTGTCTCCCCTAGCCAGATGACATATAGTGCAACTTACAAACACATGGCACCATTTCCCTTTGGGAATATATTTTAGCAGATATAGAAACTATCACCAGATCACAGTTCTCAATTTGGGAAAAACCCATGACTTACCATTTTCCTGATTGCGGAATATGTCCTTGCTAGTGACATAGTAGATAAATCCAGCCTGCTTTAATCTGAAATCCTAAATATGCATTCTCCAGAAACACAGAAGAATCATCTGGGAATCAGTTGGGAAATATTACAAGTAAGACCCTATCATTCCATACCTTTTCACAGTGTTTGTTGTAGAGACACGTGTTATAATTTCTCTGCATGGGACAAATGTAATATATGTATATAATTTTGTATATGACTTTGTGGTATAAAACTTTGTGAACAAATCATGTTTGTCATTTCTTTTCTTCCAGCTATTTCATCCCATCTGTGAAATGAGGTGTTATTATATAATGGATATAATAATGTCGATAATGGGTGTGGGGAATGCAAATGAGAGAATATTTACTTTCTTCCATAGCTCACCCATTAACTGGTGATTTACCCAATATGATGCAATATTATTAACCCCCATTACAGTAAATGTAAGCACAGTTACATGTGTCAACATATAAAATGAAGAAAGCCTCAAATATGTAAAGATAATGGTGTTAATTATATGGAAGAAATAGTGCTTTGTAGCAGAACACCTACTCTATCCAATGGTATGTGATGCAGTTTCTATAGAAATAAATAGGTAATAGGAGGCATTACTTTCGGAGCATCTGTTGTTTGATTAAATCCTACAGCAGAGCTTTCTTTTTCATAACTTGAATATATACCCACTGGGAAAAAATTGGCTAACTAGAAAATAGCAAAATATTTATCTTTTAATAGTTTTAACAACAAATCATTGGTAAAAAGATTAGCAAGAAATAAAGAAAGGGATAAAGTAATTTAAGCTTATAGCCTCTTGACATCTTTTTTTTCCATATAGCTAAATTATAATTATAAACTTCTCATTTTGGGAAGTAAAAATTTCAATGAAATATGTTGGAAAATTTCCAAGTTTTTATCTGAAATTAAGATAATATGAACAAAATGGCCGCAATATATGGAAAAAGAAGGTGTCAGTTAAACCCATATTTTGAACATATCTGCTATTTGTTTAACCCACATCCTCTGGATGTTCTTTTTTCCATATATCTAAAATAAATAAAAATAATGTCTAAAATAAACTATAATTTTAGAAAGGGAAAATTTCAATGAAATATGTTGGATAATTTCCAAGTTTTCCTCTAAAATCAAGAAAATCTTAACTTTAAGCAAAATGGCTATAATACATGGAAAAAAGAACTTTGTTTAGCAGTATATGGGTCATTTAATGCTGAAATTAAATTTTCTTGGGAGAATTAGTCATTTCTTTTACAAAATTGTATTGCAGGTAATATTTTTCCTTACAGAAATGTATTGGTAGCAATTTTCATTTTTTTTAGGTTTTTACAAAAATTTATTGCCGGTAATGTTTTTATTATGAGAATGTATTGCTGGAATAGTCAGAATATTTCCTAAAATTTTAAAAGCAAAGATTCTATTCAAAGGTTTTTTAAGCTGATTGAATATGAACAAAGACAGAAGATTCAAATGACTGAAATATTTAGTTTAAAAAAGCAATAATAAATCCATAAAAATTACTAAATCAAAGTATATTAGTGTTATGGTCCAGGTCCTTGTACCACGGTGATGGTTCAAGGTAGAACCAATGAAGAATAACTCGAACACATGTATGGAATAACACAGATATATATTACAAATAGAATATATGTACAAAAGAGTAGAAGTGTTAGTAATAATAATCAGGTTAGGTTAGAGAGAACTATGTTGTCTCGAAGTATCACTATTCCAATGTCTTATAGTAATCGTCTGACGCGACTGTCTCTGACTGACTCAGAACTCTGACTCATGCTGTCACTCTCTGTCTGTTGCTTCCTCTTGAGGTGCAGTATTTATGGGGTACGGACTAGTCCATTACTATTATGGGTAGGTTCTCAAAACAATTAGCAAACACTGTCTGACTTTAATATAGAAGACAAAATAAAATTGGTATTAACCAACGAAAATTTGGTAAACTTTTCAGGATATAAATATTTATTGTTCTGATGCATTTTCATCTTTGATATCTTAACTTCATGAATTGAAGTGCAGTACTTGATTGGTAGCTAGCTTTCATTATTTTACTGTTGAATTTGCTACATGTAACTATAAGTCCTAGTCTTGTAGAATCGTCCGTATTTTTCCACTCACCCCGTTTAAAGGTGGAATATTCCATAAGAGCTAGTTTCAACCAATCAACACCACACATTGTGAAACTCGGCTTATTATTGGTCGAGACGCCCCCAGGATATTTTTGCCGCCAAAAGCGCTGGGAGCCGATCCAATCTTCGCAGAGTAAATAAAAGGACAATTCTCAGTCCAATTCACCAGTTGGCAATTCACTCTCAGAGAAATTTCTACAGAGATCCACGCGTGTCTACATCTTGACTTAAAGGACTTTTCGCGTGTCAACACCTGACTCAACCTTCAACCTCTTTCTCTCTCTCTCTCTCTCTGAAACCTTTGTACATTTCTAAAAAAGTGTTATCTACACTACTAAACAGAAACTACTACTTAAGCATTAATATAAAAAATACAGTCCAAGGTGGATAACTCTGCCAAAACAAAAACATACAAAATTCAGCAAAAAATCTCACAACTACATTACTTTAAAATTTATCTCTCGATAAATTTTCCTTAAATTTTTATGTGAACACTTTTCCTAAACAAAGGAACATTCATGAACTTTGAGCTCGTAAAATACTTAATTCAACTTTTCTTCAAACATTCAAGTATTTCAACTGAAACACAACTTTTTCAAAAATTGTATTGTAATTTATTTGTACATAAATATTCAATGTTTGTTTCAAATTGAATTCACGACTACCTTTGTTTCTTTGTTCAATATTGCCTTTGAGATTTATTCCATTTGTATTGTCTACGCTAAAATTGTTGTGATTAATATGAAGAACATGCTTTTCACGTTTATTATCACAAACCTAAAACCCTTCTGATTACACACTGATTCATAGCAATCCCAACAGTCTAATAGTTTCTTCTTCCCTTGCACTTCTCGCTTGTGAGACTTTCTTCTGGCATCTTGTTTTTCTGTCAACTATGATCCTTAAAAATTTGAATGTAATACCAATCATCATCTTCTGTCTCCTTGTTATTTTATTGTTCTCTCTTCTCATTAATGTTTTTTTCACATACACTTTCACACTCAGTAACCCCTCGCATCTTAGTGGCTTTATCACCTTGTTTGCTATGAAATGATTAAAAAAAAGAAAAGAAATTTGTGGACCTAGTGATTCTTGATAAAATTCAAAGAAGAATCTGCAATATCATTGGTTCTGACCTGGCATCTCAGCTTCAGTCCTTTTCCTACTGCTGTAATGTAGCTTCCCTGTGCTTTTTCTATAAATACTTTCATGGTAATTGTTTTTGATGAATTTCTGCTGTGGTGCGTAGACTTTATGAATTAAAGTGCAGTACTAGATTGTCAACAAGGTCTCTTCGTTTTACAATTAAATTGGTTAGATGTGACCATAAGTTCTATGCTATCAGTTTCTTTTCTTGCACTTCTAGCTTGTGGGACTCTCTTCCAGCTTCTTGCTTTCCAGCCAACTTTGATCTTCAAAAATTTAAATGCAATGTCAATTGTTATCTACTGGATTCGTGATAAGTCTTCTTTTATTGTTCTCTCTCCTTAATAATGTTTTGTTTTTGTTACTCTTTCCCACTCAGTAACCCTTTGCATCTTAGTGGCTTTATTGCCTTGCTTAGTATGAAATGATTAAAAAAAACAATAGAAAAAAGAAGTGCAACAGTTTTTATTCATAAATAAATCCAAAAGTTACCATCTAGAGAAAATCCTGTTTGACTGATAGTTGATATACGGGCCATGTACTTTCAGGACATGGTTGATCATCGCACATTACAATGTCGTATTTTTTTGTAGCTCTGAGCAATGTTTGACATATCATGAAATCAAACAAGAATACCAGCCAAGCTAATGCCTAGTCAGTCTCATTATTTGTACTTGTCAGTTATAGAAATAAAAAAAGTTTGTATAAATTGTTAAATTATATTAAATAATACTATTTTTATTTCTATTCCCAGTTTTAATTTTTTTTAAATATGCAAGAAATCACATTGTCTTGATTATTGTTTTCCAATAAAACTAATTAACAGAATTTTTACAGCAGAGTTGTTGAAAAACAAAAATAAAGAACTTCAGAATCATGTTTTTGTTGATGTTTGTGAAACTGTTTCCTTTAAAAAATGTTATTCTTCATAATCTTTCAAGCACCGCTTTTGTTCGGTTTTACTTGGTATGACTGAATTTTGAAATAAAAAGAAATTTGTTTCTTGCCAGATTAACAGTGTTGTATTAATCCACGGCACTAGATGGAGCACTTCAAACCCCTCACTTTTTGCTGGAGTTGAGACCAAAGCAGAAGACTAATTTTGCCTTTTTGGCTTCAATCTATAACAGCAGATGTGCAGGTGGTGTAATGGAGAGTGGTTTGAAATGCAAAATCAAAGACTAGATTTCAAATTCTAGTCAAGTTAATTACATTGTCTTATGTGCAAATAATCTTGGGGAAGGTATGAATCCATATCTTCCCACCAGCTATGGATTAAATAGTAGGACTTTTATCCAGAAAATTCAGTTTTATTCTCAAAAAGTAGTTAATGAAATATTTACTTGCAAAAAGAATTCTTACAATCTAAAAAATAAATTTCAGCTAAAGTGTTGATAAACCATAAAAAAAGCAAATCAATAAATAAATCAATCTTTATTGTTACATTCACAGCATTTCAGCCTTTGTACACTCCTGCCTTCTTCAGGTGATATTTGTTTGAATTTCAACATACAGATTGAATAGTCAATCTGCATATTGGTGTTTCTGAAGATTGATTTGATGATGTTTGTGTAGACATTCTTCCCATGTTTATTTCCTGAAATGGGCTGACATATAACTTTCATATTCCTGGGTCACTTAGTAAATCACACAGAATATGTCCCATTTCTTCAACAAATAGCCATATTGACTTATCCAATGTATCACATAGTGGTCAGACAGGTTACAATGTTGTCCTGTAAAAATGTCCAGATAAGTTACAATGTCATCCTGTAAAAAATGTCCAAAAGAATTAGCTGGACTCATGTGGGAACAAAAGTCTCAGAAGACAGTCCCAGTCAAAGAAAATGCAATTTTTTCCATCAAATCAATGAGCATATTTTAATAAATCCTACCTGTGAAGTAGGTTATTTTGTTAGTTGTTAACATGATATCAAATTTGAAACTATATTTAAAAGCTTTATAAAACTTATAGGCATAACATAAATATAATTGAAAAAGAAATAGGTCACATTATCTCATAACTAACCAAATTTTTTATTGCCTTAGCAAACCGGATAAAAAGAACACAAAATGAGGTTAAGGAAGAAGATGAACGTCTGCAAGAAAGGAAACAAGGCATACCCTAACATCCTCTAGCTAAAAAAGAAAA
This sequence comes from Acanthosepion esculentum, assembly GCA_964036315.1. Taxonomy (NCBI): domain Eukaryota; kingdom Metazoa; phylum Mollusca; class Cephalopoda; order Sepiida; family Sepiidae; genus Acanthosepion; species Acanthosepion esculentum. Next base: position 119,074,387 of record OZ038482.1, on the reverse strand, counting down.
AATAGATTTTTTTGTACTCTTTTCTTTATGTACTCCTTTGGAAACACAATTTAGTAGTCATTAGCTAAAGTTCTTTGGAAGACAAGTGAGGTAATACAACATTAACAGGCTTTAAAAAAAAGTATGTAATTTGGTTACAAGTAAGACTCCATAAAAATTAATAAAGTGATAATAAATTTTCTACTTGGAGTGAAATCAGAGTTCATGCCTCCTCACTTGTGCTACTTGCCCCAGCTTTCCCTACTGAATTCTGATCTATCTGCAGAATATAAAAATCATATAAATATTAACATATATTTATTAGTTTTGGCCTTACCACTTGAGTAATATCTGCTGGGTTTCGAGTTCACACCAGACCCTCAAGTGAAACTTATATCAACCAATCTGTACCAGCCAATATTCAATCAACACATTCCAGGCAATATTTGCAAGGGAAAGGTGAACAATTTACATAAGTGCATTAATGTATCACGTTCAGCGATAACTGAAGATTTGATTAAAAACCAGCAGTTTGTCTGGTCATATCTTGGAAATGTTTTTAGTGCTGACTAAGGCTTATTATGATTTTCATTTGAAGGTTTTGGAATTAGTATATATTAAGTCCTACCAGACATCTCTTTGTAAGCCAAAGAAGTGATTGGTGGGATTAAAGGTAGTCAGCCTTTAATGTCATATTATTTGTTTGCATGTAACATTATTCTGGGATTGTATATTTTTAGTTGCTGTGTGTATATATTTTTTTACTCTGATGAGAAGGACTGATAAACTAGTTTAGCTGTTATTATTCATTATATTTTGGTATCACCATTTTAAGGTAATATATATTTTTCATAGCCCTTTTTTTTAGATGAATTGGTTCTGTTTCGCTATAAATGGCCTTTTAAGGTCTGTTTTTATTGCTCTAATTAAAAATAACTGACAGATTCTTTCTATATATCAACTGTTTTCTTCATCTCTTTTACTGGGGACCAAACACTGCAGGATTCATATGGAATAAAACAATTAAAATGTTTTAGAATGGTGCAGATCTTTTTATCATAAGCAATGTAAAGGAAGTAAGAAAGTATAAACCAAAGATTGGTATTGAAATTTGGGAACAGTTTGCTTCTGCTAGTACTGCCAACCAAATTCTCTGTGTACTAGTAACAGATAGTTCTCAGATTCATCAGGAGAGAATTCAGTCTCTTTTGAGGTCTGCCTCCATACTGGCCCCTTCCACTGACCTGAGGCATGACTACTTGGTTCAATTGGTTTACTTATTCATTTAGGGATCATTTCTCCAGCCAACTTTCATCATTTCTTTTGACTCGTACCCAATGGGATGACTTCTCTGTTGCTTTTTGGATATTCTTTACGGCTCAACTTATGTTTTTTTTCTGTTTTGATTCTAATGGACTCTAACCATCCCACAAATGCACACCTATGTATCCTTTGCCACCAGCCACAACAGAGAAACATTTACCTTACCATCCCACATTCTATTCTTACGAGGCCCCATTTTATCCTACTTCTTATGCTTATAAAATACAAAATCTAACTTAAATCTTATCTACTAGATGCCCTTTTTACCTTATGAAAAGCTCCCATTCACCAAACCCTTTAGATTTCATAATAATAGAATGGAACTTTCTAGAAATCTCTAGAAACTTCTACTGGATTCTAGAGGGTACAAAAAAACATATAAACAAGAGTTTGTACCAACTAGCCAGTTGACCTCCTGAACCCACAGCCACGATATTGAGATCGACTTTGGTCCGTTTGATTCATGAACAAAGCTTTGACCGAAAGAAGTTCCAACAGTCCTCAAAAAGAAAAGGTTATCGGTAAATACATTACCTTTTATTCCTTGATATTATTGACCAAACTCCTTTGTTTTATATACATGTGAATATCCAACTATTTTTCTAAGAAAATAATATTATTCTTTGACTAGCGACGAATTCCCATCCGTTGCCTTAATCTTAACGGTATAAGGATTTCCTCTCCCACTCCCTCATATAGCTACACGTTAAGCCCCACTACTTTCTGGGCTCTCACACACTTATTAACTGTTAGCATTTCCTATCTATATTGTTTAAACCTTAGCCCTACTGTTTATAAAAAATATTTTATTATATATTAAATAAAACGCACTTTTCGTTATTACATGTAATCTTTTTCTTCAACTTTTATTTTCTAAGAATCTGTTTCATCTTATTTTTGTGTTGTGCCAGCCGTAACACTATGTATCCCCTGTAAGGGAAATATTTAGCATGCCACCTTACATGCTATGTATCCTCTGTAGCCAACCATAACAGGGAAATATTTAGCCTGCCACCCCATGTCCAATGTATCCTTTGCAGTCAACTTCAACAGGGAAATATATAGCCTGCCACCCAACATCCTATGTATCTACTGTAGCCAACTTTACCAGGGAAATGTTTAGCCTGTCTCCTCACATCAAATGTATTGTTTGCAATCAACCTCAGTAGGCAAATATTTAGACTGCCACCCAAAATCCTATATATCCCCTGTAGCCAAGCTCAACAGAGAAATGTTGAGCCTGGCAGCCAACATCCTATGTATCATTGCTGTCAACTTAAACAGAGAAATATTTAAACTACCACCCCACATAATATATATTCCCTGTAGCCGATTTAAACAGGGACATATTTAACCTACCATCTCATATCCTATGTAACTTTATCGTCAACTTCAACAGGGAATATGTTTAGACTTCCACCCCAAATCCTATGTATTCCCTATAGCCAAACCAAACAGGGAAATGTTTAGATTACCATCCCACATCCTATGTATCTTTGCAGTCAACTTCAACAGGGAAATATATGTATATTCTGCCACCCCTCATCCTATGTATGTCCTGTAGCAAACATCACCAGGGAAATGTTTAGCCTGCCACCCGACATCCAATGTATCCTTTACCATCAACTTCAATAGGCAAATATGTAGACTGCCACTCCACATCTTATGTATTCCCTGTAGCTAACCTAAACTGGGAAATATTTAGCCTACCATCTCAATCTTATATATCTTTGCAATCAACTTCAACAGGGAAATATTTAGACTGCCATCCCATATCCTATATATCTCCTGTAGCCAACCTAAACAGGAAAATTAGCCTGCCACCATATATTCTATATATCTCCTGTAGGCAACCTTAAGAGGGAAATTAGCCCACCACTGCATATCCTATATATCTCCTGTAGCCAACCTAAACAGGAAAATTAGCCAGCCACTCCATATCCTATATATTTCCTGTAGCCAACCTAAACAGGAAAATTAGCCAGCCACTCCATATCCTATATATTTCCAGTAGCCAACCTAAACAGGAAAATTAGCCAGCCACTCCATATCCTATATATTTCCTGTAGCCAACATAAACAGGAAAATTAGCCTGCCACCCCATATTCTATATATCTCCTGTAGGCAACCTTAACAGGGAAATTAGCCCACCACTGCATATCCTATATATCTCCTGTAGCCAACCTAAACAGGAAAATTAGCCAGCCACTCCATATCCTATATATTTCCTGTAGCCAACCTAAACAGGAAAATTAGCCAGCCACTCCATATCCTATATATTTCCAGTAGCCAACCTAAACAGGAAAATTAGCCAGCCACTCCATATCCTATATATTTCCTGTAGCCAACCTAAACAGGAAAATTAGCCAGCCACTCCATATCCTATATATTTCCTGTAGCCAACCTAAACAGGAAAATTAGCCAGCCACTCCATATCCTATATATTTCCTGTAGCCAACCTAAACAGGAAAATTAGCCAGCCCATCCATATCCTATATATTTCCTGTAGCCAACCTAAACAGGAAAATTAGCCAGCCACTCCATATCCTATATATTTCCTGTAGCCAACCTAAACAGGAAAATTAGCCAGCCACTCCATATCCTATATATTTCCTGTAGCCAACCTAAACAGGAAAGTTAGCCAGCCCATCCATATCCTATATATTACCTGTAGCCAACCTAAACAGGAAAATTAGCCAGCCACTCCATATCCTATATATTTCCTGTAGCCAACCTAAACAGGAAAATTAGCCAGCCCATCCATATCCTATATATTTCCTGTAGCCAACATAAACAGGAAAATTAGCCAGCCACTCCATATCCTATATATTTCCTGTAGCCAACCTAAACAGGAAAATTAGCCAGCCACTCCATATCCTATATATTTCCTGTAGCCAACATAAACAGGAAAATTAGCCAGCCACTCCATATCCTATATATTTCCTGTAGCCAACCTAAACAGGAAAATTAGCCAGCCACTCCATATCCTATATATTTCCTGTAGCCAACCTAAACAGGAAAATTAGCCAGCCACTCCATATCCTATATATTTCCTGGAGCCAACCTAAACAGGAAAATTAGCCAGCCACTCCATATCCTATATATTTCCTGTAGCCAACCTAAACAGGAAAATTAGCCAGCCACTCCATATCCTATATATTTCCTGTAGCCAACCTAAACAGGAAAATTAGCCAGCCACTCCATATCCTATATATTTCCTGGAGCCAACCTAAACAGGAAAATTAGCCAGCCACTCCATATCCTATATATTTCCTGTAGCCAACCTAAACAGGAAAATTAGCCAGCCACTCCATATCCTATATATTTCCTGTAGCCAACCTAAACAGGAAAATTAGCCAGCCACTCCATATCCTATATATTTCCTGTAGCCAACCTAAACAGGAAAATTAGCCAGCCACTCCATATCCTATATATTTCCTGTAGCCAACATAAACAGGAAAATTAGCCAGCCACTCCATATCCTATATATTTCCTGTAGCCAACCTAAACAGGAAAATTAGCCAGCCACTCCATATCCTATATATTTCCTGTAGCCAACCTAAACAGGAAAATTAGCCAGCCCATCCATATCCTATATATTTCCTGTAGCCAACCTAAACAGGAAAATTAGCCAGCCACACCATATCCTATATATTTCCTGTAGCCAACCTAAACAGGAAAATTAGCCAGCCACTCCATATCCTATATATTTCCTGTAGCCAACATAAACAGGAAAATTAGCCAGCCACTCCATATCCTATATATTTCCTGTAGCCAACCTAAACAGGAAAATTAGCCAGCCACTCCATATCCTATATATTTCCTGTAGCCAACCTAAACAGGAAAATTAGCCAGCCACTCCATATCCTATATATTTCCTGTAGCCAACATAAACAGGAAAATTAGCCAGCCACTCCATATCCTATATATTTCCTGTAGCCAACCTAAACAGGAAAATTAGCCAGCCACTCCATATCCTATATATTTCCTGTAGCCAACCTAAACAGGAAAATTAGCCAGCCCATCCATATCCTATATATTTCCTGTAGCCAACCTAAACAGGAAAATTAGCCAGCCACACCATATCCTATATATTTCCTGTAGCCAACCTAAACAGGAAAATTAGCCAGCCACTCCATATCCTATATATTTCCTGTAGCCAACCTAAACAGGAAAATTAGCCAGCCCATCCATATCCTATATATTTCCTGTAGCCAACCTAAACAGGAAAATTAGCCAGCCACTACATATCCTATATATTTCCTGTAGCCAACCTAAACAGGAGAATTAGCCAGCCCATCCATATCCTATATATTTCCTGTAGCCAACATAAACAGGAAGATTAGCCAGCCACTCCATATCCTATATATTTCCTGTAGCCAACCTAAACAGGAAAATTAGCCAGCCACTCCATATCCTATATGTTTCCTGTAGCCAACCTAAACAGGAAAATTAGCCAGCCCATCCATATCCTATATATTTCCTGTAGCCAACCTAAACAGGAAAATTAGCCAGCTACTCCATATCCTATATATTTCCTGTAGCCAACATAAACAGGAAAATTAGCCAGCCCATCCATATCCTATATATTTCCTGTAGCCAACCTAAACAGGAAAATTAGCCAGCCACTCCATATCCTATATATTTCCTGTAGCCAACCTAAACAGGAAAATTAGCCAGCTACTCCATATCCTATATATTTCCTGTAGCCAACCTAAACAGGAAAATTAGCCAGCCACTCCATATCCTATATATTTCCTGTAGCCAACCTAAACAGGAAAATTAGCCAGCCACTCCATATCCTATATATTTCCTGTAGCCAACCTAAACAGGAAAATTAGCCAGCCACTCCATATCCTATATATTTCCTGTAGCCAACCTAAACAGGAAAATTAGCCAGCCACTCCATATCCTATATATTTCCTGTAGCCAACATAAACAGGAAAATTAGCCAGCCACTCCATATCCTATATATTTCCTGTAGTCAACCTAAACAGGAAAATTAGCCAGCCACTCCATATCCTATATATTTCCTGTAGCCAACCTAAACAGGAAAATTAGCCAGCCACTCCATATCCTATATATTTCCTGGAGCCAACCTAAACAGGAAAATTAGCCAGCCACTCCATATCCTATATATTTTCTGTAGCCAACCTAAACAGGAAAATTAGCCAGCCACTCCATATCCTATATATTTCCTGTAGCCAACCTAAACAGGAAAATTAGCCAGCCACTCCATATCCTATATATTTCCTGGAGCCAACCTAAACAGGAAAATTAGCCAGCCACTCCATATCCTATATATTTCCTGTAGCCAACCCTAACAGGAAAATTAGCCAGCCACTCCATATCCTATATATTTCCTGTAGCCAACATAAACAGGAAAATTAGCCAGCCACTCCATATCCTATATATTTCCTGTAGCCAACCTAAACAGGAAAATTAGCCAGCCACTCCATATCCTATATATTTCCTGTAGCCAACCTAAACAGGAAAATTAGCCAGCCACTCCATATCCTATATATTTCCTGGAGCCAACATAAACAGGAAAATTAGCCCGCCACTCCATATCCTATATATTTCCTGTAGCCAACCTAAACAGGAAAATTAGCCAGCCACTCCATATCCTATATATTTCCTGTAGCCAACATAAACAGGAAAATTAGCCAGCCCATCCATATCCTATATATTTCCTGTAGCCAACCTAAACAGGAAAATTAGCCAGCCACTCCATATCCTATATATTTCCTGTAGCCAACCTAAACAGGAAAATTAGCCAGCCACTCCATATCCTATATATTTCCTGTAGCCAACCTAAACAGGAAAATTAGCCAGCCCATCCATATCCTATATATTTCCTGTAGCCAACCTAAACAGGAAAATTAGCCAGCCACTACATATCCTATATATTTCCTGTAGCCAACCTAAACAGGAAAATTAGCCAGCCCATCCATATCCTATATATTTCCTGTAGCCAACCTAAACAGGAAAATTAGCCAGCCACTCCATATCCTATATATTTCCTGTAGCCAACCTAAACAGGAAAATTAGCCAGCCACTCCATATCCTATATATTTCCTGTAGCCAACCTAAACAGGAAAATTAGCCAGCCCATCCATATCCTATATATTTCCTGTAGCCAACCTAAACACGAAAATTAGCCAGCCACTCCATATCCTATATATTTCCTGTAGCCAACCTAAACAGGAAAATTAGCCAGCCACTCCATATCCTATATATTTCCTGTAGCCAACCTAAACAGGAAAATTAGCCAGCCCATCCATATCCTATATATTACCTGTAGCCAACCTAAACAGGAAAATTAGCCAGCCACTCCATATCCTATATATTTCCTGTAGCCAACCTAAACAGGAAAATTAGCCAGCCCATCCATATCCTATATATTTCCTGTAGCCAACATAAACAGGAAAATTAGCCAGCCACTCCATATCCTATATATTTCCTGTAGCCAACCTAAACAGGAAAATTAGCCAGCCACTCCATATCCTATATATTTCCTGTAGCCAACATAAACAGGAAAATTAACCAGCCACTCCATATCCTATATATTTCCTGTAGCCAACATAAACAGGAAAATTAGCCAGCCACTCCATATCCTATATATTTCCTGTAGCCAACCTAAACAGGAAAATTAGCCAGCCACTCCATATCCTATATATTTCCTGTAGCCAACCTAAACAGGAAAATTAGCCAGCCACTCCATATCCTATATATTTCCTGGAGCCAACCTAAACAGGAAAATTAGCCAGCCACTCCATATCCTATATATTTCCTGTAGCCAACCTAAACAGGAAAATTAGCCAGCCACTCCATATCCTATATATTTCCTGTAGCCAACCTAAACAGGAAAATTAGCCAGCCACTCCATATCCTATATATTTCCTGGAGCCAACCTAAACAGGAAAATTAGCCAGCCACTCCATATCCTATATATTTCCTGTAGCCAACCTAAACAGGAAAATTAGCCAGCCACTCCATATCCTATATATTTCCTGTAGCCAACATAAACAGGAAAATTAGCCAGCCACTCCATATCCTATATATTTCCTGTAGCCAACCTAAACAGGAAAATTAGCCAGCCACTCCATATCCTATATATTTCCTGGAGCCAACCAAAACAGGAAAATTAGCCAGCCACTCCATATCCTATATATTTCCTGTAGCCAACCTAAACAGGAAAATTAGCCAGCCACTCCATATCCTATATATTTCCTGTAGCCAACATAAACAGGAAAATTAGCCAGCCACTCCATATCCTATATATTTCCTGTAGCCAACCTAAACAGGAAAATTAGCGAGCCACTCCATATCCTATATATTTCCTGTAGCCAACCTAAACAGGAAAATTAGCCAGCCACTCCATATCCTATATATTTCCTGGAGCCAACCTAAACAGGAAAATTAGCCAGCCACTCCATATCCTATATATTTCCTGTAGCCAACATAAACAGGAAAGTTAGCCAGCCACTCCATATCCTATATATTTCCTGTAGCCAACCTAAACAGGAAAATTAGCCAGCCACTCCATATCCTATATATTTCCTGTAGCCAACATAAACAGGAAAATTAGCCAGCCACTCCATATCCTATATATTTCCTGTAGCCAACCTAAACAGGAAAATTAGCCAGCCACTCCATATCCTATATATTTCCTGTAGCCAACCTAAACAGGAAAATTAGCCAGCCCATCCATATCCTATATATTTCCTGTAGCCAACCTAAACAGGAAAATTAGCCAGCCACACCATATCCTATATATTTCCTGTAGCCAACCTAAACAGGAAAATTAGCCAGCCACTCCATATCCTATATATTTCCTGTAGCCAACCTAAACAGGAAAATTAGCCAGCCCATCCATATCCTATATATTTCCTGTAGCCAACATAAACAGGAAGATTAGCCAGCCACTCCATATCCTATATATTTCCTGTAGCCAACCTAAACAGGAAAATTAGCCAGCCACTCCATATCCTATATATTTCCTGTAGCCAACCTAAACAGGAAAATTAGCCAGCCCATCCATATCCTATATATTTCCTGTAGCCAACCTAAACAGGAAAATTAGCCAGCTACTCCATATCCTATATATTTCCTGTAGCCAACATAAACAGGAAAATTAGCCAGCCCATCCATATCCTATATATTTCCTGTAGCCAACCTAAACAGGAAAATTAGCCAGCCACTCCATATCCTATATATTTCCTGTAGCCAACCTAAACAGGAAAATTAGCCAGCTACTCCATATCCTATATATTTCCTGTAGCCAACCTAAACAGGAAAATTAGCCAGCCACTCCATATCCTATATATTTCCTGTAGCCAACCTAAACAGGAAAATTAGCCAGCCACTCCATATCCTATATATTTCCTGTAGCCAACCTAAACAGGAAAATTAGCCAGCCACTCCATATCCTATATATTTCCTGTAGCCAACCTAAACAGGAAAATTAGCCAGCCACTCCATATCCTATATATTTCCTGTAGCCAACATAAACAGGAAAATTAGCCAGCCACTCCATATCCCATATATTTCCTGTAGCCAACCTAAACAGGAAAATTAGCCAGCCACTCCATATCCTATATATTTCCTGTAGCCAACCTAAACAGGAAAATTAGCCAGCCACTCCATATCCTATATATTTCCTGGAGCCAACCTAAACAGGAAAATTAGCCAGCCACTCCATATCCTATATATTTCCTGTAGCCAACCTAAACAGGAAAATTAGCCAGCCACTCCATATCCTATATATTTCCTGTAGCCAACCTAAACAGGAAAATTAGCCAGCCACTCCATATCCTATATATTTCCTGGAGCCAACCTAAACAGGAAAATTAGCCAGCTACTCCATATCCTATATATTTCCTGTAGCCAACCTAAACAGGAAAATTAGCCAGCCACTCCATATCCTATATATTTCCTGTAGCCAACCTAAACAGGAAAATTAGCCAGCCACTCCATATCCTATATATTTCCTGGAGCCAACCTAAACAGGAAAATTAGCCAGCCACTCCATATCCTATATATTTCCTGTAGCCAACCTAAACAGGAAAATTAGCCAGCCACTCCATATCCTATATATTTCCTGTAGCCAACCTAAACAGGAAAATTAGCCAGCCACTCCATATCCTATATATTTCCTGTAGCCAACCTAAACAGGAAAATTAGCCAGCCACTCCATATCCTATATATTTCCTGGAGCCAACATAAACAGGAAAATTAGCCAGCCACTCCATATCCTATATATTTCCTGTAGCCAACCTAAACAGGAAAATTAGCCAGCCAGTCCATATCCTATACATTTCCTGTAGCCAACATAAACAGGAAAATTAGCCAGCCCATCCATATCCTATATATTTCCTGTAGCCAACCTAAACAGGAAAATTAGCCAGCCACTCCATATCCTATATATTTCCTGTAGCCAACATAAACAGGAAAATTAGCCAGCCACTCCATATCCTATATATTTCCTGTAGCCAACCTAAACAGAAAAATTAGCCAGCCCATCCATATCCTATATATTTCCTGTAGCCAACCTAAACAGGAAAATTAGCCAGCCACTACATATCCTATATATTTCCTGTAGCCAACCTAAACAGGAAAATTAGCCAGCCCATCCATATCCTATATATTTCCTGTAGCCAACATAAACAGGAAGATTAGCCAGGCACTCCATATCCTATATATTTCCTGTAGCCAACCTAAACAGGAAAATTAGCCAGCCACTCCATATCATATATATTTCCTGTAGCCAACCTAAACAGGAAAATTAGCCAGCCCATCCATATCCTATATATTTCCTGTAGCCAACCTAAACAGGAAAATTAGCCAGCTACTCCATATCCTATATATTTCCTGTAGCCAACATAAACAGGAAAATTAGCCAGCCCATCCATATCCTATATATTTCCTGTAGCCAACCTAAACAGGAAAATTAGCCAGCCACTCCATATCCTATATATTTCCTGTAGCCAACCTAAACAGGAAAATTAGCCAGCTACTCCATATCCTATATATTTCCTGTAGCCAACCTAAACAGGAAAATTAGCCAGCCACTCCATATCCTATATATTTCCTGTAGCCAACCTAAACAGGAAAATTAGCCAGCCACTCCATATCCTATATATTTCCTGGAGCCAACCTAAACAGGAAAATTAGCCAGCCACTCCATAACCTATATATTTCCTGTAGCCAACATAAACAGGAAAATTAGCCAGCCACTCCATATCCTATATATTTCCTGTAGCCAACCTAAACAGGAAAATTAGCCAGCCACTCCATATCCTATATATTTCCTGTAGCCAACCTAAACAGGAAAATTAGCCAGCCACTCCATATCCTATATATTTCCTGTAGCCAACCTAAACAGGAAAATTAGCCAGCCACTCCATATCCTATATATTTCCTGTAGCCAACCTAAACAGGAAAATTAGCCAGCCACTCCATATCCTATATATTTCCTGTAGCCAACCTAAACAGGAAAATTAGCCAGCCACTCCATATCCTATATATTTCCTGTAGCCAACCTAAACAGGAAAATTAGCCAGCCACTCCATATCCTATATATTTCCTGTAGCCAACATAAACAGGAAAATTAGCCAGCCACTCCATATCCTATATATTTCCTGGAGCCAACATAAACAGGAAAATTAGCCAGCCACTCCATATCCTATATATTTCCTGGAGCCAACCTAAACAGGAAAATTAGCCAGCCACTCCATATCCTATATATTTCCTGTAGCCAACATAAACAGGAAAATTAGCCAGCCCATCCATATCCTATATATTTCCTGTAGCCAACCTAAACAGGAAAATTAGCCAGCCACTCCATATCCTATATATTTCCTGTAGCCAACCTAAACAGGAAAATTAGCCAGCCACTCCATATCCTATATATTTCCTGTAGCCAACCTAAACAGAAAAATTAGCCAGCCCATCCATATCCTATATATTTCCTGTAGCCAACCTAAACAGGAAAATTAGCCAGCCACTACATATCCTATATATTTCCTGTAGCCAACCTAAACAGGAAAATTAGCCAGCCCATCCATATCCTATATATTTCCTGTAGCCAACATAAACAGGAAGATTAGCCAGGCACTCCATATCCTATATATTTCCTGTAGCCAACCTAAACAGGAAAATTAGCCAGCCACTCCATATCATATATATTTCCTGTAGCCAACCTAAACAGGAAAATTAGCCAGCCCATCCATATCCTATATATTTCCTGTAGCCAACCTAAACAGGAAAATTAGCCAGCTACTCCATATCCTATATATTTCCTGTAGCCAACATAAACAGGAAAATTAGCCAGCCCATCCATATCCTATATATTTCCTGTAGCCAACCTAAACAGGAAAATTAGCCAGCCACTCCATATCCTATATATTTCCTGGAGCCAACCTAAACAGGAAAATTAGCCAGCCACTCCATATCCTATATATTTCCTGTAGCCAACATAAACAGGAAAATTAGCCAGCCACTCCATATCCTATATATTTCCTGTAGCCAAGCTAAACAGGAAAATTAGCCAGCCACTCCATATCCTATATATTTCCTGTAGCCAACCTAAACAGGAAAATTAGCCAGCCACTCCATATCCTATATATTTCCTGTAGCCAACCTAAACAGGAAAATTAGCCAGCCACTCCATATCCTATATATTTCCTGGAGCCAACCTAAACAGGAAAATTAGCCAGCCACTCCATATCCTATATATTTCCTGTAGCCAACCTAAACAGGAAAATTAGCCAGCCACTCCATATCCTATATATTTCCTGTAGCCAACCTAAACAGGAAAATTAGCCAGCCACTCCATATCCTATATATTTCCTGTAGCCAACCTAAACAGGAAAATTAGCCAGCCACTCCATATCCTATATATTTCCTGGAGCCAACATAAACAGGAAAATTAGCCAGCCACTCCATATCCTATATATTTCCTGTAGCCAACCTAAACAGGAAAATTAGCCAGCCAGTCCATATCCTATACATTTCCTGTAGCCAACATAAACAGGAAAATTAGCCAGCCCATCCATATCCTATATATTTCCTGTAGCCAACCTAAACAGGAAAATTAGCCAGCCACTCCATATCCTATATATTTCCTGTAGCCAACATAAACAGGAAAATTAGCCAGCCACTCCATATCCTATATATTTCCTGTAGCCAACCTAAACAGAAAAATTAGCCAGCCCATCCATATCCTATATATTTCCTGTAGCCAACCTAAACAGGAAAATTAGCCAGCCACTACATATCCTATATATTTCCTGTAGCCAACCTAAACAGGAAAATTAGCCAGCCCATCCATATCCTATATATTTCCTGTAGCCAACATAAACAGGAAGATTAGCCAGGCACTCCATATCCTATATATTTCCTGTAGCCAACCTAAACAGGAAAATTAGCCAGCCACTCCATATCATATATATTTCCTGTAGCCAACCTAAACAGGAAAATTAGCCAGCCCATCCATATCCTATATATTTCCTGTAGCCAACCTAAACAGGAAAATTAGCCAGCTACTCCATATCCTATATATTTCCTGTAGCCAACATAAACAGGAAAATTAGCCAGCCCATCCATATCCTATATATTTCCTGTAGCCAACCTAAACAGGAAAATTAGCCAGCCACTCCATATCCTATATATTTCCTGTAGCCAACCTAAACAGGAAAATTAGCCAGCTACTCCATATCCTATATATTTCCTGTAGCCAACCTAAACAGGAAAATTAGCCAGCCACTCCATATCCTATATATTTCCTGTAGCCAACCTAAACAGGAAAATTAGCCAGCCACTCCATATCCTATATATTTCCTGGAGCCAACCTAAACAGGAAAATTAGCCAGCCACTCCATAACCTATATATTTCCTGTAGCCAACATAAACAGGAAAATTAGCCAGCCACTCCATATCCTATATATTTCCTGTAGCCAACCTAAACAGGAAAATTAGCCAGCCACTCCATATCCTATATATTTCCTGTAGCCAACCTAAACAGGAAAATTAGCCAGCCACTCCATATCCTATATATTTCCTGTAGCCAACCTAAACAGGAAAATTAGCCAGCCACTCCATATCCTATATATTTCCTGTAGCCAACCTAAACAGGAAAATTAGCCAGCCACTCCATATCCTATATATTTCCTGTAGCCAACCTAAACAGGAAAATTAGCCAGCCACTCCATATCCTATATATTTCCTGTAGCCAACCTAAACAGGAAAATTAGCCAGCCACTCCATATCCTATATATTTCCTGTAGCCAACATAAACAGGAAAATTAGCCAGCCACTCCATATCCTATATATTTCCTGGAGCCAACATAAACAGGAAAATTAGCCAGCCACTCCATATCCTATATATTTCCTGGAGCCAACCTAAACAGGAAAATTAGCCAGCCACTCCATATCCTATATATTTCCTGTAGCCAACATAAACAGGAAAATTAGCCAGCCCATCCATATCCTATATATTTCCTGTAGCCAACCTAAACAGGAAAATTAGCCAGCCACTCCATATCCTATATATTTCCTGTAGCCAACCTAAACAGGAAAATTAGCCAGCCACTCCATATCCTATATATTTCCTGTAGCCAACCTAAACAGAAAAATTAGCCAGCCCATCCATATCCTATATATTTCCTGTAGCCAACCTAAACAGGAAAATTAGCCAGCCACTACATATCCTATATATTTCCTGTAGCCAACCTAAACAGGAAAATTAGCCAGCCCATCCATATCCTATATATTTCCTGTAGCCAACATAAACAGGAAGATTAGCCAGGCACTCCATATCCTATATATTTCCTGTAGCCAACCTAAACAGGAAAATTAGCCAGCTACTCCATATCCTATATATTTTCTGTAGCCAACCTAAACAGGAAAATTAGCCAGACACTCCATATCCTATATATTTCCTGTAGCCAACCTAAACAGGAAAATTAGCCAGCCACTCCATATCCTATATATTTCCTGTAGCCAACATAAACAGGAAAATTAGCCAGCCACTCCATATCCTATATATTTCCTGTAGCCAACATAAACAGGAAAATTAGCCAGCCACTCCATATCCTATATATTTCCTGTAGCCAACCTAAACAGGAAAATTAGCCAGCTACTCCATATCCTATATATTTTCTGTAGCCAACCTAAACAGGAAAATTAGCCAGACACTCCATATCCTATATATTTCCTGTAGCCAACCTAAACAGGAAAATTAGCCAGCCACTCTATATCCTATATATTTCCTGTAGCCAACCTAAACAGGAAAATTAGCCAGCCACTCCATATCCTATATATTTCCTGTAGCCAACCTAAACAGGAAAATTAGCCAGCCACTCCATATCCTATATATTTCCTGTAGCCAACCTAAACAGGAAAATTAGCCAGCCACTCCATATCCTATATATTTCCTGTAGCCAACCTAAACAGGAAAATTAGCCAGCCACTCCATATCCTATATATTTCCTGTAGCCAACCTAAACAGGAAAATTAGCCAGCTACTCCATATCCTATATATTTTCTGTAGCCAACCTAAACAGGAAAATTAGCCAGACACTCCATATCCTATATATTTCCTGTAGCCAACCTAAACAGGAAAATTAGCCAGCCACTCCATATCCTATATATTTCCTGTAGCCAACCTAAACAGGAAAATTAGCCAGCCACTCCATATCCTATATATTTCCTGTAGCCAACATAAACAGGAAAATTAGCCAGCCCATCCATATCCTATATATTTCCTGTAGCCAACCTAAACAGGAAAATTAGCCAGCCACTCCATATCCTATATATTTCCTGTAGCCAACCTAAACAGGAAAATTAGCCAGCCACTCCATATCCTATATATTTCCTGTAGCCAACCTAAACAGAAAAATTAGCCAGCCCATCCATATCCTATATATTTCCTGTAGCCAACCTAAACAGGAAAATTAGCCAGCCACTACATATCCTATATATTTCCTGTAGCCAACCTAAACAGGAAAATTAGCCAGCCCATCCATATCCTATATATTTCCTGTAGCCAACATAAACAGGAAGATTAGCCAGGCACTCCATATCCTATATATTTCCTGTAGCCAACCTAAACAGGAAAATTAGCCAGCCACTCCATATCATATATATTTCCTGTAGCCAACCTAAACAGGAAAATTAGCCAGCCCATCCATATCCTATATATTTCCTGTAGCCAACCTAAACAGGAAAATTAGCCAGCTACTCCATATCCTATATATTTCCTGTAGCCAACATAAACAGGAAAATTAGCCAGCCCATCCATATCCTATATATTTCCTGTAGCCAACCTAAACAGGAAAATTAGCCAGCCACTCCATATCCTATATATTTCCTGTAGCCAACCTAAACAGGAAAATTAGCCAGCTACTCCATATCCTATATATTTCCTGTAGCCAACCTAAACAGGAAAATTAGCCAGCCACTCCATATCCTATATATTTCCTGTAGCCAACCTAAACAGGAAAATTAGCCAGCCACTCCATATCCTATATATTTCCTGGAGCCAACCTAAACAGGAAAATTAGCCAGCCACTCCATATCCTATATATTTCCTGTAGCCAACATAAACAGGAAAATTAGCCAGCCACTCCATATCCTATATATTTCCTGTAGCCAACCTAAACAGGAAAATTAGCCAGCCACTCCATATCCTATATATTTCCTGTAGCCAACCTAAACAGGAAAATTAGCCAGCCACTCCATATCCTATATATTTCCTGTAGCCAACCTAAACAGGAAAATTAGCCAGCCACTCCATATCCTATATATTTCCTGTAGCCAACCTAAACAGGAAAATTAGCCAGCCACTCCATATCCTATATATTTCCTGTAGCCAACATAAACAGGAAAATTAGCCAGCCACTCCATATCCTATATATTTCCTGTAGCCAACCTAAACAGGAAAATTAGCCAGCCACTCCATATCCTATATATTTCCTGTAGCCAACCTAAACAGGAAAATTAGCCAGCCACTCCATATCCTATATATTTCCTGTAGCCAACCTAAACAGGAAAATTAGCCAGCCACTCCATATCCTATATATTTCCTGGAGCCAACCTAAACAGGAAAATTAGCCAGCCACTCCATATCCTATATATTTCCTGTAGCCAACATAAACAGGAAAATTAGCCAGCCACTCCATATCCTATATATTTCCTGTAGCCAACCTAAACAGGAAAATTAGCCAGCCACTCCATATCCTATATATTTCCTGTAGCCAACCTAAACAGGAAAATTAGCCAGCCACTCCATATCCTATATATTTCCTGTAGCCAACCTAAACAGGAAAATTAGCCAGCCACTCCATATCCTATATATTTCCTGTAGCCAACCTAAACAGGAAAATTAGCCAGCCACTCCATATCCTATATATTTCCTGTAGCCAACATAAACAGGAAAATTAGCCAGCCACTCCATATCCTATATATTTCCTGTAGCCAAACTAAACAGGAAAATTAGCCAGCTACTCCATATCCTATATATTTTCTGTAGCCAACCTAAACAGGAAAATTAGCCAGACACTCCATATCCTATATATTTCCTGTAGCCAACCTAAACAGGAAAATTAGCCAGCCACTCCATATCCTATATATTTCCTGTAGCCAACATAAACAGGAAAATTAGCCAGCCACTCCATATCCTATATATTTCCTGTAGCCAACATAAACAGGAAAATTAGCCAGCCACTCCATATCCTATATATTTCCTGTAGCCAACCTAAACAGGAAAATTAGCCAGCTACTCCATATCCTATATATTTTCTGTAGCCAACCTAAACAGGAAAATTAGCCAGACACTCCATATCCTATATATTTCCTGTAGCCAACCTAAACAGGAAAATTAGCCAGCCACTCCATATCCTATATATTTCCTGTAGCCAACCTAAACAGGAAAATTAGCCAGCCACTCCATATCCTATATATTTCCTGTAGCCAACCTAAACAGGAAAATTAGCCAGCCACTCCATATCCTATATATTTCCTGTAGCCAACCTAAACAGGAAAATTAGCCAGCCACTCCATATCCTATATATTTCCTGTAGCCAACCTAAACAGGAAAATTAGCCAGCCACTCCATATCCTATATATTTCCTGTAGCCAACCTAAACAGGAAAATTAGCCAGCTACTCCATATCCTATATATTTTCTGTAGCCAACCTAAACAGGAAAATTAGCCAGACACTCCATATCCTATATATTTCCTGTAGCCAACCTAAACAGGAAAATTAGCCAGCCACTCCATATCCTATATATTTCCTGTAGCCAACCTAAACAGGAAAATTAGCCAGCCACTCCATATCCTATATATTTCCTGTAGCCAACCTAAACAGGAAAATTAGCCAGCCACTCCATATCCTATATATTTCCTGTAGCCAACCTAAACAGGAAAATTAGCCAGCCACTCCATATCCTATATATTTCCTGTAGCCAACATAAACAGGAAAATTAGCCAGCCACTCCATATCCTATATATTTCCTGTAGCCAACCTAAACAGGAAAATTAGCCAGCCACTCCATATCCTATATATTTCCTGTAGCCAACATAAACAGGAAAATTAGCCAGCCCATCCATATCCTATATATTTTCTGTAGCCAACCTAAACAGGAAAATTAGCCAGCCACTCCATATCCTATATATTTCCTGTAGCCAACATAAACTGGAAAATTAGCCAGCTACTCCATATCCTATATATTTCCTGTAGCCAACCTAAACAGGAAAATTAGCCAGCCACTCCATATCCTATATATTTCCAGTAGCCAACCTAAACAGGAAAATTAGCCAGCCACTCCATATCCTATATATTTCCAGTAGCCAACCTAAACAGGAAAATTAGCCAGCCACTCCATATCCTATATATTTCCTGTAGCCAACATAAACAGGAAAATTAGCCAGCCCATCCATATCCTATATATTTCCTGTAGCCAACCTAAACAGGAAAATTAGCCAGCCACTCCATATCCTATATATTTCCTGTAGCCAACCTAAACAGGAAAATTAGCCAGCTACTCCATATCCTATATATTTCCTGTAGCCAACCTAAACAGCAAAATTAGCCAGCCACTCCATATCCTATATATTTCCTGTAGCCAACCTAAACAGGAAAATTAGCCAGCCACTCCATATCCTATATATTTCCTGGAGCCAACCTAAACAGGAAAATTAGCCAGCCACTCCATATCCTATATATTTCCTGTAGCCAACATAAACAGGAAAATTAGCCAGCCACTCCATATCCTATATATTTCCTGTAGCCAACCTAAACAGGAAAATTAGCCAGCCACTCCATATCCTATATATTTCCTGTAGCCAACCTAAACAGGAAAATTAGCCAGCCACTCCATATCCTATATATTTCCTGTAGCCAACCTAAACAGGAAAATTAGCCAGCCACTCCATATCCTATATATTTCCTGTAGCCAACATAAACAGGAAAATTAGCCAGCCACTCCATATCCTATATATTTCCTGTAGCCAACCTAAACAGGAAAATTAGCCAGCCACTCCATATTCTATATATTTCCAGTAGCCAACCTAAACAGGAAAATTAGCCAGCCACTCCATATCCTATATATTTCCTGTAGCCAACCTAAACAGGAAAATTAGCCAGCCACTCCATATCCTATATATTTCCTGTAGCCAACCTAAACAGGAAAATTAGCCAGCCACTCCATATCCTATATATTTCCTGGAGCCAACCTAAACAGGAAAATTAGCCAGCCACTCCATATCCTATATATTTCCTGTAGCCAACATAAACAGGAAAATTAGCCAGCCACTCCATATCCTATATATTTCCTGGAGCCAACCTAAACAGGAAAATTAGCCAGCCACTCCATATCCTATATATTTCCTGTAGCCAACCTAAACAGGAAAATTAGCCAGCCACTCCATATCCTATATATCTCCTGTAGCCAACTTCAACAATGAAACTTTG
The DNA here is from genome assembly GCA_964036315.1 of Acanthosepion esculentum. Lineage (NCBI taxonomy): Eukaryota > Metazoa > Mollusca > Cephalopoda > Sepiida > Sepiidae > Acanthosepion > Acanthosepion esculentum. The sequence continues at coordinate 119,054,108 of OZ038482.1, read as the reverse complement.
TCCTTTCAATTTGTGTTTTCACATTCCTCAACAAGTTTTTTGTACTGCTCTTTTCAGATCTGAGCTACATCAATGTTGTCTTCCTGTGCTACAGTCAGTTCAATTAGTTGAACACCTTTCCTCTTGGTACACAAAGTTACCAAATTGTCAGGTAGTTTATAGTCACAATGAGCCCAGTCCAGCTAGTTCCGTAGATCCTCTCCTAACTTGTATGTGCAGCTCACCTTTTATTCAGGTTTTTGACAACATATGAAAATTAGCAATAGTTTTAAAAGTGCTTGAATTATGCATGTGCCTGACCTAAATTGAAAATGGTGGCTCTGACCGGGCAGGTGTGACATCGTGACCTGTCAACCATGTGTAGGTTAGAATGTTTGGGTTCTATTTCACCAGACTCTATAATAAACAATTTAACTTTTTAATTAGCTCAAAATATTGCTAAATTTTGTGCTATTTACAAATGATTAATGATTTTTGTACAAACCTTTTTTTTTTATTAGGAGTCGAATCTTGAAACCATGTTGACCAGTATTATCATTGAATAAGTAATTAAAAAAACATTGCACTTTGTTAATGGATATATATCATCAAATAATCTGAAAGAAAAAAAATAATAGTATTTTTTATAACATATTGCCAAGAACAATGTTTTTCTAGACATAATGGTTTTTATTTTTGTTGTCACAGCTGATGAAGTCTATTTGTGTTGTATTGCAATCTGCTGCAAGTGAAGTCATGAAACCATTTCCCCTTTTTGTCACAGCTGTTATTCTTCTACAAATTGGGCGAATCAAAAGCATTTTAACTCTATATACACACACATTTAGATGATCTTAGATATGAAAAATATTTAAGGGCTGGTGGTCATTTTTTCATCTACCTTGTGTTCTAAAGTATCATAATCAATAACTAATGACTGTCCACTGCTATGCTTTATTTCAAGAGACAGGTCATCACCCTTAAAGTGCTTGAACCAGTTTTGGAGGAGTATGGTCAGTTATTGCTTCATTCCCTTCCACTTCCAAAATTCTACAAACAGCTTCAATGACTTTGAGGCCCAGTTTAAAATAATGCTTTAAAATTGCTAGCATCTCAATACTTGTATCCATTATTATAACACTGGCTTGTCATAGTCAATACTTTCAAAACTAAAGTAGAAAGGTTTTATTATCTTTGAAGAGACCATACATTTTCTCCTATATCTGTCTATATCTCTGAGATGAGGTATTATGATTACTTGCATTATTTACATTATTCGGATTGTTATCCTCATCTTCATTGCCATATTCACAATGGTGGACAAAATTAAGGGTTCAGTTTGAAATTCCAATCACCTGAAGGAGGCCAGAGCATACAATGGCCAAAATGTTGTGAATATGGCAATGAAGATGAGGATAACTTTTCCAAATAATGTAAATAATGTAAAGGATTTTATTAATTGAGAAATATATGTAGGATATAATTCCTAGAATGTCTTCATTTTGAATAAGTTGAATGATTTATCATGGTATGTGGCACTCACATCTTGTCTTCTTCATTAACTTTTAAAATGTTATAGAATCAGGTCGATACTATTTCATTTTCAAAGAGTATTTGTATTAAATTTCAAATTAAGAAAAAAAACATTACAATTGCCTGTCTGTATCTCTGAGATGAGGTATTATGATTACTTGCATTATTTACATTATTTGGACTGTTATCCTCAACTCCATTGCCATATTTACAACATTTCGACCATTGTACACACTGGTCTTCTTCAGGTGATTGAAATTTCAAACTGAACCCTTTATTTCATCCACTGGGGTAGATTGTTCTAGTTCCACATGCCATGCCTTTTCTGGATGTCTCAGTTATTTCCCTTTAACTCAACTCTCCAAATTTTGGTTCACCATTGCTTTGGACTGGTATTGAACTCACAACTCTTTAGGTTTAGTCATTGGATCTAACCAACATCTTTATCCACTAGGCTATGTACCCTTGAAATAAAGGGTTCAGTACAAAATTCCAATCACCTGAAGAAGACCAGCACATATAACGGCCAGAACATTGTAGAATATGGCAATGAAGATGAGGATAACGATCCAGATAATGTAAATAATGTAAGTAAATTTTCTCCTGTCATGATCAACACTCATACATTCAATGGGGCTCCTTGTTTTAAATGTCTCTTGGAACACAAGCTCAATCCAGAACTCAAAGGGAATTCGTGCCAAAGATGCTGGAAAAATGGTCAGTTCCTTGTACCATTCCAGAAAGTAGCTGATTCCTTCAAACATGCTTTGTTTTGACAAGAGCCAGGTCAAACCAAAAATAGAATATTACTACCATATCTGACTCAGTCTTCACTTTCCAGCATTGATAGAGTTGAACATATCTATGGAGTCTTGTGGGTGATGAATTATTTTCCACCCTGCAACCCCTCTCCCACAGAAAAAATGTCACCAGCCTCTCACTACTCTATCGCTATTTCCATGGTAAATGTTCAAACGAGCTAAATTCTTTAGTTCCACCAGTTCAGACCTTCACAGCTAAGCCAGTTGTTACTCTATTGCTATTTCCATGGCAAATGTTCAAACGAGCTCATTCTTCAGTTCCACCATTTCAAACCTTTACACCTAATCCTCTTGCTACTCTATAGCTATTTCCATGGCAAATGTTCAAATGAGCTACATTCCTAAGTTCCAACAGTTCACACCTACACAGCTGGAATCCACCATGCTACATATGCAGTGTTGACTCGTCGTTGTTCCATTCATATTCAATTGGCAAGGAGGAAGTTCCACTCAGACATTTTCTTCCCAAGAACTGTCCTTTTGTGAAACAGCCTCCCAATCTTAATTTCTTCAAGACATGTATCAACCATTATCAAATCCTACATATCCTTATGTGCCCTTATAATAAGCACACATTCAGTAAAACTCTATTTTGAGTGGCTGTTAAGCCTTGGCCAACAGTATATAGAAAAATCTGAAATAAAAAGTACTGCTGAATAGTGCTGATAATGATGTATGGTTCATTGCTCATTTCCAATAATTCCTGTCTGCTAGCATAGTGAGCTAATCCCTGTTGTAGATGCCTGCTCAGGCACGTCTGTGTTTCTCCAGTGCTTACAGAACCCACCTGTGCCTTGTACTGCAACTATGCTGAGAGGACTTTGGTTACAGTTTCTGGAAGAGAGCATATACTATGGCTGAATTGCCAGTTTGAATAAGGCTAATATAATCAAACCTCGGTCATGGTGCCTTCTGACTTCATGCTCGTGTTTTTCAATGGTTTTGCACACCAGAATCATGTATCAAGTCTAATATTATCATGACGTCATGTCCTCAATAATTAATCATGGTGTTATTTCAACTTGTATGCCATGGTCAGATTGCTAAAGTTATGACTATTTGGCCATACATTCACTTGATAATGATATATCAATCAATCAGGGACAACTGTGGTCATTGTCACAGAGTCATTTTAAACTCTATGAGTTTTCCATTTGTTACACAGTAGTATGTGTTTTGCCAGGGCTACATATGGTTTTGAGTTCAAATTTGTCCTCTTAGACTGGTTGCCATCTAAAGCTGAAGAACCAAGTTTGTCTTACTATTTAACCCACAGCTGGGGGATTCATACCTTTCTCAATGGTATTTGAGTGAAAGTGAATGTAACAAAACTCTACCGCCATGCAAACTTGCCTCCCCAAGTTTTCTTTCAGAGCTACTATCCATAACACAGCCTGTACATCCAAATCTCCAACAGAAACTATTTTGGATATGAGGGTTTGGTTTGTTTGGTTTGTTTTGTTTTACGGCATATCAACACCTCAATGGGTCCTTTAATGATGACAACGCTTTTTGTTTTTTTCTGGTAATATTTTTGTTTTGTGAAAAATCTATTTCTGTTAATATTTTTTTCCTCAAAATATTATTTTTTCAAAAATGTATAGCTGGTAATATTTTTTAAAAAACATATTGCTGGTAACAGTTTTTTACAAAAATGTATTGCTGGTAATATTTTTTTCTTCAAAAATTTATTTCTGGTAATAATTTTTCACAAACTATTTCTGGTATTAAAACCTATTTTACACTTTTATAATGCTTTTTACCTCAATTTCGGGGTTAACTATTTGCCCATAGCTGGGACCTTAACAGGTGCTACCACCCTGTTCAGGGTGGACCTGGGAAACCAGCAATTAAGAGGAGGTTCAACACTCCTCAAAGCCTCCTGATCAGAGGCCTTGCTGTTGGACGGAGTTTATCGTCTTACCCTGGACATGGATGTAGTTTATCGTTATACCCAAGACAGGATATGCAGGTGATAATGATGTAATATATATATATATACTCGACTCTCCCATCGAATTCAATGTATGAGGATCAAGCAGATCAGTTCCAAGGAAACCGACAGCCCAACAACAGCACATGAGATTTGATTCTAGTGGTGAAGGTTTCATGCAAGACCATCCACACAATTTGAAGGGCCGAATACAGAGACCTGGAGCACTACGTGTCACAAGGTCCCCAAACAACCCACCACAGGTTTTGAATACAGAGTTGTCCTTCTCCTAGACCAGTTGCCATCCAAGGCTATAGAACCCAGTCTATCCTGCTATTTACCCATAGCTGGAGGGAGAAGAAGAGGATTCACACCTTTCCCAAGGGCATTAGCACATAAGTGAATGTAATGGATTCGACTGGAATTTGAACTCGGCTCTCCGAATCCTCAATCCAAGCTGCTATCCATTACTCTACCGTGCCTCCTATCTCTCCCTCTCTCTCTCTCTCTCTCTCTCTCTCTCTCTCTCTCTCCATATATATATATATATATATATATATATATATATATATATATATATATATATATATATAGTATTTACAGTATTTATATATATATATATATATTAACATCAATAATATAGTGGCATCCTCAATAATCTTTAGATATGTATAAAAAATGGGCTTCAGAGTAAAGGTCTGTAAGAATAAAAATACTTTTGATACACTATAATATTTCATAATTAATAACTTGATGCCATTAAGGATATGTGTGTAATGTTTATGGTTAATGACTCAGAAAGAGAATTCGGCAAATCAATTTTGAATTCTGTCCAAGTTTATAACATTCACTTTTGCAGAAATACCCATGAGAAAAGTGTGAAATCCATCTCTTGTCCCCACCCCAGCTACAAATTAAGTAGCAGGGCTGACTGGACACTCTTGCTTTGAAGTGACAATCATTCTAGGTGAAGGCAAATTGTGAATTTTAAAGAAGCCTGAAGAGGGATGGTTTCCGTCAGGCAATCTTGCCCTAGACTCATGACTGTTGATATGGCTATATTATATGTGGTGCATTTACTATTGATTAAATAGCACAGGCTCTCTTTTATGGCAATCTGCCTAGAGGAACGATAACTTTGAATTTAAAACCAGACTGAATAGGTATAGGCTCCGTCAGACTTTTCTGTCCTAGACACACCTCTACTGCCATAGCTGCAGCACAAGTGTACCCATACTATTTATTAAATTGCAAGGCTGACTAGGTTCTTAGTCAGTGACATGGCACATAGAAGAAGAAGAAAATGACTAGTTACTTTTGCTTTGAGTTGACAACCAGTCCAGGAGAAGATAACTCTGGATTCAAAATCACCTTGAATAGGGATGGGTTCCATCAGTCTTTGTTGTCCTATACTCATTAGTAAATTTATGGCTACCATAAATATGCTGACCCTTATTGGTTATTTGCCTTGTGATATGATGAGACTATTTTAAATCATGCATTAATTAAGATAATTCATTTTAAATTAATTAAGATAATTGATTGTTGTGAACATATTATTAACTCTTATAAATATTTATGTTGTCTTATTTTTAAATATACCAAGCTCTTCCAAGTTTTGAACCAAAATAGTTACTTATATGGAGCAATTACCTAGTATGATAAACTAAAACACTAACTGTAGCTTAAGGTAACTTTTAGGAAACTAATAGAAAGCAAAGTCACTCCTGTGGGTGCTATAAATTGCTCAGTGTAAGCGAGTACAAAAAGATATCAGACAGATTCAACCAGCTTCTCTTGATTCATTTTTTTCCCTTCAGTCCATGGAAAGCAAACATTAAATTTAAAAGATTGTAGGGTCAATTATTATCCTTCCTAGCTTACGTCTATTGGACTTAGCTGATAAGTTCTTCTGGAGATGGTTGAACTGGATGCAGTTGCTTTCATATCTGTTTTTTATTTGTGTGACATGACTTCTTAGATTCACTAGGTTAAGAGATCTTATCTTATTTAAGCCGATTATAATCTTATTCAGCCATATCAGGGAAATATCCAATATCAGGATTAAGGATCAATTTGTGTGTCTTTTTATGTGTGTGTGTCTTTTTAGGTGTGTGTGTGTGTGCATGTGCATGTGCGTGTGTGTGCGTGTGCGTGTGCATGTGTGTATTATGAAGAAAAATAAATGATAACATTTTTAAAAGTCAAGCCAGCAATAAACAATGGTAATATTTAAACTCAAAAAGTCTCAAAAGTTCTGTTACGAATTTGGTTATACATCCAAAACATAGATACTTTGCAATGATATATATATATATATATATATATATATATATATATATATATTATGAAATGGACAAAGTCCAACAATTATTTTAAGACATTTTTATGTTTATACATTCTTTTTCTAGATACAAATATTTAAGTAAATGCTCTGTTTTATAATAAACAGTATTAAACAACATTTACCGGCCTGAATGTCTGAGAAATTTTCATAGAAAATTTTTGGCCTCCGACAGGAATTGAACCTGTATCCTATATGGAACCATCATATAGCCTGACGTGCCTTAACCGTTTCGGCCACAGAGGAGCGTTCAGTTAGCAAGGTTGATTTTACTGTCTTTAAACTTCAATCTTCCACGAATCTCTCACGTACATTCATATCTGCTCATGGCGTATCAAATGTAAACAAATAATGTCACACATTATGAAATAGACAAAGTTCGACAATTATTTTAAGACATTTTTATGTTTATACATTCTTTTTATAGATACAAATATTTAAGTAAATGCTCTGTTTTTATAATAAACAGTATTAACAACATTAACCTGCCTGAATGTCCGAGAAATTTTCACAGGAATTGAAGGATGAAAATTTTACATGAGCAGATATGAATGTACGTGAGAGAATCATGGAAGGTTAAAGTTTAAAGACAGTAAAATCAACCTTGCTAACCGAATGCTCCTCTGTGGCTGAAACAATTAAGGCATGTCAATGCTATATGATGGTTCCATATAGGATACAGGTTCAATTCTTGTCGGAGGACAAGAATTTTCTATGAAAATTTCTCGGACATTCAGGGTGGTAAATGTTTAATTCTGTTTATTATAAAAACAGAGCATTTACTTAAATATTTGTATCTATAAAAAGAATGTATAAACATAAAAATGTCTTAAAATATATATATATATATATATGTATATTTATGTGTGTATATATGTGTGTATGTGTATGTATATATATGTGTGTGTATATATATATATATATATGTAAACATATGTGTATGTATATATATATGTATGTGTATATATATATATATGTATATATATATATATATATATATATATATGTACACATATATATATATAATAAAATGTAGTTTTTTGCTATATTTATGGGTGAAAGTGCTCAATATCAGGTATACAGCATATTTAAATATAAAAGTGGACATTGAAAACACCCAGAGGCAATTTCATGCTAAATGCAATCATCAGGCCATATGTGTTGTGTTTTTGCTAAAAAACACAAGGTAACACACCCACAAACATATAACATATATATATATATATATATATATATATATATATATATATATATATATATATATATATATGTTCACATGGCTTGGATCAACCCATGGTATGGTTTTCAGGAAAATTGGGTACTATTTGAGAGCTATTTGAACTAGTTGAGAGTTGTTGATGGTTGTGCTAGCATGAAGTCACAAGTCATCATGACAGGGGGTTTGAGTTTATTGGCTTTGTTGAGACTGTTGACCATGCCAGATAATGTGCTCTCTTCCAGAAACTATAACTAAGGTCTGCTCAGCGTAGTTGCAGTATAAACTACAGATGGGCTCTGTGGGTATTGAACAAACACAAATGTGTTTGAGGCGGTGTCTGCAACAGGGATTGGCTAGCCACCCTAGTAGACAGGCATACTTGGATACAAGCAAATTCCATCATGCACACACATACACACACGCACACACAACACACACACACACACACATACATATATATATCCATATATATATATGAGACAGAAAACCTGATGGTTGAATGATTAGATCCAAATTTACAGCTGTTATGTTACCTGCATTAGACAAATGGTCGAAAGTGCCATGACACAAAGTTGAACAGAGGAAGTAAGGTGACATATGAGAAAATCACATGCAGTTTGGTTACATGCTGTCTTTTGCCGAACAAGAAGCCATCAGTCAAGAAGACAGTTGAATTTTTCATGAACAATTGGAAAACAATTTTATCAATGTCAGCTGAAATAAAGTTTGGGGAACTCAGCTTTAGTGGTTTTACTAACTAAAAGGCACTTTGTGTTTGAGGGTTGTTAATGGTCATTGGGAATCAGATATGTCTTTGATTAGAATCCTACAAATATATAGCCTAAAGTCTGCTTTGCTCAAATAAACACTTGATTTTAATAAGTTGGACAAAAAAAAATCATTAAACTCCCTGAGAGAAGAAGGCAGCTCTTTGTAATGCTTAAGCTTTTCAGAATATAAGTGGAATTTTTCATGAGGATGCTTGGATATGTCTTTGTTAGTCTGCCTTCAAATTTTACATTTTGACTTAAGATTTTTACAAGAAACAGAGGCTATGTGAGTAGTGCAATGGATAGTGGCCTGGAGTGAGAAATCAGAGAAGCGGGTTCAGATTTATTACAGTCACATGACCAAATACCTTTCAGAAACGTATGAATCCATCTGCCCCAGCTATGGGTTAAATAGTAACACTTGTATATGGAAAAATGAATGTTATTCTAAAAAAATATTGTTCATGCAATATTCATTCACAAAGAAAGAATTATTCTTACAATCCAAAATATCCTTTGGCTCTAAGTAACCCACAAATGGTTGATAAGCTGGAAAAAACAAATTAATGAATACAAAAAAAATAAAAGTCAAATGAAATTGATATTTATTGATATAGCTGGGTGAATTTGTGTGGGGTGGGGGATTAAATTCTCTATATATGTAACAGTGACAGTTTAAGCTACAGTAAGATATAACTTGTTCTACATAAAGATTTTGAGAATACCATGGATTGGGTGTGTAAACAATGACAAAATTTTGAGGAAAATATAAACTGAAAGGTCATTTATACTTAGAATCAGGCAGTTGGAATTTTTGGGACACAAGAAGAAGAAGAAGAAGAAGAAGATGAAGAATAAGGATAAGAAGAAGAAGAAGAAGAAGAAGAAGAAGAAGAAGAAGAAGAAGAAGAAGAAGAAGAAGAAGAAGAAGAAGTGGGCGGCGCTGCGAAGCCAGCGTATCTGAATCCAAGAAAGAATACTCTGACTTTAGAATTTCAGTTTTTCTGTTTCTGACTAGTCCTGTATATATCGCCTCTTCATTTAACTTAAATTTAATATAAATATGTCTCCATTAACCATGTCCTGAAGAAGGTCTATTTGACCGAAACGTCTGACGTCGACAGAAAAACAAAAACAAAAACAAAATAAAAAACGGTAAACTCACATATTCGGATTTTGCTTTGTCTTTTCCACATTTTCATCATACCGTCGGATCTACATCCACATATTTGCTTACATATATATATATATATATATATATATATATATATATATATATATATATATATATATATATTATACACAATTGCACATATTGGGATTCTTAACTCATGGTGTGGTTTTTGCCCCAGCACTTGCCAAATGTGTGTGAGGCATTATGGTGTATGAAAGAATGAATGGTGATGGATAAATTCTCATGGTGAATGAGTATATTGTAAAGAATGAATGCGTTGTAAATCCGATTAGGTATAAGATAGCTAGTGATGACCAACCTTGAACAGTTACCCCCTTTTTTCAACCTTGTGCCGCAATTACTGTATCAGTAATAAATCTTTGACAAGTAACGTTTATACAGACATAATTGTTTGTAGATTTGTCATTTTTGTTTCCATTTTCTCTAAAATATTATCATTGCTCTCATGTTCAGTCCATGATATTCTCAACATTCTACTGTAGAACCACATTTCTGTCACATCAAGTCTCTTCATCATCTGTGAGGAGATTGCCCAGCATTCACTGCCATATAGGAGGACAGATATTACATAACATTTCAATACTCTTTTCCTTGTTTCTAATGAAATTTTCCTCTTTCTTAATACCTTGCTTAGCTTTTGTAAGGCACCTTTCTCTATCCCAATTCACCTTCGGATTTCAGTGTCACACTTTCTATTAAAACACTTCCAAGATATTTAAATTGTTTTACTTGTTTGATCTTTATATTTTATTCCTGGATTATTATTATTATTGTTGTTACTACTACTACTACTACTACTACTACTACACAAAATGATTGATCTAAGTCTTCCAATAGTTTGAGATAAAATGTTTCACAAATACTGTACAGTCAGTAATGAAAGTTTTTATCATAAGCGACTGTAATTATGCTGAGCATCTTAAGGTACACATTCTGAAAAAATATCCAGCATCCACCTACCTTTCAACTTTTAAAATGCATGAAGATAATTTCATATGCAAACTACTAACTTCCCACTATTTGAGAATGCAAAAAATGACATGAGAATTCCATAAGATTTATATGAAACCATTTGACTAATTGCTTTTATTAACTAATCAACTAAAGGAAAATTTAAAGATGAGTATACACCCTATCATGTTACTCCTGTATCAGTTGCATTTCATTCATGCTGACTGCGTTTAATTCGTTTTTTGCATTGATTGCCATTGTTGCCTTCCACCTAATGTTTTCATCAGATCTCATATCTTTAATGAACCATATTCACCTGACCTAGCATCCACTGATTATTACCTTTTTTTAATTGCTGAAAAATGCTTTGACGAGGAAAACTTTCTCTAATGAAAACCAGATGCAAGAGTTCATTGGCTTACATGCATATCACATTGAAAAACTAGTTCTTATACGATCAAAGAAGTTTGGATATATGGGTGATGTAATGGATAATGGCTTGGAATGAGAAACTGGAGAACTGAGTTCCAATTTCAGTCTGGTTTGTTATATTCACATGTTCATTTCATAAACGTCCTCTTCTTCTCTCAACTATGGATTAAATAGTAGGACACGTATCAGAAAATCATTATTATCTCAAACAATTCTTACAGTCCAACGATATGTTTCTGCTTCAAATAACCTTAAAAAGGTTGATGAGGCGTAAAAAACAAATGAATGAATAAAAAAAACCTAATGTTTTCAGGCTTCACCAAGTGAATGTTATTGATGAAAATATACTTTCAGGGACATTCCATTTCAACCTTAAAGAAATGCTGTTATAATCTACTATTTTTGAAAAACTAGAGTTTTTCTTATGGATTGAACTCACGAATGTACATTTTTACCGAAAATAAAATGTTAATTGTTAATCAAAGCAACATTCATAAGATCAAAACTGTAAAATTGAAGTCGTAGACAGCTGAAGTGCTATGTTGAAAGCAACAAAGATGTGGATATTAGTTCACAGAAAATATCCCCTTATGTCCCCGCTAATAGTAAATATATTGTAATATTAGCCATTTCCCTACCGTGGCGTAATTTAAAAGTATTAAATTACAGGAGGGGGAAAAGAAGAGATGGTGAAATCGTTGACTGTTTTGACGTCCAAATTCGTTAATGCGTAAAATTTAAAATTGTTCCCTTCCTAAATGATGCTCCGTTTTTATAGCGAAAAAGGCAGATACCCTTTCTTGACAGGGGAGGTAACCGTGGATTACTCCACATCCCCGATTTTGCTTTTTAAATCCTTTCAATATAAAAGTCGATCAGGAGGTCGAACCTTGTGACTATATCTGGTGTAAACTGACGGCAGGTTCCATTGGCAATCAGCTTTTTAATTTCATTTATTTGGGTTTCTTATTGATCCCCTGACCATTCAGATGGACTCATTTTCTCCGAGTAACTGACATCCGAAACAGGTCTTGACTGGAAGTTTGTGGGTTGGTAATTTTTGGTGGTAATGGCTGTTCAGTCCTTCGCCTTAGGTGAAAGATATTTCGTCGTTGAAATCCACTGTCTGTCTTAATTAAAACAGACCTTAGTGAAGCATGTTTTACGACTGTTGGTGAAATATTTGGTGTTTTAACCCACACAGGCTATTCTTCAGTTAGATTAGAGCGAATCTTTGTTCAATGTCTTAAATCGAAATCCCTTTTTTGTTTAACTTTAATGTTGTTATCAATTCTTTTGAAATCCGTAGTTGTAAAGAAAAAAATAAAAAAATAAACCCCAGTCAACTTATAGTAGCAATAAACGTCTGCAATAGATTTCTTCTGTCTCTTGACCGCAGCACTTATAGTCAAATTACAGTTCAAACGATAGTCCGTCGTAACAGTCCAACAGGTAACGTAGAAACGACAAAATGGGGTCACAAATCCAACCATCACTTCTTAACAGCAAAAACGCGTGTACGTCCACCAAACTCAGAAAATCCAATCTGTCCACATAAGCGAAAAACAACGGCTTTTATTCACCGAGAGACCTTTCTGATTGGTCACGCCATTCAGGGGAGGGAAGAACATTAGCATAGATTCTGGTCCTTAAAGTAGATTTTTGCTAACTACTTTTTGGTAATTTTTCTTTGGCAGATCGCACACAAAATACAAACTCTTTTTCGACGTAGCTGATTATCTCTTTCACTACAAAATCTTTGTAAGATTTCTGCTTAGACAAACTTTTGGAGAACAAATTGGGAATTGCTAGCATCTGAGTATGTAGATTCCTATTCATTAATAATTCTGCCGGTCTAAAACCATTTTCTAGTGGATAGTCCTGTCATTCAGAAGTGCTATGTATGGATCACTTACTTTATTTTTTAACAAATTCTTCACCGTTTGAACTGTCCGTTTAGTTTCTCAATTTCCTTGTGGGTAATATGGGCTACTAGTGAAGCCATAAACTTTGAGAAATTAAGAAATTCATTTGACCTGAACTATCATTATCATGATAGAATCGTCCATATTTTCTACTCACCCCCGTGATAAAATACACTCTTCCATTAAAATCAGTTTTAACCAATCAACACCTCACATTGCAAATCTCGACTTTTCATTGGTCGAGACGACACCAAAATGTAAAACAATTGTCGTAAACCTATTTCGCGTTAAGTTCAATGGAGCCTACTTTGAATTCCCAAAACAAATAAAAAGGACCATTTCGACTCAATTCACCAGTCAGTCACTCAGCTTCAGAGAGATGCCACAGGAATCCACGCGTGTCACTATTTTGACTTAAAAAACTATTTCGCGCGTCAACTGCTGACTCAAACACTAACATTATTCTCTCAAAATTCACTTACAACTTTCTAAGAAAAGTGTTCTTACACACTACTAAGATAGAAATTGTATTTAACAAAAGATAAACACAGAACAATCCAAGATAAACAACTCTAGAAAATTAAGACATTTATACTCTACTTTAATCACGCACACAAACTACACAAATTTCTGTATAAGTAATATTTTCCATTTTACTCTATTTGACCCGTTCTTTAGCACATGAACAATTTTGAACTGTAAATCAATAAGACACCCAATTTATACAGGCTCAATTCTTGCATTATCAAACCACAAGTTTTCTAATTGTATATTAATTGTATATAAATGTCTGTTGTTTTTATTGAAACCTTAATTACCGTTGTTTCTTATTCAATTGCCTTGTGATTGATTCGTTTTGAATGCCTATATTCTATATTGTTGTGGATTAATATGGTGAACATGCCCGTAAACTAACCATCCTAATATTAAAACCTTCTGATAACAAATTCAAACTCATAGCAATCCCATCAATCAGATGCTACTATCTCTGGGATAACTTGTCTTGCAAATATTAACTTGCAGTGTTCATCCACTTTAACAGAAGTGGTCTGTCAGGGGTGAGATTTCTATCCATCTAGAGAAGTAGTTAACAATTAAAAGACCTATTCAGTTCAAATAAATCCATAGCGACTTTTTTTTGCCACGGGTAGTCTGGTAACGTTCTGGGTTGGAGTGACTCTGGTAGGTACCTTCTATCCTTTTCACATATGACACACATTTCTACCTTCTTTGCTATTTTCTTTTGCCACTATACTGTATCTCTCGCTAGTACTCGACACGTAACAGTGCCCTGATATCCTTCACATAAACGGTCTAATACTTCTTTCTGTAATTCTGCTAGAATGACGATTCTGGTTTGGTCTGGTACAGCAAAAATCCATGTTGAACTAACACGTCTTGGTGTGCAAACTAATATCATTTCAGTTCGGAATCTTTCCTGACTATTGTTGGCCAGTGGGCGAACCGTCTGATAACTGCTTTATTCTAATTTCTTCCAGAAATTGATTAGCGAAATATTAGCAATTCAGATTCGTTCTGTATATCCTGACTAGTTGGACTACGAGTAATGAGCCAGAGATAAAGTGTCAACTGTTACTAATTCATTTCCTTGTGTTATATTAAGCGTATGGTAGCCAGAGAAAGGAATAACGAGGATTAGAGTGAAACAACGTTTATTGTTGATAGAGAGTACATGAATATCGGGTGTATGCGTAATGTTGGAAGTTGAACTATTTCTTATGCCGGCGTGACCGAGATCACGGGATACAGTTGGCGCACGTTTGCTTACTGGAGGTCACGGTTGCAGTCGTCTTGTCGGTTAGTCGACCTGTTGTGTTGAAACAGAGTAATGTCGGATTGGCGTGGTCTTGGTAGCCCTGTTCTGTGGAACGGAGGCCGCTGCGTCAACTGTGAACGGAATGCCTTGTAAACGAGTCGAGGTAGAGCTGTTCTGTGGAGCGAATATCGTTGGGGTCGACTGCGAAGGGAATGTCATGTAAACGAGTCGAGATAGACCTGTTCTGTGGAGACGATGTCGCTTGTGTCGTCTGCGAATGGAATGCCTTGTAAACAAATCGAGGTAGGTTGAGGTGACGGCGGGGGTTGGTATCGAT
This sequence comes from Acanthosepion esculentum, assembly GCA_964036315.1. Classification (NCBI taxonomy): domain Eukaryota; kingdom Metazoa; phylum Mollusca; class Cephalopoda; order Sepiida; family Sepiidae; genus Acanthosepion; species Acanthosepion esculentum. The sequence goes on along the minus strand of OZ038482.1, from coordinate 119,038,892 downwards.
GAAGGCTTGTAGCTGGGAAGAATCAAGGTTGAGGTGTTTCGAGTTGAAGATGGATAGCTCCGCTGGGTGGAGTCGAGGTTGAGATGTGCGGTCATGTTGAGTGGTGGCGGCGACAGTGGCTGTAGTAGTTCTCTGCGTGACGGCCAGTCCGCAACTCTGTTTTTATGGTGACGAGATCATGGCAGCGGTAGCAGCAGTAGCAGCGCCATACGTGACGGCCGGCGGTCGTCCCCAGAGCCTGCTTTTAAACAGGTCTGGTAGTCCCATGGGGCATCTCTTTTACCGGTGTGAACGTTCATGATTGGCCACCGCTGGAGTTCACTTTGTACTGGACGTGGTGCGCGGAACCCAATACGCAGAAAACGACTTTTGTTATTTCGTCTTCTGCCTTCGTGGCAGTCACATCCGGACAGCATTCAGAATGAATCAGAATGAGATCTAATTGCGATGGAGTATAACACTGGTATGTAAATGAGATTTTATGAGAACTTCATTAGTCTCATTCGATATCGCTAGATCCTAGGAGTTAATTCATATAAACATTTCTTTTTTTAGAAGTATCAGCAGTGTTTTGTGGCCCATTTCTATAATAAAACTTAGGTGACCTAACTAGGAAATTTCTAAATTTCTTGCAGCACCAGGTAACAGCTAAGGCCTCTTTTTCGAGTTGAGGATATATTTGCTCGGTCATCGTAAGAGGTCTTGATGCATAAAACCCTGGACTCCATTCATTCCCTCACTTCTGCAGAAGAACCCCACCTAAGACGTATGAAGATGAATTTACTGAGACCTTCGTTGAATTTTCGGCATTATAATGGGTTAGAATTGATGCAGAGCTCAACACCTTTTTCAGGGTTTGGAATTCAAATTATTGTGGATCTTCCGAGACCAATTGTTTACTTTCTTTAGTAAATCTCTGCGATGTTTAGTAGCATCTGTTAATTTCTTAGCAAATTTTCCAATGTAGTTTAGCATGCCTAGTAGTCTTTGTAATTCGGATACATCCTGTCGTGTTTCTTACACTAAACCGGATGTTGATTGCTCGACGACACAAGGCAGAATACGAAAACGCGTCTCTGCGCATCATGGCTCGACGCATGTTTTCGGTATTAAATAATAAAATGAACTTTATATATTGGCAATAAAAATTACCAAAAAGTAGTTAGAAAAAAAATCTACTTTAAGGACCAGAACCATGCCGAGGTGCCCAAGCTGGCTTTGTATATATGTAAATAAATTATACATCTATTTATCCAAAATAAGACGTATTCCTTTTTCCTCGAATTTCCGTTTGCTGAGGCGAAGAAGAAATTAACCTCTTCAGGAGAAACAACAGCAGCGACAAGTTCTACCTTCCAGGTTACTCATTCTTCATTTCCGCAACAATCCTTTGGCTACTGCTTTAACATTTTGGGGGGTCAATTTGAATGCCATCTTTCGTAATGATGTACCCAATAAACTTTATGCTACCGACAGAAAAAAAAATGCATTTTTCATTGAACGTGATTTCTGCCGTCTTCATTTTTTTTAACCTTGTCTATACAGTTGTCTGTTACATTTTTGAATAATTGGGGATTTTTTTTTAAATAACTACTAGGGACTACCCTTGCATCTGCTCCAGTATCCAGTTTCAAATTAATTGCTTTACTACTTAGCGTTTGATTTCACTGTCTGTTTTAATTAGAACAGACCTTGGTGAAGTAAGTTTTACAACCTCTGCTGGTGAAGTTTTTGGTGTTTAATATTTTCTTTTTCTAAACGCCGTAATCCTTCTGGACTTTTTCTTCTGGAAATTCTTTTCTATATTTGTGGTTTCCATTTTTTATAGAATTTACCCTCCTCAGTTGGTTAAGAGCTTTTATTGCTGTTGCCCCCAGTAATGGTTTCCTCAAATTTACAATAACAAATTGTAACGGGGTTGATGCTGAGTTGTGTTAATGTAAGTTACCCCATGTTAGATAAATTAGTAGTTCATAGAGGATTCCTTTTCTCTTTTTTTTATACTGAAAATGAAATGAATAAAACGTACAACAATAACAGACAACATTGAGACCTTGAGGCATGCGTTGGAATTACTTACAAGAATAAGTGTATTTTTCTTTTCGTAATGTTAATTACAATATGGGTTTTGTGCGTGTTAAATGTTCTAAGGTTTATTGTCTCTTTTTGTTTTTTTTTAATTTAGGCTTTCTCGTTTATAATTGTTCCGAGAATTTCGTGGTTAAGGGAAGCCTTTAAAACCGTCAACTACGGATTTCCACGAACCGAAGAAGATATGTCTGTGTTGTTTTTTTTTTTTTTAATGTTCTCAGGTTTATTGTCTCTTTTTGTTTCTTTAAAATTTAAGTTTACTTGTTTATCATTATTCCAAGAATTTCGTGGTTAAGGGAAGCTTTTGAAACCGTCAACTCTGGATTTCCACGAACCGAAGAAGATATGTCTGTGTTGTTTTTTTTTTAATGTTCTCAGGTTTATTGTCTCCTTTTGTTTCTTAAAAATTTAAGTTTACTTGTTTATCATTATTCCAAGAATTTCGTGGTTAAGGGAAGCTTTAGAAACTGTCAACTGTCAACTCGAAACGAAGAAGATATGTCCTTGTTGATTTTTTTTTTTTTTTTTACTATTGCTACTTCCACCTGTTTGTGGTGGAAAGGTTGTTTTTATAGTGAAGAAATTTTAGATCTTGATTTCTAGAATGATGAAATATCATCATCTATTCTCACTGGTGGAAAGGTTGTTTTTCAAATGATGAAATCTTAGATTTTTATTTCTAGGATGATGAAATATTATCATCATCACGAATCATAACAAAACAAATCTTGTCTAGACTTGGCTTTCAGAGATTCTAATAGAGCATCCAAATGGTCGATAACATTTATCTGATCCATGTGGTTATTTGTTACATTTTTTAATAACTGGGGAGTGTTTTTTCTAAAATAACTGCTAGGGACTCTACCGTTACATCTGCTCCAGTATCCAATTTGAAATAAATTACTTTACTAAAAATGGCTTTGTAGTAACTTTAACTTCAGCTTGCCAGGCTTCTTCCGTGACCGTGTTAATTCTATCGTTAGTATTAATACACCCAAGGACCTAAGTGTGATTCTTCCTCCCTCATTTCTCGAATTTTAGACCTGTCGAATTGTTCATTAGGGGACGCTCTCCCTACACTATAAATACCGGGCAATTTATAGCCTCGTTCTTTTTTCGACTTTGCATTTCAACGGACGCATTTAAAAATGTGATCTCTCGTAAAGATCTGCGTTTTCGCCCTCTTATGGGAAAACGCTATGAAACACACATACACGTACATACGAACATTCACCAAAATACAAACTCTTTACGTCCACACACAAATGTTAATGTCTTTGTCACTTGTAAATTTGTTGTTTAATACATATATATCTTGATATATATATATATATATATATATATATATATATATATATATATATATATATATATGAAGAAATATAGTCTTAAAGTGTGCTATATTTATGGGATAAAGTGCTCAATATCAGAGATAGAGCGTGTGTAAATATAAAAGTGGACATGGAAGTCAGCACTTAGAGGCGACAGTCTGTTTCATGCTAGTGCAATCGTCAGGCGACTAGTGCTGTTATTTTTCTCGGCTATTTATATAAGGGTCAGTGGTGCATTATGGGTAGTCTATTTTGGCGGTTACTTTTACCGGAAGTCGCTTATTTGTTTATTTATTTATGTCAAATTATTTTGCTTGTTTTTTTGTTTGTTTTTTTTATTTTTATTTTTATTTTTTATCTTATATATTTATTTATTTATTTTTTTATTTTGATCGGTGCGACTTCGAATTTCGTTATTACTATTTCTAAAATTTCTTTCTCTTCTTCTTTATTGAATGTCAACCTCTCGTAAATGTCGTATGCATCTTCTATTATTGACAAAAAGGCAGATATTTGGTTATGCCCTATCAGGTTCTTTGTTGAGACGACTAACGTTTGAATAATTTCGAAAATTTCAAATAAACCTTTTCGAGTTAGTTGCCAAATTCCCTGATAAAACCATTTTTGCAGGAGGTTGGACATTTGCCGTAAATTGCCTTTGGTTATCGCGTCCTTGATCAGAATTTTGTGAAATGGGCAAGTTATCAGTTGAACTAAACATCTTCTTTTAACAAAGAAAACAAATTTGTTTTTCTTTTTTTGTTGTTTTTACTTTATTTGTTTGTCATTTAAACCGAAACGCAAAGAAAATTAAAAAGAATGGCTTCACTTAGAATTTTTTGTAATTTTTTTAGTCCTCTTGTATATTCTAATGCCTTTAACTTTTTCTTTATTTTTTCTCCCTTTGGGCACTATGTGGCGTAAGTTCTTTCTGACACCATGGGACGTAAGTTCTTTCTGACACCATTGGGCGTAAATTCTTTCTGAAACCACGGGACGTAAGTTCTTTCTGACACCACAGGACGTAAGTTCTTTCTGACATCATGCGACGTAAGTTCTTTCTAACACCATTGGGCTTAAGTTCTTTCTGACACCACTGGGCGTAAGTTCTTTCTGAAACCACGGGGCGTAAGTTCTTTCTGACATCATGCAACGTAAGTTCTTTCTGACACCATGGGACGTTAAGTTCTTTCAGACACCATGAGACGTAAGTTCTTTCTGACACCATGTGGCGTAAGTTCTTTCTGACACCATTGGGCGGAAGTTCTTTCTGACACCATGAGATGTAATTTAAGTGTATTAAATTACATTGGGGGTGGGAGAAGATGAAGTCTTTAACTGTTTGTTTTCACATCCAAACTTGTTAACGCATAGAATTAAAAATTGTTCCCCTCCTCATTGATGCTCCGTTTTTATAGTGAAGAAGGCAGATACTGTTTTTTGACAAGGGAGGTAACCAACAAGGTAACATTTGGCATTCATTGACCGAGCAACTAGTACTGCTTTCGAATGAAATTTATAAAATCTTTCTCTTAAATGTTTTTTTCAGGAAAATAGTTTTCTCAAGTCCAGTAGCTCTAGCTCTTATCACTTTTTCCAGTATTGTTGGAGGCTTCCTTCCTAACATTTTATTTGAGTAATGTGGAATATCAGTATCGTCATTATGTCATTATTTTCTCTTTGAAATACATGTGCTATCCATTTTAGTTGTTGCTGCTGTTGGGAGTCCTCAAGTGATGGTTTCTATTATTTGATACAGTTCTTTGTGATTCTGTAGTGCCAGTCCACAATGTTCAAAGAAAGATGGCCTTTTGAAAGACCACCAGCCATTTTCAGACTTTGATTTAAGAAAGCAATTGTAAACAGCTGACGGTTTAGATATTTATGAACAGGTTTGGCACCATCCATCTGGAAGTCAGAATCAGATGAGGCTATTTAAGAACATAAATCAAGGTTTTAGATTGATGTTTTGGTTTTGTAGAAATTTGTTGTGGTGAGCAAAACTAACCCTGGTGCAGCCTATCTATGTTCAATCTCGTTTTATCCTATAATGAAAATTGTTATAACTGATCCATTGTAGTAGTTGAAATGTTTAGTATTTACTAATTTCACATCCTGAATTTTTTATGATGGATTCAGGGTAAGTCCTATCACTGCTTTCATACCTTATCTATGATTAGAAATAATCATCACTACAACCACCACCACCACCATTACCACTATCATTATCAACATCATCATTAGCATCACTGCCACCACCACCACCAACAACACCACCACCATTACCACTATCATTATCAACATCATCATTAGCATTACCACCACCACCACCATCATCACTGCCACCACCACCAACAACAACACCACCACCATTACCACTATCATTATCAACATCATCATTAGCATCACCACCACCACCATCATCACTGCCACCACCACCACCAACAACAATGCCACCACCATTACCACTATCATTATCAACATCATCATTAGCATCACCACCACCACCATCATCACTGCCACCACCACCAACAACGCCACCACCATTACCACTATCATTATCAACATCATCATTAGCATCACCACCATCACCATCATCACTGCCACCACCACCAACAACAACGCCACCACCATTACCACTATCATTATCAACATCATCATTAGCATCACCACCATCACCATCATCACTGCCACCACCACCAACAACAACGCCACCACCATTACCACTATCATTATCAACATCATCATTAGCATCACCACCACCATCATCATCATCATCATCACTGCCACCACCACCAACAACAACACCACCACCATTACCACTATCATTATCAACATCATCATTAGCATCACCACCATCATCACCACCGCCACCACCACCACTTCCACCACCATCATCATCATAATTGTCATCATCATCATAACCACCACCATCACCACCACCTTCTTCATTGTCACCACCACCACCATCATTATCATCAGTCCCATGACCAGGTATGGTCATAAAGTTGCAGCACAGTTGAGCCTCTGATCAAGTTCCCACCACATATCTGGGTTGAAAGCCACAGGAGTATTCATTCAAACCCAACATGTCTTGGACATATAGATCTGGCAGAGCTCATTTCTATCCAAGTTCTGATTAGAATTGTTATATGATAAACAAAAAAAATTGCTTATTCAGTAATTACAATTTCCAGACAAAATCTGAGTATTATCATCCAATGAAAATATCCTATTATCTTTCTATCTTATCACTGAGTAGAATTGTTATGATAAAAAAAAATGGTTATTCAGTAATTACAACTGAAAGACAAAAGCATTTAAAATATTGTCTAATTTTGCATTGGCTGGCATTCAATGAAGCCAACATATTAAAATATTATATTTGATGGCAAGCAAAATTCAAACTATCAGTGAATCTCATCATATAAGCATCATTAATTGCAAATATATGTTCATTCCTGTAGTTAATGTTTTTTATCAAGGGATATAATAAATGTCTGACTTTATTATCATTTTGTCTGGCCAATATGGCGCAGGGCAAGATGCCAGGGACAACTACACTTAATGTCTGCACTGCTACGGCTATTAAAATTGCTTTGCAAAACATCTAAAATATATTCAGTACTGCTAAGATTTCTCTTGAATTTATAAGAATCAATTGAGAGTCTCAGAAATAACCCTTATCACCTATGACATTTATATCAATGTCAGTAGAAGAAGAAATTAGTGTATTTTATTCTGATCTTTGCTGTTCATGATGAAAAGAATTCACTTTAGTAGTATAAGTGAAAATTATTTACATTATTCAGACTATTGTCCTCATCTTTGTCGCCATATTTATTACAACTTTTCGGCCGTTGTGCACTCCAGCCTTCTTCAGGTAGTTGGAATGTCAAACTGAACCCTTTATTTCACTCACTGGAAAATGAGAAAATTATTAAATATGAGGAAATTATTAGATATGAGGAAATTATTAGATATGAGGAACTTTATTGCATATGACTTTAGGATAGATTCAAAAATAAAGAATCTGAATATTAAATATTTATTTGAGCTATACTGGTTGAATATTTATGCAAGCTACACAAGGCTCACAATGTATTTATTTCATTTGCGCAAGGTTACAATTTATTTCTGTGATCTACATGCACGGGAAATTTATTTATTTGAGCTACAGTGGGTTATAATTTATTTATTTCAGCTACACTGGTTGACAAATTATTTATTTGAATTACACTGGTTAATAATTTACTTGAGCTACATTGGTTAGCAATTTATTTATTTGAGCTACACTGGTATAACAATTTATTTATTTGAGCTGCACTGGTATAATAATTTATTTATTTGAGCTACACTGGTATAACAATTTATTTATTTGAGCTACACTGATATAACAATTTATTTATTTGAGCTACACTGGTATAACAATTTATTTATTTGAGCTACACTGGTATAACAATTTATTTATTTGAGCTACACTGGTATAAAAATTTATTTATTTGAACTATTCTGGTAGACAATTGATTTATTTACACTGGGTTACAATTTTGTAACGAGAGTGCTTGGAAGAAAGATTTATTCTCACATTTAAGTTTCTCCTATTTTGGGCATTATTATAACCATGATATAATAACAATCTGGTCACAGTAAATCTGGTGTTATTAGAGATTCTATAGTGACTGTTGTATCTTGATTTAGTCATGTAGCATCCAGAAAGGCTTGTTTCAGCTTGTCCAAACAAATATTTTGTTTCTGCATTGTTAACATGCGCATTAAGATTTTAATGTCTCTTCAGAATCTTGAATGTGGCTGCAACATATTTGACTTGGCTAAGTTGCACATTATTTCAAAGCCAGTGTTCAGGATATGAATATTTTAAAATTTCAAGATGTTAAGTAGTCCTGAAGAAGCTTCTGAAGCTGTTAGGCCTTTTGTTGTCCAGAAATGACTGGTAATCCATTCATGTCTTTTCAGCAGGAAATCATCAATGCCATGGGTTTTGGTATCTGCAGAATTTTTTTTTTTTTTTGAAAGAAAAATTGGTTTCCACTGAATGTGGATTTACTACTGAAACACGCCAAAATCAAACTCAGCTTGGAGATGAGGAATACAGCAGATATGTTGAAAATATTTGAGTTAGTACAAGACCCAACACCGTAAAAATATATGGCCACAGTTTTACATAATAAAATATGTATATACAACTGTATAAATACTCTTAATATCTGGCGATCATGTAACTACAAAAATGCATATAGCTGAAATTTCTTGCTATCATGCTGTTGTGGAGTTATTTCCACAATAGAAACTGTATTCGAACTAAATGCGTCCTAAATAGGTTAAACGTACAGAAACGTTAGGAACTTGTAATAAAGTGTTACGCAGAGTAATCGAGTTGTGGTCGCTGAACACTTCTCCTCCTCTCGACTACTACTGACTCCTACTTATAATAGGTGGGAGAGTCTATTATCTAGACAAGGTGTCTTCCACTATAACACATGCTGAAGAGCAGCATATAAAAAGGTGCGTCTGATACACTTGACCTATTTAATAATAGAAAGTGGACACATAGAAAAAAATTTCACACGAGGAAATAATGGAAATGTGACAAAAAGATATATGGTGAAAATTAACATGTAAAAAGTCTGTTAGTCAACTAGGGAAAGTTGTATTTAAAAGTTGAAATAGAAGGAAAAAAGGTCACAGGTGGACAAAGTTGTTTTTATATTCAATCTTTGAAGGAACACATGGATGGAGACAATATTCATATGTAAAATACACTAGCTAAATAGACTGAGATGTATTTAATGTAAATGTTGCGAAATCTCTAGATGAAACATCAAAAACTGGTAATTATTTAACATGTTAGACAAATAAGAGTTTTTTTGTTTCTGAATCTTTTGTTGACAATGAATTGTCTGTTCTGTTCCATGATGAAAAATATGTGTGGAAACTGTATTTTGTTAATTGACATATTAAGAAAGTCATGAGTTAATATTTCATTATTTTATTATTATTTATGAACAGCAGTTTATAGAGAAAGGAGTGAGAAAAATTCTTATATATTATAGTATCACTTTGCCATTACTGAAATGTATCACGCAACATATTTCATGTGGAAAATGTTAGGTGCATTTTATCCTGTTATTGGCATTGTACCAAGTAAGAAATTAACATTTCATATTTTCTTGCTTGTTCATATTACATTGTGTTCAACAGTTAATGGGTGATAATAATATCATATGTCAGGTAATATGTCATAGGGTCACCAATGTAATGTGAGCATGTCAAAGGAAGATTTATTCTTCCATTTACATTTCTCCTGTTATTAGCATTATTATATCCATGATATAATAGCACCATACTTCACAGACAGAATGGTATGGCTGAAAGGAAAAAGAATGACAAACATGCTTTTTTCTCAGAGAGACTTTTATATTACTAAGACATGCACATAACTAATATATATATATATATATATATATATATATATATATGTATATATATATATGTATATATATATATATATATATATATATATATATATATATATATATATATATATATATATATATATATACAAATCTCATGTGCAGAATAATATATCACATATATCTACACAGCAGAGTGTAAGGAGAAACAAAAAGGAAAGGTGTAACATATAATATGGAGATACTCTTAAGCTGGAGAAGCCATTTTTAGCACTCCAGATTGAAACAGGCTAGATTCTTATATGTCCCAGGTTAGGACATATTCCATGAATGGGAAACAGCAAGTCTTGGGTTTTCCCAAATCAGGACTGCTAGCTGGAATTTCATTCATTATCTGGGTAAGATATATTCCCAAAGGGAAACGACACCATGGACTTGTAAGCTGCTGGGGAGACAGATTTGGCCTCTGATTGGTGGGTGCTGAGCTAAAGAAAGCAGTCTTACTTTGAAATTTAACTCCTGCTTTTCACCACTGTATAGAATGATGTCATGAAGCAACTGTCTGTAACCCATGTGACTTACTTTCACCAAAGGGAGATATGCACCTTTTGTATCCTTACAATTTATTTATTTGAGCTACATTGGGTTAAAGTATACATATTTGAACTACACTGGCTTGAAAATTTATTTATTTGAAGTACTCTGGTTGATATTTAATTTATTTAAGCTACAATGGGTTATAATTTATTTATTTGAGTTATATATGGCTACAGTTATTCAGCTGAGACAGAGTTATACATTTGAGCAACACTTTGATACAAAGAACTGCTTCAACTGCTAGGTAGCTTGATGTGATTGGGAAAGATATTAGAACTATGATAGAAATTACTAGTTTTTTGACTCAAAAAAGACATCAAGCCATGTTTTAAGCTCTATATTGTTTCTGAATGAAACACCCCTCAAACTGTTAGAAAGTAGCCTAAAAAGATGGCGCGTTCTAAGGGGGATAAATCAGGAGAATTTGTTGGATGTGGCAGAAGTTCAAAATTAAGCTCTTTAATTGCATGTTTGGCCATATTAGCAATGTAAATTATCAGGAAAGTGATGTCAAACATGCTCATTCTTGTCTACATGGCATTCCATCTCAAAGGGGTGTCTAATCTGAAATAAAATTTCAATAATGTTAGAGGACACTTTCACAGGATGACCAGAGTTAGCAAGAAGCGGAAAATCCTATGAAAGATTATTCTTTGAGATCATTTGTAGAATTTATATAACAACCTAATACTTAGATTTATACAACCAATACAGGTTAAGCCTATAAAACATAGACAATAATGGAAAAGGTGTTTTTCACATTACAGATTTGAGTCACGCAAGATTTGCAGATAAATTTCCTATAATGTTGATGATAACTGACAATAAATTTGGGTGACTAAAAATGATTGTCTGAAAGTAAATTAAAATTATGAAATTACTTTCATTTTGCAAGAAATACTGATGAAGACAAGAGCTTATTTGCAAGTAAAATTTTCTAAATTTAATTGTTCATTTGATGCGTTGACAAAAATTTAAATCACACACACACACACACACACATGAATGTAAATATCATTAACTACTTAGCCTAATGATAAAAGAGAAAATTATTTCACGCACTCACATTTTTCAACATACTTGTTTTCTTTGTCAATGCACATAACTTAGTAGTGAATATTAAACACATAGATTGAACATTATACAGTGAAAATTTAATATCAGAAATCACATAATAAATAGGAGTCTAGATACAGGCATATTGATGCATCCCTATATATATATATATAAATATATAAATAAACACACTCTATCTCTGGTATTGAGCACTTTATCCCATAAATATAGCACACTTTAAGACTATATTTCTTCATATATATATATATATATATATATATATATAATGATATACAATTTTGTAGAATTTTGTATATCAACAAACAATATTTAGAAAAATATGACAAACTGGGAAAGTTTTTGTGACATGTTTCATTCAATAAAATCCTAATGGATGAAACGTGTCACAAAAAATTTTCCAATTTGTCATATTTTTCTAAACACACACACACACACACACACACACACACACACACATATATATATATATATATATATATATACATATATATTAGCTTAAAAGTTGCCCTCTATCAGGTGTCAAATAAACCTAGCTCTTGCGGAGGGCTCTTGAGTGGGCATTTGGCTTGTTCAGGAGTTTGAGAGTCCCTAATTCTTTGCATATTCTCAGCATTGGAACCTCTCCTGGCTGCTGTTTGATCTGGGTTTTTACTTGCAGGCGACTTTCTTTTTCTCACTGAAGCCTTGGCTCTTTTGATTGCAATCTAGTCAGCTGTTGGCAGAAATCTCTTTTTGTGAGGCACACTGCTGCTGTATGTAATAGGCAACAATAAACTACAGAACTCAAAATTGATCACTGCATTTATGTTTTGCATTAATATTTAACATTATCTTCTAAAAATTCAATGACAATTCTTCTGCCACCACTTAATTTAAAGACAATTTGATGTGTGTAGGTCCTTACTTACCATACAAAAAATTATTTTTTATTTCTGGGTGACTTTCACTGGATTTTGCAATTAAATTCAATTATTTCTAAATTTATTTTTAAGCTTATAAAAATTTTTATTGTACGAAAAATTTGATTAAAAAATCACATAAAAAATCACTGAAAACAATCACATAATTGAAAACTTTCTGTAACATGAGCTATTGAAAGTTAGAGAGTTGTGTCCCTTTAATTGAAAACGTGTGACACACAGACTGACATTAGCATCTATTATATAGAAAGAAAATGAGCTATTGAGAGTTGTGTCCATTTACTTGGAAAAGTGTGACACACTGACATTGGCATTTATTATTATTATTATTATTATTATTACATATATATATATATATATATATATATATATATATATGACATTCCATTAATATCTACTTTTTTTAATCAATTCACCCCAAGTAAGGTGATAATGCCACTAAAATGCAAGTGGCTACTCAGCGTAAAAGACTTTAGAAGGAACCAGAAACCCAGTCCTAAACAGGGATCAAGTGATAAACATCTACTCCTGTTCAAAAGACCAAGGAGGAATGTGAATTGCATGATAGGTGAACTTATTTCAATGAGTTTCTATATATTTATGAAATAGCAAGTTTTAGTGTTAAAATTGTTGTATATTGTTTCCTGAACAGTACTTAAGATCTACTGATCCGGATTTCAAATTCTGCTTTTTTATAATTGGCAATGACTTAATAGAACCAAATTTTACTATTTTTTTATAATACTTAGAATATATATAATAATTTGGAATAAATAAGTAAATTTTTAATAAAGTATCTATTCATATGAGATACTTCTGTCCAACAATTTAATTAGCTTTCTATTAAAATATAATTTTAATTTCTGTTTTGGAAACACCTGTGTATACATCAAACACCGTTGGGCTAATATCTTAAAAAATATAGCAGCAAAAAAAATATACAGGTGAAGTACTAGGATTACATCTGTGAACAGAAATCATTGCATTTTTCAAATTCATTTTTCCTATTATTATATATTAAGAACTGTATTAAGTACATTTGCTCATACCATGTGATTCCTTAAAATGTCCATGGCCATATTATGCTGAAACACCAGTTTCTATTGATTATCAAAGTTAAGCAACAGTGAGTTTGGTCCATACCTAGGTGGGTGACTGCTTGGGAATACCAAGGGCTGTAATCTTTAATGTGTAGGTGTTGTAATGAATAATGGAGAACTATGATCCACTTCCATTTGGTTTCATTGCATCTACTTACACACATATACCCTTGGGAAAGGTATCAATCCATCTCTTCTCCCTGCAGCTATGGGTTAATTAGTAAGACTTGTATCACTAAACCATTATTATGTGCTCACCAAAAATTCTTAGAATCTATAAAATATTTTCTGGCTTTAAATAAGCTGCAAAGCGTTGATACAAAATGAATGATTCAATCAATCATTTCTTAAAATTTAAAAAAATAAATTTGTTTTGAAAAGCATAATTTGGAGTGCTTAATCAATAGTAATGTCGGGAAATAGTATAGAAAAAAAATATATATAAAATACTATTTCACAGGCACTTTGAAACGGAGGTGGTGTATGTTTTTGGCTTCTGTTTGACTTTGCATAGCAAACAGGATACGCTGTTAACTTTTATAGAATCTTATAAAAACAATCTTCATATTTGATCTCTGAAGTGCTTAATCTAGAGCGGTATGAAAAGAAAAAAATGATCATTTCTAGTGCTTATTCTAAAACTCCACTAAAATGTCTGAGTGAGAAATCTCTTTTTGGTTTACTTGTGTTTTTCAGTTATTAACATTCTTATTCGGTTTTACAAGTGCTTAAATAAATGACAGTAGATAACATTCTCAGTTGTGCCTGACAAGAAAAAAAGATCTTTGAGAATTTCTTTTCCTAATAAGAAAGAAATTGCAACATTTTACTCTAATTCTTTTTTTAGAAGCCATGTTGGTAGCACTTTATGTTTCCACGAGACATATCATGCATGTTAAAAATAAAGTCATTCTTCTTTTATTTTTAGTCAATCCTTTGTAAAGTAAACCAAATATTTCAGAATATTAAATTTTCTTTTCAGATAGAAGCAATAAGTGATTACATTGAGTTTAAAGTAGATCTGGTCATCATCATCAGAGATGTTTCGACTTGAAAACACTCTATTTACATTAGTTGGACTATTGTCCTCATCTTTGTCACCATATTTGTCATGTTTCAGCCGTTGTACACTCCGGCCTTCTTCAGGTGGTTGGAATTTCGAACCGAACCCTTTATTTCGATCACTGGGGTAGACTGTTCTAGTTCCACGAGCCATATTTGATGGATGTCAGTTATCAGTTATCTCCTGGTAATTTTCCCTCAGGGACACATGGCACAGTGGATAAAGGTGTTGGTTAGATCCAGTGACAGACCCAAAGAGTGTGAGTTCAATACCCGGTTCAGGCAGTGGAGAACTTTCAGAGGGAAAATTACCAGGAGATAACTGATAACTGACATCCATCAAACATGGCTCGTGGAACTAGAACAGTCTACCCCAGTGATCGAAATAAAGGGTTCGGTTCGAAATTCCAACCACCTGAAGAAGGCCGGAGCATACAACGGCCGAATCGTTGTGACAAATATGGCGACAAAGATGAGGACAATAGTCCGACTAATGTAAATACTGTACATAATACCTCATCTCAGAAATATAGACAGACTTTGAAAACACTCTGTGTGATATCTCACCTTCAGCTTTGATACTCATTTCCAAATATGCCCATCTACTAGGATGGCTATCCAGTTCCTATTGCAGACATCTGCTCAGGCACATTTGTATTTGTTCAACACCCACAGAGCCAACCTGTGGTTTAAACTGCAAATATATTGAGCAGTTCATATACGTGTCCCAACAGAACCAGATACAGTCTTGAATTCAGAGTTATCCTCTTTCCTAATGATATCCAACAAAGGCTAGAATGTCCAGTCTGCCCTACTATTTAACTGAAGGGGTGAACAGATGAATTCATGCCTTGTGTTAAAGTGAATATAACGAACAAGTTCAGAATTTGAAATTCTTGTTCGAAGCCTCTAAGCATTACTGCATATCCATAGATCTGGTCACTCCCCCAAAAATGTGTATGTAAATTACAAATAAAAAGAATGAGATAAAAACAAACTTCTTCTATGTGCAGTTTCCCTTCAGGATTCTCCACAACTTCCTGTCTCTTGTAGCGCTTAGCAGTTTTTCTCCTTTGCGAAGGCTCCTGATCCCTACCAGGTTCCACCATCCATTCATACAAGCTCATCAGGCAAGTGGCTTGCTGTCATCCCCTATCTCTCTCACACTTAATATGCACCATGAGGATTTTTTTCCAAGCCCGACTTCCTCATTATGTGTCCAAGGAATTTCAGCTGTCTTTTCCTGATTCTGATGTATAAGTGTTCTTTCTGTTGCCATTTTCCTTTAAGACTTCATTGTTGCTTAGTCACTCCATCCATAGAATTTTCAGTATCCTTCTGTAAAACAAGTGCGAATTCAAGTAAAACATGACATAAAAAAATGATTGCAAGAAAAAGTGAAATATTAAAATAATTGAATAATTAATAAGAATATTGTCATTGATTTATTAAAACTTAAATGCAAGCTCTGTTTTTTTCTCATCCCAAATCCGCATGAACACTTGGTTGTTTCAAGGATCATTCTCTCCAAAGAGAGCAAAACATTTAAAAGGCATCCTAACATCCTGTCCAATGATTTTTCTCTCTGTTCGATGAAAGTCCAGAAAGCTTTCAATCTTTTGTGCTTGATTTTCTGACTTTTTTTTATGGTTGTTTTTTAAAAAAAAATTATTTCATTCACAAAATATACAGGCCATTCAAAAAATATACACTTTGCCAATTTGCAAAATTTCTTGTTCCATGAGAATATTAACTTCAGAAATGGATTTTAGCAGATTTTAACAGATTCACATCTGAAAAACCAAACAATTATATTTATATGAAAATGTAAACAGAAATTAAAAGACAGCGAAGATATGTGTCTATGTCCAGGTAACATAACAGTTATTGGAGCTGAAAATGGAAATGGTGATCTGTGTTTCAGTTCTGTTCTTGTCTGTTGCATTCAATTTGCACTAATACTCTTGGAAAAGCCAGGAAGCCATTTCTTTCCCCTCCAACTATGGGCTAAATATATGATAGTTTGAGCTGGTTTTGGGTGGTAATCTGTCTTGGAGAAGAAACTATTTTGAATTAAAAAATGTGGACAATGAGAAATCATTCTACTATCTTTCTCAAGAAGTCCTGGCAATTCACAGATGATAAAGAAAAGGAATCTGTGGAGAGCCATGATCGCCTATGTCCTGAAGGGATACAGCATTAAAAATGTTTATATTAAGAGAAAGACAACTCTGAATTCAAAATCATGAGGAAGGCAACAGGAAACCACCTTTCTTTCCCAAGAAAACCATTCTAATCTTTCTAAAGAAGTCATGACAATTCACCAATAATAAAGGAAAGGTATCTGTGGAGAGCCATGATCATCTATGCAATGAAGGGACAGGGCATTAAAATAATAATAATAATAATAAAACCCAGCATGACAGAGTGAGCCAATATCTGCACTGGAAAATTTGCAACTCCTATGGGAAGGAAACTGAAAGAAACTGGTACAAACACCACCCTGACCCGGTTACGGAGTTAGGACCTGTTACAATTCTATACGACTACACAATACACACTGACAGAACAATCAAAGCCAACTGCCAAGACATTGTTATTAAAGACCACAAACAAAATAAGTGCCTCCTTATTGATATGGCAGTCCCTGCAGACTGCAATGTATCTTTGAAGATATTCGAAAAACTGTCAAAATACAAGGACCTTAAAATAGAAATATCAAAAATGTGGCACATGGGAACATCAACAATTCCTGTTGTAGTTGGAGCCCTTGGACTGGTTGGAAAAGATTCCAGTAGGCTGATTGAAGGGATCCCTGGAAGTCCATGCCTCAAAGAGATACAAAAAATTGTTCTGACAAGTACATCCCACACTTTACGAAGGGCTTTATCTATGTAATTATTTTTTTAATTTATTTTTATTTTTTTTTTGCAGTGGAAAGTGTCATGATACCATTTCTAACCTTAGGTCCCTGGGCGGGACCCGGAAAGAAATGTGTAAACGCCAGATATCAAAGGAAATAATAATAATAATAATAATAAAGAAGATTGAAAACAACCATGATTTAAAGTATAAAAATTTTTAAAATATAGTAAGGATTAGTAATTACATTACCAGTGATCACTGGAGCACTGGAGTGTTATACAAAAACAAGGAGAAACACTTTGCAGATATCTGAATTTAATTTGGAAGTAGAGCCATTAAATAAAATCATACCTACTTGGAAATGCAAGTTTTTTCGAAAAGTATTGAATACAGCTTGTCGATGAAAAATAAAAAACAAATGACCCCACAAGAGGTGACCTGAAAAATAAACTTCTTTCCAGCAACCAACATTATATACTGTACAGAAGTGAAGTGAAATCATAATAATAATAATAACAATACCTACATGAAAATTATCAAGAAATTGTCCAAATACAAGACCTGGAGATCGAGATTAACAAGCTGTGAGGAATGAAGACTGAGACTGTACCAATAGTAATTGGCACTCTGGGCCTCATGAGAAAAGGAATGGACAGTTTTGCTAACAGTGTCCCAGGTAACATCAACATACAAGTTGCCCAAAAGAACGCCCTACCAGGAACATCACATATACTAAGAAAAGCAATATCAATTAAATGACAATTTTCTTACAGTGCCTAAGGACATAGTTTGGACCTGGCTCTACAGGATACATTAAATACACAAATAATAATAATAATAATAATAATAATAATAATGAAAATAATATGTTCATGGATGCCACTGAAAAGTGTGTATTATTATTATTATTATTATCGTGATAAGAAAAGTTTAAAATTTGTAGGATTATTTTGTGCAAGAACCCCTCCCTACAAAAAAGGCATACATATGAAAATATTGCTTATATTATTCATTAAACATAATCAGAAATGTGAATTTGGCCCAACTCCAGCAAAAGATAGTTTCATGAACGGTTACCAAAACCCCAAACTTTATTCTATGGTCAATCACTCTATGGTCAATCACTCTATGGTCAATCACTCTATGGTCAATCACTGTGACAAACTCTTGTTGCATTCGCTAATCACAGATGGGATGAGTGCGCACAATTTATTACCATCCAGCCATTTACAACAGTAGTGACTTTAACCGATGCCAGTCATGAGACGAAAAGTTGTTAATATATTCAGAATCATTGATAGCAGTAGAAGCAATAGAAACACTGGCTTACTCTTTTCTCCGATCCAAATCTAAATTATTATTGCGGACACTCCCGTCGTTTAGTAAAAAGATTTTTCTTTCAAAATCTATTGGAAAAAAAAATTATGCACAGATTTTGAATTCCTTATAACAATCACTTTGATGAAAAAAATCCAACCTTTTCTAAAATGCAGACACAAGAAAATCAATTTCCTGCATTTGTTTTTGGCCATTTCTGAAGATTTTCAGTTATGTTAAGGTTTTGTAAGAATCATCTGTTTAATACACCTGTTGTTCCAATCATAATGCAAGGAGTTTTCATTTCCATTTTAAAGTCATATTTTCTTTTGTTAGCAAAACAATTTATAAGAGAAGAGTTTTTCTTTGATCCTTTTTTTCTGTTTTAATTACAACAGCAGTAGAAAATCACAATTCACTGAGAGAAGAAAGAGAAATGAGTTCAAATAATGAGAGAACTGGTCATTTGAAAGTGAATCCTATTATGAGTAAACTTAGTATTGATAATATTTAAGCCTCTGATTCTGTAGTAACAGCCAAAAGGCCATAATATCTCAGGACAATTTGCTCAGATAATAACACACACACACACACACACACACACACACACACACAAACACACACACAAACACACACAGACATACATTTTTACAGCAAAAAAAAAAACAAAAATTACCTCAACATGGGGATAGTCTATTTCAAGCTGGGCTGTATGCAGCTATCATCATCCCCTAAGTATCTGCCTCGAAGCATTATTAGCATTGTGACAGACACTTAGGGGCTGATGATAGCTGTGTACAGAGCAGCTTGACCATGTTGAGGTAATTTTATTTTCTTTGCTGTAAAAAATACATATGCTCTGTTATAATAAATATATCGAGATCTCTGTGGATCAGTTTTAATAATTAGTATTACTAGGATCCACTCAGATTATATACCAATGGATTGATTACCTGTACTATATATATATATATATATATATATATATATATATATACCGTAATTCCCCATGTATAATATGCATTTTTTCTAAAAAATAGTAAGCAAAATTAGGGATGTGTATTATGCACAGCTACAAAAAAAAATCTTTCAAAAATTGCTATTTCATAGGTCGATTTCAGTTGCAAAATGACTACTCACCACAAACATACGACAATTTGACACTATCATTCGGTGATTGTGACCCCATAAGAATGTCAAATACAATCATATGTACATCTAACAATACTTACAAATGTAAAATAAAATAAGAATTATCATAAAACTAAATTAAAATAATATTTTTCTATGTTTAAAATCATTTTTTTTAATAAGAGTAGGAAATGCTGGCTGTAATGAAATTGGAGAGGTACAATTTATAGGGTTTGATTACCAAACAAAGGGTGTGTATCATGTGTGAATAGAAGCATTTTCCCACACTTTCAGCACAATTTTAGGTGTGCATATTATGGATAAAGGTGTATTATACAAGGGGAATTATGGTGTATATATATATATATATATATATATATATATATATATATATATATATATATATATATGTATGTGTGTGTGTGTGTGTGCATGTATAATTTCTAAAGAAAGGAATGTATTTTTTATTTAATAATCCAACAGATTTTTTTGTTACTTAAACATTTAGAGGATACTTGTATTTATTTTCAACTACCTGCCTGAATATTTGAGAAATCTTAATAGAAAAATATGCATTCTCTGGCAGGTTTCAAACCTCCATTCCACAAGGGGATATGCCCCATAGTCGAGAGGTCAAAGTACGTTAGATCTTAACAATTTTCCCCTAGGGGAACACAGGTTCAAATCCTGCTGGAGAGTACATATTTTTCTAATATGATTTCTTGAATATTCAGGCCGGTAGATGAAAATAAATACTGCTTAATAAATAAATGGAGCATCGTCTCAAATATGAATATCCACTAAAATAATGTTTAAATTATTTATATATATATATATATATATATATATATATATATATATATATATATATACATATATATATATATATATTGTATATATAAAAAATTATACATATATATATATATTGTCATCCACAGACAGACTAGTTCACTGTATCACAGCTCCTCAATGTGGCTAGACGTTTTGTTGCCTCTTGCTAGGATCGAAACCTGACTGAATTGACGTCAGTTCCGGATTCTACCACTAAGCCGTTGGCGCATGGCAGGGATGAAGGTGAATTTAAGCGTATTTATTTTCAGATAAACACACAGTGACTGAGAGAACTCGATTCGATTTACCGAAGAGTCTTGCATTATTAGCTGTAATAGTCACTGTTTACAAACCCATACTTCCTCCCCAGAGAGCTCAATTGAAATAAATTTTTCAGGAGCAGATATATTGTCATCCACAGACAGACTGTTTTGCTGTATCACAGCTCATCAGTGTGGCTAGACATCCGGTTGCCTCGAGCTATATATATATATATATATATATATATATATATATATAGTTTTTTAAGCATTTCACCCCAAGCAAGGTGGGAGTGCCACTAGCATGCAAGGGGTTACTGAGGGTAGAGTAAAGAGGCGTATTTGGGGAGAGGATAAAGAGAAGAACGGGAAACAGCATCAAGCTATCAGAAGATATCGATTGACATTACACTTGAATATTTGAAAATTATAGTTATCAGGGAAGCAAGTAAGAGGGAGAGAATTCTACAGACGGGAAGTGCAAGAGAAGAAGCTGTTTGAGTAGAAGAGACGGTTACTTGTAACTGTTTCAACAGTGAAAGGGTGGGACCGAGATGCCGACCTAGTAGCTCGCTTAAATCTATGCAGTCTGGGAACCAGCGAAAACAACGGCACGTCTGTGAGAAAGCGACTGCAGACTAGATGCCAGATCAGGACCTATCAGATTACATATCCATCTCTGGATTTTGTTGAGGACCTTGAGACTCACAGTAGGGGCACCAGGCCATACATGATGGCAATATTCCATGCAAAGATGGATGGTTGATTTGGAGGATGGACTCAGATGTGAAAAAACTTCTGGCACAACACAGAGAACCAACTTTGTTTGTGGCAGATGACGCTATTGAGTCTCTGTATCTGTTCTGCCTTATATCAACTGACAGCGTGAGATGAAGCAGGCTCAACGAGGTGCTCTTGTGGAGTTGGGCATCAGCGATTCTGATGGGAGGCAGGGAGGGTTATCTGTGGTGGGTAAATGAGAGCTATTTCGTTTTGGAGGCATTGAAATTTACAAGCCACTTCCTGCCACAGTCAACCACAGATTGGAATTTCTTTTCGAGATATATATATATAATAATTTGAATATATATATATATATATAATAATTTGAATAATTTTCTGTATAGAAGGCATGGTGGAGTAATGGATAGCTTCTCAGATTGAGGAATTAGGGAGCCGAGTTTGAATTCCAGTTGAATCCATTACATTCACTTGCGTGCTAATACCATTGAGAAAAGTATGAATCCTCTTCTTCTTCCCCCAGTTATGGGTAAATAGCATGACAAACTGGGTTCTATAGCCTTGGGTGGAAATTGGTCTAGGAGAAGGACAACTTTGAATTCGAAACCTGCAGAGGGTTTTTTGGGGACCTTGTGGCACATGGTGCACCAGGTCTCTGTATTTGGCTCTTCAAAAAGTCTGGTTAGTTCTGCACAAAACCTTCATCACAATAATCAAGTCATATGTGATGGTGTCTGGGCTGTTGGTTTCTAGGATCTGAGAGGCCTGACTCTCATACATTGTAAGAAGGTCCTCAGTAGGTGTGGGTCAACAGCCTGCATCGATCAACGACAGGAGAGTCCACAATAATAAGTTGTATAGAATGTGGTAGATATAGAATTTTTTTTATACCAATGTTTACCCAATCCAAGGCGCAAGAGCTGCTCAGAGTAGAATGTAACTGTCTTGTCTTGTATGAGAAAAAACAAAAGGTGCAGTTAATGAGATTATGCAGGAAACCTTAGAGGTGAAGAGGTCAAGATTGTATTTATTGAGAAAACATCCTGCCGGGAAAATGAGGTAGATGTCAAATTGTTGAAGAGAATGAAATAATTCTTTGATATGAATTTCATCAAATATTTATGGTGATGTTTGAAGATGTTTCTTCCTCCAAAAGCTCTGAGAAATCTTAAGAACTTGAAGGTCGTTTACAAACTTGGATGAAGTGAGATTCAACTAACTTATGTTTTATGAAAATCACTTCCTAGCAGTAATTGCAAACACATTCTAAAAACTAAATATTAAAAGAATACCTTTTTTATTTATATATTTTTGTAGAATTATTAGTATTTTTATTAGTTTATTACTAGTTTATTATTTGTTATTAGTTTATTATTTGTTATTAGTTTATTATTTATATTCTCAAATTTCATATGACATTATATTTCAGATATTATCATTATTATATGAGATTATTATATAACTTAAAAATTAGGTTGTCCAAGGGATATGACCATGGCTTGACTAGTTGCCCTAACAGACAGGGATACTTGGATAAAAAAAGAGTAGCTGGTCATTATGTATGTATGTATACAAATTTCACCATGGTCAATTTTTCAGGAAGGTGACCTTTTGATGTTATCAGTCCGGGTTGACCCAAGCCTTGTGAGTGAAATTGGGTAGACAGAATTCTTTGGGGAGCCATCAATGTTTGTGTTAGCATGAAGTCACAAGTCATCATGATTGAGTGTTTGAGCATGCTGGCCTTGTTCAGACTGTTGATCATTTCTCCCAGAAACTAACTAAGGTCTGCTCAGCATTGTTGCAGTATAAACCACACGTGAGCTCAATGGGTGTTGGACAAACACAAATGATCCTCACCATTTTCTTCAGTTCAGTTATCATAATAACAAGAAAGATGGGGACAATAGTCCACATGTAAATAATGTAAATAAAAAAAAAAATCTATATAGATAAAAGAATTTTCTGATGCAAAATGACTGATAGGTAGAAGAGAAATAATACAAAAAGGGTAAAATATTAATCACTGACCGATCCTCGGATCGATAACAAAAGTGAACACAAAGAGAGAAAAAGAAAAGTAGAAATTTATTGTTGATGCAAATAAATGGAGATGTCTTTTCAAAGGTGTACATATCATTGTTTGATATTTTGTTGTCATTGACGTAGGACTTTAGGAAAAGTTTGACGATACTGACTGCGCACTGCACGAGAAAAGAGACAAACAAAAAGAAATACGTGTTTCTTTCTGATTCGAGATTTTCTCACTGGAAAATAGTGTAAATAATGTCAATCGACATCTTCTGATGCCTTGATCCTGATCCCCGTCTTTCTCTATATCCTTTCCTCAAACAGCCCTCTTTACTCTGGCTCTCACTCTCTGTAACCCCTTGCATGCTAATATATATATATATATATATATATATATATATATATATATATATATATATATATATAATGAGATTATTATTTACATTCGGATTAATGTCTCTGTCTCCGTTATCATCATATTTCGACTATTTTCCCTCTGTTCTTCTTCAGGTGTTTGCTGATCAAGGTAACCTTCCGGTAATTCCGACCTAAACGAAACAACAGGACAGTGAATTTAAACAGTGGTTCATGAATTGGGGGAACATAGAAATTTTGAGTTTAGTCCCTAGGTCAGATAGTTCAGACACAGTGGAAATAGGTTGAGCAAAATCTATATAGATAAAAGAATTTTCTGATGCAAAATGACTAATATATAGAAGAGAAATAATACAAAAAGGAGTAAAATATTAATCACTGACCGATCCTCGGATCGATAACAAAAGTGAACACAAAGAGAGAAAAAGAAAAGTAGAAATTCATTGTTGATGCAAATAAATGGAGATGTCTTTTCAAAGGTGTACATATCATTGTTTGATATTTTGTTGTCATTGACGTAGGACTTTAGGAAAAGTTTGACGATACTGACTGCGCACTGCAGGAGAAAAGAGACAAATGAAAAGAAATACGTGATTCTTTCTGATTTGAGATTCTCTCACTGGAAATGCCTAAAGTCAGATTTGTTTAATGTGATGCACATATAATTCTAAGAATGGAAAACTTAGTTGCAATGAGTATATAAAATATCATAAATAAAATATAATAAAATATAATAAATAAAATATAATAAAATATAATAAACTAACAATGTTTGCTGTGTATTTTTTTTCTTAATAAAAAAGAAATATCAATATATTGACAATCTGAAACATTTGTATATTTTTGTTATTCATTTCACCCCAAGCAAGGCAGGAATATCACTAGTGCACAGAGGGTTACAATGAGTGAAAGTGAAAGAAAAGACCAAGTATAGAGAAGATTAAGGAAAGGATAAAAATGATTCAAGAAGACAGAAGATGGTAATTGATGCTGCATTTAAATTTTTGTAGATTGTAAGTGGCAGGGAAGCAAATAAATGGAAGGGAGTTTCACAGGTGGGAAGTGTAAGAAAAAAAAAATTTGGAGTAGATGTGGTGGCTGCATTGAGCTATTTCAACAGGGACCTCAATGCCAATCAAGTACCAAGCTTAAATTCATGTAGTTGGAGCATCAAGGAAAAAAGCTTGTCAAAGCAGTCGCCATAATAATATTTTTAGAAAAGACAGAGGGAAAACACATCACGTCAGTGAGAAACTGACTGAAGTCGAGATGCTGGGTCAGGATCGATTACATTGCAGATCCATTTTTGGATTTTGACAAGAAACTCAAAATGTACAACAGGAGTACCAAACCAGATTTAGTATCTGGATACTTCAGACCTCTTACTGATCAATGTTGAATGGATGTTAATCAGTGTTGATTGTTGGCACTTCAGATCATCCACTAATCAAGTTGATGCCAAATTAAAGGCCTCTTCTGACATATTTCATACAGTGATCCAGTGGTATGGCAAAGCTGACTAGGATAGCATCAGATCTTACATTACAAAAGCTCTCTCTTAGGCTCTAGAACAGCTTCTTTTATCTTTGCATGGATTCTCTCTAGCACGTAAAGTTTTATCACACAGAAGACAATATCTGTCTCTATTTCTGAGATGAGGTATTGGAACTATTTACACTATTTACATTGTTCAGACTGTTGTCCTCATCTTTATTGTCATATTCACAATGTTTCAGCCATTGCATGCTCTGGCCTTCTTCAGGTGATATATGTTGGCATTTCAAACCAAATCCTTTATTTCATCCACTAGAGTAGAATATTCTAGTTCCACATGCCATGCCTTTTCTGTAAATCTCAGTTTCAGTTAGTTCCTTTTAGTAACTCAACTCTTCAAGATTTTGTTCACCTCTTTGGGTCAAGACACTGGATTAATTCAACCAAAACTTTTATCCACTGGGCCATGTGTAAACAGAAGAAATTATCCACAAAAGCTGAATAGCAAAGCGTGGTTTGATGATATATATTGACAATTTGAAAAGTTTTCATTTCACATCCGTAATATGCGACTCACATCAGACGATGTTAAGACAGACTTTTTACACAGCGGCCTTCAGAGAAGCCAGGTGCATCAGAGGGTTGTCTGAGAGCTGATCTAGCCACCAAGCACAGATCTATGCTTTACTCAATGCTCCTGACATATAAACATGTGATTGACCCAGCTGCACCTATGTTGTGTATGCATGGGGAAAACCATATGAAATCTTGGTATATAAACACCAACTCATGAGTAAAAAGAAGAGTTTCTCATATCCTGGCAAGGTGTAAAATCCATGGAGGCTGTATTGATTGATTTGTTTGATTAAAAAAAATATTTTTTTTACATTTTAAGAAATGATTGATTGATTGACTAATTCATTTTCTATCATCCATTTGCAAGTTATTTAAAGCCAGAAAATATTTCTAGATTGTAAGAATCCTTTGGAGATAATAATGATTTATTGATACAAGTCCTACTAATTCACCCATAGCTGGGAGGGAGAAGATTCATAACTTAGTGACATCATCACACATGAAATTAAATTACGCAGAAGTGACAATATGTAACATCAAAGAAAAGAAAAGTTCATTACTTAAGAAGTGCATCTATATATTTTTCAATGTTCCAACAATGATATAAATAAACCTTAATATTAATATAAACATTAGTTTTATGGGGTACACATATTTTGGTTGACATCCATGTTTTTTATTTTCTTAAACAGTGAAATTAATATCAACCAGCCTCAAGAAGTCCTACTGAAGTAAAATGTGACTCCTAACAGGAATCAAACCTGTATTCCCTTTTTCCACCAGGATAACCACTTCTATAGCCAAAGTGTCCCATTACCAATTGGGCCACTAGTGACCATCATGTTAAAATAAAGCTAAATTATCTACTTAAGGAGTGCTTTCCTTATATCTTTAATCTGACATTATTTTTTTATCACTATAAACCTTATTTTTAGGCATGCAATACATTATATTACTATAACCTATTTTTTTATTTATATTATGTATCTTATTACTATAACCTAATATTTAATCATATTATGCATCTTATTACTATAGCCTAATATTTAACCATACTATGCATCTTATTACTATAACCTAATATCTCGTCATATTATGTATCTTATTACTATAACCTGATATTTTAGTTATATTATGCATCTTATTACTATAATCTAATTCTTTTGTTATATTATGCATCTAATTTCTATAACCTATTTTTTAGATATTTCAATCATCTTATTACAACAACCTACTTTTTAGTTATATTATGCATCTTATTATGATAACCTAATTTTTTCATTATATTATGCATCTTATTACTATAACCTAATTTTTTAGGTATATTATGCATCTTATTACTATAACCTAACATTTAATCATATGATGCATCTTATTACTATAACCTAATATTTAATCATATTATGCATCTTATTACTATAGCCTAATATTTAGCCATACTATGCATCTTATTACTATAACCTAATATCTAGTCATATTATGTATCTTATTACTATAACCTGATATTTTAGTTATATTATGCATCTTATTATGATAACCTAATTTTTTCATTATATTATGCATCTTATTACTATAACCTAATATTTTAGTTATTTCATGCAGCTTATTACTATGACCTATTTTTTATATTATGCATCTTATTACTATAACCTAATATTTTAGTTATACTATGAATCTTATTAATATAACTTATTTTTTATTTATACTATGCATCTTATTACTATAACCTATATCTTTAGTTATACTATGCAACTAAAACCTATTTTTTTTAGTCATACTGTGCATCGTTTAACTATAACCTATTTTTTAAATTACTATATTACATGAGGAACCCTCTGAAAGCAATGCTTCTTATTTACTTTCACAGAAATTGAAACAGATAAAAGTCAACTACCTATTGTGCTTGTTTAAATAGATAACAATACACAAACTGAGAGGCATAGGAATGATACCAACACTACTTAGAGTTACAAGGGAGAGGAAGTTGTGGAGAGCCATGAACTCCTGAAGGAACTCTCCAAATAAAAGATGGGGAAGACATAACAAATACAGGAAGCACAATAACACTGTTAGGTAGAGTAAGTTTTCATTTCCATTTAGATACTGCCATTGTTTATTCATTTTTGCCAGTGATGAATAAGTATCTTCATTTCGTGGATTGACAGCTGTGCAGGGTCGCTCAGAGCACTGCTTGTCACTCATAATCTAACTGTGCTCACATCTAAAGTTTGTATGTGCATTCAGATAAATGATAAAAGTATATAAGATAGAATATATGAAAATCAATTGGATGTGTAAATTTATTATTTTCTTGTTAATTTTTCTGTTTATGATCATACTCAAAATAACAGAAAGAAAACATACAATCACTAAATCATCCATAACTTTTGTATTATCCTCTCAAATTTCACCAAAATCTCAGACAATAACAAACAATATCGTATTTATTGTCTGTGAAAATTATAGAATATAAAACAACTTCGATAAAAAATGATACCTACTTTTCTGATGAAAACAATGCCATTCTGAACATTTTGGCCAAGTCATGAAAAAGTCATTACTATGGCAACCCAGCTACAGAAATACTGAGGTTAATTTGGAAATTTGAACAGTTAATAATATTCAAGATAAATATCTGTGAACAATTGCCTGTGTGTTTCTTTATCACTACCATTCTCCATAAATCTATTTGGCATGGATAAATCGATTGTTCATTTGAACCCCTAAGCTCCATGCCACTATAGTTTATCTCTTGTTTCCTGTTTAAGATGGGGATTCTGGTTTCCTTTTTTGTGGCCTTAATGAGAGTGTCTGCCATGACTTTTTGGTAATATGACGTTTTCTGGTTACTGAATCCCAACTGGTAGCAAGGAACTCAAAGTCTTTTGTAGCACTTGGAGAGGCTGTTCTGGTCAACAGTTACATTATATCAGGGTTCTTGCAGTGCTATATCACATATGGAAGGGACAGGTGTCCCTAAAAGCAGTTCTGGTGGACAATCCTGAGGCCACACTATGCTGTAGTCTTTGCCATCTTGCCTTAGACGATCACCAATGACTGTTATTCTTGGCCTCTTCCACCTTAAAAGTTTATCATATGATTACAGCAATTAATAAAAATAAAACAGAACCACTTTGAAATGAATGTCAAAGCCCTTCAACCTTTCTTTCTCCAACATTCATGGTGTTTGTATTAATTTCCACAGTGCACATTTCATTTCTGCTGGAACAATCTCCATAAATATTAGCTCTCTGTGAAACTAACTTAATTTATAACAAAAAAGAACAATTTCTCTTGGTAGCTATACTCAAAATGTGTTTTGTAGGCTAAGATACAAAATATTCAGACGTTTTCTTTTAAACAATAAGGAATGCACACTCTTGGTATATATACTCAAAATTCAAGTGTGTAAATTACTCTTGAGTAGTTTGTAACACCCTATTTATCATCTGTCAGTTGCGTCTCTGTCTTTGGGCAGAATGCACTCAGGGGCGGTTCCGTCAAAGGACAGAGTCACAACTGAGGAAAATTATATTGAGAGGTGCCTAGCCCTGAGGAACAGCTGCCCAAGGACGTGCCCTCTCATTGCACCAGAGAGAAGGATTGGTGCTCGCACCAAGGCCAGTGCAATCAACAGGGCTCAGGAAATTTTGTTCCTAGCCCAGGTGTCCGCACTCAGGCTCACCACATTAAACCGACCTTGTGCACAACCTGACCTTGTAGGGGATTGAGTAAATACAAAAAATATATACTCAAAATTCATTTCAGAAGCTAAGATACAAAATATTCATTTTCTTTTAAACAAAAAGAAAACATTTGCCCTTAACATATGTACTCAGAATGTGTCTTGGAGGCTAACATACGAAATATTCAGACATTTTCTTTTAAACGAAAAGGGAACATTAGCTCATAATATATGCACGCAGAATGTCTCTTGGCGGCTAACATATGAAATATTCTGATATTTTTTTTAAACGAAAAGGGAATCATTTCTCTTAGTATATATACACAGAATATATCTTGGCGGCTCAGATACAACATATTCAAATGTTTTTATCAAAAAAAGCGTACAATGAAGATATGTTCAAAATGAAATTCATCTCATCATGGATTAAACAGCAAAACAAATGTCGTTTATTTAATGCCCCCTACTGACTGCTGGCTATCTTTGGGTGAAGAAAAGTCTAATGAGTAATCCCTAGAAAAATCTGCACTGAGACCCCAAATGTGGATGGATGGCATATCATATCACCTTCTGGAAAATCATGCAGTAGTGCCAGTATAAAATGGTTCATGCTTTTCTTTGGAAAATGCAGATAAGGTGATCTTCATGTATGAGCATCCTAAAATTTTCATAACTCCTGCACAGGGGTCTAGCATTCTGCACTACACCATTGTCTCTTGAGACAGAGTGATGCCAACTTATTCCTTAAATAAAAACTGAAATGTTTGATTTCTCTTGCTATTCTTTTGGTTTGGCTTGATGCCATTGGATATAAAATGGGATCAGTTTTCATGTCATTTTTTTATTTGTTCAAGCAAGTGGAAAATATTTGTTGATAACAGCAATCAATAGATTTTTGCCTTTAATAGTCAATAATTTTCATAATTTAAAAAAAAACTACCCTGCCATTTTTTACTTTTTTTATGAAAAATAATCAGCTCTTTGCCTTGACTTTGCCCTGTCTGCTCTTTTATGTTTCTTCATTTATTATCTGAATGTCTGCTATTAACAATTTAGATCTGGTTGCACCAAATGAAAGAATAAATGAGAGAATTAAAGCAATAACACAGAAGACATTTTCGTTTTATTATAGAATACTTTCACTTTCACTTTCACTTTAACTTGACTTTTTGGTTCTTTTCCAGAATCTTAAAAATCAATGATTTTAAAATGACTATAAAATGAGGTGAGTGCAATGAACATCTTTTTTTGTTGTTGAAACCCTTTTATCAATTCAAGTATTTAAGTAACACTAGAGATTACAAGCTTAGCAACTACAATAATAATAATATTCAGAATAATATCAATAATGATACCAAAAATAAAATAAAAAGCAATAACCCTAACACTGACTCTGCTAAAGAAAGTATGCAAAGTACAGTCAGTTGTAAATCGAGCATGAGTCTGCATGTAATTCTATCTATAGATTTTGAATTTAGAATTTAATTACTGGCCTCCAGCCATTTAGTAATCATGATAGTGTGTGTTGCAACTGCACAACTTTTCATTTGCTCTGTATTCTTTCCAAAACCTAGAACTTTTCTTATTCGGACTATTGTCCTCATATTTATTAAAACATCTCTGTCATTGTACACTCCTGCCTTCTTGGTTGGAATGTCGAACTGAACCCTTTATTTCGCTCACTTTTCTAGTTCCACGTTTGATGGATGTCAGTTATCAGTTATCTCCTGTTAATTTTCCCTCTGAAAGTTTCCACTGCCTTAATCAGGTATTGAACTCACACTGTTTGGGTCCTGTCACTGGATCTAACCAATACCTTTATCCACTGTGACATGTGTCCTTGAGGACATCTTTGTATGAATTTCTGGGTATTATAAACCTAATGTCTTCAGCAATCATTTTTACCAGTGCTCATATTGCAAAGATGCCCCCCCATTAGTCCAAATAATGTAAACAGTGTACATAATACCTCATCTCAGAAATATAGACAGATTATCTTCTGCTGTTTCCAATTTTTAGCATGGATCTTGGGCTGTCTCTCTTTTGTTGATGACCTCTGTCTTTTTGAGAATAAAGGACCTATTGAAGGACTTATCAATGCAACAGTAAGATAATAGACTCAATAAACTGCAGAGGGACACAGTGATATAGTCAAGGTAAGTATGGGATTACCCCACCTTGTCTGCTAAGAGACTTCTCATAATGCTCACTAGGTGGAGTTTATAAAGCATTATAAAAGAAAAGTGCAAAAGCCGTCTCTCTCTTTTTTTCCAATTAAACCACATCATCCTTTAATGACAGGACATGTCTTATTTCCTCTCTGGGTGATTTCTTAACTGCCAACCAAACCATTACTATCACTACATTACCACCTGTTAAGAGAGATTTTGTTTGAAAAAAGCTAATTTTTAGAAGCATTTCCTGCGTGGGTGCTTGTCTTTTATGAAAAGTACACTCTTAACTTCTTCAAGACAAGGGTTAGTTGTGTTCTATCCTTCTTATTTTCATATTCTTCGCTTCCTGCATTTTTTTCTTTTATACCACACGTCTTTGCTCATAACGATTTTTATATTAACCATCTCCGAAGAAGTGGTTCTCGAGACAGTTATTTACAAAATCTTTCTCTTAACCCCTTCCCTGCCAAGTATTTTGGAAAAAACTTTTCATTTTCAGACAAATTTTTTATTTGCTTTTAATATAGCAACTAAGAAATTGAGGCCCCTTGAAGTACCTGAGAGGTGGCTAACACCTCTACCAGATGTATGAGTTGACAACTGGACTCATTTCAAGATAAGAGGGGCATAAAAAGAATCAAGATCGACTGAGGGAGCTTGAAGTACTCGAGAGGTGGCTAACACCTCTACCAGATGTATGAGTTAACAACTGGACTCATTTCAAGCTCAGAAAGGCATGAAAAGAATCAAGATCGACTGAGGGAGCTTGAAGTACTTGAGAGGTGGCTAACACCTCTACCAGATGTATGAGTTAACAACTGGACTCATTTCAAGATAAGAAGGGCATAAAAAGAATCAAGATCGACTGAGGGAGCTTGAAGTACTCGAGAGGTGGCTAACACCTCTACCAGATGTATGAGTTAACAACTGGACTCATTTCAAGATAAGAGGGGCATAAAAAGAATCAAGATCGACTGAGGGAGCTTGAAGTACTCGAGAGGTGGCTAACATCTCTACCAGATGTATGAGTTAACAACTGGACTCATTTCAAGCTCAGAAAGGCATAAAAAGAATCAAGATCGACTGAGGGAGCTTGAAGTACTCGAGAGGTGGCTAACACCTCTACCAGATGTATGAGTTAACAACTGGACTCATTTCAAGATAAGAGGGGCATAAAAAGAATCAAGATCGACTGAGGGAGCTTGAAGTACTCGAGAGGTGGCTAACATCTCTACCAGATGTATGAGTTAACAACTGGACTCATTTCAAGCTCAGAAAGGCATAAAAAGAATCAAGATCGACTGAGGGAGCTTGAAGTACTCGAGAGGTGGCTAACACCTCTACCAGATGTATGAGTTAACAACTGGACTCATTTCAAACTCAGGAAGGCATAAAAAATCAAGATCGATGTACAAATATGTCTGTAGCTGGTTTTTGAACGTTATGTTTTTGACATGTTAATTTGTCTCTGTCTGAAAAAGATACTTTCATAAAAACATATATACGCGTCTGCACCAGGGAAAAGGGGGGGGGGGTAAAATACTATTTTTTATAATTCAGACGGGATGTGAAAATGACTTTCTACAGTTTCTTTTTCTTTATTATCTGCAAACTGGCATATATTTGAGTAGTTTTCCATTGCTTTCTACACAATTCTGGAATTCAGAGTTTTCCTTCGGTTTGACTGACTGCCAACCAAAGCTATTTAAACAGTAGATTCGGGGAGAAGATATGGTTTCATGCTTTTCCCAAGAACCCGCATGCAAAAGTGAGCACAACAAATTAGACAAGGATTTGAACTCGGCTCTCCAATTCTGCTTACTCCACCAATAACCATTATGCCATGAATATGCACAAGGTTACAGAGTTTGAAAGAATATAAGGAAAAGAGAAACATTAGGAAAATAAAAGAAAAGGAATCAAGAAGACAGAAGATAATGATTGTCATTGAATTTAAATGTTTGAAGATCAATGTTGACTGGAAAGCAAGAAGCCGGAAGAGAGTTTCACAAGTGAGAAGTGCCAGAGAAGAAACTGTTAGCAGAGAACTTACAGTTGCATTTAGCCATTTCAGCTGTAAAATGTTGTGACCTATCTGCCAATCTAGTACTGCATTTAAATTTATAAAGTCTAGGTACCATAGAGGAAAGTTCATCAGAATAATTACCATGAAAGTAATTAAAAAAAAAACGGAACAAGAAGCTAGATAATGGGAGTGGGAAAGGAACAGAAGCCGAGATGTCAGATCAGGACCAATAACATTGCAAATTCTTCTTTGGATTTTATCAAAGATCTCTAAATATATAGCAGAAGCACCAGACCAGGTGTGGCAACAATATTCAAAGCAAGGAAGAATGGTAGACTTATAAATAAGGTAAATTGTCCAGCAGCAGATCTTTCCATTTCATGTCTACAGAAAGCATTAGCCTAAGAAGATGCAATGAATCACTTTATTGGGGGCTAGCATCTGCCATGTCGATGACAGGTAGAAAGGATTCTCTCATACGATTAATAGAGAGCAGTTTCATTTTGGAGGCATTAAAATTAACAACAATTAAAATTCCTTGTCCCAGTAAACAACAGATTGTAGGTCATTTTTTGGATCAGCTACCAATTTGACCGTATCGTCGAATTGATCAGACTTACTGTTAAGACAGGAGTAAATAATTGAGAACTGATGCAATCAGAAAAGTCATTGATGAAAATTAGTAATCATGCAGGTCCAAGGATACTTAAACCATACTTAAACCAAAAATTTACTAATTATTAAATCCAGAGGGTGTCCGCAAACTTTTGGCTTATAGTCTATTAAAGAAGCAAAAGAAATGCACTGAATGAACCAAAGAATTATCAGTTCTTCTACAGCTGCTACTAGTCATACTGAGGAAAGGATATGAGGGAGTAATGGATAACGACTCGGATTGAGGAATCGGAGAGCTGAGTTCGAATTCCAGTCGAATCCATGATATTCACTTACGTGCTAATACCCTTGGGAAAGGTGTGAATCCTCTTCTTCTGCCCTCCCCCAGCTATGGGTAGATAGCAGGACAGACCAGGTTCTGTAGCCTTGGATGATCTACTGCAGTAAGAAATGGCAACCTACTGCGGGAAAAAAATCTGCCTCATCAGTCATGTATTGAAAGATACATGATCGCCTAAGCGTGTATCCTGCATAGCACATTAACTGACTGACTAGTCATACTAATAGTCATATTACTAATCAGACTACTATAATTATGCAGAAACTAATCGTAATTTTTTTTTATAATAGTGAGATTATAAATCTAACCAATGAACACTGATAAAATGTACTGAAATGTTTTAGTGAAGGTGTTGCATAAATATGCGTGTTTTATGACTTTACACTAGAATCTAATTTGCAAATGCAATGTTGTCATGTGTTCAACCATTTTCAAGTAAATTTAATTGCATTTAAATTCTCCTGAAGACTTTGCCACTTAAATTAAGAGCAAACTGATGGAAAATATGATTGAAAAAGACAAAAATTTTTACAATCATTTTGCAATCGTATTCCTCTTCTCTGCCATGGCATCTGGTGTTCAAAGAAATTTTTGAGATTTGTTGCAACCTTGAGACAATCTTGACAGAACAAAATACGTTCTTTGCTCTTGCATAATTTACCAAACAACTGGTGAATATTTTAGTAACTCCATCCTAATTTATATCAGAATTTTTGAGATGATGATTTATCATTGTTAAAACATAACTTAATTGGTGCTACAAAATCACAAAGAGCTTTATAAAATAACAAAAAAACATCCCACATCACTTGCAGACATCCAACAACAGCAACAACTAAAATGAATTGTATCTCAAAGAAAAAATAATAACATAATCAAAACATTCACTTTCCACACTACCATAAACAAAAGGTTAGGAAGGAAACTCCATTAATAATAGAAATAATATTAAGAGTTAATGGACTTAAGAAGTATATTTTCCTGAGAAACTGTTTTATGAGAAAGATTTTATAAGTTTCAACCAACAATAATATTTTCTTAACATTATAATTACCATTTCTGGTGTCTTTCTTTCAGTCTCTGTCCCACTGCCATAAAGTTGTCTTCCGGTACCTTTTCTACAAATACTTTCATGGCAATTGTTGAGATGAGATCTTCAGTATGGTGCCTAGACTCTTTGAATTTAAGCGCAGTACTAGACTGGCGACGAGGTCTCATCAATTTACAGTTAAGTTGGCTCGATGTAACCGTAAATTCTATGCTAAAAATTTATTTTCTTGCACTTCTCACTTGTTGAACTCCCTTCCGGCTCCATGCTTTACAGCCAACTTTAATTAGCAAAATTTAAATACAATGAGAATCGCTATCTACTGTCCTCCTGATTACTCTTCTTTTGTTCTACCTCCTTAGTAAAGTTTCTGGTTTCTAATTCTTCTATACCCAGTATCCCCCTGTGTCTCAGTGGCTTTACTACCTTGCTTGTGGTAAATTGATTAAATATATATATATATATGTGTGTGTGCATGTGTGTGAAAGAATTTTGAGGAATTAGAATAATGATATAGGAATTCATAAAGTCTAGAAGAATCATCAAGAGAATGCAGAAAGCACTGGATAGTCATTTCATCCTATATGGTATTCACCATACTGTTTTGATACAATGCAAGCATTATACCAACTGTACCAACAGGTCTCGGTGAATAGCGGCACTATATTAGTCTATTCAGTTTCCTCTTTGTCACCGAGGCTCGTTGGTACAGTTGAATATATATATATTTATATATGTGTATATATATATATATATATATATATATATATATATATATATATATATATATATATATATATATATATATATATATATATAAAGGTAAATGAACATTTAATTTAATTTTATCTATTATTATTATTATTGATCTAAATTTTGACAGAAATGATTACAATTGCAAAGACTGCTTGCCTTAAAAATACCCTGGTCAAATATTGTTAGGGTTTAACACATCTTTTCTGTTTCTATATAACTGTTTCTATATTAAAATTAGTATCCTGATCTTGGTTGTTAGACTGATAATAGCTAAGATAGGTATTTCAGTCTGAATGTCAAGGCACATAATATTAGGTTCAGTCGTAAATCATTTTTACATATCTTTATATTACAATTAGTATCCTTATCTTGGTTGTTAGACTGACATCATCTGAATTGGATATTCCAGTCTGAATGTCAAGGCACATAATATTAGTTTAAGTCATAAATCATTATTATATATCTTTATATTACAATTAGTATCATTATCTTGGTTGTTAGAATGACAACCGCTAAGATGGGTATTCCAGTCTGAATGTCAAGGCACATAATATTAGGTTGAGTCGGAAATCATTATTATATATCTTTATATTACAATTAGTATCCTTATCTTGGTTGTTAGACTCACCACAGCTAAGATGGGTATTTCAGTCTGAATGTCAAGGCACATAATATTAGGTTGAATCATAAATCATTATTATATATCTTTATATTACAATTAGTATCCTTATCTTGGTTGTTAGAATGACAACTGCTAAAATGGGTATTCCAGTCTGAATGTCAAGGCACATAATATTAGGTTGAGTCATAAATAATCATTGATAATCTGTAAAAAACAAATCAATGAATCAATCAATAAAATGAAACACATTTTCACATCAAAATTTTACTCAAACATTATTAAAGAGCTGGTTGATTGAATGAAATGTAATTTTACTTTATTTTTTAAAATCCCCCCCCCCCCGCCTTTGTTAGAAGGAAACATCTGAATGTATTTGTTAGTTGATATTTCTTTTAAAGCTTTCATATATCTGTGCAGAAGTGAGGTTACATCTTTTTTCTTTCTAGTGTTGCAGTAGGTAGACTCTGAATTTATTCTTTGTTTAAATATGAGTCATTATATTGGTGCTTTTTAATAATGAAATCCATAATATCATAAAATTTGTCACTGGATCTGCAAAAATATTTTTTGGTAAATCCAGTGGCAAATTTTAGATTTAAATTAAGATATTCCACTTGTATATCCAATAGTTTAAATTTGGATAAATTTCTCAAAAGTGTTGCTATTGAATCTTATCAAAATGTAAACCTGCACCCCGGATTTTTTCAAATATCTCAATTCCTGAATGAATTACTACTTTCTTAAGCTAACAGTCATGACTATAAAAATGTTAAATAATTGAAAGAAAACAGTTAAATTCATTACCTCCTGTTATTTAAAAATATCTATATCTATATATATATATATATATAATGCATAAATTTATTTTATACTAAAACAATTTAAATAT
The DNA here is from genome assembly GCA_964036315.1 of Acanthosepion esculentum. NCBI lineage: Eukaryota > Metazoa > Mollusca > Cephalopoda > Sepiida > Sepiidae > Acanthosepion > Acanthosepion esculentum. The sequence continues at coordinate 119,000,504 of OZ038482.1, read as the reverse complement.
TAGTTGCAAAAAAGAAAATTCAACAACATTATTTACACACTTTCATTTATTAGACATTAAATTATGTCACTTAGCATCCTCCATAATTTACCTAGAATATTTATGAGTGTCTTTAATTTAATAAATTTGCAAAACTAACAGCATTTCTGCTTTTTTATTATAAATAATATTATGTGCCTTGTAATAAACGCACACACACACACACATACATATATATACACACACACACATATATATATATATATATTGAGTTGGTGCATAATTCTCAGGGTTTTTGTAGGTGAGTTATTTGTTTATAAAAATTTCTGTTTTGTTTACTTTTTTTAATAAAAATATCATTATTTTATTTTCAGGTTATAAGAATGCATGTCGATAATCATACGCTCCGGAATAATCATTTAAAAAAGTTATTGTTGAATTGTCATGTTTCTTTATCCATAATAAATATTGTTTAAAAAACATAATGATAAGTATGCGCCAAACCAATATTTTACAATGTTGTTCCCCTTTACAAAGCCCCCGATAGATCTCTAGGTCGTGGGTTACAGACCAAGAGGCACAGCTTATGTGGATATCTGGGACAGATAACAATTGGCCCTAAACTTGAACAGGTCAACATTGTAGTCTTCGGAGAAGTATTGTCTTGGGAGTAGGTTATACCCCCACTACACACACATATGTAATGATAAATCATCATAATCATGAATATTGTTATATTCATCTCTTCAGACTGAAAGTTTTTAAGAAACTCATTTGATTAATATTGGGTTTGGCTTTCATTCTTGCTCACGTGAAAAGCTTATGGTAGCACTGCAGCAGTTCATCACCACCGACCTTAGATGGGAGAAGAATGGTGTTGTGATCCATGAATGCTCTGGAAGGAGGAAGGACCATTTGATTTGTCCCTTAGTCATCACTCCCTTTGTTGTGTCTGTTGTACCCCATAATATGAGTTCCATAGACATAATGAAAAGAAGTGGTAAAATCATAAACCCCATCATGATGCTGACCTCAAGGGTTTGCAACTTGGTGGTTACCAACAGGGAACAGCATAAACCTTGCTCTGAAATATTACATTATAATTTCCCCAACCTTACTAGGGAAATTGAAAAAGTCAAGAGACATTTGAATTAACTCATGAGGAACTGATCCATATGTATTTATAAGCTCAAGCCAAATTACATGAAGCTCAGTCTTATTTTGTTTGACTGATAGGATTGAGTTCCAAATCATGTGTTAATGCTCCAGCCTTCAGGACAGCTGCGTTTATGTAATCGTTACCTAGGCAGGAAGTCTGTCATATGACGGACATGATCCCAAAAAATATTTTCCGCTCTACATTCAAGATGGAGATGGGGTGGAAATTTGCAATGCCTTTTGCATTCTTCTCCTAAAGCCATCCAACAGGCACCATTCTTGTGGTACAATACCTTGTTTCCATACCCACTGGAGAAGGATGGTGAGTTGCTTGAGGACGTTTGAACAATTCTTATATAACTTGTAGGATATTCCATTTATTCCAGGTGCACTACTGGCACAGGATTTGCAGACAAATTCCTGAATTTCCGTCATCTTTAGTCTGTTGTCATTAAATATGACCTCTGGATCTTGGGGCCTAGGAAGGTCATTCATAGGAGGGATTGGAACATCTTTCCAAGCATCAGAATACATCATCCTCAGGTGGTTCTCGGGTTCCTCATGTGGCATGTCGAGTTTGCTGCTCTCAGTCTCAGTAAACAGCTTTTTAACAAAAGTGTAAGAATTATGGTAAAATGATCTCAGAGACTGTTGCTTTTTCTTTCAGCATTTTTTTTGGTCCTCAGCTCTAGAGTTCACTAAGATCCTTTCTTTAATATTATCAAACAGGTCCTTAAGGCTTGCCCTCTCATGAATTGGCGCCTTCTTTGAGTTGGCATTCACAACTCTCTGCTCTGTTCTTAGTTTACCATTCTGAATCTGACGTCTATTTGGTTACTTCTCTTCTTTGCTATTCCTACTTGCAGTTGCCACACCCAACCACTCAAGACAAACCTTCAATATCTGTCTATATTTCTGAGATGAGATACTATGTGCATTATTTACATTATTCGGACTATTGTCCTCATCTTTGTCGCCATATTTATTACAACGTAACAACTACCCTGGGTACATGGCAGCAGCCCCAAAAATCTGGGATGGGCGGGTACAAGAGGAGAACAACAACACTCAGAAAACAGTCTGCCTGCCTTATTTGAAGAGGTTATCAGAGAAAATACAAAGGATCTGCAGTCCATATAACATCAGGACAACATTCAAAAGCTTGACGATACTTCGCAGATATCTTTCCCGAGTAAGACTCCCCCCCATAGAGGAGAATATGACTAAAGACTGGGTATACGCTATCCCGTGCAGCTGTGTAAAGAAATATAATGGAGAGACAGGCCGCCCCCTTAAGGTGAGGCTTCAAGAACACCAGAAACCTGTAACACGAGGGGAATGGAAAAATCAGGCGTGGCTGACCACATATGGAGAGAAAAGGGAGATCACTGCCCTCTGTAGGATCAGGTTGAGATCATAGACAAGGAACACCATTGGAAAATTCGTAAACTTAAGGAATCATCACATATGCTAGGCCACAAAAATCTCCTGAGCCGACCAAGCATAGAAATGAATACAATATGGGAACCATTAATAAGGAGTGCCAGAGAAAAGCGTAATAACAACAAAGTTGCAATATGAGCTCTGGTAAAAATGGTTGCTGAATACATTAGGTTTATAATACCCAGAAATTCATACACAGATGTCCTCATGGCACAGTGGTTAAAGGTTGGTTAGATCCAGTAACAGGACCCAAAGAGTGTGAGTTCAATACCCGGTTAAGGCAGTGGAGAACTTTCAGAGGGAAAAATTAAGGAGATAACTGATAACTGACATCCATTAAACATGGAACTAGTCTACCCCAGTGAGCAAAATAAAGGGTTCAGTTCGACATTCCAACCACCTGAAGAAGGCCGTGGCATACGACAACTGAAACGTTGTAATAAATATGGCGACAAAGATGAGGACAATAGTCTGAATAATGTAAATAAAGATAAACCTTGTACACAACTCTGATCTGCTGGCTAATGGGGGTCCTTTAGATGGTTAGTAAGTATTAATGAGAGTTCCTGATTGAGATTAGACCAAGTAGATCTCTGATTGCCTTTGGGTCACTGGATTCTTGGCTTGCTTGTAATTTCTCCAGGGTACTGATGCTGATGTTTGAATTTCCTGACACAATAACATGTAGACGGTTTCAAGTCCATGTCATTATCATTTGAATCAGTCAGATAGGTGACGTATTCTCCCTCCCTGTTACAGACACCCACAGGGCGTTTTTCATTTTTTGTGCTATTCATAAATATGAAAGTGAACATTGAAGTCAACACCCAGAGGCAACAGTCTGTTTCATGTTAAATACAATCATCAGGCTATGTGTGTTGTGCTTTTGCTTGACTTTTTATATCTACTAGTTAGTGGTGCATTGTGGGTAGTCTATTGTATTGCATTATTGTTGATAGCCTGTTCTATTATTGTAATGGCTATTGAGTGAGAAAAAATACTAGACCCAAATGCAGTTTTTTTGTATAGTGTTATTAGTTAACTTTTTTAAAATTTATTATTCATTATTTTATTGTTGGTCGTTATTACTGCATCTTTTTGTGTTTATCTGTGTGTGCATGGTCTGTTAATTTTTTTATTATTTACTTAGTTTATTTAATTATTCTTTTGTTTGGATTAATTTGTTTTACTTGTTTACTATTTATTTTATTTTGTGTTGGTGTGGGAAAATAATTATAGCTAAACACAATGCACATGGTGTTTAGGATGAAACAGACTTTTGCCTATGGGTGTTGTCTTCAATGTCCACTTTCATATATATATATATATATATATATATATATATATATACATCTATATATATATATACATCTATATATATATATATATATATATATATATATATATATATATATATAAAGAAATATAGTCTTAAAGTGTGCTATATTTCTGCGATAAAGTGATCAATATCAGAGATAGAGCGTGTGTAAATATAAAAGTGAACATAGAAGTAAACAGAGGCGACAGTCTGTTTCATGCTAGATGCAACTAGTGCTGTTATTTTTCTCGGCTATTAATAGCCGAGAAAAATAACAGCACTAGTTGCCTGATGATTGCATCTAGCATGAAACAGACTGTCGCCTCTAAGTGTTTACTTCTATGTTCACTTTTATATTTATATATATATATATATATATATATATATATATATATATATATATATATATATATATATATATTTGAATTGGACAGAGTCCGACAATTTATTTAAAGACATTTATGATATGTTTAACATTCTTTTTATAGATACAAGTATTTAAGCAAATGCTCTGTTTATAATAAACATTATTAAATAACATTTCTTGAACATTCAGGCTGGTAAATGTTATTTAATACTGTTTATTATAAACAGAGCATTTGCTTAAATACTTGTATCTATAAAAGGAACGGTAAACATATCATAAATGTCATTAAATATATATATATATATATATATATATATATATATATATATATATATATATAAAGGAGCTCCCTCAATCACTAGTGTATGACTGCACCAGCTACTTCTTAATACTGTTTTCTGACTCAACCATAACTTGCATTTTAATGTCAGTTTATCCTTTGTCGTTCTATGTATATGATCTGTTTTTGTGACTTCTGTTATCTTTACTACATTGAGATTCCAATTTCGAATAAGATAGAGCACATATTTTTCTTTTTCTGAATCTGATAATTTTTGTTTTTTGCTGTTAAGAGGAAAAATAAAGTAACTACTTATGAAATTTTATGAGTCGATTAAATGAAACAGTTGATAAGTAAAATCTTTTTAAATGTAAAATATTTCAAGTTGGGAATTTAATTTAGATTTTGCATGAAATTGAACAATGAAAATTTATTAAAGTTGTTTACCTTAACAGCAACTGAAAAAATTACAATTTGATTTCTAGAATAAGGATCTTCTATGCAGAGCTTAAATGTAGCACAAGGCCAAAAGTATGGAGCACCCAGTGAGAAATGAAATCACTACTCAGTCCTAATTGATTTAGCAAGCCAAGATAATTTGTTTTCCAGAATAACTAGATACAAACTGTTGTTAGAAACAACAAAAAGAGTACTGAACTGTTTTTAATATTAGTCCTCCTATATGATGATTTTCTAAGCACAGCACAAGGCCAAAAGTATGGAGCGCCCAGTGAGGATCAAAACTCACTACTCAGTCACAAATGTTCTAGCTTTACTAAGATCTACAAATGACAAGAAGTTGTGGAGGGCCATGATGACCTATATCCTGGAGGCACACAGTATGGAGCTCCCAGTGCGGATCAAAACTCACTACTCAGTCACAAATGTTCTAGCAAGACAAGCTTGCTAACCATTACAACATGTTGAGGTGCCCTGGTTCTCCTATATGATAGTGAATGCTGGGCAATCTTCTTACAGATGACAAAGAGAAATGTAGTTCTACAGAAGGATACTGAGAATGCCATGGACTGAACATGTGAACAAAAAGATGTTTTAGTCAAAATGGTAAAAGAAAGGACACTTAAAGTTAGAATCAGAAAGCGGCAGTTGAAATTTCTAGTGCACATAATGAGGAAAGAGGGCTTGGAGAATTTGACACTCACATAACATACTGAAGTCAAGAGAGACAGACGAAAGGAGCAGATAACCTACCTAATGAACTTGTGCATATGGTTGGCAGAACAGGGATTAGGAGAGATAGCAAAAAGACAAGCTTTACTAAGATCTACAAATGACAAGAAGTTGTGGAGGGCCATGATGACCTGTGTCCTGGAGGCACACAGAAAATGAAGATACAAATGAAGGAAATGTCAGTTGTTAAACAGATATTGTTGTAGAAATTGTAATGAATAGGTAGGGATCAAATTGCAGGCTTGATTGTTACATTCACTTTCATGAAATAACTTTAGGAATGGCATGGATCCTTTTCTTCTCCCCTGAGCTATGGGGTAAATAACAGAGCCTTCGTTGGAAACTAGATTAAGAGAAAGAAAATTAAAATTTCAAAGCCATAGAGAAAATAACAGAAAATAATATTTCTATCCTTCCTAAGAATGAAGAAAAGGAATCTGTGGAGAGCCATGATCCCCTATGTCCTAAAAAACTTTATATTAAAACAACTCTATGTTCAAAACCATAGAAAAAGTAACAGGAAACCACTCTACTACCTTTCACAAGAAATGGCAATTTGTAGATAGTACAGAAAAAGAATCTTTGGAGAGCCATGTCCTGAAGGGAGAGAGCATTAAAATCGTTTATATTAGAAGGACAACTCTGAATTCAAAACCCTGGAGACAGCAACAGAAAGCCATTCCAGTGTCTTTGTCAAGAAGTCATGGAATTTCACAGGTAATAAAGAAAAGGAATTTGTGGAGAGCCATGATTATTTATGCCTTGATGGGAGAGGGCATTAAAAATGTTTATATTAGGAGAAAGATAACTCTGAATTCAAAACCATGAAGAAAGCAACAAAAAACCATTCCAGTGTCTTTGTCAAGAAGTCATGGAATTTCACAGGTAATAAAGAAAAGGAATTTGTGGAGAGCCATGATTATTTATGCCTTGATGGGAGAGGGCATTAAAAATGTTTATATTAGGAGAAAGATAACTCTGAATTCAAAACCATGAAGAAAGCAACAAAAAAACATTCCACTATATTTGCCAAGAAGCCATGGCAATTCACAGTCAATAAAGAAAAGGAATCTGTGGAGAGCCATGATCACGTATCTCCTGATGGGTCAGGGCATTAAAAATGTTTATATTAGAAGGACAATTCTATATTCACAACAGTAGAGAAGGCTACAGGAAACCACTCTATTGTCTTTCACAAGAAATGGCAATTTGTAGATAATAGGGAAAAGGAATCTGGAGAAAGCCATGACTGCCTACATCTGGAAGGAGCAGGGTTCAAATTAAAATTGGGTTCATTACATTCACTTATATGCAAATACTCTTGGGAAAGGTATGAATCTATCTTCTCCCTAAAGCTATGTGTTAAATAGTAGTACTGGTATCTGGAAAAATCATTGTTATCTCCGCAAAAGTTTTAACACGATATTTACTCACAATAAAAGAATTAGTCTTAAAAATCTCAAATATGTTTCAGCCTTAAATAACCCTACAAAGTCTAAAAAAACCATAAAGAAGAAATCAATGAATCCATCAATGTCCAGAAGGGACAGGTCAGAAAAAGTATCTTTATTTTCTGGTTATATTTTATTCTTTTAAATATTTTTTCATATTCTTTCACTCTCACTAACCCCCTGCATCTTAGTGGCTTTATTGCCTGTCTTGGCTTGAAATGATTAAAAAAACACTTTTTTTATTCAAGTTTGGGAATCCAACAAAATAAAGAGTTAGCAAAAAGTAATAAACATCTGTGAAGATACAGCTCTCCACAACTTCCAATGCTTTGTAGCTCTTAGTAATGCTTGCCTTTTCATTCTCTTTCTCAATCACTGTTTATCCATTTATACAAGATCATTATGTAGTTTACTCACTGCTTTCCTCTGTCTTCTGTGCCTTCAAGATTTCTTATGAGTGTCAAATTCTCCAAGCTCTCTTTCCTCATAATGTGTCCTAGAAATTTCGACTACCTCTTTCTCAGTCTATATGTAAAAATCCTTATTGGTTGTTGTTCACATGTTCAGTCTGTAGTATTTGCAGCATTCTTCTGTTGAACCATATTTCAGTTACCTCAAGTCTCATTTTTATCTGGGATGAGATTGTCTAGCAAGAAATTAGAATCATCAGAAATCATATTTTTTATACACAAAAAAAGTTCAAAATTCTTTTTAAAATACTGGGGATTGCTGAATTGTAATAAGCTTTTCCATTTATGATTGGCAAATACTTTTGCATCATAACAATATAATTCCTTAAAGTTTCATTAAAATCCAACAATTATTTGATTTTTACAAAAATTTTCAAATCAATGTGTTTTTCACCACAAAAAAGATGGTAAAAATTTTCCATACTAATTTATGATTACCTGCTGATGCAAGAAAAAAGTTTGATGGTTCTAAAAAGGATTAAAAATTTAATTTAATAATCAAGAAATCCTTTGATCTTTCCTCTCAATACTAACAAAGATTCTGACGATAAAATGTTGTTTTTATTAAGTTTGAGGCATTTTTTCATCAATATTTAGTGAATCTTTGGAGGTATGTATGTATATACATATACATACATACATGCATATATATATATATATATATAATTATTAAAAAATACGCTTTTAAGTAGGTGCCCGAGGGGGTCGTCAGTGATGTTTTGACTTGGTTCATCAGGGAGTTTCGGGTCTTTCAACATCATACTCCCCATCACCAAATCGACCCAATCAGGGGAGATCTAACCCTGATTCCCCCTCACTTTTAAAACGCTAACAGTTACTCTGGCCTTTTTAAAGAGTTCTACGAAGAAAGACCACATATTCCGCACATCCAATTGGCTGTTTGTACAACCAATCAGCTGCGCGAACTATTTTTAAATGGCCCGCAGTGGGGACTAGCTTTTTTTTTTTCTTTTTTTTTTTTTGGTGGATAGCAGCTTCAATGGATAACCGAGGAGGTAATCTTTAATATTCCTAAGTTTAATCCCTTCCCTAAGTGTTGCATCGTTTAAATATTGCCGGTTGTATTTTATTTGTTTTTTTTTTTAACCATAATATCACTTACGATACTCCATACTAAAAAAAAAGTAACATTTTGACAGACAAATAATTATTTTTAATTATATATATATATATATATATATATACAAGTATAGGACTGGTATATACGGAATAAATTCCAATAACCAACAATTATTATTCTTAAAAGAGTGCTCAATACAGAGTAGAGCAGATATAATTATTTATTTAAATATTATAACATAAATATGTTATAAAATCACTATAAAAATAGCCATTTTGTTTCAACACCTCCGGTGTCTTATCAAGTGATCATGTTGAATGTAGAATAAATGGTTTTAAAAGTTTCAAATTAATTAACGATCCTTCACTAGGGGTAAACGCTGTTACATAAGCTAGAATGACCAATCAAAATACAAGCATATGAGAATTGGTCATTCTAGCTTATGTAACAGCGTTTACACCTAGCGAAGGATCGTTAATTAATTTGAAACTTTTAAAACCATTTATTTTACATTCAACATGATCACTTGATAAGACACCGGAGGTGTTGAAACAAAATGGCTATTTTTGTAGTGATTTTATAACATATTTATGTTATAATATTTAAATAAATAATTATATATATTTATATATATATATATATATATATATATGTGTGTGTGTGTGTGTGTGTGTGTGTGTGTGTGTGTGTGTGTGTGTGTGTGTGCGTACGGATTAATATTTATTTATTCATGGGGAAGAGTGCTAAATCACGGGGATAGAGAGATTGTAGAGATAAACAATACAGGCATGAATTCACCATGTTCGCTTAAATAGTGAACCTGAAGTGACTAGAGTAGGAACAGCATAGCATTGTTTTTATTAAGTTTGAGGCATTTTTTCATCAATATTTAGTGAATCTTTGGAGGTATGTATGTATATATATATATATATACATATATACATGCATATATGTATATATATATGCATGTATATATAAATATATATATATATACATGCATATATATATACATATATATATATATATATAAAATAACATGAGGTTGTTATATGAGCATTGTAAATAGACTTCCCTTAATTTATGAAAAAAAACATTGAAGTAAAAGGGAGAATTTAAGAACACTTTCCTTTGACTACAGTGATGTTTCCTGGAGTTAATTAAAATTACTTCACATATCTTTTTCTACATCCACATTTTTATTTTATATTTATTTCTATTTTTTTTACTTATATTTTACTTACATTTTTATACATTATGTATATATGCAGAAACAGAAGCTGTTGTTTTTTTTCGCAAAATACTTATATTTGAGACAATCAGAAAAACACTGGATGTTGCCTGCAATTACATAAAAGTAAAAATAAATTGCACAAGGAGTAATTCTATCTTGAATGTCAGTGTTTCTAATTTGGTTTTGTTGTTTTCAATCTTGTTGACTCGCCTGTGGAGTATAACCTCGTGACCTCCTCAAGCTAGTCTTGCTACTGTGGTTTCTATTGCTAGAATGTATTTATGGTTTTCAGTTATGTTAATTCTGTTGACTTCCCTGTGGATTACAGGTCCACAGCCTCACTAGGCTTGCCGTTGCTGCTCTGTTTTCTGTAGCAAGGAGTTAATTTTTGTTATTTTCATGAGAGTGTTGCTTATCCAGATTTCTCCTTCTCCTATATTAGCAGAGAGGCCATTTTGCGGAGAGGCCATTTTGTCCTGCTATTAACCCCAAGCTAGGGAGAGAACAGATGCATTCATAACTACCAAAGTACAGGGTGTTTCACAATTGTTGAAATGATGCGAAGAGATCATGAGAACCTGGATGAGGAGGAACAGTGGTTCCAGCAGAATGGTGCTTCTACTCAAACTGCTAATGGCATGACTCTGTGAAAAGTTTGGAGAACATTTCATCAGCTACAAAGCTGAAGTGGAATGGCCGCCTAATTTGTCTGACCTGAACTATCCAGATTTATTCCTCTGAGGGTTCCTCAAGGATAACATCTACCAAGGCGACCCTTCCACCATTGCTGTATTGAAGGCAGCCATCACTGAGAAGATTCAAGTGATCACCCAGGGGAAATGTGCACATGTTATTAACACAATTGTCGAAATGATGGAGAGAGATCAAGAAGCATGAGGATCTGGATGAAGAGGAGCAGTGGTTCCAGAAGTATGGTGCTTCTACTCACATTGCTAATGTTACCATGAAATGGCTCTGTGAAAAGTTTGGAGAACATCTCATCAGCTATAAAGCTGAAGTGAAATGGCCACCTAACTTGTCTGACCAGATTTATTCCTCTAGGGGTTCCTCAAGGATAACATCTACCAAGGTGACCCTTGCACCATTGTTGTATTGAAGGCAGCTATCCCTGAGAAGATTCAAGTGATCACCCAGGGGAAATGTGCACATGTTATTAACAACTTCGCATTTAACAGTGCCTTCACTTGAATGGCAGACATCTGGAGCATGTACTCTAGGGCCCCTCTTGGTGTTTTGGGTTAATATTTGAGATTAAATGGTTGTAGATCTCTTTTACCTTTCAACAAATGTAATTTCCATTACTCTATCATTTGTGGTCCTTGATTTGTGCCCGATCATTTTGTTTCAAATATTGGGAAACACCATGCATGCCACAAAGAACTGTTTGAACTGCCAGGTTAGCTTGATTTATTTGGGAATGAACCTATACTGGGAGCAAACTGCCTGCATACAGATAGAAAAATTAAATCGTAAATACACAAAAATAGAAAGGGGTATAAGACAAGGATGTATTTTCTCACTGGACTTATTCAACCTATATAGTGAGGCAATTCTGAGTGTATGCGTGTGTGTGACTGTGTTCATGTGCATGTGTTTCAACGAGTGCATGTGTCTACATATTTTATTATTGTAGTATAGTATAGATTTAACAGTGTTTTATAATATCTATATCTTCATTATAGATAGTCATATACTGTATTGCTGTTTTGTAAGGTATTCAATATGTTCCCTTTGATAGATGGCTAAAAGTTTTTTTTATATTGAATTTTGTGAAAGAGCAGATTTCTTTATTGTTGATCTTATTAAACCAATTAACACGGTTTACATTGTTCAGACTATTGTCCCCATCTTTGTCGCCATATTTATCACAACACTTTGGCTGTTGTATACTCTGGCCTTCTTCAGGTGGTTGGAATGTCAAACTGAATTATTTCGCTCACTGGGGTAGACTGTTCTAGTTCCACATGCCATGTCTAATGGATGTCAGTTGTCAGTTATCTCTTGTTAATTCCCCTCACAAAGTTCTCCACCACCTTAACCAGGTATTGAACTTACACTCTTTGGGTCCTGTCACTGGATGTAACTAATGCCTTTATCCACTGTGCCATGTGTCCTTGAGAAAATGGCATGTGGAACTAGATCAGTCTACCCCAGTGAGTGAAATAAAGGGTTCAGTTCAACATTCCAACCACCTGAAGAAGGCCGGAGTGTACAACGGCCAAAACGTTGTAATAAATATGGCGACAAAGATGAGGACAATAGTCCGAATAATATAAATAGTGTGCATAATACCTCATCTCAGAATATATATATATATATATATATATGTATATATATATATATATATATATATATATATATATATATATATATAATATAATATAATATAATATAATATAATATAATTATATATATATAATATATATAATAATCTGCACATTTGGCAGCATCTGGGTAGATGTAAAGTTGCTAGCTCACCTTCATTGAGCCTTTCGGTTCTTCCAGGGGTGTCTAAGCAGCCCTTTTATGGAGAGCACTGCTAACCAGAACATTGGTGGAAGGGTCAAGAAAAGGTGACCCCAAAATTGCCTGTCTTATTCATCTGTCCAGTATAAAAAACTAATGATGAAAATGAAACTATCTTGTTGGAACATATGGACTCTCGTAGATAATCCTCAAAGTATCTTGTCTCATATGTAACTATGTAATAATGTAATCAATGGCTGGCTTTATGAGCTACTGTCATTCACACAACAAATGAATGCAGTGTTGTTGGGGGAGTTTAACTGATGAACTGGACATGTCAGTGATGGTCATACTCACTTTGTAAGTTGACAACCACTATATATATATATATATATATATATATATATATATATATATATATATATATATATAATTATTTATTTAAATATTATAACATAAATATGTTATAAAATCACTACAAAAATAGCCATTTTGTTTCAACACCTTCAGTGTCTTATCAAGTGATGATGTTGAATGTAGAATAAATTTAGTGATTTTATAACATATTTATGTCATAATTTTTAAATAAATAATTATATCTGCTCTATTCTGTATTGAGCACTCTTTTAAGAATAGTAATTGTTGGTTATTGGAATTTATTCCGCATATACCAATCCTATACTTGGGTATATATATATATACATATATATATAAATATATATATATATATATATATATATATATATATATATATATATATATATATATATATATTTAATTGAATATGACAGACAAGGTGCTTTTATTTAGTTTTTTATACAATTTTTCATGCGATCTAATAATTTTTTTCTTTTCAGATGATAAATTATATACAAACTGTCCGAATATTCTTTTTATCCAAGCGCTTTCGGCTATACATTTAGCCATTTTCAAGGATTAAATGTTTTAACTGTTAAATAAGAAATAGTTTGTTGTATGTATGTTTTAGAAAATGTTTTCATTGATGTTAATGTCCAGTTTCTCTGGTCTCTTGCTGTGTATGGAAGTATAAATGTCGATACTGAAGTCAAAACCTAGTGCTAAGAGTCTATTTCCTGTTTGAGTATCACTAGGTGTTGATTTCAGTGTCCACTTTTACATTTTTGTGTGTCTGTGTAAATATATAGAAAAATAGGAAAGAACCGTTAGGTTAATAATCCAAAGTTCTTTAGTATTTTTGTTTTTATTTTTAAAAAACTGTGCTCGATTGAATTGAAGTTTTTAGCTTCTATTTTGGAAACGTGAGAACTCTTATGTAGCGATGGAATAATATTTAAAAAATACTTATAATTATATATATATGTAATAATATATATATATATATATATATATATATATATATATATTAACACTTAAATTTTATTTTAGTGGATACGCTATTGAGTAGATGGTCTGTTAATTTATTAAACATTATATTTATTTATTTTTCTCTATGTTTTTTTCTTTTTTTTAAGCTTATCACCCCAAGCACGGCTAGAGGCCACTAGCACGCAAGGGGTTACAGAAGGTTTGGAGGAAGAGCAGATAGGAGTGGTAAAGGAGAGGATGCTGAGAAAGAAAGTGGATTGATCAAGGCAAGGGGGTTACAGAAGATTTGGAGCAAGAGCAGATAGGAATGAAAGGTGAAAGGATGTGGAGAAGGAAAGTGGATAGATCAAGGCAACTGGAGATGTCGATTGACATTACACTTAAATAGTTGGAGATTGTATTTGTCAGGGAAACAGGAATAAGGAAGGGAGTTCCACAGGCGAGATGTGCGAGACATGAAGCTATTGGAGTAGAAGAGACGTCTACATCTAACAGTTTCAATGGTGAAGGGGTGGGAACGGGATGCCAGCCTCGTAGGATGTTTAAATTCATGAGGCCTAGGAACCAGTGTGCCTGGTTTTTATTATTCGATAAATCTTAATAAAGAAAAATATGTGCTCACCGACAAGATTTGAACTTGACATGCTTTCTCGTAGGTGAATGCAGGTTCAAATCTAGTACTCATCATATTTTGGTGGGTGCCTGCCCAGACTGCACTCTCCAGCTTCAATATAGTCCAAAAGCATCTTTGAGTCCTTGTGGGTGATAAACTATTTTCCATCCTCCAACCTCTCTTTCACAGACAGGATGTGGCAAGCTACTTGCTGTTCTATCGCTATTTGAAAAGTGCTCGGATGAACTACATTCCTTGGTTTTGCCATTTCTAAAAAGGACCCACCATGCCACTTACACTGTAGCAAACCACCCACATTCCTTCCATATTCCATTAGTGAGAAGTAAGTTCAACTCAAACAGCTTCTTCAAGTGAAGTACTGCTCTGTGGAGCCAATTCCCAAGAGAATGTTTCCCCATTCACTACAACCATAACCTTCTATGGTTAATTGTTATCTTCCCCTCCTACCTGTACATAATGCATCGTAACATAACTGTGTATCTTGAGTGGCCCTGGGGCCTTGTGCACGGTTAACTTTATTGTAAAAAAAAAACTTGTCAAAAATATTTTACTCAGAAGAGAGAAAGAATTAAAAAATCTAACAAAATTTAAACTTAAACACAAGTTTAAATTGCTTGCTTAGAAAATTGAAATAAATTTCCTTTTATTATTTCTTAATTTCAGCATTGGATATTTTTGAGACATTCTCCAGTAAGGTGTGCAATTGATTTGTTTCCCTGCATACCAAAGGCTAATATTATTTTTAAATCTTCAATATTTTAAAAATGTGATTAAAAATTATGAAAATTAATTTCACAAATTGTTTACTGTGTTTATAACGGGACTGATGTGCCATAAAACTGTAATGTTATAATATATGTGTGGACATGAATTTAAGTGATATGGTTGCTGTCACTTCCACAAGATAACTACTACTAATGCTGCTGCTACTACTGCAACTGCGACAGCTTTTATTGTAAGGCTTTTTGATCTTCTCTTCACACTTGAAGCCTAACAATTCAGTGATGTAGAAAGCCCTCTGAATATTTTATGCGGTCTTATTTTTGCTGCTCTACCTGCAACAGAATGTAATGATAAATCGTTGGGTTGGGTTCATTTAATCAAAGTAGACTGACTGCAGTGGACGAAGGGAAAATAGAACAACAGTGCTTCATTTGTTCTTTCTTTCTTTTTATTAATGGGAATAAAGAATTTTGCCAGAATAAATTACCACTTCAAATAAATAATTAATATTTCTATTTTACACACACACAAACACGCACACACGCACCCCCACACACACACATATCCACACACACACATATATCCACACACACATCCACACACACACATCCACACACACACACACACATACACATCCACACACACACACATCCACACACAAATACACATATCCACATACACACACACACACATATATCCACACACACATCCACACACACACACATCCACACACATCCACACACACATCCACACACACATACATATATATCCACACACACATCCACACTCACACACACACAGAGACACACATCCACACACACACACACACACATACACACACACACACACACATACATATACATATATATATATATATATATATATATATATATATATATATATATATATGAGGTAATGATATATATTTTTATATATCAGGAAAAATATTGGGGCAAAATGTATGAAGAACCGGAAAGATTTTTCTTGTGACGTGTTTCATCCTTTATCATAACAAAATCAAGAGAATATTTTTTAAAAATTGTCTCTTTTTTTCCAGATGATCAACTTATTTTAATTTAACTATATATATGCATTAAGAAGAAACTTTGTTAAATCAATTACAAACACTCTTAAAAATCTTTAGCATGCTGGATTAAAAATATTATTTCAAAATTAAAAGTTAAGATGTGAAAAAGTAAGTGACCGCTTACATTTAATATGTGGTAGCTACTCCTATTGTGGTTACAATATGAACCAGTCTTTTTCTATAATTTTTAAGAAGTTTCTGGCAGTATTGAGTGTTGATTTTTGACCATTCTTCTTGGCAAAACTCCTACAATTGCTCAATATTATCTTGGTTTCTTGCATACACTCCCTTATTTCACTTGAATCACAGATTTTCAATTGAGTTTATATGAGGACAGTGACGAGGTCATTTCAAGACTTGAAATTTCTTTTTACAAACTGATTTTTCTTTCTTTTTACAATTTGTTTTGATATCTCAGTTCATTGCCCTGTTGGAAGTTCTAGCAACTGAGGACAAGACACTTTCAGTCAAAATTGCTTAGAATTTTGCAGGGTCCATTGTGCTGTCAATGCATACTATTTTATTGTTTGAGTGCAGCAAAGCACCCCCAAATAATAATGCCGTCACCACCATGTTTAATGATTGGTATCAAATTCTTCTTTTCAAAAGCCATATTAGGATCTCACCAGATATAACACCTATTGTTCCACCAAAAAAGCTCTAGTTTGGTCTCATTCGACTATAAAACCTTTTGCCAGAATGTTTCTAGTTTATTAATATGGTATACTTTAGGCGAGCATGTTTGTGCTCTTTCATAAGCAGTGGCTTTTTCTAGGCATTCTGCCATGAAGATTGGCATTGGTCAGATTTTGTCACCTTGTAGATGCATGCATATTGATTCTGACATTGGCCATTGAGCATTGGAGAACCGCAAAGGTCACTGCAAGATTTGCCTGGGTTTGCCAAACTAGATGTCTACTTACACTTGCTGCTATTTTTCATGAACAGCCACTTCTTGATTGTGATGCTGTCATACCAAAGACTTTCCATTTATAAACAATTTGTTGCACAGTGGAGAAGTGCATTCCCAAATCATTTTGATAGATTTTTGTAGTCTTCTCCATCATTTTAGGTTTCAACTATGTGATTTTTTAAGACTTCTGGAAATTCTTTTGATCTTTGCATATATATTTTTAAAAATTTAATCTCTAACTGCAAACTTTTGCATACACAAGGAGTTATATTGGTTGGCTGCAGTATACACAGCTTACCAAAAAAATAAACATGTGTCATTTTGATTTTTACACATGCACAAAAAGTTATTTGCACTGGCAACCATGTATAACAAAATGCAGAGTTTAAATGTCAGGGTTCACTTACTTTTGCACATCTTAATTTTTAATTAATATTTTTATTCCAGCTTGATAAAAATCTTTGTAAGTGATTTAATAAAGGTTTTTCTTTATATATATTGTTTAATTAAGATTTGTTGTTTATCTGGAAAAAACAAAAACAATTATTTAAATTATTATCTTGGGAGTTCACTTACTTTTGCACAGCACTGAATATTTGGTTTATAGGGACTTTATACCTGTCTTTTTACATACATAAAGAAACTTTATCGCAGTCTTTTTACATATATATATTTTTATTTTATATTTTATTTATGGGGTCTTCATCTCTGACATTTTACTGATATATGTGATTTATAGGGACTTTATCACTGTCTTTTTATAGATATGTTTAATTTATATGGACTTTATCATTGTCTCTTTACAGATATATTTTATTTATAAGAACGTTATCATTGTCTCTATTTTATCGTATGGATGTTATGATTGCCTATATTTTATCACAAGGATTTTATCACTGTCTGACTACATTTTATTAATAGGGACATTATCACTGTCTTTTTATTGATATATCTTATTTATATGGACTTTATTAGCATCATTTTAAACATATTTATAATGACATCAACACTGTCTTTATCATTGTCTATTTGTGTATATATTTGAGTTATTGTGACTTTATCACTGTCTTTTTGCAGACATATTTGATTTATAGCAACATTACTATTGTTTTACACATATTTTATTTATAGGGACTTTTTCACAATTTTCATCACTGTCTTTTCACATATATATTTCATTTATAGGGGATTTATCAATGTCTTTTTACATATATATTTGATTTATAGTGACATAAATCACAGTCTGTCTACAGATGTTTTATATTCATAGGGACCTCATAACAATCTTTTTAAAGATATATTTTATTCATAAGGATTTTATCACTGTCTTTTTAAATATATATTTGATTTATAGAGACTTTATTACTGTCTTGTTACAGATATATTTTATTCATCGGACATTATCACAATCTTCATCATAGTATTTTTACAGTTACATTTTATTTATAAGGACATTATCATTGTGTTTTTTAAATATATTTTATTTATAGGGACTTTATCACTTTTTTTACACATATATGTTATTTATAGAGATTTTATAACTGTACAGACATATTTAATTATTTTTATTTATAGGGAAATTATCACTGTCTTTTTACAGATATACTTTATTTATAGGTGCTTTATCAATTTCTTTTTAGATATATATTTTATCTATAGTAATTTTGTCACTGTCTTTATCACTGTATATAATTTACTCATAAGGACTTCATCACTGTCTTTTTATAGATATATTTCATCTATAGGGACTTTATGACAGTTTGTTTACAGACTTAGTTGATTTATAGAGACATTATCATTGTCTTTATCACAGTTTTTATATATATTGTATTCATAGTGATATTTTCACTGCCTTTATCACTGTCTTTTCACATATATATTTTATTTATAGGGATTTATCACTGTCTTTATCACTCTCTCTATATATTTTATTGATAGGGACTTTATCACAATCTATAGGGACGTTTTTACTTTTACAGATATATTTTATTTATAGGGACTTCATCACTCTCTTTTTACAGAATATATTTAATTTATATGACCTTTATCACTGTTTTTTTTACACACACATATATATATATATATATATATATATATATATATATATATATATATATATATATATATATATATATATATATTTTTGAATTGGACAAAGTCCGACAATTTATTTAAAGACATTTATGATATGTTTAATGTTCTTTTTATAGATACAAGTATTTAAGCAAATGCTCTGTTTTATAATAAACAGTATTAAACAACATTTACCAGCCTGAATGTCCGAGAAATTTTCATAGAAAATTTTCGTTTGATTCCTGTCGGAGAACAAAAATTTTGTATGAAAATTTCTCGGACATTCAGGCCGGTAAATGTTATTTAATACTGTTTATTATAAAACAGAGCATTTGCTTAAATACTTGTATCTATAAAAAGAATGTTAAACATAATATAAATGTCTTTAAATATATATATATATATTTCATTTATAAGGTCTTCATCATTGTTATTACTGAGTAATTCAAAAGTTGTGGGGTTTTGTTGGTCTGGGCTGAAATTAATTTGTACTGCTTCTTCAATGCCAGGCAATTGTGCTGAAAGAGGTGAAATGACTCTGTTGAAAGATTATTAACAATTTAATTACAGATTAAATGTAAAAAATTGGACAACAGTTAATTTATTCCAATTTCTTTCTTGTTAAACATTAGGCAATGAGAGGTGTATGTTCTAAGAGATGGGTGAGTACTACTGTTTTTGCAGTGGATGAAGAGCTTTGGTGGGACTCCCAAGCAAGTGCATCTTCTCTGTGAGGTGCATGATTTAATGATTTTGGCCAACCAGCCTCTCTCCCCATTCAATGCCTAATTTTGGTGAATGTGTATTTTGCCTATATAGGCTTCCAGTCCTGAACTGAACATGATTAATTAGATTCTTAAATAAAAGAACTGACTGTTAGCAAAAACCAGATGGCCAACCATAAAGTGCTTTTTGACATTGGTGTGAAATTTTAAGTTTCCATAAAAAACCTTAGAGTAACCAAAAACCTGTAGACTTTTGGTAAACTCATTAGTCATGTCATGCCAACTTCCTTAGTGTTATGGAATTGGGTCAGGGGTGTCATTTATACTGAATCTTACTAAATATTACTTTTTCTCTTTCTAATAACTCTACTCCTTCACTTAGAATTATCAAGCCTCTCAATACCTAAAATCACTAACCACTTTCCATGCACTAGTATGATGCAATCAAGAACATTGACTTGTTATTTATAGGCACGGTGGAGTAATGGGTAGCGGCTTGGGTTGAGGAATCGGAGAGCCGAGTTCGAATTCCAGTCGAATCCATTACATTTACTTACGTGCTAATACCCTTGGGAAAAGAGTGAATCCTCTTCTTCTCCCTCCAGTTATGGGTAAATAGTAGGGCAGACTGGGTTCTACAGCCTTGGATGGCAACTAGTCTTGGAGAAGGACAACTCTGCATTCAAAACCTGTGGAGGGTCGTTTGGGGATCCTGTGACACGTAGTGCACCAAGTCTCTGTATTCGGCCCTTCAAAAAGTGTAGATAGTTCTGCACGAAACCTTCACCACTATAATCAAATCTCATGTGCTGGTGTCAGGCTGTCAGTTTCCTAGGAAGTGATCTGCCTGACCCTTATATGTTGAATTCAACAGGAGAGAGTATATATATATATATATACACTCTCTCATATATAAAAATATATATATATATATATATATATATATATAAAACCAAATATAGGATTGGTGTATATAAAATAAATTCTAATAACCAACAAATACTATTCTTAAAAGAGTGCTCAATACAGAGTAGAACAAATATAATTATTCATTCAAAAATTATAACATAAATATGTTATAAAATCACTACAAAAATAGCCATTTTATTTCAACACTTCTGGTGTCTTATCAAGTGATGGTTTTGAATTCAACAAAAAACTCTATTGAATTGATTGCTCGGTCAGCTGCTCAGGAAGTTGGTTCACTGTGTTGTGCAAGACAAGTCTACAATTCAACCAGGCTTAGAATATTGCTGCCACATATAGTCTGGTACTCCTGCTATATATTTACAGATCCTTGATAAAATCCAAAGAATAATCAGCAATATTATTGGTCCTGATCTGGAATCTCTGCTTCAGTCACTTTCTCATTGCCTGAAGTTGCTTCCTTGTGCCTTTTCTATAAATACTTTCAGCATAATTGTTCAGATGAACTTTCTGTTATGGTTTTTTGAAGTCTTGTTACTGATGTAATCCAACCTTCTATTTTCAGACTGGTGGAACTGCTACAAGTTTGCAGTCAACTGTAACTTTTTTGACAACGCACAGAAAGAACTTTATTTTGGGCTCAAAAACTGTCTGTTAAGTTTATATTGACTTAATTTTTCTTTATTCACTTATTCGTTTTTGTTTGAAATTAATTTCTGGATTTTTCTTTTCATTCTTTTTCTTTTCATTCTTTTTCTTTTCAGTTTTGCTGTTGGTTTTGTCCGCCATCTTTATTTTTATTTTTCTGGTTTGACAAAGTCTTACCAGACTACTGTTTTTGTTTTAATTCATTTGCATTTAATTTATAGTTTCCATTTATTTATTATCGCTTTTATTTAAAAAAAAATTACGGAACCTTTTTGAACAGAAGTCCGTTTTTGTTAATTTGTTTAGACATTTTGAATAGTTCCTTTTCTTGTCACTCATTAAATTTTTTCAGTTTTCCCTCTTTGGTTTTGACTGATATTCATTTTAGTTCTCTGAGTTAACGCCTGGTTTTCCCAGACTTTTCTTTTTGTTTAATCTTTGGATTTATTGCTTTAAGTTCAAACTGTTTTTTTTTTCTCACCTTTTGGGCGAATTTTAATTTTTGTTTGTTTGCCGGACTTTATTTTCAGCAAAATTTAATTTTTGTTTCTGTCTTTTCCCAAATTTTATTTTTTCTTTAGACAAACTTTAATTTCTTTTTTGTCTTTGGGCGAATTTTATTTTACATAGTTTTATTTCTTTCCAATTTATTGTAAATTAGCAAATTTTATTTACCTTTTTTCAATTTAAGCTGAACAGTTTTTTCTTTATTGTAGTATATTCTTTTATTTTGTATTGTTAATTTTTTCTCATCTTTATTTTTGTGTTGTTAATTTATTTTTTAACTTCTCTTTGTAGAAGAAATAATTTTTGAGGGGATTTTAAGTTTTATTTTTTTGCTGACATTTTCTTCCCCCTGCTCAATCCACTTTAAATATAATTTACAAGAAAATTTTTCCCACTTGGCACTAACTGAAAGAAATTAAAGTTAAGAAAATGGCCAAATCAAAAGTCAGTTGGTAAGGAAAGACCTTTTCAGGTTTGCTTCTAAGGCATCCCACCAGATAAAAGAAAAACCAGACCAAGCTCAGGGGTGGAGTCATTTCCAAAACCTCAAAATATTAAAGTAAACCAATGTAAAAATAATATCAACTAAGAAAAGTGACTTCCCAACTCAAGGGAGGCACCAATTAATATGACTACCCAGGAACTCCTCACCCCAGTTGTATAATTAACATTGCAGAATTTTTGGAAAGGACCAAAATTATGAACATCTCATAAAAGAAAATGGCTTTTGGAAGCATCCCAAGAATTAGAGAGGTTTGAAAAAATTAGTGTTGGTCTCTGTGGTGGACACGTGTACATGCAAAATTTGTCATTCCATATTAGATTAGCAGTACAAATGGCATAGATGTGTGAGGAAAAAGTTGATCGGATGATTAAATCCCATGATAGTGGGGATGTAGCCTTAGCTAAAGGAGTGTTGGTCACCATTCTTATAAAGGATATTCAAGCTCCGGTAATTAGTGTTAGGTTATAAAGAATGTCTTCCAAGGTGAGAAATATGGCCACTGAATTGCATGCAGAGGCAGGAATGCATCACATTGCCAGATAATTGGACTGTGACTACAAATGTGGGCATACATAAGGCTTTTCATGACTACTTTCAGAATCTGTTCACCAGGGCACTCAGTTTGAGCACTGCTTATTTCAATACCTATTTGAGGGTAAATTCTAGAAGGAAGACGTCCATAATATCTTTCCATCCCTGAAAAGTCTGCACTCATGTGATGGGAAGCCCCTCCCCACCTTTTATCCCAAGACAACTGCTCCTTCTATTGTGAATATCAGATTGCTCTGAAACACCTATTATGAGCAACAAATAGACTCTCTGATATCCAGGTGCTGTTCAGTAGGGCATTATATTATTCCATTCAAGATGATCTGATAGATGAGCTTGATCTTACGAAGCAATAACTCAATAACTCCTTGGGTGCCAGGTTTGAAATGCCTCAACTATGATGAGGCATCACTCACCAGGCTGGTGTTTAGAAAGGCCCTCTGGTTTGACAAATGACTTTGTTTGGTGGGCTTGGAAAAATCTCCAAACTGTGTTCATTGTGATGGGGCAGTGGGGACCCTGGATCACACATTCTTTCATTACAGGGTTGTAGTCCCATTGAGCAAGTTTATTGAAGGCATCATGGTTCACATGCTGCATGAACATTTTTTCGTCTTTGAGGCCAGTTCTGTTTGTAGCAATGTGGTACCATTGCTGACGAAGGCTGAACATTATGTGTTCTTTTTCTTGCTAGGAGTTATGAGAGTCATGATATGGAGGACATGTCAGAAAGAATTCTATGGGAGTGAGAAGTTTTCAGCTTAAAGTCAAGACTAGGATGGAAAGGCAGCAACTTCCTCCATTAGAATTTGGCAATAGGTGGGTGTGTCTTCTGCATCTGTGTCGATTAAGATGGGTGGATTTAGAGTGGCACTTTGATGCTGGTTAGGCATAAGGAATTTTTCCAACTGGATTGAACATTGGCAACCATGGGTGCTTTATATTATTAAAGTCCTACATTAATTTCATCCAGTTAACTGATGTTTCTGCTCCAATACAGGATTGTGGGTTTTTTTTTTTATTACTGACATTATTTCATTTAGTTTCTTGTAAATAGCTTATCACATATTGTAAATACACATTGGGGCTTAGATTTTCAATCATTGTTTTATTCCCCCCAAATTGTACATATGGGGACTAAATAGGACTTTCATAGAGACAATGAGGTATTATGGTGGGTGTCGTAAGAATGGTAAGTAAGAATGTGTTGTTTTGGTGTAAGGATTATTGTGGTATCTTTGGGTCAGTGATTGTGGTCAGTTAGTTTAATTATAAGTCAGAAGAAGACCAGTCTTTCCCCATCCCCCATTTTTGGCCATGTGTCACATTTTTTAATTTTATTACAAAATAAATATCACTCTTTGCTATGGTACCTAGACTTCATGACTTTAAACACAGCACCAGACTGGCGACAAAGGTCTCATCCATTTACAGTTAAATAAGCAAGATATAACTGTAAGTTCTATGCTAACAGTTTCTTTTCTTGCACTTCTTGCTTGTGGAACTCCCTTCCGGCTGCATGCATTCCAGCCTACTTAAATCTTCAAAAATTTAAATGCAATGTCAATCATTTTCTACTGTTCACCTGATTACTCTTCTTTTGTTCCCTCTCCTTAGTAAAGTTTTTGTTTTCTAATTATTCCACACCCAGTAATCCCTTGTGTCTTAGTGGCTTTATTGCCTTGCTTGGGGTGAATTTGATTAAAAAAATAAAGAGTGAGGTTATTTAAACATATAATTTGGTAAAGAAATGAAGGAAAAAAAAGATTATCACACAAATGCTACATGAAGTATGGAACAATCTAGACTCTCATGTGGATGTCATGCATGGCATCCAACTAATTCAGAAATGTTTAAACTGTCAACTATTTTCTTGGATCAATAATTAAAAATGGCTTAAATCAAATGAATCCATTAGTTCTTAAAGAAGGTAATCTTTCAACAGACACTATTAATTGGGACAATAAAAATCACAAACAGGTTTAGCAAATAACAAAACCACATCAATTGAAGGTGCTTGAACAGCAAAAATGAGAAGCATATTTAAGTAGTAGGGAAAATGATATAATCAAGATATTTACTTTCCACATTACCTTAAACAGAAGGTTTGAAAAGAGACATTCAATACTAGAAAGAGCTATAACATTTAATTTGAGAAGAATAATTTCTTAATAAAGAGATTTTATAAATTTCAACCAATAGTAATGCTGTTTGGTGAATTAATGCCAAATTCTTCCTGTATGGAAATGCTTAACTACACCATTACTATTCTTCTACTTTTATGTGCTGTGTCCATTCAAGATTATGGCCCTCCACATCTTCCTGTCTCTTGTCGGTCTTGACTTGGCATTTCAACTCCATTTATTTCTCCACAGATGTGATGTGGCTTCCCTCTGTCTTTTCTACAAATATTTTCATGGCAACTGCTCTGATAAGCTATTTTTCCTGGTGCCCTGACTACATGAATTTTGGCATCTAGGTCTCACCCTTTTACTGTTGAAATAGTAAAATGTAACTGCCACTTCTACTCCAACAGCTTCTTCTCTTGCATTTCCCAACAGTGGAACTCCTTTCCTCTTACTTGCTTCCTTGATAGCTACAATCTTCAAAACTTTAAATGTAACATCAATCGTCGTCTTCTGACTCCTTGATCCCCAATCTTCTTTTTATCCTTTCCTCAATCCCCCTATACACAGATTTTATCTTACTTTCACTCTCTGTGACCGTTTGCATACTAGTGGCACTCCTGCCTTGCTTGGAATAAATTACTTAAAAAAAATAAAAAAAGCTCTTAATAAGTTTTGTCTTTTAGTGATTTCTCCCAAACCCTGTTCTGCCATCAATTTGCTCGAGCCCATCAATTATGTTAGATGCTGCTTTCCTCCGTCCCTCAATCTGTCCTGTGAGTATCAGACTTTTCAAGCCCTCCTTCCTTATGTGCCCCAGAAATTTCAACTGCCTCTTCCTGTTGTTAAGTATAAGTTTCCTTTTTGTTTCCATTCATTCAAAAACCTTGTTGTTGCTCACATGTTCAGTCCATGGTATCCTCAGCATCTTTCTGTAGATCTCTTTGAGGAGATTGTCCAGCATCCACTGCCATACAGGTGGACAGATATCACGTAGCATTTTAGTACTCTCTTCTTTGTTTCTAACAAAATTTTTCTGTCTCTTAATATTCTGCTTAGATTTTGGAAGGCATCTTTGGCCATCCCAAGACATCCTCAGATCTCAGTGTTGCACTTCCTGTCCTCTGTTAGAACACTCCCCAGATATTTAAATTTCTGTACTTGCTTCAGTTTAGTATCACTGAATTGAAATTTGCATTTTGGTCTCATCCTTTTCATGATAACCATGCATTCTGTCTTCTTGTAATTTATACTTAGTCCTTTCTTCTTGCTTTCCTTCACTACCTTCTGTAGGCGCTTTTGTAGTTTCCTTTCCATGTCTGCTTACAAATTCCATAGTCATCATATTTCCGCATGTATTTCAGCAGTAGTCATTATGATTAATGCATGCGTGCACTGCTGCTGCAGTTCTCCTTATTTAATGTGTGGAAAGTATTCAGTCAAAATATCATGTCTGATGAGCGAAATTCCCATTGCAATATTTCAAAACAATATATGTTATTTTGGAGTGAGTGTTTTGGTACAAAGTATTGGCAAAACATTGATTGAAGTCCAGATGCCATTAGAATGTTGTCCATAAAGAGATAGAATACATTTAACTGGATCACTGATTCATTGGTAAAGAAAAGTACATTGATTATTCTCATTATCTGTTGTCCAATTCAGGACATTAATATATAACTAATTTAATAGCATTCTCAATTAGCTTAATTTTATTTTGAATGTTTTGATCGTGACAGTTTTCTTTCAACTATTCTTAAAATAAGTAGCCAAAAATATTTCTGTTGGGCTTTAATTTAAAAGGAATAATTTGGGTTGGGCTAATTTACACTGCTAATACTCTGGAAGTAAAGACAACATTTACATTCGTGCATTGAAACATGACATCTACACTGATTATGCAAGAGGCTCTGTCCCCGCCACTCCACCAAAAATATAAAAATATTTCAACCTCGTCAGCCCTCGGATCTCCATATTACTCACCATTATGTTCATCAAGGATGAGCATTTCAACAAATGAGTAATATACCATTTTTTATTGTTCTCTTCTATGTTTCATGTCCCTTCCATACATGGGTGATCATAGCTCTACACAGCTTCCTGTCCTTTGTAGCTCTTAGTAAGGTTTGTCTTTTTGCTATCTCTCCTAATCCCTGTCCTGCCAACCATATGCACAAGCTTGTTAGGTAGGTTATTGGCTGCTTTGTTTTATCCATCTTGCCTTCAATATGCCATGTGAGTGTCAAATTCTCCAAGCCGTCTTTCTTCATTAGAAATTTCAACACATTTTTGTTACCACAAATCTTTTCTTCATCTGTGTGGAAATTGTCCAGCATTCACTGACATATAGGAGAACTGAAATTACATAGCAGTTCAGCACTCTTTTCTATGTTATAAACAAGATTTTCCCGTTTCTTAATATTTTACTTAGCTTTTGGAAGGAATCTTTTGCTATCCAATGTTCCTTCAGATTTTGGTGTTACATTTGTCCTCCTCTGTTAAAAACACTTTCTAGGTGTTTAAATTTTTGTACCAGATTGCTTTTGGTGTCTCCATGTTATAGTGAAAGACACCTTGTCTAGGTAATAGACTCTCCCACCTATTATAAGTAGGAGTCAGTAGGTAGTCGAGGGAGAGGAGTAAGTTATCAGCGGCCACAACTCGATTACTCTGCGTAACACTTAATTACAAGTTCCTAACGTTTCTGTACGTTTACCCCATTTAGGACACATTTAGTCCGACTACAAGTTCTATTGTGGAAATAACTCCACAACAACTTTTGGCGACAAGGATGAAATTCAAACTCACGCGGGGAGACCCCAATGGATTAGCATTGTGAAGAATTCAAGCTAGCAGAGCTAAGCGCAGACAATTTTAAGTGCTTAGTGTTTATTCAAGGTCTGGGAGAGTGGAAAAATAGAAAAACGGATTGGCAACATGATGTACTTCGGGAAAGGTGAAAAATTCACGTGCAGACGGCACATTAACCAGATGAGACGATGCGCTTCAGACATGGTTGACAGCGGTCCAGTTGAAGAAACACCTATGGAGGTGATTTTTGATACGTTTGATCTTCCAACACCAGCAACGATGTTACCCGAGATACGACGATCCAAGAGAAAAAGAAAGGCAACTGACCATTTAGAAATGGATCCAAAACGTAGGAGATACACTACAATGTTGCTAAAAAAAATGAAGTTTTTTTCTTCTCCTTTTTTCTGTAAAAAATAAAATAAAATAAAAAATTAAAACTTTTTACTCCTACGGAGTATAGTTTTAGGAGGTGAGTGTTATAGTGAAAGACACCATGTCTAAGTAATAGACTCTCCCACCTATTATAAGTAGCAGTCAGTAGGTAGTCGAGGGAGAGGAGTAAGTTATCAGCGACCACAACTCGATTACTCTGCGTAACACTTAATTACAAGTTCCTAACGTTTCTGTATGTTTACCCCATTTAGGATGCATTTAGTCCGACTACAAGTTCTATTGTGGAAATAACTCCACAACACCCCATTTTGTAGTTAGCATGTTGGGCTGTTCCTTTTGTTGACAACCATACATTCTACCTTCTTACAATTAATGGTTAGTCCTTTCTTCTTGCTTTCATTTACCAGCTTCTGTAGGACTTCCTGTAGTTACTTTCCTGTATTTGCTATCAACACTAACTCATCTATATATCTTATATTGTTATGGCCACCAATAATGAATCCCGATAGGATTTCTTGTTCTCTAAAGTTGCCTTACTGTAAAGGTTTAAAGCCCAAAAGCCACTCAAGTTAAAGGGTTACAGAATGAGGTAGTTGTAAGGGCATAAAGGGAGGAGTTAAGAAGTGCATATTATAAGGATATGTAGGATAGATAACTGTTAACTCTAGATCTGAAGAGATTAAGAGTGAACAGAAAGCACCCACTCAGGAGTCATTTCCATTCAGTGGCAGTACTAGAGAAACTTTGTCATTATCAAAAGGAAAGAGATTTAGTTGACACTGTGTTCATGAGCATTGCACAGCGTGGAAAGTCTAAACTGGTGGAACTAAGGAATGTAGCATGTCTGAACATTTCCCATGCAAATAGCAAGGGGTGTGGAACATTTTGTCAGTGGGTAAGATGTTACAGAGTGGAAAATAATTCATCACCCATGTAATCGCTTTTTTGAACTCTGTCAAGGTTGGAAAGTGAGGACTCGTCAGTACCAGCCCAGATATGGAAACTGTTGTGGTAGGATCTACCTAATTTGCATAGTGGAGTACCGACCATATAAATATGGTTGGTACCGGGAAGAGAGGGGAACAAATCAGGAGATTCAACCAGAGACTCTGCCCGACTGCGACTCAGTCAACACATTCTCCAGGAACGGTCTTCCCAGGAATATACAAAAGACCATATGTAAATATTGTGTACACTTTCTTGTTTCAATACATTTTGTTCTAAGTACATTTTGTGTTGCATTATTATTCCATGCATTAGTCAAGTTTCAACAGAAACAATACTTCATTTTTGGTCTAATCTGACCTTTTTAAAGAGTCAGGGGTAGACTAAGGAGACATTTACTCAGAGCTACAAAGAATAGGAAGTTGTGAAGAGCCATGATCGCCTACATCCTGAAGATACATCTATTAGGAAGGTGTATAACAAAAAAAGAATTTTCATGTATGTATTAATAAAAGATCTTAATCGTTGTGTATACTCATATTTTGAACAATTACTTAGAGCTACAACAGATCGGAAATTGTGGAGAGACATAAACACACACATCCTGAAGAGATAATGCACATAAAAATGAAGATTCGGTTCATTCAAATACTACATATTTTCTGCTTTTACTTCTAATTCCAATATCTGATCAGAATCTTTTTTTAAGTCAAAGAACGAAAATGCCTGAATTAATGGTTTTCTATTTTTGGTTCGGCTCTTCAGGCCAAGCTTCAGAAATTATGATCACCCCACGACACACGCAGCTGCTGCTCCCAGGCTTCTATAGTCTTGTTCTGCTCCATTTCAAAACATTTGATAATTATTTATGATTTTTGAGAAATTTCATCAAATCACCTTTTCATTCATCTTAGTGTGAATGGTGATAAAAGTTTTAAATACTTTTATAATTTAACAAAATTAATTACAGCTGTTCAAGTTCCTTAAACTTAAGCCTTAAAAAGAAAACCTGATCACACACCCACATACACACATGCATGACCGTACACACACATACACACACACACATGAGCGATGGCTGTCAACTCATTAAACAAGTAAAATTATTACTGACAGATTGATCAATCCTTTATGTTCTTGTGAGAATGACAATGGCAAGCAAGTAACTTACAATGCTTTTTACAAATGTAGCAAACTAAATTGTTTTGTACAGGGCCTGGCCTGTTTTGTAAATTTTGTTCAGCTTATTCATAGATTTTCATGTAACGGGTGAGACCAGAATATTCTCTGCCGGATTTCTGAAACATCCCGCATGTTAATTTGAACTATTTCAATCCTGGCTTGAGGCTTTCAGATGTCTAGTTGTGCTGAGAAGCTGTGATACAGCAAAACAGTACTGTCTGTGAATGACACACACACACACACACACACACACATATACACACATATATATATATATATATATAGATTGGTAGAATTAACTTAGTTTATTGTTTAATTTTTTACGATATTTTTCCAGTTTGCATATAAACCCATTCACACTTCACCCTGGGCTTTTGAACAGGAATAGAGGTTTATCCCTTGTTTCTTGATCAGGATTGGGTTTTCAGTTTCATCTAAAGTCTTCTCATTCTCTTTCACTCTTAGTAAGCCCTTATTGCGTTACCTGAGGCAAATTTATTAAAAGAAAACCTTATTGAATCTCCAGATCAAATTCATGCATAAACTGTTTTCCTAAATTTTTTGTTTAATCATGTTTTGATCTATTGTTGTAGGCTGGTGCTGTTTTCTTTTCAAATTATTGAATCTAAAGGCTGGCCACAAATTTATTTTAGCTGACATGTTTCATCCTCTGATCGACTTTCTCAATGCTAATGTAAGGATTTTACACAACAATATTTTTAACAAAAATAATTTTATGCAACAAATGAAAGTAAAAATTGTTTTGGATTTTTTGGGGTTTTTTAAGTTTAAGGGATGCTCACAAATATTCATCACGTTAACTGGAAAATCTAATTAAATTATGGAAGATGCTAAGTGACTATAAAAATGTTAAAAAATGGAAAAAGAAACAGTTAAACTCAGAATTACCTGTTATTTAAAATATATAATATATAAAATTATCTCATACTAAAATAAAATAATTAAAATATTAATTGCATTAAAATAAAAATCTCAACAACATAATCATTTACTCACTTTTATTAAACTGTAAATTATGTCACTTACCATCCCCCATAATTTACCAAGACTTTTCAATTAACCTGATGAATAGCTATCAGCATCTTTTTAAATTGAAAAATGTTGATAAACTAGGGACGTTCTTACTTTTGTTGATAAAGTCTGCCAGAGGATAAAACGCATTGACTAAGATAAATTTTCCTTTCGTCTTTATTCATATTGTCCATGACTTATATTTGTTAGTTATATCTGAAATTTTACATATATATATCCATATATATATATATATATATTTATATAATATAAATGTAAATAGTTATACTCGTCTGGAAAAACCTTAGGTGTTTTGGCTTGTAAATGAACAAACTGATGCCCAAGGAAAAACGAGGAATAAAAAAAGAAAGAACTAAGAACATGAAATTGAGGCGAAAACAAGCATCCAGAATCCAAGCTCAGAGTCCAAAGAAAAAAACCTCCAACACGAGTAAAGCAAAAGTAACTAAGCAAAGTGCACAATACACTAAGTAGAGCAAATCCAACTATGAACCTAAAGAGCCAGGTAA
>OZ038482.1:118588388-118965888 GCA_964036315.1 Acanthosepion esculentum | reverse complement strand
TACATATGACCCATTATTGTACATAATTACTTTACAATAAAACTGGTATTTTATATGAATAATACCTTATGAAAATTGAGATGTAGTTGAGTGGTGGAGTGCTGATTTGAGGGTAGACGTATCATAGATTCATTGGGGGCACACAAGACCTTTCAACCAGCCCTGTATATATATATATATATATATATATATATATATATATATATATATGAAGAAATATAGCTTTAAGGTGTGCTATATTTATGGGATAAAGTGCTCAATATCTGGGATAGAGTGTATGTAAATATAAAAGGGAACATTGAAGGCGACAGAGTATTCCATGCTAGATGCAATCATGTGGCCTGATGATTGTGTCTGGCATGAAACAGTTTGTCGCCTCTGAGTGTTGACTACAATGTTCACTTTTATACATATATATATATATATATATATACAGGGTGGTCCAAAAGTAGGTGAACTGTATGTCAAATAGGTTTATGTATTGGTTATATTACTACAACTGAATATCTTGATGAAACATTTCCTGAGAAATGGATTGGCCGAAGAGGTCCAATTGATTGGCCGGCACGTTCACCAGACTTGAGCCGAATGAATTTCTTCTTTGGGGGGAAGGTACTCAAGGACAAAGTTTATAGTTGAAAACTAAGAAGTGGCGGTGATTTGAAAAATTACATAAGAGATGCATTTCAAGAAATCAATACCCAAAAAGATTTGTGCAAAAAAGTTTGTCAAAGCATTAGATGTAGACTTCTAAGGTGTATAAATTGTGATGGAAAACAATTTGAGCACGTGCATTGATAAAATTTAAGGGCTTTTTTATTATTGTTCGCAATAAAATTTAAGGGCTTTTGTATTATTGTTCGCAATAAAATTTAAGGGCTTTTGTATTATTGTTCGCAATAAAATTTAAGGGCTTTTGTATTATTGTTCATAATAAAATTTAAGGGCTTTTGTATTATTGTTCACAATAAAATTTAAGGGCTTTTGTATTATTGTTCACAATAAAATTTAATTGTCAATGTAATAATTGTGTTAGTAAATATAATTTTATGTATATGTAATCTCAAAATAAATGTAATTATTTACTGTCCACCTACTTTAGGATCACCCTGTATATTTACATACATATATTTATATATATATATATATATATATATATATATATATATATATATATATATATGTATATATGCCCAACCACTACTACCACATGCATATGTATATATGATTATATGATTATATATATAATTTTATATTCAATGTATATTTGAAATCATGAAGAAAATGAAACATAATGCATGTCATACAAACTTAAATA
The DNA here is from genome assembly GCA_964036315.1 of Acanthosepion esculentum. Classification (NCBI taxonomy): domain Eukaryota; kingdom Metazoa; phylum Mollusca; class Cephalopoda; order Sepiida; family Sepiidae; genus Acanthosepion; species Acanthosepion esculentum. Next base: position 118,964,570 of record OZ038482.1, on the reverse strand, counting down.
TAGAACTAAGTATTTCTCAATGTGGATGACCTGAATATACTCAAGTAAGTATATTCACTTCTTTAGATGAAAATTCTAGGCAAACAACTATTCAATAATAATAGTAATAACAATAGTAATAATTTCCTTTTGTAGGCATGTGTAACAGAATGCATGAATTTTTTAATCATGAAATTTACATTTTGGTGAAATTTTGGGGGCAAGAACTGTTTTATTCACATTCCTATGATCTTTCTTTCTGTAGAATTTTTTTGTTTTGTATTTTATGAAAACTAAAAGCATTTTAGTTGCTTGGCATGCAGAGGGAAAAAAGATTTTCAAAACCCATTTGTCAATAATGACAAAGCTATTCTGTCATCTTTTCGATTACGTATTTGACTAATGGTGGTGGTCATACAAACAGAGGCAGGATTTTATTCACTGTCTTTCAAATCACACACACACAGCACACACACATACACACACACACACACAGCACACACACACACACATACATGCACACAGCACACACACAACACACATGCAAATATGTATATATATATATATATATATATATATATATATATATGTGTGTGTGTGTTGGGTAGCTATATATTTATATGTGTGTGTATGGGTAGGTAAATATGAATTTGCATATATTTATGTGTGATCAAAAAATCTGTGAACCAGTTGATTCTTGTACATGCAAGTCTTGTAAAAATGTCAAGTAAATTTGAGGTGCTTTCACAAAAATGAATCTTAAGAGTTTTTGTTCTTTCATACTTTCCGATTAAACAAATAAATATCATTTGGTAAATTCATTCCAATAAATGGATAGTTGCACAGTTCTGTGCTTAACTTTGGAAAAACTTTCTGAAAAATATATGCAAAATTACCAAAATCTGTTGGTGCCGAAGCCCTCAGTAGAAAATGTTGGATTCAAATAGCCACAATTATTTACCCACTGAAAAACTGTGAAAACTTGTTAAAATTTCCTTACGTTAAGAGAACTGATGGAAGATGTCTCCAAGAAAGTTCTTACAAGATTAATTCAAAACTTTCCATAAACATGTTCTTTGTTTTTATTGAAATAAATATGGTGTCTATGTTGTCAGCCTAACGCCACTTGCAAATGAGAGGTTTTTGTATTCAAATTGTTCCACAGGGTGAGGTGATTGGCCCACACCCAACCATTTTACTCTGAGGAAGGTTTAGTGTTCTTTTAAAGTTTTCATTCATTTAGATTATCATGTGTTTCCATTCTAATGAATTCCATCCATCCGGGTTTGGGAATTCAATGTTTTGCTTCTCCTAAACTGGTTACTACTGAAAGCTGAAGAGCCGAGTGTGCCCTACTATTTAACTCATAGCTATGGGAAGAATTGATGTATGTATACTTTTCTCCAGAGCATTCACATGAAAGTGAATGCGACAAACACAAATGGAATTCAAATTCATCATGGCAATTTTGTATTACTAATCATTAAGCTACAAATCTATAATTAAGCTACTAATCATTAAACCACCTGCATATCCAAATATAGAGGACATAGGTTCAAATGATGCCATAGAGCACATTTTCCATTTTCTTACAATATATATATATATATATATATATATATATATATATATATATATATATATATATACGTATGTAATCATTTATTTGAAAATTATAACATAAAAATGTTATAAAATCACTACAAAAATAGCAATTTTGTTTCAAGACTTCTGGTGTCTTCACAAGTCATGGTGTTGAAGAATCACTTGAGAAGACACCAGAAGTGTTGAAGCAAAATGGCTATTTTTGTAGTGATTTTATAACATATTTATGTTACAATTTTTGAATAACTGATTATATTTGCTCTACTTTAAACAATTTAGCCCACTTGTAGACATTTTTTTGGCTGAAACATGTGGTACCATACACAGTTGGCATTCTCCTATGAATTTCAACTGGTTTGCACCCTTCAGCAACCAAAAACTTGATAACTGACTGCTGTTCAATCCTGGAGCATGCTTCTTGGTCGGCCATCTTTGTTAATCGCCAAAACTCTGAAAGTTTTTTTTTAATCTGCAAAAGAAATTAAATCCATGTGAAAAAGAAGTAAAACAAGAAAAAAAAAAGAAAAGTAAGCTTCTATCTGTATTAGAAGTCCTTATACCGAAAAATTCACCTTTATTTATTGAATGACCCTCGTATATTTATTGTATATATTTAAATATTTATTGCATATATACTCCTTTTTAGGACACAGAACATTTCTTATAGGGTATAAGAATTGTGTAACGTGGATGATCATGTATCTTTACAACTTCCTTTTCTCTTGCATAAGAATTGTATAACATGGCATATGTACAGTGAAATATATGTTAGAATTTGATGAGCAATTCATTATTTCTGCAAATGTTTTTTTAGGCTTGTGAATTTATTGGATAATAGCAAAAATGGAGCTTTCATGAGATTAGCATCAATGCTTTTTCTTTTTCTAGCAATTATGTTCAAAGACGAACGAGCAAAAGATCTGTGCCTATATGACAATGCGTTGAAGATCTGACACAGGAATAATGTCTGGAAATGTGACAAAAATTCAAGTTCTGTATTCAGAAGTAGTCATAAAGGATGTCTTCTTTTCGTTATTTTTTTAAGGTGGTTATATGCTTAAGGGAACAGGAAACGCACACGCATACACGCAGATGCACTAGCATAAAACGCACACATGCAGGGATACAATTGTGAATGCATGCACAAATGTGCACACACACACATATACATGCATGCTTACATGCACTCATTCACATACATGCACACTTACAAGCACACACACACACATATATGCATGTGCACACACATGCAAACATACACATAAACACTTGTATGCACATGCATAAATGTGCACACATCCACACCCACGTGCATAAACACAGGTGCACACACACACATGGGCACACTCATACACACACATGCACACACTCATACACACACACATGCACAAGGTTAATACAATATTTGTGTATATCAAATACAAACCTTGTCACAATTAAATGTTTCCTTTAATTTCTCCATTAATTTAGAATATAGATTATTTGTTATGGCATGCTTATTATGCTTCAAATAATTTTTATATTTATCAAATAAAGCTTCTTCTTCTATGTGCCATGTCCCTTCAGGACGTAGACAATCATGGCTCTTCACTTCCTCCAATCCTTTGTAGGTTTCAATAAGTTTTGTCCCTTTGATACATTCCCCAGACCATGTTCTGTCATCCACTTGCTTAAGTCTGCTAGTTATGTCATCCATTGCTTTCCCTTGTCTCTCTTTCCCTCTATTCAACCTGTGAGTATCAGATTCTCCAAGCCCTCTTTTCTCCTAACGCATCCCAGAAATTTCAGCTGCCTCTTCCTGATGTTAAGTAAAAGCTTCCCCCTTGTTTGCATCCTCTCTAAAACCTCATCATTGCTCACATGCTGATATCCTTAGCATCCTTCTGTAGAACCATACCTCTGTTGCCTCAAGTCTCTTCTTCATTTTTGAGGAGACTATCCAGGCTTTTACTGCTGTAAAGGAGGACAGATGTCATGTAGCAGTTCAGTACTCTTTTCTTTGTTACCAAAGAAATCCTCCTGTCTTGTAATATTCTGCTTAGCATTTGTAAAGCAGGAACTCTATATTCCACAGAGAGTCTATGGAGTTAATATTAGGCTCATAAAAAATGTTGGACGGTGATTGGTCTAGTTGGTGATGGCTCTTTTGTTGACTGATTTTCTTTTTACAATCCTTTGTGGTTTATTTGAAGCCAAAACATATTTAGGTTGTAGGAATAATTCTTTGTTTTTTGTCAGTGAATATTACATTAATAGCTTTTTGAGAATAAAAATATTTTTCCAGATACAAATCCTCCTATTTAACCCATAGCTGGAGGAAAGAAATAGATCCATACCTTTCCCAAAGGTATTTGTATGTAAGTGAATGAAAGAAATTCAACTGGAATTTAAACTCAGTTTTCCAATTTCTCATTCCGACTTGTATAGATGTTGTTCAAGTCAAAGAAGTAATGCTTGTCCAGCAGGCAGATGAATGCTGTTGAAGATGTCACATGCAAAATCCTTCCTCTATCACTATCCATGGTGATAGAAGAAGGATTTTAGATTAGTTAGACTAAAAGGATTAAACTAGTTAGACTAAAAGCAGTGGCCACAATATTTTGCACATGTAAATGATGAGTGTAAGGATATGTTTGAATTTCAACAAGGTGATATTTTATGTTTTTGTCTTTATATAAACTGAGCAGAAAGAAAGAAAACAGATGAGTATGAATGTAAAAGAAATAAAGCATTAAAAGCTAGGAATTAGGTGGGCGATACATGTGTATGTATGTTTACTGAGGGAAAAGATATCCTGATGTCTGGGGAGGTCCTGGTTGGCACTGGCACTTCTACAACATGCTAGAAGGAAAAGAGAGACAAGAGAACGAAGACAGGAAGTGTCCCATTTTTATATATACATGACAGCACCACATAATAATTTCTTGGCAAAACTGGCAAAGCTATGTGGGAATAACCCACATACTATGTGAGTTTGGTTTGTTTTACGGCATATCAGCTTCAGTGGGTTATTTAATGCCAACAAAATTTTCATTGTTTGTAATAATTTTTCCAAAAATCTGTTTCTGGTAATATATTTTCCTTCAAAAATCTATTTCTGGCAATAATTTTCCTTTGCTGGTAATTTCTTTTTTAAAAATGTATAGCTGGTAATTTTTTTTTTTTCAAAAATGTATTGCTGGTAATAATATTTTTTTTTTTTTACAAATTATTTCTGGTATTAAAACCTATTTTTACACTTTCATAGTGTTTTGACCCCAGTCTGGGGGTTAACTATTTGCCCATAGCTGGGACCCTAACAGGTGCTACCACCCCGGGTCAGGGTGGACCTGGGAACATCAGCAATTAAGAGGTGGTTCCACGCTCCTCAAAACCTCCTGGTCAGAGGCCTTGCTGTTGGACGTAGTTTATCGTCTTACCCAGGATGCAGATGTAGTTTATCGTCATACCAAGGACACACATACTATGAGGGGATAAGCCACACACTATGTAAAGATAATCCACACACTATGTGGGGATAAGCCACACATTATATAAGAATAAGCCTTACACTATATAGGAATAAGCCATACACTATATAGAAATAAGCCATACACTATGTAGGAATAATCCACACACTATGTGGGGATAAGCCAAACACTATATAAGAATAAGCCATACACTATATAGGAATAAGCCATACACTATATAGGAATAAGACATACACTATATAGAGATAAGCCAAACATTATATAGGAATAAGCCATACACTATATAGGAATAAGCCATACGCTATATATAGATAAGCCAAACACTATATAGGAATAAGCCATACACTATATAGGAATTAGCCATACACTATATAGAGATAAGCCAAACACTATATAGGAATAAGCCATACATTATATAGGAATAAGCCCTACACTATATAGAAATAAGCCATACACTATATAGAGATAAGACAAACACTATATAGGAATAAGCCACACACTATGTAGGGATAATCCACACACTATGTGGGGATAAGCCAAACACTATATAGGAATAAGCCATACGCTATATATAGATAAGCCAAACACTATATAGGAATAAGCCATACACTATATAAGAATAAGCCATACATTATATAGGAATAAGCCATACACTATATAGGAATAAGCCATACATTATATAGGAATAAGCCATACACTATATAGGAATAAGCCATACATTATATAGGAATAAGCCATACATTATATAGGAATAAGCCATACACTATATAGAGATAAGCTAAATACTATATAGGAATAAGACACACACTATGTAGGGATAATCCACACACTATATAGGAATAAGTCATACACTATAGCAAATAAATAAGTCAGTTTTGAACTCTTAAGTTCATCATGTAAACATTTCACAAAATTTTTGTTATCATCACGACAAACATTTTTTACATTTTATCTTGTAATGAGAATTTGTAGTAGATAGGATCAAAGAAGGAGTGTATGAAGTGAAAATAAACATGTTACTGCTCCTTCTAGAATTGATAGGGTTTCTTTTCTAGTATTTTGTTTAATGTAGGATGGAAAGTCAACATCAGGTGATATATTTGGCCAGCAAACAGATATTGAATGATGGAAGACAACAACAAACAAAACAAAGGCTTGAGTAAAAAAAAAAAAAGAATATATTGCCAAGTTTATTCTATTAAATAAAATAAGGTATATTGACAAAAATAAAGTACACCAAGCAAAGGTATTTTTGCATGTTCATGTAGAGGGTGAGAAGAGCGTTGTTCTGAAAAGGACAGTTTTTTTCAGCTGGTGTGAACTGATGCCCTGAAAAAGACAGTTTATTACTGCTGATGAGGACAGCCGTCTGGCAGGCTGATTTCTGAGCTTTGAGGCCTTTTTATATCTTCAATCAGTTTAAGAACAATTGCTGGTTGGTTTTTAAAAAAATTGGAAATGTCCAAAGGATACAACAATGTCATTATTTTCTCTTCTAGTTACATGTGTTATCCATTTTATTTGTTGCTGTTGCTGGAAGTCCTCAACTGATGTGGTTTCTCTTATTTGGTACAGTTTTTTCTCAGTGATTCTGTAGCGACACTCCATGAGGTTTAAAGTTTCACCTTTGAGTTTGTAGATAAGACTTAATTCATGACTCCTTGACAGGCAATGAACTTCAGTGTGAAATCAGTGATTTATGTATAGAACCCATTATATCAGAGACTTTTGAAGCCATATGCAATATAAGGAGGCTTACTTTTTAAGTTTACTTTCTTTACAATGAGATTCATGCAAATTTTGATCTACTGTTTTGAAAGTCAAGTTATGTGATGTATAAAATAACAATGAACAGATTTTCTTTCACTGCATTGCTTTTGTTGCCAAAAAACATTAATTTTCCTATCATAGAGAATAACTCATCTTTACTGACACAATTTTTCTAAGGTAAATTTACGGACATCATGCAATCAAAACATTAAAATATTTTCATGATGGGCTTAACCTGAAAATTCTTTGCAACATAATTCTTTTTTCAGGACTCTTCAGGGTATGTGTTTCATGGCTCTCCACAATTTCCTACATTTCATAACTTTTAGTGATCTTTGTCTACTTACTATCCCTCATAATGAGCTCATTAGGTAGGTTACCCAATGTTTTCCTCTGTTGCTCTTGCCTTCAATATGTCCTGTGAGTGACAAATTCACCAAGCCACTTTTTATAAATGAAGTGAAAATTGATAGTAATTTTACTGTTCAACTATCATCCAACTCTGTATATTAAGCATCGCTCATATTTCTTTTTTGTATTTACCTTTAATATCTTCAGACAAATCTGTAATATTCCTGCCTATGTTATTTTATCAGATAACAGAAGTTTATAATTTCATTTTCAGCTTCCATGACAACCACTGTTTATAAATTTATTTTTGCCAGCAGGTAGAATTAAGAGATTTGACAATTGTGTAATGATTTCATTTCTTTTTGTAACAGGTTAACCAATTATACTACTATTTTCTTATGCTTTATCCAGAACTTTGAACATTTTAATATAATTAGTGCTTGTTTATTTATTTTATTATTTTAGATTTTAACAAACTTCTACAATAATCACAGGTGATTTGTCATTAAGGGAATTGTGATCTTCAGAAAATGTGTCTCTGAAGCTGAGGAAGGACTATGCTTTCATTTGATAAACCCTATGGACATGGCTCTTTGTTGGGAAAGTATGAATCCATCTCTTCCCCCCCCCTATCTATGGGTTGAATAGCAATACAGATTGGACCATAATAGTCTGTCTTGGTTGGCAACCAGTCTACTGTAGCCTACTGTGGGAAATCTTCTGTTTAGTCAGTCATAAATTGAAAGAGGCGTGATCACCCAAGTGTTTACCACATAGGGAATATTTGCCTTCAACTAAAGCCACTGCTAAATAATTTTTACAGTATAATTGATGGTTATTTTTGTTGATCTCTTTTGTTGTCTAAATCAGTTATGTTGGCATCTGATGTTTCAGAATCAGACAGATTTAGAATTTGGATCATAATTTGAGAGCAGTTTTGTTTTAGAGGCGTTAAAGTTAACCATCCATTTCATGCCCCAGTTCACAACCGATTGGAGCTTCATGTCTCGCACATCTCGCCTGTGGAACGCCCATCCTTATTCCTGTTTCCCTGACAAATACAATCTCCAACTATTTAAGTGTAATGTCAATCGACATCTCCAGTTGCCTTGATCTATCCACTTCCCTTCTCCACATCCTTTCACCTTTCATTCCTATCTGCTCTCGCTCCAAATCTTCTGTAACCCCCTTGCCTTGATCGATCCACTATCTTTCACCACATCCTCACCTTTACCACTCCTATCTGCTCTTCCTCCAAACCTTCTGTAACCCCTTGCATGCTAGTGGCTTCCAGCCTTGCTTGGGGTGATAAGCTTAAAAAAAAAATAAAAAAATTCAAATTTCTTACATCTTCATTGTCTTTACTGCTGAGAAGAAACTTAACCATTTAATGATGTTAAGAACTTTTTTTAAATATATATTTTATTGTGGGATGAAAATAGTACAATGCCACTGTAGGAAATTCATACGTCCAAATTCCAAACAATAGTAAAATAAAAATAAAGAAAACATGGTCCCATGCCTGTTAAATACATCATAAGTATTTACAAACATAAGTACATAAATTTAAAAGAATCAAAAAGGAGTAAAAATAGTTTTCAGTTGGGTTAAAATCTTTGGGTATGTGGTACACAGAAAAAGTTGCAGTTTAGAAAAGACTTTTAAATAGTTGGATCACCAAAAAAACAGTAGTTGAAAAAAAGACTTTTATAAGTAGTGAAGATTCACTGACCGTCTTTGTTGTTATTGGAGGTGATTTGTTTCAAGATGCTGACTGGTTGACCATGCTGTTGTTAGTGGAGATGATTTGTTTGAAGTTGCCAATGCATCTTTCTTTCAGCCCACTCTGGCAGGATAGAAAAAGCTATAGAGTTACATCTCTTGTGTTCGGATTGGAGACAGCTGCATTTCTGCACTATGAAAGTTGAAATCTGTGGGTTTTTATAAGAAATGTTTCCTGAAAGTAGGCTTGGGAAAAAAGGGTTTTATTTTTCTCTGATTGGTCAAATATTTCACATGGTGATATTAATTTCTAACCATTAGATACTTTGAGTTAAACTGTGCATATAGTATTGTGGAGTCTTTTTGCATGTTTGTAATATTGTCTGTTATTCGGTATAAAATAAAGATTGGGTATGTTTTAATATGGTATGTATGTCTGCGTTAAATTGTTAGAAAATGATGTGATTACAATCAGTATTAAAAAAATTAGTTTTACTTATTGCTGTTGCTGGAAGCTCTCAAGTGAGGTTGTTTCCATTCTTTGTTAGTGATTCTGTAGTTCCACTCCATGACATTTAATGAATTTTATCTTTGAGTTTCTAGATATGACTTACCGTATTTTACTTTTTTTCCTAAAATGTACCCTGAAAAATATGTGTGCATCTTCCAAGATAAATGTAAAGCAATGCCCAGATTCAAGTAAGCTTGGATGTTTACCTAATTGGCTTGACTGATAGGGACATGGATTTGTATGTTGAGGCATTACACTATAATGTTAGCCATTTATCTAATTCAGTCTTTTATATGATGTAACCTCAGTACTTAGCTGTTTTATTTCCAAGACTATAAACCTTATTGGAGCTGAGCCACAAGCTTAAACATGCTCTCTTTACTAGCAGTGGCGAGAGCCTTTCTGCTCTTGACTAGTATGTCATTATCATACAAACAAAATCGAATGAGTGATTAATGTAAACAATACATGGCACCAGTATGTAAGGGATGCATAGTGAATATGTTGTATGAGAATGACTATTTTTCTTAGAAATTTCTTTGCAATATTAGGGTTCGTCTTCCAAGCCACAGTGTCTTGTAAGCCAGAAAATCTGATAATTCACGACTCTTTGACAAGTACATGTGCTATCCATGTTAGTTGTTGCTGCTGCTGGAAATCTTCAAGTGCTGCAGTTTCTGTTATTTGATGTACATCTTTGTTAGTGATTCTGTAATGTCACTTGATTTGAAAGTGACAAAGCAACAAATAGAGATAAGACACAATTGAGATAAACAAAAGAGTTTTTATTTCCTGTAATCTGCAAGCTTCAAGCATTCCGGGCTATTGTATATCAGATGTGGGAGACTGAGAGTTTGTTTGAGGTATAACACATGTTAGTAGTCGAGATAGACACATAGCAAAAATCAACATGCATATGTAGTTAAGTGAGATAGACACATGGGAGAAATATTCCAAGAATTATTGTATAGTAGTAGTTGAGATTTAGTATCTGCAGTTGCTGCTGGTTTCATTGATGGCTAAAGGCATTACTGTTGATGGGAGCTCCTTGGTGTCACTGCTGACAGTCTGGTTAAGTTTGCCTGTCAAGGAGTTCATCCTGGTTGAATCTGACATTGAGTGTAAAATTGACTTTGGCTTGGTTCAGGAATGGATACTGTGAAAAAATGCATGGGTCTTGTCTGATTCTGATATTTTTGCACAATATTCTGGAAGTGGATGCATGAAAACAGACAAAATTTAGGTCTGTTTATGTCATATGAGCTGGGAACATTGAAATGAACACTTCCATTAGAATTAAGGAATTGGAATTCAAACAGAGTATAATACATTCATATGAGATTCTAGATCTGATGAGGATGTTTATGTACATGACTCAAGTCTTCAAGTTAAATGTTTTTGTAGCAATTTGTGGTACTGGGCAAAACTACTCCTATTGCAGCAAATGTTCAGTTTCCTTTTCTCTTGTAGCAAATTTGTTATAACTGATCCATATACCAAAGTATTTCAAGTGTATAATATAAAATAATTTTTTTCTTGGAGGGAATGGGAGAACAAAGAATATTCACGTTCTTATCTCAAATATTAAAATCCTACATACAATAACAGACAAGACTCAAAACTATGATGCAAAATTTGAAAAGTACAAAAATTTATTACACAGACCTGTACAATTTTTACAAAAAGCTAGGACAGAAATTTCCTTTTATGCACCATATTTTGGACAAGGCAAGGTAACATAACAAAATTAAAAAAAAACTAGTCAAATCCCCATCTTACGAACATTTCCCTAATAATAATAATTTAAAAATAATTCAGCAATGTTAAATTATTTATATATACATTTTATTGAGGGGTCTCCCCTTTTTACACAAATGGACTCACCCAGAGTATACCTATACTACCGCCAGAGAATACCCGAAGAGTAGCAGTACGTTAAGTCAAGTTGGACAGTAGTAGTAGTAGAACATTGAGTTAGTTGAGTAGTAATAGAGGAGGGTAGCACAAGAGTCACAGTAACAAGCACTTAGACTCAGTAAGAAGTTATACAGCGATATGTCAATACCAAAGACTTTATATCTATTTGTCTACTAACCCAGCATTCTTGGAACTACTAACCTGTATTACCAGTTTGTATTATTACGTTAATACATTTATTTCCTATATTTATTCTTGGTGTTTGTTATTATTTGATACCAGATTTCATCCCGGAATCCACAACACTTTTTAATTAATTATTTTATATCATTAAGTAATAAAAATGTTTTATAAGTATTTACTATTTCTACATTTTGAATTTTTAAGATGAATTCTGCAAAGTTGCCATCACTGCTTTCATTCCAATTATGTTGAGTTTAGATAAATTCTTTTCAATTGTAGTTGTGAGAGAGTTGTTGGGAAGAACAATATATTTTAACTTGTTTGGTTTGTCAGGAAGGTCTGATTTTATATTTTAAAATATTTTATGAGCATTTTGTTTCATGTTGAATATGAAACAATTAAGAGTACTGAAGGGTCTTGCAAGTATTTTCAATATATTTCTCCTTTCCTTGTAATTACATTGAAAATACATTTAAGCTCCAGAATACATCTTGAAAATATATATGTGGTAGCCTCTAACATGTATTTTCTTAGAATTTCTTGAATCAGGTTTTTTCAAAATATTTTTTCCTAAACAATCAATATACTTCTGATACATTCATGATGCTCTATTAATATATTCCCACAAAACTTATTTATCTGACCTTGTAGATTGACTAAACAAAGTCAAACATATGATAGAATTAATTTATGAAATGGAAACAAATGATACTTTACCTTTATTAGATATCATGTTAAACTGTGTTAATAATAGTCTAAAACTTAGTGTCCATTGCAAATGAACTAATAAAATCTCGTAAATTTCTATTTTCACCATAACAACAAAATAAAATCCAAAATGATAATCGGATTCTATTTAACAGCACCCAGAATTTGTAACGCTCAGTATGAAGAGGGGAAATACATTGAAAATACTTTCAACCTTCTCCAATAGCCTAATTTAATTATTTCATATATAATGCAAAACAAAAGGCTCATAAAATATTTCAAAATAGAAAAAGCAGACGTGTATATATGAGTATAGATGAGAGGGTGATTTATGTATGTTTGTTTTTTATGTAATTGCCTGGAATGCATGAAGATAAAAAAAAGAAAGTGTGAAGTGAGGGAAAGTTAGTAGATGTAGATTATTTTAGGGGATTGTTAGGTTTATTGTGTATGTGTATGTGTGTGCGATTGTGTACGTGTGTGTGTGTGTGCAATTGTGTATGTGTGTGTGTGTGTGTGTGCGATTGTGCATGTATGTGTGCATGTGTGTGTGCGTGCGATTGTGTGTGTGTGTGCGATTGTGTGTGTGTGTGTGCGATTGTGTATGTGTGTGCGCGCACGCGATTGTGTGTGTGTGTGTGCGCGTGCGATTATGTATGTGTGTGTGCGATTGTGTGTGTTTGCGCGCGCGATTGTGTGTGTGTGTGTGCGATTGTGTGTGTGTGTTTGCAATTGTGTATGTGTGTGCGCGCGCGATTGTGTGTGTGTATGTGTGTGTGCGTGTGTGTGCGTGCGCGCGCGCGATTGTGTATGTGGAAAAGTGGGCATGAAATCCTGGGCAAATTACATTCTGTTGCCATGACAATGTTTATGTGCTTTGTTTCTTTTGAAATACTTTAAACAAAGAACCGAGAGAAATCCTATAAAGTAGATTCTGTCTTGTTCATTTGTTTTGGCATGTCTATCTCAAATTAATATCACAGCACCTGTCGAAGTTCAGCACTTAATAAAGAGGTTAGTCACTAAAACCAAAACGGGTTGCTTCCCAACATGTGGGCACACGAAACCGAGTTAAGAAATATCCATAATGACTTTTTATTTTTCTTCATCTACGTCCCAGAATATATGTGCGTGTGATCTCATATGTAAAGCTAGAAGTTTGCATGCATGAGATTACACAGATGAATGCTGAGAATAACATAGACTAAACATGTAAGCAATGAGGAAGTTTTAAAGTAGCTTCCCTGTGCCTTTTTCTATAAATACTTTCATGGTAATTGTTCTGTTGAACTGTTCTCATGATACCTAGACTTTAAGAACTTGAACACAGTACTAGACTGGCGGCAAGGTCTCATCATTTTACTATTAAAATGATGAGATATAACTGTAAGTTATTATGCTAAGAGTTTCTTCTCACTTGTGGAACTCTCTTACAAATTCTTGCTTTCCAGTTGACTTCGATCTTCATAAATTAAAATGCAATATCAGTTATTATCTTCTGTTTTTTTAATTCCTTTTCTTTTATTGTTCTCACTTCTTAATAATGTTATCTTTTTTGCATATTCTCTCACACAGAGTAACTCCTTACATCTTAGCAACTTTATTTCCTTGCTTAGGCAATGGTAATTACAAGGAGGAAACTTATACTTAAAATCAGAAAGACACACATTTTTGGGACACTAAACAAGGAAAGATGGCTTATTGTTTATTTTACTATATTTGAACCATTTTCTTGATTTCTGATGAAAGTTTAAATAAATATCTAAGTAATTTCAGTTCTTATTAATCATTATTTGTTTGGAATCTGACAAGCATTTCTTATGCATATATATATAATATTGTTTATTTTAGGCTATTAAAACAAAAACATCGCTACACATTCACAATTATGTTTCAACACTACAAATGTGTTTCCTCAAGCGATGTTAAACTAATGCCGAGTGGACAATTATTTTAATTTCAAAAAGCAGAATACTTCCTCTTTTTTCTCAAGAAAAAAAAAAACAGAATTAAAAATAGGCATGTGGACTTTACTGTGATTAATCAATCAAATATTACCTACACTAAATTAAAATTCACCAAAAAATAGGTTTTTATTATATAGGTCATGACACAAAGTTGTCTGCATATAAATCCTAGACAATTTCATTATGGACAGATATAGATGGTTACATTATTTTGTAAGATGAATATAAGTCTGGCATTCAATTTTCCTAAGAAGTAAAAGCGAAAGAGGTAGGGAGGTAATTTAGCATAATACTAACTAGTTATATGCTCGGTCAGCTAAACTACATAAAATTTTTTAGTTGATAAATAAAAGGCTCCTTTAAAAAACTGGTAAATAACTTAACCGTTTAAAAATAAACCCAAAAACCCACATCATAAATACAAAACTACTTTGTCAAGTTAATATGCAACTGTTAAGTAAAGAGCATCCATGGAAATATATATATATATATATATATATATATATAATAAATGCAAGAGAAACTAATATAAATTAAATAATAATATAACATACTTTAATAAACACAATACATATATATATATATATATTATAGTAATTCATCAAGCTTAGAATCCTCAACAGAATGCAGAAATCACTGGACGGCCATTTCTGGGACTCATCAGCAGTGCGCATCCACTACTGGGGACTCTGGATAACTCTGTATACTTGGATGGGTATCGGTGACCAGAACTGAGTGAGTAGCGGCGCTATATCGAGTCTAGTTTATGTCTTCTTCGTCACCGAGTCCCGTGGTACAGTTGGTATGACGTTCGCGTTGTATCAAAGCGATCCGGGTTCGATTCTCGGTAGTGGATGCACACTGCTGATGCGTCCCAGATAGGACGAAACGGCCGTCCAGTGATTTCTGCATTCTGTTGAGGATTCAAAGCTCGACGAATTACTATAAAATTAGCCTAAATCCCCAAATCAATTACTTATATATACATATATATATATAAACAATCAAAGATATACATGCAAACAAAAATAACAATGAAAAATAAAAATTACAGAATATAGAATTGAAAAAGTATTACGTTTAGGAAGGAAATGATGAGCACATGAAAATACATGAGCATAAGCATCTCCATGACAGAGTTAAAAAAAAAAGATGCAAATATGAAAACTGAAAAAAAAAACAGTTATTCATTACAATTGGAAATATTTGACATACAGATTAACCCCTTGAAAAATGGACATACTACCATGAAACTACATAGTTGGAGAAAATTACAATTAAGTAATTCTTCTATAAAAAAAAATGTAGGGAATGGGCATGTTTAATTATGAGAGATTTTGGCCATGTAATCAATTATCAGTAATAGTCTTACTCTTAAGATAGACTGCTGAAATGTGAAAGTAAATCAAGAATGGTTTTTGCAAAAGCAAAATGAGATCACTTAACAAAGATTTACAATTTTTATTAGAAAATTTAAACACTGTTCTCCATTCCTAGAAGAATTATGAAGAAGAAGATGAAATGGTTTTAAAAAGTGTGTGTCAGTCACTTAATTTCTAAGTGAAAGTGAACAAGGTTGTGAGTTTTGTGTGTATTTTTAGGTGAACGTGCATATTCAATAACAAAGAAGATAACAAGAGGCATACAAAAACACTTTTTTCTGCTATGGATGTTTTTTCCTTAATGTTGACTGTATTGAAACAACGTTAAATGTCTCTTGCTTGAGTATGTCTATTTAACTTTTCGATTCAGAAATAATTTATGGGAAGTAAGGATAAGAAGAGGTAAAGATCTTGCACTGAGTTAGGATGGACAAATCTCTACTTCATGAGTAGGGCAGCTGAAAACATGTGGGAATGGTGTGGTTGAAAATGGAAAACATGTAGGAATGGTGTGCTTGAAAAATGGAAAACATGTGGCGATAGTGTTGTTGAAAAATGGAAAACATGTGGCAATGGTGTTGTTGAAAAATGGAAAACATGTGGAGATGGTGTTGTTGAAAAATAGAAACCATTTGGAATGGTGTGGTTGAAAATGGAAAACATGTGGAGATAGTGTGTTTGAAAACTGGAAAACATATGGGAATGATGTGGTTGAAAAATGGAAAACATGTAGGAATGGTGTGGTTGTAAAATGTAAAACATGTAGGAATGGTGTGGTCAAAAAATGGAAAAGAGAAAATTTCTCACCTTTTCGTTAGTGTGGTCATAAAATCATACATGTGACCGGAAACCCTTTCCAGTTTCTTTATAACATGCATCATAGGAAAATGAGTTTCTTTTTTATGGTTTATTATTATCTTATTTATTGGCTTTATTTCATTTTTCCACAATATTATTAATCCTGAAGTTTGTCCATTTGCAAAAATGAAATTGAGTGGCTTGCAGTGAAGGAAGTGACATATTCCTGAAGAATGACAGAATATTAATAATTAATATTTAACCCTTCGAGCCCTGCACTCCTGAACGTTTTTAACCCTTCTGCCTGATCTCCTGTGCCAAAATTCGCAAATAATTGTTATGTATTATTTCACAGTAGGTATAAAAATAGTTACCAGTGTTTACCCACCGTTCTACCAGTTGCTGGGCATTAAGTCATTTTTCTCTAACACTATTCAACCGGTGACTGGGCATTACGCCATTTTTCTTTACCACCGGTAAAGCAGTGGTCAGGGCTCAAAGGGTTAATGTCTTAATACATACACATGTTCATGCACACACACACACACACATACACAGGTACAACCACACACAGTCACAAGGAAATACTTATGATGAAAGATATTTTTTATCTATATTATTTACATTTAGACTAAAGTCCTTATCTTTGTTGTTATTATCCCAAAGTTTTGGTCATTGTGATCTCCAGCCTTCTTCAAGATATCTGTTGATCCAGCTAATCCGACAGGGAATTTCAGACTGAACGCTTTATTTAATCTACAGTGGATTGTTCTTGTTCTGCCCTCCATGTCTAAGGATATCTTGTCTTGTTCTGCCCTCCATGTCTAAGGATATCTTGTCTTGTTCTGCCCTCCATGTCTAAGGATATCCTGTCTTGTTCTGCCCTCCATGTCTAAGGATATCTTGTCTTGTTCTTTATTTAGAAGTGAAGAAGGCTGGAGGACATATTGGGCCATTTGTCCAAATATAAATAATATAACAAATGATAACTGCTGATATTAAGATCAAAGATGAAGACATTAGTCTGAATGTAAATTATGATAGATCATCATCCCAGAAATTCAAAGAGAAATAACATTTTTCATATGGAACATAAATGATGTAATGGAATAACCTGTCACCCCCATGAGTGACTACCCTATAGGTAGTAACCACCTATAATTATCTGTAAGTCAATGGACTACAGAGACTAGCTGGGATCTGTTGAGTATGACTCAGACTTACGCAAGAACTACTGACCTTCCAATAGTAGCACTCACTATTGGATTGACTTGCGACGACCTTGTGCAAAACTGTTACCTTTATTCTTATTGTACTGGTTATTACAATAAACCTTTACTTATTTTATCCACCGTGTTTGTCAAGTATATATTGCTATTAGTATGGAATATAACAATCAAGTTCATTGTAATTTTAATTTTTCTGTACGAAAGAAATTGTTTGAAATAAAAGAAATTGTTCCAATTTAAAATTTTGATGATGAAACAAGATTGATTGAATCATGATGGGAGCTTTATTTAAATTAAAAAGGCAACATAAGAGAGAGAGAGAAAGAGAAGGAGAGACAGACAAAGATAGTGAGAAAGAGAGTGAAAAAAGGTAGAGAGAAAGTGGGAGAAAGAGAGAAATATATATAGAGAGAAAATTAAAGAGAAAGATTGAGAAAAAGAGAGAGAGAGAAGATAAAGAAAAAGTGAAAGAGAAAGAGGAAATGAGAAAGAGAAAGATAGACATACAGAGAGTGAAAGAGAGAGAGAGAAAGATAGAGAGAAAGAAAGAGAGAGAAAGAGACAAAAGATAGAGAGAGAAAGATATAGAAAGAGAGAAATATAGGGAGAGGGAGGAGAGAGAGAGAGAGAGAAATATAGAAAGAAAAAGTGAGAAACAGAGCAAAAAAGAGATAGAAAGTGAAAGAAAGAGAGAATTATATAAAAAGAGAAAAATAGAAAGATAGAGAGAAAGAGCAAGAAAGAGAGAGATAAGAGAAAGAGAAAAGAAATTATAGAGACAAAGAGAAATATATATATAGCGAGAGAGAAAGATAGGGAGAGGGAGGGGAGAGAGAGAAAGTGACAAAAAATAGAGAGCGATAGAGAGAAAGAGTGAGAAGAGAGAGAGAAAGTGGTAAAAGATAGAGAAAAGAGAAAGAGAAGATATAGAAAGAGAGAGAAAAAGAGAGAAATAGAGAGCAAGGAGAAAGAGAGAAAAAAGGAGGGTGAGGTAGAGAGAGGCATCAATGCAAACCACTTGATAAAACGATATATTGAAGGAAACTAAATGTAGACGATGCCTAAATGGAAGGTTTTTGTTTATGTCGCTAACTTTTCTCAGACTGTAAAATCTTTTCTGTCATATAAAAATAAAAGCAGAATTTTTAGAAGCAGATGGTTTTTTAAACAAACAGCTTGAATTAAAAAGATTTATGCATTCCTTTATCATTTGTAATTTAAACTATTTTTTAATTCTTATTGTTGTCCATCTAAAGTCATTTTAATCTGTATATATTTTCCAATTATATATATATATATATATATATATAGTTGAACCTGGAGAGCCAGACAAACCTACCAAGGTTTCTCCTAAGCGGATCATCAGGGAGAGCCCGCTTTCCCTGACGATCCACTTAGGAGAAACCTTGGTAGGTTTGTCTGGCTCTCTAGCTTTGACTAGGTCCGCTCTACTTTTGTATTGAGCACTTTGTTAGTTAGTTGATTACTCGTATCGGGGTTTTTTCTTTGGGCTTTGGACCTGTATGTTGTACGATTATTTTTGACAGACGTTCATGTTCATAGCTCTTTCTTTTTTTAAAACGTTTTTTCCTTCGATATTGATTTGATTGTTGGCAAATCAAGAAACCGAAGGTTTTCCGAAACGAGTGTAGTTACCTGTATCTATCTATATATATATATATATATATATATATATTTGGTTACACTTCCCAATATATATCACTATATATATATATATATATATATATATATATCTAAATTCAGCTATAAATAAAATATCTCTGTAAAAAGATAGTATGAATAAGGATAAAAGGAAAATTTATCTTAGCTGACACATTTCGGCCCCTGAGAGACTTTATCAAGGTAAATATAAAGATTTTATTTTGCAACATGTATTTATAAACAGAAGTAAAAATATTAAGTTTTCAAAATTTTAAATTTAAGAATGATATTATAAATTTTTAATCCTGTGTAAGTAAAGGTAAACTGTGGTGAGCACCAAGTGACGTATTTTAATACCTAACGAACAAATGTGATTAAATGTAGAATTTTCTATTCATATTTGTTTATATATATCAAAATTTTTATGTTTATATATGTTACTTTGGGAACAAACATGAGTATAAAAATGTTTCAAAATTAAAAGTAAATAGTTAACTCAAGACCTATTATTTAATAAAGATGTACATATATAATTTATCAAATTAAAATAAAATAATAATTATATTAAAAAATAAATAAATACAAATTTATATATATATATATATATATATATATATATATATATATATATATATATATAATAAAGATGTATATATATATATATATATAATAAAGATATATATATATATATATATATAATAAAGATGTACATATATAATTTATCAAATTAAAATAAAATAATAATTATATTAAAAAATAAATAAATACAAATTTATATATATATATATATATATATATATATATATATATATATATATATATTAACATGAAAAATAGATAAAATATAAAAATGGGCAGAGCATCTGTTTCAGTTATTGTAAAAAGTATTATCATTGAGAATTCCTCTATTTTTTTTTTAAGCTTTTCACCTCAAGCAAGGCTGGAAGCCACTGGCACGCAAGGGGTTACAGAAGATTTGGAGGAAGAGCAGATAGGAGTGAATGAGGTAAGGATGTGGAGAAGGATAGTGGATAGATCAAGGCAAGAGGTTACAGAAGATTTGGATCGAGAGCAGATAGGAGTGTTAGAGGAAAGGATGTGGAGAAGGATAGTGGATAGATCAAGGCAAGAGGTTACAGAAGATTTGGATCGAGAGCAGATAGGAGTGTTAGAGGAAAGGATGTGGAGAAGGATAGTGGATAGATCAAGGCAAGGGGTTACAGAAGATTTGAGGCCAGAGGAGATAGGAGTGAAAGAGGAAAGGATGTGGAGAAGGATAGTGGATAGATCAAGGTTTATATCCAATCTTACTTGTGGGTATTAATTTTTTATCCAATCCTAAATTGTGGGCTTTAAGCTTTTCTGTGGGTGTTTTGAACATCAATGGAAAATGGTAACGAAAAGTACCTTTATTATTTTCAGTATTTCTTTTTCCTCTGTGAAATTACAACATGTAAATTGAGCAAAATTTTGGTGGTTAAATTACTTTGGAGAACCAAATAAAAAATTTGGATGATATAAATGGAAACAAAAAGGACTCATATACTTAACATCAGGAAGAGATAGTTCAAATTTTTAGAGCAGATAATAAAGAAAAATGGCTTGGAAAATTTGATACTCACAAGACAGATTAAAGACAAGTGGGTTAGAAGAAAATATTGTATAGCTTATGTAGCGAGTTTGAATAAAAGGATGACAGAACTAGGTTTAGGTAAGGTAACAAAAAAAAAAATTATTAAGAGCTACAAAGGACAAGAAATTGTGGAGAGCCATGATTGCCTATGTCCTGAAGGGACATGACATGTAGAAGAAGAATTGATTGTGTATGTATACACTCATACACACACCCTCATTCACACCAATGCACCCACAACCAAACACAGAGAAAAACACTTGATCATATAAATAAACTGTGTTCAGGCACACATGTGCAAGCTCAAACATTGTGTTCAAATACAAACACATGCACACAGAGAAATATACACAATCATACAAATAAATTCTATGATCACACATACATACACTCACAGTGAAACACACACAATCATGCAAATAATTTTCTGTCCATACACATAGACTCACAGAGAAACAAACTATCATACAAATAAATTGCATGTCCACAGACACACACACATGAACCCACTCACAGAGAAGTACACACAATCATACAAATAAATTGTATGTCCCCCCTCACACACACACATACACACACTCACAGAGCAGTATACACAATCATACAAATGAATATATATACGCACATATATTCAGTAATCAAATAACCACAAAAATTCTGTATATTCTTTAGCATTCAATGCAAGAAAAAAAAAGCATTTTTTATTTTTTGGTACTGAGAACTTATCATCTTTTCTAAAACTGCAGCTGAAATTTTACCTGTGAATATTTTTTTGTTATGAACAATGCCAACATACATGCACCCTCCACCCAAACACAAATCTATACACATACAGTACATGCACTTGCACAAATTATATATATATATATATATATATATATATATATATATATATATATATATATGTATGTATGTATATATGTATGTATGTATGTATTGCTTAAGAATTAAAAACTTCTGATTTAAAACTTTTTTATTACCAGAGAGAAATATCAATCATTCAAGTAAACACTTTTATTGCTTGACATGTCGTCTTTTTCTGACAATGGAAATCTGTTTTTTCCTCCTGAATTTCTTTACCTATCTTGTCATTAAAATGGTAAGTTGTTCTGTGCATGACAATTTCTTTGGCATGGGAAAACCAAAAATGCAAATTTTCAAGTTTCAATTTTGAATTTTCTTAAGAACTTGAAGAATTTTTTTTTGCAAATATTTTGTTACCTTTATAATTTTTGCACTTAAACCTGCAAAAATATGAGGGGACTGAGTAGCATCAGAGTTATTTTGACTACTCACCAAACATTCCCAAAGAACTATTTTCTTTTGGTAGTTGTAAAACGTAATCTTGTTCTTATAATTTTGAAAATTTCTTTTGATTGGTCTTGTCATTTATAAACTGCAACATTTCCACTGTTAATCTTTTATTTACATCATTTGCACTCAGATTTTATCCTCATCTTTGTTGTTATTAACACGATGTTTCAGCCATTTTGTACTCTGGCCTTCTTCAGGTGATTGTCAACACAGGTAACCTTCAGGAAATTTTAAACTGAACACTTTATTCAATGTATTATTTAGTGTTACTAAGTTATTGAACCGAGTCTAAACTTGCACTACCAGACCCTGGGATTGAACTCATATTTACTGATACCAAATAAATGAACCAGCACTTTAATCTACTAGGTTATTGTTCTGTGGAACAATCCTGAAGGTAAAATTTAGAGCCGTAAGCATAATTTGGCTGCTTCTGAAATTGCTACTGCTTGTCATGCTTGATTGAATTCAACACTACTCTTTTGTTCTGCTACTGCTTGTCATGCTTGATTGAATTCGCCACTACTCTTTTGTTCTGCTTCTGCTTGTCATGCTTCATTGAATTCACCACTACTCTTTTGTTCTGCTACTGCTTGTCATGCTTGAGTGAATTCACCACTACTCTTTTGTTCTGCTACTGCTTGTCATGCTTGATTGAATTCACCACTACTCTTTTGTTCTGCTACTGCTTGTCATGCTTGATTGAATTCAACACTACTCTTTTGTTCTGCTACTGCTTGTCATGCTTGATTGAATTCAACACTACTCTTTTGTTCTGCTACTGCTTGTCATGCTTGATTGAATTCAACACTACTCTTTTGTTCTGCTACTGCTTGTCATGCTTGATTGAATTCGCCACTACTCTTTTGTTCTGCTACTGCTTGTCATGCTTGATTGAATTCACCACTACTCTTTTGTTCTGCTACTGCTTGTCATGCTTGATTGAATTCAACACTACTCTTTTGTTCTGCTACTGCTTGTCATGCTTGATTGAATTCAACACTACTCTTTTGTTCTGCTACTGCTTGTCATGCTTGATTGAATTCGCCACTACTCTTTTGTTCTGCTACTGCTTGTCATGCTTGATTGAATTCACCACTACTCTTTTGTTCTGCTTCTGCTTGTCATGCTTGATTGAATTCAACACTACTCTTTTGTTCTGCTACTGCTTGTCATGCTTGATTGAATTCGCCACTACTCTTTTGTTCTGCTACTGCTTGTCATGCTTGATTGAATTCGCCACTACTCTTTTGTTCTGCTACTGCTTGTCATGCTTCATTGAATTCGCCACTACTCTTTTGTTCTGCTACTGCTTGTCATGCTTGATTGAATTCACCACTACTCTTTTGTTCTGCTACTGCTTGTCATGCTTGATTGAATTCAACACTACTCTTTTGTTCTGCTACTGCTTGTCATGCTTGATTGAATTCAACACTACTCTTTTGTTCTGCTACTGCTTGTCATGCTTGATTGAATTCGCCACTACTCTTTTGTTCTGCTACTGCTTGTCATGCTTCATTGAATTCGCCACTACTCTTTTGTTCTGCTTCTGCTTGTCATGCTTCATTGAATTCGCCACTACTCTTTTGTTCTGCTACTGCTTGTCATGCTTGATTGAATTCGCCACTACTCTTTTGTTCTGCTACTGCTTGTCATGCTTGATTGAATTCGCCACTACTCTTTTGTTCTGCTTCTGCTTGTCATGCTTGATTGAATTCGCCACTACTCTTTTGTTCTGCTTCTGCTTGTCATGCTTGATTGAATTCACCACTACTCTTTTGTTCTGCTTCTGCTTGTCATGCTTGATTGAATTCGCCACTACTCTTTTGTTCTGCTACTGCTTGTCATGCTTGATTGAATTCGCCACTACTCTTTTGTTCTGCTTCTGCTTGTCATGCTTGATTGAATTCGCCACTACTCTTTTGTTCTGCTACTGCTTGTCATGCTTGATTGAATTCGCCACTACTCTTGTTTTGCTACTGCTTGTCATGCTTTATTGAATTCACCATTACTCTTGTTTTGCTACTGCTTGTCATGCTTGATTGAATTCACCACTACTCTTTTGTTTTTATGCAGATGAAGTACCATATATTCATGCTGGCAAATAATTGTGAATCTGAACCTAGGAGCTTTACAAATTGCAATGTTTCTCCTCTAAGAATACAAACTTCTTATTCATGACTTTTAAGAATGTTTCTTTAAAAGCATCACCGACATGTTCCTACATGGGTCGTTCATAAAGTTCTAAGCCTCACCCAGAAATATTTGGAAAAACAAGACAGTTTTTTACTATTTTTCAATATAGTCCCCCTTGATATTAATGCACTTGGACCAATGATAATTAAGCATTGCAATCCTATCACGGATGAAGGTGGTGTCCTGGTCCTCCAAAAACTCCTGCAGTGCACATATGATCTCAACATTGTTTCCAAAATAGCGATTATACAGGTGGAATTCAAGTTTAGGAAACAGGAAGAAATCAGATGGAGCTAAGTCTGGTGAGTAAGGGGGATGAGGTAGCAATTCAAAGCCACAGTTGGCTGATTCAACTATTGAAAACTGAGCAGTAGTAACAGGCATGTTATTCTGAAGAAAGACCAAACCTGCCCTCAGCTCTCTTCTGTGTTTCAACTTGATTGTTTTCTTTAGTTGTCTTAATTCTGATGCATAGTATGGTCTATTAATAGTTTTTACCTTTTCCAGGTAGTCTATCATGTTTACACCTTCAGAATCCCCCAAAACAGGAGTCATTATCTTGTCAACAGATGCTTTCTGCTTGAACATATTACATTACATATATGAGTCAGGTTCAGTTCAAAATTGCAATATATATCTCCTGAAGATAGTCGGAGCATACAGAGGCCGAAACGTTGTATATATCGCAATAAAGATGGGGACAACAGTCTGAACAATGTAAATAGTGTAAATAGTTACAATATCTCATCTCAGAAATATAGACAGATAATAATAGATGAATTTTCAAAAAATAATCTGAGTGCTTAATCAATAGTGCTATCTGCAAAAGGTTTTGAGAAATAAATGATTAAATGTTATTTTAAAGATACTTGGAAGCGAGAAGTACAGGCATAATTTTTGGAGTCTTCAATTTATAATGAATTTACTTAGCAAATTGGACATCACACATTTACCTTTTATAAAATTTACAAAAAAAATTATATTCATGAAATGGAGTCATCAACAGCAATAAGAAAACAAAAATTAAAAATTGATTATTTCTAGTCACAGTACATATTTTAAAAGTTCACTTGAAGAACTCCTCAAAATATGGTAACCATTTTGTAGGAAAGTCCTCTACATATATTTTAGACACTTTTTGTTTTTTTGTTTTATCCCAAGCAAGGCAATAAAGCCACTAAGACACAAGGGCATTACTGAGAGTGAAATGAAGTGAGAAAATATTATTGAGTAGAATTGGTAATGAAAAAACATCATTCAAAAAAACAAATGGCAATGATTAATATTGCATTCAAATTTTTGAATATCATAGTTGACAGGAAAGCAAGAAGCCAGAAACGTAGTCCATAGGCAAGAAATGTGAGAGAAGAAACTATTAAAATAGAACTTACAGTTATATTTAGCTATTTCAACAGTAAAATGAGACCTAATTGCCAATCTAGTATTATGCTTAAATTTGTGAAGTCAAGGTATCAAAGAAAAATGAAGAATTGCCATGAAAATATTTATAAAAACAGTGGAGCTATGTTACATTAGTAGAAGAGTGTTTGAAGATACCAGATTAGGACCAATAACATTGCAGATTCTTTTTTGATTTTGTCAAGGATCAGTATTCAATGTACAGATAAAGAGTAGACTTATGAAATAGATTCAGGAGAAAAAATGTTTTGCACAACAATAAACCTACTTTCCTCAAAATAGATCTAACAATTAATTCAAAATAATTGTTCTAGCTCATGTCAGTGGACAATGTTATACTGGAAGTTAGCATCAGCCATGCTGATGGAAGGCAAAAAAGGTTCTCTCATATGATTAAAAAAGAGCTGTTTATTTTTGTGGGCATTAAAATTAACAAGTCATTTATTGCCTTAGTTAAGAACAAATTGGATATCATTTTCAAAATCAGCCACCAATTTCACTTTATTGAACCTATCAGATTTACCATTAAGATTGGAGTAAATCGTTGTATTGTCAACAGAGATACTGTGTGGAGAACCAATGACATTGGGAAGGTTGTTGATAAAAAATAAGAAGAAAGTAGGATTAATGATTGAGCCCTAGGAGACACCAACATTAATGTAGAAAGATCTGGAAGAGTAGCTGTTAAAGACAACCTTCATTTCACAGTTTGATAAGCAAAATTGTATCAAAAGAAGAATCCATCTAGAAGCATCCTAAACTTTCAACTTGCAAAGGAGACCAGTATGCCAAACTTTGTCAAATGCTTTTGAGAGATCTAAGGCAATTGCTTGTGCTTCACTTTATCTAAAGATTAACAGATTCTTCCAGCAATAACTGTAAACACATTGGCAGCTGACATAGAGAAGCAAAAGCCATATAAAATTACTTTTAGTTAGAACATGAAAGATCTGTTCACAATATCAATACCAGACATCTCCAGCTCAAATCTTAGCATAAATCTAAGACAACTATTTTATCATTAGAATCTGTGAAGAAATGCATATCTTTATCAGAATAATAATACTTCTGTACAGTTTACAAATCAAGCTCAGTTGTAAAAATATTAAACTATGAAGTGAGAGATTTAAGATTTTTTAGAGTTGGGTGTATGATGTATTACAGAATGTGTAGGTTATCAAAAAATGGTAAACCTTACTGTAAAAACTTTAATGACCTAAACTGAGCTGGGGTTGAATCCTAACTGTGACAGATTCTCTTTGTTTAAAAAAATATGAGAAAATGGTACTGTTACCACAATAGTTGAATAAAGATGGCTTCCAATCTGAGTTTCCTTGACATGGCTTCAGCAGAGTGAAACAAGCAATTGTGAGAGGATTATAGGTAGCTGGCCAAGTTAACTTCTTTCCTCTCTACCTCCTTTGTCCCCTTTTTTTTCAAGCAATGAAGCTTATTACTACTTATCCCTGAATTAAAGTGAGTAAAAAGAAATCCCCCAAATTTGTCTGTCATTATTCAGTCTGTGATGCAGTGTTGTGGTTTCCACTGAAGAACTGCCAATAGATAACAAGAATGCAAAGATAACATGCAAAAAAACAGATGGTACTGTAAACTTAGAAAAATGTTAGTTACATTTCTAATTAGAGAAAGAGATCTTCTTTCAACTGTTTACTATGTGCTCATATAAAAAAATGAAATTTAACTTATATAATCATATATTAGGTCATCTCATAAGTTCTGTCCGAATTTTAACTTTTTGTTAAAATGAACAAAATTTAAAGAGTATTTTATAATGTCTAATGGAGCTGAACATTATTTTTATGTTTAGATGCATTTAAACTGATCAAATTTTATTTCAGAGAACAATAAAATTAACTTTTGTTTGATTAAAACCCTGCTAACATGGAAGCACCCAAGAATCATTTAAGGCACATAATGCTTTATGAGTTCAAGAAAGGAAACTCAGCAGCCGAAGCAGCTAGAAACATTCACTCAGTTTATGGAGAGGAATGTGTGAATGAAAGAACTTGCAGAAGATGGTTTGCAAAAAATTTAGAGGTGTAGATTTCACCCTTGAAGATGAAGATCGAACCGGACGTCCAGTTGAGTTTGATGAAAAGCTTCTTGAAGCAGCCCTTGAAGAAAATCCTGCTTTATCAGTTGAGGAATGGCAGTGGTTCTCAGTTCAAACCATACAACTGTTCATCATCATCTTTAACAACATGAAAAATTTCCTAAACTTGGAAAATGGGTGCCTCATGAATTGTCTGAAAACAACCTCAAATCCCGAGTTGACATCTGCTCTTCTCTCCATTCTCGCTAACTTTTTTGGATAGACTTGTGACTGGTGACGAAAAATGGATCTTTTATCGAAATGATAAGCATCACAGACAGTGGCTTGGTAAAGGGGAAGGACCCCAGCCACAGCCGAGAAGGGAACTTCATGGGCAAAAGGTTTTTCTTTCAATCTGGTGGGATTGCCAAGGAATAATCCACTTTGAATTCTTACCATCTAATGCAACAATTAATGCTCAAATATACTGTCAGCAATTAGAGCGTTTTAATCAAGCTTTGAGGAAAAAAAGACCTGCCCTAGTGAATCGAAAACGGGTGATGTTTCATCAGGACAATGCGCGACCACACACAGCAAGAATCACATCACAAAAGATCGAAGAACTTGGTCCGGAGAAAATTCCTCATCCACCTTATTCTCCCGACCTTGTTCCTTCAGACTACCATTTGTTTTGTAGCTTACAGAATCATTTGGAAGAAACAGCTTTTGTAACACAGGAAGAGGCTAAAACTGACATTTGTGAGTTCTTTGAATCAAAGCTAAAAGAATTTTACAGTAATGGAATTAGTAAGCTTGTTAATAGATGGAAGGAAGTCATAGATAATCAGGGAAAATACATTGTTGATTGAATCTGTGATTAAATGTAACATTTGGTCACTTGTTTTCTTTATTCAAAATTCGGACAGAACTTATGGGATGACCTGATATATATATAACAATACCAACATCTCATCTCAGCTTAAAACAATGGAAAGGTGTTGTAGCAGTTAAGCTACTGTAGTATGTGAATACACCAGGAAATATTACATATCTGAATTGAATTTAATGACTATTAGGAACCTTTTACATAAGAAGAGTTGATTTGTGGTGTACTGGGCTCATCCTAAGAGATACCAAAATAAGCTTTGTACTCAGTGTCATGTCAGAACATCAAAAGAGCTAGGTGCCTTGGAGGGTTGAGCTAGAATTGTTCTTAACTAAGGCAATAAATGACTTGTTAATTTTAATACCTATAAAAATTAACAGCTCTTTTTTAATCATATGAGAGAACCTTTTTTGTCTTCTATCAGCATGGCTGATGCTAACTTCCAGTATAACATTGTCCACTGAAATGAGCTAGAACAATTATTTTGAATTAATTGTTAGATCTATTTTGAGGAATGTATTTAACTGGGCTTCAAAAGTTGTTGGTTTCTGTGCTGACATACAACAGATCAATTCATCTGAACTCAGGAGCTACGCACATGATACCTGGCTTACAGGAAGTTATATAAGCACCTGACCTGGGAGGGAGGAAGTAGATTCCTTCATATCTTCATGGAAAGAAAAGACTGAACATTTAAGGGTCCTAAAACTGCACGTCCTCCCTGACTGACATTTATTTGACAGTGTCCAAATGTTTAAAAAACAATTTACATATGAAACATTTACACTGTCAATGTAACAAAAATATATCCTTAAAAGCTTTCATATGGAGTTTTTATAAATATTAAGAAATATGGATATGTAGGAATTTTGAAGTAATACTAATAATAAATAATAATAAACTTGTCACTAGACATGGTATCATCATTTCTGATTTCATATGATTTTAATATGTAAAAGTTTTACCTTGGTGAATTAAGATGGAGTACAGTAAATACCCTGTTCAGTAGCACACATCAGATTGTCAGTTGTCTGACCATAACCAGTTGGGCGTGTCCTTCAGGGTTAATGCACTATGCATCTCTGTTCATGAGGAGGAGTAATAAGGAGAGAGTATTATGGCTGGGTGCCAAGTGGGCTACTGTTCAAAATTTGAAAGAAGAGCCAAGGGAATTTACAAGTCTCATCTAGATACTTGTAAACACCTTCAATCACAGACTCTAAGCAGACAGAGTTACCTCACTTGAAGGTGTTTCTAGCTAGGCTCCACTTGCAAGGTTATGTTTTAAACATTTCACTCCAGCAATGGCAATAAAGCCACTAAGACACAAGAGTGTGAAAGAATATGAGAAAAAAGAGAAATATTATTAAGGAGTGAGAACAATAAAAGAACAGGAATTAAGAAGACAGATGATAACTAGATAAAATTGCATTTAAAGTTTTGAAGACAATATTGACTAGAAAGCAAGAAGCCGAAAGAGACTTCCACAAGTGAGAAGTGTGAGAAAAGACATTGTTAGGATAAAACTTATGGTTACATCCTGTCATTTCAACTGTAAAATGATGAGACTTTGCTGCCAATTTAGTACTGTGCTTAAATTCATAATGTCTACGTAACATAGAGGAAAGTTCATCAGAATAATTAGCATGAAATTATTTATACAAATGTCACTGAAAAGTGACATTACAGTCGTGGGATAGTGATTGAAACCAAGTGAGGAGCAATGACATTGCAGATTCTTCTTTGGATTTCATCAAGAATCTCTAAATATATAGCAGAAGCACCTGACCATATGTGGCAGCTGCTGACACCATATTATGTACAGTTGGCTGTGATTCATGTGCCTGGTATGTCATTATCAGTCTGGGTGTCAGCATGGGTATATTGGGCTTTGCATATTTGTCCTATAGCAACATTTCATTAGTGTATTGCAAATTTGCACTCAATAATAATAATAATAATAATAATAATTGAATGCAGTAAATTTTGTATGAATTGGCTACTCCACAAATTATGTACAGTTGCGGCCAAAATGTTCAGAATGGCATTGTTTTCGTCAAAAAAGTAGGTAAGTTTTTATCAAAGTTGTTTTATATTCTATAATTTTCAGTCAATAAATACAATATTATTTGTTATTGTCTGAGATTTTGGTGTAATTTGAGAGGATAATACAAAAGTTATGGATGATTTAGTGATTTACTGCAAAACCCGTGGCAGCCAAAATGATCAGAACGGTTGAAAAAATAACGAAATAATAAAAAATGACAAAGAATACTGGAATTATTTAATATTTAGTGTGAAGCCCTTTAGCTTCAATGACACTTTGACATTTTCGACTGCATGAGGAAATTAAATTTTCAGTTTCTTGTTGGGTGATCTTATTCCATTCTTCCTGAAGGGCATTCCATAATTGCTCGGTTGTTTTAGGATTTCTGGCTTTCGAACATTCTCCTAGAATATTCCACACATTTTCAATAGGATTGAGATCTGGGCTTTGAGCAGGCCAATCCATAACAATAACCTTTTCAGCCTTGAGGAAGTTCATGACCACCTTAGCCTTGTGACATGGGGCATTGTCCTGCATGAATATGGGTGGTCGCTTAGTTGAATTTCTCAGCACAGGCAAGACATGATCTTTTAGAAGTTATTTATAAACTCCTGCATTTACTTTTCCATGTAATCACACCAAAGGGCCCACACCATCTCCAGATATCATCCCCCAAACCATAACGCTTCCTCCACTGAATTTAACACTAGTCTTAAGGCATTTAGGCAACAATTTTTCACCTACTTTTCGACAAATGTACTTTTTCCCATCTGAGCCAAATAACATGAACTTAGATTCATCACTGAAATGCACCGTTTGTCATTTTTCTTGAGACCACAACACATGTTCGGTTGCAAAGGTAAGACGACACTCTTTATTCTTGGAGCTGATCAGTGGCTTCACTGCAGGTGCTCTTGCTTGTAGGTCATGTTCAACTAAATGACGAGACAGTTTTTCGAGATAAAGTTTTCTTCAGTACAATGCTCATTTCCCGAGAAACAGCAGCAGCAGTTTTAAATCTGTCCTTTTTAACCAACTTTACCATAGCACGATCTTCTCTCTTGGTCATTTTTCTTGGCCTACTTGTAGACTTTCTTGCTTCACACGAACCACAATCATCGTAGACCTTAAGAATACCATGAACAACACTTTTTGACTTGTTAACAATCTTTGCAATAGACCCAATACTTAAATTGTCCTTCTTTCCAAGCTTAATAATCTGCTGACGAATTGGTAACAGAGTAAGTGGCATTATATTAACAAAGTACACTGCAGATATTCTTACTAATGTTTAGTAAACAAACCGTCACGTAAACAAATTTAAAAAAATTAGAGTTTGCCGGTTAAATATACTAAAACACGGAGCAAAAGCAACCGTTCTGATCATTTTGGCTGCCATGGGTTTTGCAGTAAATCACTAAATCATCCATACCTTTTGTATTATCCTCTCAAATTACACCAAAATCTCAGACAATAACAAATAATATCATATTTATTGCCTGTGAAAATTATAGAATATAAAACAACTTTGATAAAAAATTATACCTACTTTTCTGACGAAAACAATGTCATTCTGAACATATATATATATATATATATATATATATATATATATATGTTTAAAATGATTTGAATCAAAATTTGTTTTAGAGAATAAGAAAAATAAACAAAATATTCTGGGACTTTGAATTAAAATGGATCCACAAATCCAGGCCAAGAGATCAAATCTTGTCATTTGTCTGACACTCTGCAATTCCAGTAAAATATAAAAGAAGGAACATTATCTTGATTTGATTGATTGATTGATTCTTTTTCATGGCTTATCAACCCTTTGTAGGTTATTTAAAACTGAAACATATTCCAAATTGCAGAAGGTTGCTCACAGTACAGTGGGGAAAATAAGTATTTCATCCCCTGCTGATTTTCTGAGTTTGCTACCTTACAAAAATGGGAGCGGTCTATAATTTTCAATGTAGGTCCGTCTTGAAAGTGAGAGATAGAATATAAAAAAAATTCTAGAAAATCACATTATATTAATTTTTGAACATTTCTTTCTTTTATATTTCACCCCCTACCAACCAGCAATGATTCAGGCCCCACAGACCGGTTATGTGATCAGGAGTCATATAGACTAGTCCTATTACTCAATTGTTACTCCTCATCAGGTACTCATTGACTGTAGAAAAGACACTAGTTCACAGAATCCTTCAATAAATCAGAATCTAATCTCTCTACAATGGGCAAGATGAAAGAATTGTCTAAGGACATCCAGGCCAAAATTGTATACCTGCACAAGACTGGAATGGGCTACAAGACGATTGGCAAGCAGCTAGGTGAGAAGGAGTCAACTGTTGGTGCGATAATAAGAAAATGGAAGAAACACCAACTATCAATCTTCATTGGTCTGGAGCTCCATGCAAGATCTCCCAACGATGAGAAAGGTAAGGAAACAACCCAGAACTATGCAGCAAGATCTTGTTGATGATCTCAAAGCAGCTGGGACAACAGTCACCAACATGACCAATAGTAACACACGACATCATAGTGGACTTAAATCATGTAGTGTCTGCAAGGTTCCCCTACTCAAGAAGGCACATGTACAGGCCCATCAGAAGTTTGCAAATAAGCACCAGGATGATTTAGAGGAGGTTTGGGAGAAAGTGCTGTGGTCAGGCGAGGCTAAAATTGAGCTTTTTGGTATCAACTCGACTCACTGTATTTGAAGGATAAAAAAATGCTGACTTGGACCCCAAGAACACCATCCCAATCATTAAGCATAGTGGGGAAACATTATGCTTTAGAGCTGTTTCTCTGCTAAGGGGACAGGATGACTACACTGGGTTGAGGGAAAGATGGATGGGCCAAGTACAGGGAAATTTTGAGTGAAAACCTCTTTGCCTCAACCAGCACACTAAATATGGGTGTTCCAGCATGACAATGACCTAAAGCATATGGCGTAGGCAACAAAGAAGAAGAAGCACATTAAGGTAATGGAGTGGCCTAGTCAATCTTTGGATCTTAATCCTTTAGAGAATCTGTGGAGAGAGATAAAGCTTCGAGTTGCCCAACAACAACCTACAAACCTTAAGGATTTGGAGAGGATCTGCAAAGAGGAGTGTGCGAAAATCCCCCCTGGGACCTGTAAAAAATTGGTAACCAACTACAGGAAATGTCTGGGGGCTGTGCTTTCCAACAAGGGTTTCTTCACCAAATACTGAGTTATGTTCTGCTAGGGGTTAAATACTTATTTTTTTCAATAAAAAATGTTCAAAAAATGTTCAAAAATTAATATAATGTGATTTCCTAGAATTTTTTTTATATTCTATCTCTCACTTTCAAAACTGACCTGCCCTGAAAATTATAGACCATTCCTATTTTTGTAAGGTGGCAAACTCAGAAAATCAGCAGGGGATGAAATACTTATTTTCCCCACTGTATTTGTTGTTCCAAAGTGGTTCCCCATCTAAGTACTAACTGGGCTTGGTGCTGCTTAACTTTGGGAACCTATGTTTTCAGCATGGAAGGAAAGTGAAAATGAAAATTGAAATGCAAAGATGGTAGTTGTACCCATAATCATTAGCATGCTTGAAATTACCTTAAAGAGATTTGCAAAGAAATTGGGATAATTAAAATTGAAGTATAAAAAATAGCAAAATAGTAGTATTACTAAAATTAGCTACAATACTGAGAAAAATGCTTTAGTACCCTACACATAAGCCACTAATCTGCCACTGGGTGGTGTGCCATTAGCTGGTGGTCTGCTGTTAAACAGCTGGTGTTTTTGTTACCACTGGCGGACCGCTAGAGGCATATCGGTGGCTGCTACCAAAGGACTGCTGACGTTGCCATTGGCAGCATGCCAGCGGGTTACTAGCAATTTGTGGGTAGGGTAGTGTGAAGTATTGTTATCACCTTATCTCCATTGAAAGTGTTGAGGACCCCCAAACATTTAAAAGTAAAAATAAAGGTAGATCTGGCAGGTCAATAAACAAGGACAACAACAACAACAAAAAGTTTACATTAATATTGTAAACATTTATTTATTTACAAGAAAACAAAATTTAATCACATAAATTAAATTGAATGCAGGATGTTGTTAATGTTTCAATTGAATAAAACAGAATAAAAAATGGCAACTCCAAAAAAAATGAACAAAGGTCCTGTATGGAGCAATGTTAACACAAAATTCACATAACAAATAATAACGTGAAATAGAGTTCCTGAAAGAAATTTTACAATAAAATTTATACACTTATATGAACGTAACAAACATCCTTAGAATCAATTGAAGAGTGAAATGTATCACGCACGAGATAGTACCTGGAAAGTAAAGTTCAGGTTCGGAACCGAACATAGTAAAAATGTTCATGTGTTAAGTTGACAGTAATAAAAATTCATGTATGAAAAAGTACAAATTCAGAATTGAACGTTGTCAAAAAGAGTACATGTATAAAATTCGTATTAGATAAAGTTCATGTATGCAAGAGTACAAAATAAATGGTACAACACACCAAATCTGTGTTGCTTACACAGAAAGATAAATCAAAGATTGATGTAAAAAGGATACTGACTGATTTTAATGAGTTAGGTGATATGCACCTAATTTGACGGGAAGAGTTGATATTTGAATTAAAGTCAGTAGAGTCCTCTGAGTAAACAGGAGTTGACTGGAAATAAAATAATGCCTGAAAGAGAAAACTATTAACATAGTTAGTCTGATGTTATGTGGTTGATGGTCATGAAAGAATCAGATATTACCTAAGTCCACTTTGAAATAAAATTGGCAGAAATTCATTGAAGGTGTTGATTAACCATTCAAATGAACCGGGCTGACATCAGGACAGAAAACTGTCCGTAGAAATTAACCAATATTATGGTACAAGTTGTATGGCATCAGGACAAATAGCTAACTGCAAGAAGTGACCAATGAACAGTAGTAGATGATTGTCATCAGAATAAATAGATGGCCACAAGAATTAATCAATGAATGGCAGGAAATGATTGTCATCAGGATGAATAATTGGCAGCAGCTTCCTATGTAATATGGCATTCGATAGGTTTTGAAATAGGAATGCAGGAACGAGGGCAATGCGCAAGACCACACCGAAGTAGAGGGCTGTGTAGCCATTGGCTATTTTTAGTCCGGGTAGACATGATCAAATTGTTCCAAAAACCTTAATATCAGGATATGACACTTGCCCTTACAAAAAATTTTCCAAGTAGCATCCAGTTGGCAGAATAAAATGCGTGGGTTGTAACTTAATACAGACCCCATGTTCACGTATCCTGTTCACGGTATAGACCGTCTTTCCTTTTTTCTCGTCCTCTGCCCTGGTTGGCAAAAGGTTACAGATTTTATTGTAAGATGGTTGTTGCAACAGACGTGAAGTTTTATAATTTCTTTATAGCTAATAATTAAATATTGAGTTGTTATGATTTACTAACAATGTTATGTATTATTCAAAAGGAGTATATAGATTGTGACTCAATAATAAAAAATCTAAGAAAAAATGTAGTTGATCATTAAATCTGAATGAACTTGTTACATCACATAGAAAAAGGTCAGTGACGCTACGGTGGAAACACAAAGTCATGAAATATATTCTGTCCACAATGATATGATGAACAGAGTAGTGAGGTGCTATGATAAAAGCCACTGAATATTGTGCTAAATATTTCTTTACAATATTCACAAATATAAGCTCATTTATTTAAGAACAGTTCTAGAAACTTTGTCATAATGAGTACTTAATGACACCTATTTGTATATACAGTGTAAGCTTGATGTGAGATCAAAACTTTAAGCAGACCAGTCTTGTAAAACTGCAATATCTTCATCAATAAAAAAAAGCATGTTTGTTGCACATCATCTATAACAAGGTGATCTATCATGTTGGATATTTCACCTTTTGCTATATCTGGCAATTGGTGGAGTCTTAGCAAAACAAACCATTGGATTCCCACCATCAAAGTTTACAGTCTTTTTGTATATCACAGATTGTTTAATATGCATTCAGGTATACTCCCATTAAAATGTAGCTCAATTTTGCTTTCATTAATAAATATCACTGCTTCCATTTTTCATTATCCCAGAGATTGATTATTGAGCTGAGTTCAATTTCTGGCCTATTCTGTTACATCCACTTTTGTACTGATGCCTATTGGAATGGGCATCTATAGTTTAAACAGCCAGGTAGACTTGGTTCTTTAGCCTTGATTGGCAACCAGTTTAGGATTCATTCAAAATCTTTGAGAAGGCAACTGAAAGCTACTTTACAGTCTTTTTCAAGAAGTCATGTCAGTTCACAGGAACATGTGGATAGTCATGAGATCTTATTTCCAGAAAGAGCAAGGCATTTAAATAAAGAAGAAAAATATATTAATAAACCATGTTAAATGAAAATAAAATACTTATAATAAATTTCATATAGAAACTGACATCAAGTAAGCTTTTCAATAGTGCAAACCACATTCATTTGAAGTAGAAATGATTGAAAACTAGTTAGAACAGATCTATTTAGATTGCTCGGACTATCATCCTCATTTTGACATTCCAACCACCTGAAGAAGGCCAGAGCGTACAACAGCTGAAACGTTGTGATAAATATGGCAACAAAGATGAGGATGATAGTCTGAGCAATGTAAATAGTGTAAATAATACCTCATTTCAGAAACATAGACAGATATAGAACAGCTTTAGTCAGAAGGTTGTCAAAACTAATTAAGTGATTGATTAATTTTTTTTTTACAGCTTATCAACCCTTCACAAGTTATTTAAAGCTGCACCATACTTGGGATTGTAAGTATAATTTTACATTTTTTTTAAAAATAACATTGATTTTTGCAGATACAATTCCTACTATTTTGTCCATAGCTGGTGGGTGGGGTTATTTACACATAAGTGAATGTAGCAAACTTAACTGGAATTTGAACTCATCTCTCTGATTTTACATTCTGATTTATTATCCAATACACCATCTGCACTTCAAATTATCCCAGGGAGACTTTATTTTAATCTAGTCTTTTGGCAATGATACAAGAAAGCTGATAAAAATTGATGGAATACTGAACAACTTTCTAACAGATGAAGACATTAAAATGTTACAAGATTGGCTTTCCCAAAGTTCTGATGTCCATCCCACAGTGAGTTTAGGAACCATGCCAATCAGAGATATAATAACCAGTATGGCTTAGTTTTTAGAAATATTCTTGAGCAACTTAGAATATTGCTGCCATATATGGTCTCGTGGCTCGTCTATTGACTTCACCTCCCTGATAAAATCCAAAGAAGAATCAGCAATATTATTGGTCCTGATCTGGCAGCCCGGCTTCAGTCACTTTCCCACTGCCATAAAGTTGCCTCTCTCTGTGCCTATTCTATAAATACTTTTGTGGTAATTGTTTGGCTGAGCTCTTCACTATGGTACGTAGTCTTTTTGAATTTAAGCACAGTACTAAGCTGGCATCAAGATCTCATCAATTTACAGTTGAGCAGTCATAAGTTCTATGCTAACAGTTCCTTTTCTCGCACTTCTCACTTGTGGAACTCCATTCCAGCTCTATGCTTTCCAGCCATCTTCAATCTGCAAAAATTTAAATGCAATATCAATCGCTATCTACTGGGCCTCCTGATTACTCTTTTCTCTTCCCACTCATTATTAATGTTTCGGTTCCTAATTCTTCCACTCGTTGTAACCTTTTGTCTCTTAGTGCCTTTACTGCCTTGCATGGGGTGATACTGATTAAAAAAAAAAACTTAGGTATACCACAGGTAGTGTAAAATTTCTCAGACATTCATTCAGGTTTCTCATATTAATGTACTATTCTCTAACTACTGAGCTATACATACTGACAAGGGTAAGAAGCATTTGTCTCAGTATAAACTCTCAAGCCACAGTCTAATACATTTACCCAGTGCCATTCCAGCAAAAGTTCAAAGTTCAAATAAACTCATCTCTTTAGCCTCCATTCTAATTGGATCTTGGCTGTTAGTATCTTCAACTGATATACAGAAAATATCCTCAAAGAGATATTTTTAGAAATTTGGAAAACTAATGGTCTGGAATTGTTATTCCTTGGGATCTTGAGATGGGATTAATCAACTTAATAAAGTAATTTGTGCAGAAAGGAGATTAGACGAGATTAGTAGTGACGATGATGATTTTTGTGTTTGTGAATTGAAAGGAGTAAGAATTGAAAATGCCAAAGAAAACTGGGTCTAAGGTAAAAAAAAATATGACTGGAAGATTCTTGTTCTATCAAAAGGACAAATCAAAAACAGAAAATAAAAAATAAATACAATAAAGGTAGAAATTATAAAGGTGAGTAATCTAGGTTAGCAAGGAGCAGAGTGTAGTAACTGTTTGATCAATAGTCTTCTGAACTGGAAAATTATGCTTGCTAATCTATAAACCAACATAATGGTATTAAGTGAGAAAGTGTTAGAAAAAGTAAGTATATGTTTTAGGTGTAATGATGGCATTAGAATAAACAAGAATAAAAAGTAGAAGTAACAAAACAAAACAAAAAAGAGATAAAACATGGTTGAAATATTTTAAGACATTTTTTTATGTTTATACGTTCTTTTTATAGCGTCCTGGGTACGACGTTAAACTGCATCCAACAGCAAGGCCTCTGATCAAGAGGTTTTGAGGAAGCATGGAACCACCTCTTAATTGCTGGTGTTCCCAGGTCCACCCAGACCCGGGGTGGTAGCACCTGTTGGGGTCCCAGCTATGGGCAAATAGTGAACTTCCATGTTTTTACCATGTCCTGTGTATGACGACAAACTACATCCGCGTCCTGGGTATGACGACAAACTACATCCGCGTCCTGGGTATGACGACAAACTACATCCGCGTCCGGGGTATGACGACAAACTACATCCGCGTCCGGGGTATGACGACAAACTACATCCACGTCCTGGGTATGATGACAAACTACATCCGCATATTTGAACTTTATTTGAGTAGCTAAGCAATTAAATTTTATCAACAAAATAATTGCTTTTTTATAAAGATCACAAAAGACCAGAATGAAAATGAAAAAATATTATTACTAGCTCTACGTTTTTGAAAAAATATTATTACCAGCTATACATTTTTGAAAAAAACATTATTACCAGATCTACGTTTTTTGAAAAAATATTATTACCAGCTCTACGTTTTTGGAAAAATATTATTACCAGCTCTACGTTTTTGAAAAAATATTATTACCAGCTCTACGTTTTTGAAAAAATATTATTACCAGCTCTACGTTTTTGAAAAAATATTATTACCATCTATACGTTTTTGGAAAAATATTATTACCAGATATACGTTATTGAAAAATAATAT
The DNA here is from genome assembly GCA_964036315.1 of Acanthosepion esculentum. Classification (NCBI taxonomy): domain Eukaryota; kingdom Metazoa; phylum Mollusca; class Cephalopoda; order Sepiida; family Sepiidae; genus Acanthosepion; species Acanthosepion esculentum. Next base: position 118,924,433 of record OZ038482.1, on the reverse strand, counting down.
TACCAACTATACTTTTTGGAAAAAAACTTTTTCAGCATTGAATGGCCCAATGAAGGTCGATATGCTGGTTAAATAATCAATCAATCAATCAATCTTTTTATAGATACAAATATTTAAGTAAATGCTCTGTTTATAATAAACAGTATTAACAACAATTACCAGCCTGAATATTTGTATCTATAAAAAGAACGTATAAACATAAAAAAAATTTCTTAAAATAATTGTCGGATTTTGTCCATTTCATAATGTGTGACGTCATTTGTTTACATTTGGATACACATTGAGCAGATATGAATGTATGAGAGAAAATCATAGAGAATTGTGGTTTAAAAACAGTAAAATCAACCTTGCTAACCACAACGCTCCTCTGTGGTGAAATCAGTAGAAGCACGTCAGGCTATATGACAGTTCCATATAGGATACAGGTTTGATTCCTGTTGGAGGATGCATATTTTCTATGAAAATTTCTGACATTCAGGCCGGTAAATGTTGTTAATACTGTTTATTATAAACAGAGCGTTTACTTAAATATTTGTATCTATAAAATGAATGTATAAACATAAAAAAATGTCTTAAAACAATTGTCGGACTTTGTCCATTTCATAATGTAGGGTTGAAATACTTAAAAAGGTTTCTATTTCCCATGATCTACAGAGTTCATTCAGGGGTATAACATAAGGTTTTTATTTGAGATAGACACCTTCCTATGTAGTCAAGTGAGATAGACTTGAAGGTGAAAATCAACATACATATACGGTAGTCAAGATTTAGTCAGTTGATGTCGGATGACTCGGCTAGACGGTCAAACTCTCTGCCTCTGAGCAGAGAGGAACCTGGACGAAACTTTGCTGAAGGGCAGTGTCTCGTTCAGGGAGATTGACCAACCTGATCCCATTTATACGGGATCTACAGGCATTTTTTGGCTGAGCCCACGGGCTCGGGAATACCCCACTTTAATCCCAGCCTTGTGCCACATCTATCCCTCATGGGGGGGCAGTAAATACTGTCAAGATTTAGTCTCTGCTGCTGTCACTGGCTTCATCCTTGACTAAAGGCATCACTGTTGATGGAAGTACCTTGATATCGCAGCTGATGGCCTGAATAAGGCTGCCTGTTGTGGGTGCTCCGTCACAAAGGTTGGATTCAAATTTGTGTCTCACTTTTCCAGAGAAAACAAAAGAAGGTGTGTGTGCATGTGGTTTAGTGGATATGCAGTCACATATGACATTGATTTGGCACAGATTTTTAAGAATATACAATTGATTTTATTAAAATTTCTGGCTTTTTAAATTAGATACACACATGTAGATATATACTATTTACATTATTTGGACTATTGTCCTCATCTTTGTTGCCATATTTATCAAAATACAGCTTTGGCTGTTGTACACTTCAGCCTTCGTCAAGAGGTTGGAATGCTAAACTGAACTAGTTCTACATGTTATCTCACATTAATTCACCTCTCCAAGTTCTCCACTGCCTTAACCACGTATTGAACTCACAACTCTTTGGGTCCTATCACTGGATCTAACCAACACCTTTATCCACTGTGCCATGTCTCCTTAAGGACATCTGTGTATGAATTTCTGGGACTTATAAACCTAATGTCTTCAGAAACCATTTTTACCAGTGCTCATATTGCAATTTTTGCTGTTATCATTGCATTTTTTTTACCAGAGATCATGTTGCAATTTTTTGTTGTTATCATTGCTTATTTCTGGCACTCCTTATTACTGGTTTCCATACTGTATTCATTTCTATGCTTGGTCGGCTCAGAAGATTTTTGCGGCCTAGCATATGTGCTGATTCCTCTAAGTTTACAAATTTTCCAATGATGTTCTTTGTCTATGATTTCAACCTGATCCCACAGAGGGCAGTGATCTCCCTTTTCTCTCCATATGTGGTCAGCCATGCCTGATTTTTCCACTTCTCCTCGTGTTACAGCTTTTTGGTGTTCTTGAAGCCTTACCTTAAGGGGGCGGCCTGTCTCCCCTTTATATTTCTTCTCGCAGCTGCACAGGATGATGTAGATATATATTTGCATGATGAGACCTAGCTTCTTCTCTCACACTTCTCACTTGTGGAACTCTATTCCAGCTTCTTACTTCCCTATCAAATATGATCTTTTGAATGTTGTTTTTTTTAATATTCTCTCTCTCCTCACTGTTTTCTCAGGTATTTCACTCTCAGCAATCCATTCTTAGTGATTTTGCTTGTGGTGAAATGATTAATAGAAAAAACAACCAAAAAGTGAAATTGTTATAACTGATCTATAGACTGAGGTATTATAAGTACTTAAAGATATAGCTAAAACACATGTATGCAACAACAACAATTGTGAAAAGACGGCAAAAAGAGAGAGAGTCTTGTAATTGTTCCCAATGGGAATTGGAACTACTAGATGATCGTTCTGTGTTTCTGGAGAAGCCATATTTAGGATTCCAGATTCAAACTAGCTGGATTTCTATGTCACGAGTGAGGACATGTTCCTCTCAAACAGGAACTGGTGAGTGATGGTTTTTTTCCCAACATGGTTACTGTGATTCAGCGATAATTTCTATATCTGGTGAAGATATATTTCTATAGGAAAATCGCTCCATAGTCATGTAAGCTGGCCTGGGTGAGGTTTGCTAGAAAAGTAACTGTTATGTTTGACTCCTGGTTGTTGAATGATGAACTGGCCACCTTTGTCACTCTATGAAGTGATATAACTAAACACCTTTGACTTTTTTTTTTATCCCTACAGTCGGTAACAATAACAGAAAAATAGAAAAACAGTTGAAAAATAATCAATCCATTATCTATTAATTATGTACCCAGTCAATAAAATGATTGCTGCATCCATTTTTAGCTTTGACAAGTAGAAACCATTTTAAATCCATTTTTAGCTTTGACAAGTAGAAACCATTTTAAATCCATTTTTAGCTTTGACAAGTAGAAACCATTTTAAATCCATTTTTAGCTTTGACAAGTAGAAACCATTTTAAATCCATTTTTAGCTTTGACAAGTAGAAACCATCGTATTCTCCAAGCTGACTTTCCTCATTTTTGATTGCTTACATGATCCCATGCATGTAATATTAGAATATCATTATACTATACTGTATTTACTGCAGCGAACATAGTGGTTATTGATCTGGGAAAATGGGATTGGAGTGCCAAGTTTAATTTCCACTGAAGTCCTTTATGTTGACTTTCACAATAATTTTCTTCAGACAAGCCTAAATTCATCTCTTCTTTATCCAGCTATAGGTTAAATACCAAAAAGCACTAGGCTCTCTAGCTTTGGTTGGCAATTAGTCTAGGAGAAGGATAATTTTGAAATCTAACCCTGTAGTAAAGTAAGGGTAATCTTTAAAAGAATGCCATGTATCTAGAAGATGTAAACAATCACGGCTCTCCACAATTTCCTTTTTCTTTTTTTGACTAATGATTACAATACTCCCAAATCACTAATTATAGATGGTTACTAAATTATGTGTTTGGTATGAACATAAGTGGAGGAAGTAAGAATTGAAGGTTATGGGGATATGGTGGATAATTAACGATTGACATTACACACAAAGAGGTTAAGATTGCAGTCTTCGGGGAAGCATCCATGCAGGAGCATGTTCTACAAAGTAGTGGTTCTTGAGAAGAAGCTTTCTTTATCATCTATGACTTCTTGAGAATGGTGTGGTTTCTGTTTCATCCTCCATGCTTTTGGATTCAGAGATTACCTTGGGAAAGGGGAAGGAAAATTCTGAAATCAAAACTAGCTGGGTATGGGGCTAGTAACTCCACCCTATAAAACCTACTTCCTGCAGGAAACCACAACAGCACCATGTGGCCCTGTTTTCAGCAGCAAGTATTCATCCAAACAAGTTGATTAAAAAGAATTCCATTATAGTATTTTTCCAGTTTTCAAATAAGGTTTTGCATATTGGAATCAAAATTGTGGATGAACTGTCCACAGTCGCAGTTTGTGTTTTTGTTTGTACAAGTACTTTCAGCCATTCAGTCATTTTCAAGAACTATGTGGTGTCTGTGCAGTAGGTAGAATTCCTTTGTCTACATCCTGGTAATCTTTGGAAGGCTGAACATTTGAGATTGTCTGCAGTCACGTCATGTGTAATGGCCATTGGGAATGAGACTTCACCGTAGACAATTTAATATTTTCTGCTTTCCAAAGAATACCAGGATGTAGACAAAGGAATTCTACCTTCTACACAGACACCAAATTAGTTCTTGCAAACTATCTTATTAAGTGTTATTGTATGATAAGTCATCTCAATACAAACCTCTATTATACATTTGATATCTATTAATTACTGAAATATAAAATTGGATTGTGACATTTTTCTAACGGTGCACACCAAGAAAGATGGAAACTACAATTTGTGTTCTAATTTCAGCTAAGGTAGTAGTTGTTGAATTTGCAAAAAAATAAAGTTTATTTCAAATTCTACATTTTAGAAATGAAGGAAATATAGAAAACGAACAAATAAATGGAATATATAGATATATATATATCTAAAATAATTTGTTCAAGTACTTTTGACTGTCTCAGTCATTTTCAAGAACCAATGTCATGTCTGGATGGTAAGCGAGATTGCTATGTCTACATCTGGTATTCTTTGGAAAGTTGAAAGTATGAAACAGTCTAGGTGATGGGTAACACTTACTGGGAGACTGCACCAAAAAGGATATGTATTATATATATATAACAATAAATATATTAAAGTATATATATATATATATATATATATATATATATATATATATATAAACAATATATATATATATATATATATACACATATATATATATATATATATATATATATATATATATATATGTATATATATATATATTGTTTACACATTATAATATATATATATATATATGTATATATATATATATATATATATATATATATATATATATGCACATATTAAATATATCATATGGACATCAAGATATTGTCTCCTGTGGTGAATGATATTTTATTTAATTTGGGGTTTTTATTTGCTTTTTTGCATTATCCACTAATATTTGTCTTATGCTGATTGTTCATTGTATTTTGCTTGTTCGTGATGTACTGGTTGATATGTGCACGAAATGCACTCAGTTTCAAAAGGTGACAGGTCAACCTGCAAGAGAAGGTGGTGCATGTGTGCTCGATGTAAGGAAATTAATATTGGTGATGCAATACCCCAGAGGGTATATATATATATATATATATATATATATATATATATATATATATATATATATATATATATATATATATATATATATATATATATATATATATATATATATATGATAGAAATTGTTAGGAGGATTTGATAATTATAATTAAGTAATTCAATGAGTCTGAAAGAAACCTCAACAGAATGCAGAAAGCACTGGGCAGCCGTTTCATTGGAGCAGTTGGTTTGACGTTTGCTTGATAACTCAACTGTCAGGGTTTCAATTCTCAGTAGTGGATGCGCACTGCTGATGAGTTCCAAATATAGGACGAAACAGCTGTCCAGTCCTTTCTGCATTCTGTTGAGGTTTCTTTCAGACTCAATGAATTACTTAATTATATATCTATATATATATATATATAGATATCTATCTATCTATCTATATATATATAGAGTAAAGAATGACTGTCTATATATTTGCTTCTCATAATGTGTAAATACCGTAGGCCGATGGAATAAAAATAATTATAAACATTGATAATAAGACTAATAATATTTATTGCATATTATTTGGCTTTTTGACCAAACTGAAGGATAGTGAGAAAAGATGTTGAAAATCTGAACTTTTAGACATACCAAAAAGAATGCCAAAAGTCTGAGATAAGATAGACTTTTTAAAATAAATTCATACATTCTAGGTTTAAATAAGAATTTAAGCATACTCAATGAATACAGTTTCCACAAAAAGCTGTTTAGAAACCTGCCAAAACTTTAATTGTGGCAAACACTTAGCTCACTACCACTAGATTTTGTTAGTAATATAACATGCCAAAAAATTCCCCCAGCAAAAAGTTCAATTTCATTTTTTATTTTTCATTGTAAAAGGACAAAGGCATGTCCCAAAATTTCTGATTTCTTAACGTCTTTTCTCTTCTTGCTTCTGTTTGGTCAAAAGAGCTACTAATATACAATAGGTATTATTAGTCTTATCAATATTATTATTTTTTTTATCTCACAGCCTATATATATATATATATATATATATATATATATATATATATATATATATAGCCTACCATCATAAAGTTGTTTCCCTGTGTCTTTTCTATAAATACTTTCATGGTAATTGTTCAGATGATCTCTTCGCTAAAGTACCTAGACTTTATGAATTTAATCACAGAATCAGATTAGCAACACGGTCTTATCAACTTGAATACAATCTTCACGCCTTATATATATATATATATATATATATATATATATATATATAATGTATATACATATATATATATATACGTATGTATACAGTGTTTAGTATTTGATTTTGTTGATCGCACAATATAGTAGGGTCAGTTGGGCACCATCTGTGAGAAAAAAAGCACCATGATGCAATTCACTCTGCCAGAAATTTGGAAACACCATGCTGTATTACATGGCATTTATGCTGAAACCTCCAATACGAACATTTCAGTGCGTTTGGGTGTCAATCTGAGGACAGTGCAGAGTATTTGGAAAGAGTTGGATGAGTCTAATGGTGATTATGAAGGTGTTTTGAGTAATCAGTAGTGATGGTGACTTTATGCTTCCATTTACCTTCCCACAGGGCTTCAGAGAACAACATCATGTGCCTTGAGGAGTTAGTGCTACCCTGGTTCACGGAGATTGCTCTTGGATGACCCTATGTCTGACAACAGGATTCTGCACCATGCCGCACAAGCAGGAGAATCCAGTCATGTCTGTCAGGCAATTTCTGCGACCACATCACTCCTTACACTTCGCCACGTTACTCCCTAGATTGAAACCCTCCTGATTATTTTGTGTAGGTCACAGTTGAGAAAGAGACCAACAAAACTCCTTGTAACTCCAAAGATGAACTGGAGGTAAGGATTATGACAACATTCACCAATTTAAGCAAGGAGACCATCCAGAAGAGTTGCAGGAGATTCGAAAGTTATCTGTAGGTCATGATTGAAGCCAATGGTGACTTCATTGAATAAATTTACTCTTTAGGATTTCAAGATACTTTTGCATCATTTTGGTAAACATATCTGTTAAAATGAGATGTCAGTGTTATTTTCATTTTTGCGTAATTTAGATGATAATTTATCCATTACTCTCTCTCTCTCTTTCTCTCTCTCTCTCTCTCTCTATATATATATATATATATATATATATATATATATATATACACGATTAATACAAATACAAAATTTGTCACTTTGTTATTATCAGCATCTTGACTCTAGAGATTCTTAGGCAGACACTCCAGCAATTGTTCTGTCCACTTCTCAGGAGATATTGAATTGACTGTTTCTTTTCTTGTTTTTCTTTTATATTGAGTTAAGAATTTATGCACTTTTAATTGTCGCAAGGTTGATATTTTTCTTCTTCTTTCATTATGTGTGGTCATGGGTGTGTGTGTGTGTGTGTGTGTGCATACCACATTTTAAACTGCCACTTGTGTGGTGCTAGTGAATTTAGGCAAGTGTCAATGGTGTCTTCATCTATCCAAATTCTTACCATTATTTTTCAGATGCCATTAGTTACCATCATTCGTTGGACCAATGCTCATCATGTGTTTCCTGTTGATCAGTTTTTAAGACTATTGAATTTGTAAGTGAAACACAAAGAGCCTTTTGTGCTCATTTCATGCTACATTGGAATGATGCTCTTCTGGATAGAAAACCAATATTCTGCAACGGGTTGAAAATTTCAGGCACAAAGATTCAGCACTTAAAAAAGGTAACTAGGAAGACCTTGAAGCACTCAAAATTCTGGAGGATGGAGAAATTTAGAAATTGTCTACAACAGTTTATTTTCCATAAACTGTTGTAGGCGATTTCTAAATATGGAAAATATCGGCCATCATTTGGAAGATGTCATTTCTTAAAGCCAAATGAATAAAAACTGTAGCTGTATCTTTAAACAACAGTGAAATAAATTTTTAGTATTTTAAAATTTTTGCCAACCTTTAAAATGTGGATGTTTTTTCTGCCACAGTTTGTCTATACACTGATATATAATTGTACTATATTGGCACATGATGTGTGATTGACATGCTCAGTTCAAATTCCAGCCAAAGTTAATATGTTTACTTTCACACAAATGTATGATTTCATATTTTCTCCTTCCCAGTTAGGTGATAATAGCAAGGTAGATTGAGCACTCTAGCCTTTGTTGAAAAGTAGTCAAAGAATAGAGCAATTCAGTTGAACATAGAATTTCTAGCAATTCTATCCTGTAAAAACCTACTTGCTACTGGGAACACAACAGTAATGCTTAGTGTGACAAGGCTGTAGCCCAATATTCCACAGGAAGTCTACAAGTTCAACTAACTGATTGATACATACTACAGACAGTCTGGTTATGAAATTACAAGATCCATAACACCATATTTCTATATATAAATATTTTCAAAGTCCTTGTATGCCTTGCGTTTCAACAGACCAAGATTTATTTCCATGCAACAATAGAATATGTGATTTATTTCTGTATTTTCAATTTTTTTTCCCCCAACAAAGAACGTCACTTAATCAATATAAATGTTATTCACCATTTATCTCTTTTGCATTTTGTAATGTTTGTGAAAAGTCTCGATGTTTTGAAATTTGAATTTTGCAGCTAACAAATAAAACAGACAAATTCATTTGTCTTCTTCAGGTTAATTATTAATTAATTCTGTTATTATTTGGACAATTTCAGATCCCTTCTTACTTTTTACTCATTTTTTTATTATTGTTATATTAAGAGGCAGACTGACCCACCGGGATACCAGGAAATTCTTGGTGAGCCCCAAAGTGATGGTGTGGCAAAGAAAGTGAATACTAAAAAGAAAGGAAAAATATTGCATAGATGCTGGGAAGATTTAAATAAAGATTCTTTGCTACTATGAATTCTTTCAGTAGAAAATAGATTGTCCTCAATTCCTTGTTTGATGAAGCGTTTTGGGATTAAGTGGATCCTTTTGACTGGGCCCTTTCACAAGTTTTTTGGTAGAAGCTTTTGACCCAGTTTGCCACTGTTTATATTGTTTTAACAATTGTCCCTTCCATCTTTCATCAGGAGCTTGTTGATCAGGGTATCCTTTAAGTAATTTCAAACAGAACCCTTTATTTAACCTACAAGGATAGATTGTTTCTGTTCTGCTGTCCTCATAGGGATATCTTGTCTAGTTCTTATTTAGTACTGCTCAGTTATGGCTCTCCTTAGTTTCTACTGAATCTAAGTCCTCACTGTCTAACCCAGTATTACTATGTCACCAGAATCATGAACCAATGCTTGAATCCACTAGGCTATTTTCTGTGGGACAATCCTGAGTCTAGCACTGTAAATAATGATAACTCCTCTTCCCAGAAATTCAGGCAAAAATTACTGTCTCTCTCTCTCTCTCTATTTGTTTGTTTTTCTATTTATCTGTCTGCTTGTCTTTCTCATACATATTCACAAATATTTTATATTTATAAACACACATACACTGCTGAGCACAAAAAAAAAAGGATAAACATGGATTAAAACCAAAAAAATATTTCAGAAAGAATTGTTTTTCATAATTTAAAAGTTGTTTTCTAAAGAGAAATGATCAGATGCTATTTTTCAATAAGACAATTCTGTTGCCAGTGTGATAAAGAACAGCAAAAAAGTGAATGGAGAACAAATCCATCAGGCTCATGTTTGCCGGGCCAGAGGTCAGATTCGAATCTCAAAGGAAATATTTGATCTCGCATTAAACACAAAATAACCAAAAAACATTTTCCAAGAACTTGACAACAGTTTGATGCCACCAACGTTGAATCAAACAATATTGATCTCTTCTTTCGACAAAAATCTGTTTGAAAATTCCTCCGCAATATTTAAAGGAACTAAATGTAAAAGATAACAGATTTTATTTATTACTTTATCGAAATTTTGAGTTCTTGCCTATTTCTTTTAATCAGTCATCTTCAAAAGAACAGCTTTCACAAAAATATCTCAATTTAAGTATATGCTCTTGAGCAATAAATGGATCAACTTCAAAATTAAAAAAAACATTTAGATCCTGATAACAAATCATACTCAAAACCTATAAGTCTTTATCATTTTGGAGCTGATCCATTTATTACTCAGGAATATATATTTACATTGAGATATTTTTGTAAAAGCTGTTCTTTTGAAGATGACAGTAAAAAATTATTTTTTTCATTTTTGCTTTGTTTCACATGGAATTTTGGCAAATTTTCAGCAAGTTTCATTCTTTAGATTATGATATTCAAAGCAAATGGATCAATGGTGTGAGATGACATGCCTATAATATTGTTTCAGTTGACAAGATAAATATTCAAAGATATTTGGAGTTTTATTTGTAATTGACAGAGTAAGAAAACCTGTGAACATTTGAGCAGTTTTATTGCCGTTATATATTTGGTATCATGCAGTGAAAAAAGTGAATAAGCCATAGAGTAAAACTGATTTTCTAAGTGTAACTTAGATGATGGTACAAGGCTGAAAGTATGGGGTCAGTGATGATTGAACTGACTCTTCAGTTTGAAACTGTTTTAGCAAGACAAGCTTGTTAACCAATACACCATGCTGAGGTGCCCAAGCCATAGAGTAAAATGCTGACTGAAGGAATGATCAACTCCCAATTTTAAATAAACTAAGAGAAATTCTTTTCAAATACCATATCTCTTCAATATGTAGACAATCACAGTAAATCTACAGTTTCTTTTTCTTTATTATCTAAGAATTGCCATGACTTCTTGGCAAAGATAGTGGATTGGTTTCCTGTTGCCTTCTCCATGGTTTTGAATTCAGAATTGTCCTTCTAATATAAACATTTCTTCCCTTCAGGAGATAGGTGATCATGGCTCTACACAGATTCCTTTGCCATCTTCTTGTCAAAGATAGTGGAATGGTTTCCTGTTGCTTTGTCCACAGTTTTGAATTCAGAATTGTCCTTCTAATATAAACATTTCTTCCCTTCAGGAGATAGGTGATCATAGCTCTGCACAGATTCCTTTTCTTTATTGCCTGTGAATTTTCCATGACTTTTTGAGATCTTAAAATAGTTTTCCAGTTGTGTGATTTTGAATTGAAAGTTGTTGTTCTAATATAATTTTTTTTAATGACCTAGGTGATCATGGTTCTCTACAGATTCCATTTCTTTATAACCTGTCATTTTATGGTTTCTACAAGAAGAATGAACTCATGCTTCCCTTGACAACAAAGTTGTCAATCACAGCTAAATTTTCCATCAATGCATTTTGTAAACTCAATCATCCCTATCTTTGAAATATAAGAGGGATTAAACTAGAAATGAAAATCAAAGTCTACAAAACTGTTGACCCTCCCCCACTCCAACTTTTGTATAGATCTGAGTTTTTGTCTCCATATTCTGCACATATAATAGCTGCCTTCATTTCATCTGTCAATATGCATTCAAAGACAAAATACCAAATGCTGATCTGCTTGCAAAATGCAAAATTGGATGTGTTAAGACCTTTCTCATGTAAACTCTATTTCATTTAGCTTTTTATATTATCAGAATGAATAACAATCAAATACCAAATATCCTTATGTACAGTGAATTACACAATAGCAAAAGAAATGTAGGCAGACCTTATGGCTCAAGTACAAAGACAAGCTTAAGAGCAATTTCGAAACCAGATAAAACATTTGTTCAGATGTTCCTGGACCAAAAAGTGCAGAGTGTATACTGGTCTCTTTGGTTTTAATATTGATACAGTGAAAAATTGATCCCTGACTTTAAAGAGTTACCTGGATGTAGCAATTCTATGTACAAAAAATTATTTTTTTTTACAAAATATTTCATTTAAATAAATAACAAATGAATATATACATTTTTAATTAAAGAACAAAAATTTACATAAATTAATAAATGTATCTATCCACTTATTCTTCATTTAAGATAAATAATTATCACCTCTCTAATGTTTTGCAATTATTTAAAAAGAGCTTTTAAAAAATGTTAAAAAATTTTGAAAAAAAGAATTGGAAATATCAATGATGTTTGCATAATTTCAAACTTGATATTTGTATATAACAAACTAAGTTCAAATAACTCTGTAAAAATCAAGGATTGATTTGTGGCTGTATTTATATCATGTACAGGATCCCAACTTCTAAATGAATAAAAAAAATCAATATTTTTTAATTTTGACAAATGTCGTGACAAAACTTGATTGAATGCTAATCTACAAAAATTCATACCCCAACCAATTTTTTGCTATTTTATATGAGTGGACCAGTTTCCGGAAGTAGTGCCACAATGTCAAAAGACCATTTTGACACTTATTCATTTATTTTTTGCTAAAAGAGAGTGGGATGTAAATGGAAAGAAGTATCATGATGTGGAAACATTTCATTTCATTTTTAAAATGTTTCCCGCCTTGGTAAGTCAATGATTTGATCTTTTGAGTTTAGTTTCTTGATTTTTTTAACTTACATTGTCATTCTTCAGCATTCTTTTTATTTTATTGACCAAATCAAGACCATTTTTACATTGACTGTCTTATTTCGTTATCTCTCTCTATGCCTCCTGATTACTTGGGGAACATAGGGCTGCAACAACACCTCTCCAATGGACGCAGCTCTGGGCAATCCTCTTCAGCTTGGCCCATATTGTGCCAGCTGCCTTCACCTCCACTTCTGTGCCAAGTCTGTTTTGGTTGACCCACTTTTCACTTACCTTGTGGATTTCAATCAAGGACCTGCCTGGTGATGCTAGAAGGAGGCTTGCGGATTGTGTGGCCAATCGATCCCCTTTTTCATTTCTTGATGCCAGTCTCAATTGGGGCTTGTCTGGTCCTGTCCCACAGTTGGTGCTTGGAGACAACTTCCAGCCACCTGATATTGAGGATGTTCCTGAGACATCGGTTGGTAAATGTCTGAAGTTTGTGGGTGTTGGTCTTGGTTACCCGCCAGGTTTCTGAGCCATGAAGTAGGACTGACTTGACATTGATGTTGAAGATCCAGATTTTGTTTTAAAGTGGGTGGGTTGCCAATTTTCCCTATAGTAATAGTATTATAAGTAATAGTCAATTTTCCCTATAGTAATACTATTATTAGTAATAGCCAATTTCCCCTATAGTAATAGTATCATTAGTAATAGACAATTTTCCCTATAGTAATAGTATTATTAGTAATAGCCAATTTTCCCTATAGTAATAGTATTATTAGTAATAGCCAAGATTTCCCACTTACCAAGACATTACAGGTGTGGTACTTTGATGTAGTTGTTGTCTTTTATCCATAATCCTGAATATATTTCGGTAAAAAATCTTTTTTTAATCATTTCACCCCAACCAAGGCAATAAAGACACTAAGATGCAAGTGGTTACTGAGTGTGAATGAATATAAGAAAAAAGAAAACATTGTTAAGGAGGGAGAACACTAAAAGTACAGGAATTAAGAAAATGAAAGATGACAGTTGACATTGCATTTAAATTTGTTGAGGATCAAAGTTGAATGGAAAGCAAGAGGCCAGAAGAGAGTTACACAAGTGAAAAGTACGAGAGAAGAAACCATTAGCATAAAACTTACAGTTAAATCTAGCCATTTCAACTGTAAAATGATGAGACCCCACTGCCAATCTAGTAGTACAATTAAATTCATAAAGCCTAGATACCAAAGTGGAAAGCTCATCAGAACAATTACCATGACAATATTTTAATAGAAAAGGCACAGGGAAGCTATGTTATGGTGGTGGGAAAGTGACTAAAGCTTAGATGCTAGGTCAGGACCAATAACATTGCAGGTTCTTCTTTGGATTTTATCAAGAATGTCTAAATACATAGCAGAAGCACCAGATCAGATATGGCAACAATATCCAATGCCTGGACCAATAGCTGACTTATAAATGTGTAAAATAAAAATAAAAATTGTCTAGCATAACACAGTAAACAAACTTTCTTTGGCGTAATCCTAGTAATTGATTCAGTATAATCTTTCCACTTTGTCAGTGAAAAACTTTCGCCTGAAGAGCACAAAGAGTCACACACTTGGAATTTAGCATCATTCATGCTGATGGAAAGCAGGAAGAGGTCTCTCAGATTGCCGTCCCGGGTATGACGATAAACTACATCCGCATCCTGGGTAAGACGATAAACTACATCCAGCAGCAAGGCCTCTGGTCAGGAGGCTTTGAGGAGTGTGGAACCATCTCTTAATTGCTGGTGTTCCCAGGTCCACCCTGACCCGGGGTGGTAGCACCTGTTAGGATCCCAGCTATGGGCAAATAGTTAACACCCAAACTTGTGTAAAAATAGATTTTAATACCAGAAATACTTTGTAATAAAAAAAATTATTACCAGCAATAATTTTTGAAAGAAAAATTATTATCAGCAATAATTAAAATTTACAGTGAAACATATACTGTTCGAGTGTGTAGATTTTGATTTAGTGTGAACAAAATATTACCAAGTGAGTAATTTAAAAAAAAACTACACCTTTTTATGAAAATAAAACCATCCAAGATTGTAAATTTCCTAAAAGAAGTTGGATTGTACTCAAAAATATGAGTAATTGAAAAATGCTTCAAATATATATGTATACATACACACCTTTTTACCAAACATTTGCTATGAATCTATTTAAAAAATTTTGTTGGCATTAAAGGACCCACTGAGGTTTTGATATGCCATAAAACAAAACAACCAAGCAACCATTCGCCCTTGCATGGAGTAATGCTGCCATATATGGTCTGGAGCCCCTGCTGTTTGCCTCAGGGTTCTTGATAAGATCTAGAGACGGATATGCAATGTGATTGGCCCTGACCTGTCATCTCGTCTGCAGTCGTTCTCTCACAGACACGACGTTGCCTTGCTCTGTCTTTTTTACAAATACTTTCACGGTAATTGCTCCGACGAGCTGCTTTCATGAATTTAAACATCCTACGAGGCTGGCATCCCATTCCCACCCCTTCACCATTGAAACTGTTAGATGTAGACGTCTCTTCTACTCCAATAGCTTCATGTCTCGCACATCTCGCCTGTGGAACTCCCTTCCTTATTACTGTGTCCCTGACAAGTATAATCTCCAACTATTTAAGTGTAACATCAATCGACATCTCCACTTACCTTGATGTATCCACTTCCCTTCTCCACATCCTTTCACCTTTCATTCCTATCTGCTCTCGCTCCAAATCTTCTGTAACCCCCTTGCCTTAATCGATCCACTATCTTTCACCCCATCCTCTCCTTTACCACTCCTACCTGCTCTTTCTCCAAACCTTCTGTAACCCCTTGCGTGCTAGTGGCTTCCAGCCTTGCTTGGGGTGATATGCTTAAAAAAAAAACAAAAAAAAAACAACCAACCGACTCTCAGATGTTAAAAAAGAGCAGTTTAACTTTGGAAGGATTGAAATTAGCAAGCCACTCCTTGCTCCATTTAACAACAGATTGTAGGTCATTTGTGAGATCTGCTTCCAGTATGACCTTATTGAACTGATCAGAATTACCATTAACACGGGAATAAATAGTTGTATCATCAGTAGAGACCCTAAGTTGAGAACTGATGATATCAGGAAGAAAATTAGGAACAACATATGTCCATGGATAGTGCCCTGAGGAACACCAGTATTAATACAAAAAGATCTTCGCAATTTGATAAGAAAGATTCTCAATGCAAAAATGGAAAATAAAAAAAAACATAGAACAAAAGACAGTGAAAATAACATGGAAAATAAGAAAAACAGCACCAGCCTACAACAACACGTCAGAATTATATAAACTTTTCATAGAGGAGAAAATAGCAATAACCTTTCTAGAACAAGGTAGAATCCTAAAGGTTTGGTTTACGGCATATCAACCTCAATGGGTTATTTAATGCTGACAAAATTTTTATTTCTGGTAATATTTTTTCTTCAAGAGTGTATAGCTGGTAATATCTTTTTTTTTTTCAAAAATGTATTGCTGGCAATAAATATTTTTTACAAAGTATTTCTGGTATTAAAAAGTATTTTTACACTTACATAGCGTTTTGACCCCAGTTTGGGGGCTAACTATTTACCCATAGTTGGGACTCTAACAGGTGTTACCACTCCACGTGAGGGTGAACCTGGGAACACCAGCAATTAAGAGGTGGTTTCATGCTCCTCAAAACCTCCTGATCAGAGGCCTTGCTGCTGGATGTAGTTTATCGTCTTACCCAGGATGCGGATGTAGTTTATCGTCATACTCGGGAGGGCAATCTGAGAGACCTCTTCCTGCTTTCCATCAGCATGAATGATGCTAACTTCCAAGTGTGTGACTCTTTGTGCTCTTCAGGCTAAAGTTTTTCACTGATCAGAGGCCTTACTGTTGGACGAAGTTTATCGTCTTACCCAGGATGCAGATGTAGTTTATAGAATCCTAAAGAAAGGATTGGAGCTCATTTTCAAAGGCTGACTAGAAATAAATTCTTACTAGGCTACCAACAATCACATCTTGATCTTTAAGACGAAATAAAATCCCATAGACTAAATAAACTTTATTTTAAATATAAAAATTTAGAAACAAAGGAAAGATGTAAAACATAAATGAAATAAACAAATAATAAATAAATAAATAAATAAAATACAGTAAATAAAATGATAAATAAATAAAATAAGCAGACTAAAGGTCATGACCTAAGAAGTGCTAGTTTCTTCCTCCCTTCACTTCCCTTAATCCCCCAGTGGCTTATTTATAAAGCTAGTAGTGACACATGGTCTGAAGATTGCTTGAGACATGAAACTGACAGTCACCATCCAGTGTAGATTCCTATATTCTCACTGTCTATATCGACAAATGCTCTATCTCTGGTATTGAATACTGATAAATATAACACATTTCAAAGAACACACACAGATATTTATTTATTCAATAACATATACATCTATATATACATATACATCTATATATACATATACATCTATATATACAAATATTTATATGTTCATAAACATTAAAGCCGTCTCTGATATTTTTGTTTCATTACATACTAGTAAAGATAAAAAAAGCTTGTCAGAGGAGATGCTAAAAAAAGTGTTAAAACCAACAATTGCAACCTGCCATCCCACCCTGTAATAAACTCTGTCTGCATCAAAATGCATTTCCCTTGACATCACAAAGGTACAAATGATAAACACAACTTTGAATTCCATAACTGAATGTTACTTTTTCTTTTTTCCTGAAATATAGATTTCCATATTTTTTTTGACTTTCCAAAAAAAGGTTTGTATCCAAATATTTTATCTGTAATAAACCATGAATCAATTTTACATAAAAGATTTTTTTTTATTAGTTTGTTGATTCTGATTTATAACATTTTAGTTGGGGTTTTCCAAATTCATAATGTTTATTATTTGTTTAATAGCTATATATAATGAAAAAAAAAATGCTGTTTATCAGTACCGAGACAGTCTTCAATCTCCGTTACTTTTCCGTTCTATATTTATTTATCGATTCATACTTTTTTTTATCTTCTTTCTTTCATTTATTTCTTGCATAAATCATTTATTTTTATTTTACTTTGTAAGTATCTGTTTCATTGATGTCAGTTTTTACAGAGCATAGTAATAGTAATGCTTCATTGGATGTCTTACGTCCTGTCAGAACAGGGACTATCATAACCATCATCATCATCATTCAACCGTAGTCAGAATCATTGAGACAATACGAATGATCCATTGTTTAGCTGTATAATATGTGTTACGCCAGGGTTACATACAGTTTTCAATTCAGAGTTACTTTCTCCTAGACCAGTTGCCATCCAAGGCTAAAGAACCTGTAGTGGACCATGCAGTGTGTGAATGTGAGAAGAGAAGATGAGTTATCTCTAGGTTAAGGCTTCCGCTGGCCGGTCCAGCTACATAAGAATGTTGGACTATAATGGAGTCCAAGGAAGGCAAATAAACAAACGAGACCGATATACATGTATGCGAACAAATATATATTAATAACAAATAGATTAATACACGAATTACAAATACATTGAAGACATGAATAAAATGTTACAGTGTTGTATGGAGAAATTATTGTGTGGGTGTTGAGTGTCCGTACGGATGCGTAAATTGTTTTTAGCGTGTTCCCAGAATATGGAAAACGCTGTTTGTCTGAGGTCACATAGTGGTGGCAGTGAAAAAGAGAAAGTTGTTTTTACCTCGCCTCATGCGCGAGGTTGCGGCCCCAGGAGAGGCAGTTTGGTCGCACGTGTGCGAAGCCGTGGAAAGAGGAAGAGGCGAAAGGTCAGCCAGTATTTATACTCTCAGGAGAGAGAGACCCCTGTTGAAGGGTTAAGGAAATAAGGAGGAGCTAACTGCGACAAACCCAGTCTGTCTTACTGGGGGGAGAAGAAGAGGATTCACACCTTTCCCAAAGGTATTAGCATGAAAGTGAATGTAATGGATCCGACTGGAATTTGAACTCAGCTCTCCGGTTCCTCAATCTGAGCTGCTATCCATTACTCCACTATGTCAGCTTGCTATCTTTTGTTGTTTTAAGAATTTTTTTTACCCTTTACGATCCTTCTTTGCCGTCCTTCTGTCATACATTTACAGGGTGAGTACACATGTTAACTTAAATGTTCCTTATCCACAAAATCTGACTGTTAGTTTGCCTCCTCTATCTCGTAGAACTTTAATCATATTTTGTAAAAGGAAAAAAATAAAGGAAAGAATTAATAACTTTTCTTTCAAAAATAATGTAATTTAATTTAATGTTATGCTACAAAGAAATGTTGGAACCACTCAGCAACCATGATATATTTGGGAAGAATATTAGAATAATCGATATTCTATACTGGAAGAAAACTGCTTGCATATGGATAGAAAATGAGTTCAGCAGATATACAAAAATAGAAAGGGGTGTGAGACAAGGATGTGTCTTCTTAGCAGACTTATTCAAACTATACAGAGAGGCAATTTTGAGAGAACTAGAAGTCCTACCAGGATTTATTATTGGCAGCCACATTCTTTATAACATAAGATATGCAGATGACACAGTATTGATAGCAGACACAGAAAGAAAGCTACAGAAACTCCTACAGAAGGTAATGAAGGAAAGCAAGAAGAGAGGATTAAACATTAACTTAAAAAAAACAGAATGCATAGTTTTTAACAAATGGATGAGCCCAAAGTACGAATTGCAAATCGGAGGTACCAAAATCAAACAAGTGTGGAAATTTAAATATATATTTTTTTTTAAGTATTTCACCCCAAGCAAGGCTGGAAGCCACTAGCACGCAAGGGGTTGCAGAAGGTTTGGAGAAAGAGCAGATAGGAGTGGTAGAGGAGAGGATGTGGAGAAAGATAGTGGATTGATCTAGGCAAGTGGGTTACAGAAGATTTGGAGCGAGACCAGATAAGAATGAAAGGGGAAAGGATGTGGAGAAGGGAAGTGGATAGATCAAGGCAACTGGAGATGTCGATTGATGTTACACTTAAATAGTTGGAGATTGTATTTGTCAGGGAAACAGCAATAAGAAAGGGAGTTCCACAGGCGAGATGTGTGAGACATGAGGCTATTGGAGTAGAAGAGACATCTACATCTAACAGTTTCAACGGTGAAGGGGTGGGAACGGGATGCCAGCCTCGTAGGATGTTTAAATTCATGAGGCCTAGGAACCAGCGAAAGCAGCTCCTCGGAGCAATTACCGTGAAAGTATTTGTAAAAAAGACAGAGCGAGGCAACGTCGCGTCTGTGAGAGAGCGACTGCAGACGAGATGACAGATCAGGGCCAATTACATTGCATATCCGTCTCTGGATCTTATCAAGAACCCTGAGGCAAACAGCAGGGGCTCCAGACCATATATGGCAGCAATACTCCATGCAAGGGCGAATGGTCGATTTATAGATTTGGAGGATTGATTTTGGGGAGAAAAATTTCCTGGCTTGGCACAGGGAACCAACTTTCCTTGCGGTGGATGATGCAACTGACTCGATGTATGACAGCAGTATTTCATGCAAGAGTGAATGGTTGATTTATAAATTTGAAGGATGGACTCGAGCGACAAAAATTATCTGGCACGACACTGAGAACCAACTTTCCTTGTGTTCTATCATGTTAGATGTTTTTCCAAATTACATTGTAATTTTATACTTTAATGAAATACACACACCAAAAACTTCAAACATGATAATCCCATAATACAATGAAAATAAGACATGACTAAACATTAACTCCACAATTATGGAATACATAATTTAACTACATGGGGACGATAGTAACAGATATTGTTCAGTGTAACACGGAAATTCAAAGATGCATATGAATAATAAAGGACACTTTTCAGAAATTGAGAATGATATTAACGGACCAAGAAATGTCCTTCAAATCAAATTAGCGACTGTAATGTCGAATCTCCTATAGAGTGGCAAATCTCAGACAATCTCTCCACAAATACAGAAAAGAGTTGATGTGAGAGATGCGGCTCTGTAGGGATATAAAAATAAATAAATAATAACGATTAAACCAAAATAACTAAAAATAGTTCTGTCTATATTTCTGAGATGAGGTATTATGTACACTATTTACATTGCTCGGACTATCATCTTTGTTGCCATATTTCTCACAACGTTTCGGCTGTTGTACACTCTGGTTGGGATATCAAACTGAACCCTTTATTTCGATCACTGGGATAGACTGTTCTAGTTCCACAAGCCATGTGTAATGAATGTCAGTTATCAGTTATCTCCTGTTAATTCCCCTCTCCAAATTCTCCACCACCTTAATCAGGTATTGAACTCACACTCTTTGGGTCCTATCACTGGATCTAACTAACACTTTTATCCATTGTGCCATGTGTCCTTAAGTACATCTGTGTATGAATTTCTGGGTATTATAAACCTAATATCTTCAGCAACCTTTTTACCAGTGCTCATATTGCAATTTTTACTGTTATCATTTTATAATTTTTACCAGAGCTCATATTACAATTTTCATTGTTATTATTGCTTTTCTCTGGCACTGGTTCCCATATTGTATTCATTCCTATGCTTGGTTGGCTCAGGAGATTTTTGTGGCGTAGCATATGTGCTGATTCCTTAAGTTTATGAATTTTCCAATAATGTTCTATATCTATGATTTCAACCTGATCCCACAGAGGATGGTGATCTCCCTTTTCACTCCATATGTGGTCAGCCATGCCTGATTTCTCCACTTCCCCTCATGTTACAGCTTTTTGGTGTTCTTGAAGCCTTACCTTAAGGGGGCAACCTGTCTCCCCTTTATATTTCTTTACGCAGCTGCACTCAATGTAGAGGGCTACAGAGTAAGAGGCACAGTTATGTGGATAGGTTTTAAGAGGAACTACAAATAAGTTAAAAAATGAAACAGTTGATATATTTGTGACACATAAAGAGGAAAGAAGGATTGGAAAATTTAATACTCACGGGGAATATCAAAGACAAAATAAAACAGGAAAACAGTGGATAATCTACTTACACAAGTTTGAGTAAATGGATAGCAAACAAGTAGCTTAAAGACAAAGAGCAAGTATTGATGAAATCAACAAAAGAAAGGAAGCTGTAGAGAGCTATGATCAGTCATGTTGTAAAAGGGCATGCACATAGTAAAAAAAACATTCTTTTTGGTACCTCTTAACTCATCTTAAGATTACTCTTCTCAATTATTTTAATATTTGAAATTTTTAAGAATAAAAAACAATTCTTTAGAAGAAATTATCAAACATTTTACCATTTAGTGCTATTTCTACTCCTTCCCAGCCTGTTCAAACATTGGGTTAAAAAAAATGGAGCATGCCCAAAATATAAACAATTCAATTAATACTTTGAAATAAATAGGAATGTTGCAGAAAGGTTTGTTTCCCACAATTGAAAAGTTGTTTTCTAAATATGCATAATCATATATTTTTCACCAAAACAAAAAAATATGGTTTGAAAACATCAAGCTCATATTTCTGTCTGGCTGGAGTTCAGATTTGAACATCTATATAGAATAATTCATCTCATATGAAACATAAATTAACTCCAATAAGCAATCAACTGTTTGAAGCCATCAGCTTACAATGGAACAACATTGACTCTTCTTTCTATAAAAAGCTGTCTGCAAGTTTAACCACAACATTTCAAGAGATCAAAGGAAAATTCTAGCCCATAATAAGTTACTTATTTGTTTTTATGCTATATCACAACATTGAATGGAACAACATTGACTCTTCTTTCTATAAAAAGCTGTCCTCATGTTTACCAACAAGGCTTAAATATTTAAAAGAAATCAAAGGGTTTATCATTGGTTATTTCCTGACCAATATTGTGCCATTTGTTATTTGGCCCCATTTTTTGTTTAGTTTTTTGCTTAGAAGTTTATAATTAAATCTTCACGAATACTATAGAAAATTGTCAAAAAAAACGGACATTTTTTGATAACGATGTCGTAAACATTACTTCTAAATAGTGGCAGCTATAACGGTCATATTGGTCTATGTTATGTCATTGTGTTAATTGTAATAATTGTTTCTATTAATAATAATTTGTGCTAGAGAGATTTACAGTGTAAGTGGTTCTGGCATCAATACAAGTTTGGTAAATTATTTGTTGAAATTGAAATTGGAATGTTAGATTTGTACAAGTCTTAAGGGATTCTGATGCCAAGTGGACATTAGTCTTTTCACAATCCTATTGAACGCTGAACTATAAAGAAAAGAAGCCACAAAAGAAATAAATAACCAAAGCAGACTTATTCAGTAAACAAAAGCATTTCTGAAAACACTGAAAGCATTAACTTAATTGCTTCAGAAATAATTCTTTGCCACTTTTTTTTGTTGTTTTTTTATCTTATTTCTTCATCATGTCTAAACAGTACTTCTTTTTCAACACTCAACCTTTCCCTGCATGCACGTCTGTCAGTTTTATTTACAATTTCTCTCTTTTATCTTCTTCCCAATTTTAATTCTTTTTCTTTCTTTTTTATTCTGTCCTCCTATTTTTCTTTTTCTTTCTTATTCTTTTTAGGCTTATGAAACACCAGTTCTCATCTGATCACCAAGGTTAAGCAATATCGAGGCTGGATGAGTGACCACTTGAGAATACCAAGTTTTGATGTGCAGCTGGTGCAATAGGAGAACTGAGATCCAATTCTGTTTGTTATATTCACATATGCACATATACCCTTAAAATGAAACTGGGGAACCTTGGGGCGGTGGTGGCTGGTATGCTGCCAATAATTTTTTGAACATAAAAACTTTGGAATTTCACTTTATCTGCTTTATTATTTTCCTTTCATTTTTTTCTTTCTGGATGAGTTGAATATTTTTACACACACATGCATACGGACAACACAATACATGAACACAATCAATGAAATACAAACAACATACAAATTCAAAATGTAAAAACAACTCCATATTTTATCCTCATTACCCAAAATTTCTGATGAAGCTACATAAATAGTGAAACATGTCAAATTTATAAAAGTTCTCTGACTTGCTCCTTATTTAATCATATGCATTTTAATGTTTCAAACTAAAATAGTTTTGATTTGGTGTAATTCAATTTATTCACATGAGAAAATAAAATTATTGCAGTTGGAGGTGGTAAATTCAAATTCAAATTATGCCCCCATAGCCATAATTATTATTTTAATGTTTTTCTTTTATGAGCCATGTTCCTTTAGGATGTGGAGGATGATAACTCTACACAACTTCTTATCCTTTGTAGCTCTAAGTAATATTTGTCTCCTTCCATTCCCTTTCAGTCTCTGTTTTGCCATCCATTTGCATAAGATTATTATGATCTTTTATGAGCCATGTTCCTTTAGGATGTGGGGGATGATAACTCTCCACAACTTCTTATCTTTTGTAGCTCTAAGTAATATTTGTCTCCTTCCATTCCCTTTCAGTCTCTGTTTTGCCATCCATTTCAATAAGATCATTACGTAGATTACTCAATGTTTCCTTCTGCCTCTCTTGCCTGTGTCAATTTCTCTAAACCCTCTTTCCTCATTATGTGTCCCAAAACTTTCAAATGACTCTTTCTGATTCTAAGCACATGCATCCTTTTAATTCCCATTTCCCTTAAAACTTCCTCATTGCTCACATGTTCCATCTGTGGTATCCTCAGTATCCTTCAGTAGAACCACATCTCTGTTGCTTCTCTTCATCGATGAGGAAATTGTCCAGCATTCACTTCCACATATGAGAAATAATATTACATATGATTTCAGTAGTTTTTCTTTGTCTCTAACAGCATTTTTCTGTTTCTTAGTGTTCTGCTTAGCTTTTGGATGGCACCTTTTTCTATTTCAATGCAGCTTCTAATTTCTTTGTCACCATTTTCATCATCTGTTATTATTTTTGAAAAAATGTGTGTAATAAAGTCATATATCATTGTGGTTGATACTCAAGTAAATAGTCATACAAACTGAATCTGGAGAAATTTTAAGTCCTTGTGAAAAGGAGACTATTTATAGTGTTCACTCTTTATATATTTAAATTAGAATATTACCAAAAGTGGGACTCAAACCAACCTTGGTGGTCACCATAGAAATGGTTTTATTATGGCTTCATTAATATTAGCAACAGAGCAATGTAGTATAAATACTACAGAATTCAATTTTAATTAATTTGATTTTTCTTTCAGAGTCATCTAACTGTTGTGCATATAGTCAATCTTGATAAATGCTGACAAGTACCTCAAAGGTTAATTTTGATAGTCCTTCAGGCTCAGGAAAATCAATTCTATCAATAAGAGTTAATCTGAAATGGCAACTCAAATTGATTCTTTAAATATTAAATGTAATTTAAAAATATAATATAATAATAATTTAATTTAAAATGTATATAAAATAATTAAAAATAATGTAATTTAAAAAAACAAACACTTTATATCAGTAAAACTTTATGGATGTGTGGTGGTGCAGTGGTTAGTGGCACAGGACAAGAAATTGGTGGGTTTGTATTCCAATTGTGTTTGTTTCATTCACTTTCATGTAAATATCCTTAGGAAAAATATGAATCCATCTCTTCTCCCTCCAGCTATAGATCAAATAGTAGAGAAGATTTTGCTCTTCAGCTTTGGTTAGCAACTAGTCTAGGAGAAGGAAACTCAGAATTGTAAGATTCAAGTAGATGAAACTTGCCAGCATGAAAACACATGGTCAGCTAAGGGAATGAACCCACCCCCACCCCAAGTGGCCATATGAACCATGAAGCACTGGGCAGATAACAACCATCAACAAAAGTTACCCAGGTAGATTAATACATAGAAATCATGGCAAAATAATATTTTTTCTCAACAAAATTATGTCATTCTGTCCCTATCTATCTATCTATCTGTGTCAGTATGTTCCTATCTATCTATCTATCTAAGCCAATCTGTTCTTACATGTCTATGTCAGTTTGTTCCTATCTATATTATTCAGTTCATACCTACTTATCTATATCTGTTCTTACATGTCTATATCTATCTATCTATCTATCTATCTATCTATCTAAGGTTGTTCATTATCTATCTATCTATCTATCTATCTATCTATCTATCTATCTGTGTCAGTATGTTCCTATCTAACTATCTATCTATCTATCTATCTAAGCCAATCTGTTCTTACATGTCTATGTCAGTTTGTTCCTATCGATATTATTCAGTTCCTATCTATCTATCTATCTATCTATCTATCTATCTAAGGTTGTTCATTATCTATCTATCTATCTATCTCTCTATCTATCTAAGGTTGTTCATTATCTATCTATCTATCTATCTATTTATCTATCTGTGTCAGTATGTTCCTATCTATCTATCTATCTATCTAAGCCAATCTGTTCTTACATGTCTATGTCAGTTTGTTCCTATCTATATTATTCAGTTCCTATCTATCTATCTATCTATCTATCTATCTATCTATCTATCTATCTATCTATTTCCATCCACTCGAAACTGGTCTTTATCCCAAGTAAGGTGTGATACAATTCGTGACTTCTGTCTCTGTCTACGGGATGTCTTGCTGTTCCTATTTTCTCCATTTCTGAATATCATTGACTGGTGCTTCATCAAATTACTTGTTGATTCCATGGTGGGTACCTTCTTTGGTTTTTGAAAAACTTTTTCTAAGTTGCTTATTATTCCACACTTGAAGCACCACAGCTTAACTGCAGGACAGTTCTTCCATCTTCTCAATCTGTTTGGATATGATATCTTTCCACACCCTTTGCATGTCATCCCAGGTAAACTTTTAGGAGTATCATGATCCTGGGGCCATCTCCTCTGCTCTGACCTCATGGTATTAAATACCATAAACAGGGTTAGACTGCTTTGTAAGTGGGGAGTTGACGTGTCCATTATTTCAAGGCTGGCCAACCTGTTAAATTTCTATTCCAGTGTAGTGAGAGTATTAGTTTCAACTAGTACCTTACCTTGGTGTTCGGTGTTAGTGAGTCTCACTACAAATTAACCAGCCATTATATCCTCTGAATAATTGACTTACTGGTTGCAACTCTCATTCGGACACTTGGTCGTAAATTTGCAGAACTTCACCTGCAACTGTTACCTCACTAAGAAATGTGTGACACCTTCCCCCTCTTGTTGTGAAATGTCTGCCTATGTACCTCCTTGTTCAGATCTTTAATGGCAATGAGTTGTATCCGACAAAGATGCTGCTATTATGTGGTTGTGATGAAGGTTTCTATCCTGACCAAGTCGAACAATAACCTATTCACTTTGGTGGAACATGCAGTTCTTAGCTCATTTCGAATTTTAGCTGGGTTTGTTAGCCCAAAGGTTTCCTTGTATCGATTCTACGAATCAACGAATAGTGCCCAATCGCCATCAGTAGAACCCTGTTCAATAGTCGGTCTTTCAAGGTTTTCTGAGAGTGACCTCCTTTGAGCACTTTCCTCAGTGAAGTTCGTTGTTCTCCTCCTGCAGATCCACTAGTTGCTGAACAAGTTGTAAATATCGGAGATTTACAATGTCCTGTTCTGAGGCCATTTCTTAGATGTTTTCAGTGTATGAGCATGGGTGTCCATCCTAAATTTGTTGGTAGGTAAACCCTGTTCACTGCGCCATGTAACATAGTGTTCATTTGAAGTCAAGTGTCCTCATCTGCCAAAGTCACACAGTATTTATATTCTCTCGTTTTCATCAGTCTCCTACCACCATCCTGGGTATGACAATAAACTGCATCCATGTCCTGGGTAAGACGATAAACTACGTCCAGCAGCAAGGCCTCTGATCAGGTTTTGAGGAGCGTGGAACCACCTCTTAATTGCTGGTGTTCCCAGGTCCACCCTGACCCGGGGTGGTAGCACCTGTTAGGATCCTAGCTATGGGCAAATAATTGAACCCACAACCTGACTCAAAACACTATGAAAGTGTAAAAATAGATTTTAATACCAGAAATACTTTTTAAAAAATTAGTATCAGCAATAAATATTTGAAAAAAGAAAATATTACCAGAAATAAAAACTCAATGATGTTAATATGCCACAAAACAAAACAAACCAAACTATACATTTTTAAATAAAAATTATTACCAGCTATACATCTTTGAAAAAATTAAGAGCTATACATTTTTTGAAAAAAAAAGAAGGAAATTTTATCGGCATTAAATTACCCATTGTGGTTGATATGCTGTAAAACAAAACGATCCAAACCAAACCAGTCTTCTACCGGAGACCATTTTTAGTTCATCCTGCCTTCCCCATGAGTCTCTCTACTCTACAGAAGAGAAAATAATGACATAATTAAGACACTGACATTCCAATCTACTGGAATAAAAATGTTAAGAATCAAGTCCTCATCAGTACTGGAAAGAGCAATAACAGCGACTGGATTTGAGAAACCATCAAGAAAATTTACTCAGGTAAACTCAAACATACAAGTCATGGCATATTTTTTCACTCAAATGTTTGAAATGAATTCTTACTTTATACATTTTTGCTAGGCTTATGCACTTGTTTCAAATCCTGTTTAGCCAAATGATAACCTTGAAAATGAATTTTTTCTCTTTAAATATTTCCTGTATCTTTCTTTATATACTTTCGTAATAAGTTAATAGGTTCATCCTGCATTAAAATTCACAGTTCAATCCAAGTTCCATAAAACATTGCTGTTGTTTTAAATAATAACTTCATAGTTCATTCGGTAAAAGGATAACATTATTAAATAAATTTTGTTTTGTACAATAATTCCAATGAATCCTAACCTAGGATGTTTAAACTTAACAGAGTTTGCAATCTCTGTTTTGACAAAAATAGAATTGAGCAGTTTCTGTGAAAGCAGGAATCAATGGTTGCTAGGCTTCTGTCTGTTGCTCAAGGCAGTTTTAGTTGTGATATATTTTCATTTTGAATTCCAATCTAATGAATGATTCTTTCATTACTTGATGGCCTTTCAATCAATTAAATATTACTTATCCTTCACAAGACTATCTTTTACATCCATTACATCATCTCTCTCTCTTTTCTATGTTAGTTTCTATCTATCTATCTATCTATCTATCTATGTCAATATGTTCCTATCTATCTAGGTATCTCTTTATGTCAATATGCGCCTATCTGTCTATCTATCTATCTATCTATCTATCTATGTCACAATAATCCTATCTATATCAGCATGTTCCTATCTCTCTATGCCAGTATGTTTCTATCTATCTATCTATCTATCTATCTATGTCAGTATGTTCATATCTATCTTTCTATCTCTCTATGTATTTTTCAATCTCTCTATGCCATTATGTTCCTATATATCTATCTATCTATCTATCTATCTATTCATCTATATCAATATGTTCCTATCTATCTAGGTATCTCTTTATGTCAATATGCGCCTATCTATCTATCTATCTATCTATCTATGTCACAATAATCCTATCTATATTAGCATGTTCCTATATCTCTATGCCAGTATGTTTCTATCTATCTATCTATCTATCTATCTATCTATCTATCTATCTATCTATGTCAGTATGTTCATATCTATCTTTCTATCTATCTATCTATTCTTCAATCTCTCTATGTCCTTATGTTCCTATCTATCTATATATCTATATATCTATCTAACTATGTGGTTGCAAAAATTGTCTGACAGCCCTGTCTGTGTTTTCATGCTTGTGTGGCATGGTGCAGAGTCCAGTTGCCAGACATAGGGTCTTCCAGCAGCCACCCCCTTGAACAGGGCAGCACTACCTCCAAAGACACTTGATGCAGGCCTCCATGTTGAGTCTGAGGCCCTGAGGGAAGATGAATAGAGGCCTAACATTGCCCATCACTCATGATTACTCCAAACACCATTTATAATCACCATTAGACTCATCCAACTCTTTCCAAATCCTCTGCATTGTCCTCAGATTGACACCCAAACACTTTGAGATGTTTGTATTGGAGCTTCCAGTACAAATCCAAGCTGTACAGTGAATTGCGTCATAGTGACCTTTTTCTTACAGACAGTGCCCAACTGACCATACTATACTGTGCAGTCAACAAAATCAAAAACAAAAAATGTGTGAAATTAAAAATATAAAATGGCAACAATTTACCCATCGCACCCTCGTAAGAGATTCCTGTGTCTCATGCGCTCAAATGTGCATTTTTCATATTTACATCATAAACTTTCTTCATTGGGAATAACTGTGATGTCAGTTTACAAAGAATATTGGCATCTTGGCTCTAAAAGCTATTTGAGTTAAAGAAAGACATGAAAGGCACAAATGTCAAAGCATTCACTTAAGAAGTGACTGCCTGCTTTTATCAGGAACAATTCATTTCCCATTGATTTCTGGAGCCTCGTCAAGACCAGAGGAAGTCAACAATTGTATGATGGGTATTTTCATACCAGTCAAATATGATGATGGCCAATATTACACTTCACTTTTCCTTTCATTACAACTTCTTGATTAATCTACATCTATATTGGCATTTTTGGCTTTGTAATATAATGACAGAAAACCAGGTAGAAGCTTATGAAGCTTTATTAGACTTAATTCAGCTTTAGTGCTGAAAAACATCATATTTATTGTAATGAATTGTTACAAGTGAGAAGGGAGATGGTATCTGCTTATTTTATTATCACAGTTTTCATCTGTTTATTTTCTTGTTTCTTTGGTTGTAAAATTATCTTCTTGATTGGTAAAATTAATTCTTTGCTAGTTTTCGTCTTGAACATTTCTATTTCACTTTTATATTAACTGCAATTCACTCTGCCAGAAATCTGGAAATGGTATGCTGCACTGTGTGGCATTTATGCTGGAAGCTCCAATACAAACATTTCAGAGTGTTTGTGTGTAAAAGCTTCAGAAAGAAGATACAGCAGTTCGGAAAACTCACTCTGACCATTTTGATGAGAAAAGAACTACCAAATCTGTTTGTGAGGGCCTTAGACTCAACACAGAGGCCTACATCCAGTGCCTTGAGAAGTTAGTGCTGCCCTGGCTCAAGAGGGGAGCTGCTGAAATGCCCTATGTATGGCAATAGGACTCAGCACCATGCCACACAAGTCATACAATTTCTGCAACTATATCACCCCTTACATCTGACGTTTACTGTCTATCTCTCTGAGACCATCATCAGGGGTGCAACTGATAAGGCAAAAACTATGTATAGCTGTCCATTACATGGGAAATAAAAGTGATTTTCCTTGTTACAGTGCATTTCTTTCCTACTTGATTGTAATATATGGAAAAATATTTGGAAATATGAAAGGATTATGATAAAAATAAGCAGACATAATTTTTGTAATTTATTCAGATAAAAGATAATTTGCTGCCTAAATACACACACATATATATATATATATATATATATATATATATATATATATATATATATATATATGGAGAGAGAGAGAGAGAGAGAGAGAGAGAGAGAGAGAGAGAGAAATAAATATGAAAAACTGGAAAATTTCTTGTGACATGTTTCATCTGTTAGGATTTCATTGAACTGGGGTTTGTTGATGCTGCCACATCTACATTTGCACATGAAATATATATATATATAATTTAGTAAGAATTTAGTAAGTAATTTGAAAAATAACTTCCCTATTTTACATTTTACCTCTAAGTTAAAAGGGAGTTTAAACCAAATGATATCTTTTCTTTTCCTCAAATTGTTCTACATACGTGGTTCCATTTGAGGTTTATATTCTGGTTTAGCTTTGTGACCCTCTACTTTTAAGTTCTTATCAGGTTCTTTCTTTTTATTCTCAAAAATTATTTTACCAGAAGAGTTTCTGAATAACCCACACTCTATTCCTTTAGGGATGTGCTTTATTATGCTCACAAGGTGGTTAGATCTATTTTAAGTTTGCGTTGGGTTTCATGTATGGGGAGACACTGCCAGCTTATACATTTAATTCTATGTCCAGATAGTTTCAACATTTTATTTATTTCGATTTCTATTTCAAAGCCAAGGTTTTTGAAAAGTTTGAAGAGCACTTTTCTCATATTGTCATTTGTTCTTCTATTGTCTGGTGCTATCATCAGATCATCATCTCTATACAGTCTGAGGTTATTTATATGTACAATTTTGTTAATTTCATATATGTAGGTCTATTAATTTTAATATATATATATATATATATATATATATGTATATATGTATGCAGGTGTGCAGTAAAATAGGAAAGAACACG
Organism: Acanthosepion esculentum; assembly: GCA_964036315.1. Taxonomy (NCBI): domain Eukaryota; kingdom Metazoa; phylum Mollusca; class Cephalopoda; order Sepiida; family Sepiidae; genus Acanthosepion; species Acanthosepion esculentum. The sequence goes on along the minus strand of OZ038482.1, from coordinate 118,892,725 downwards.
TTAGGTAGATAATCCAGTGTTCCTTAGTATTTAGCTTTATTTTCAAAAGGACAGTGCTCCATACAGAAGTAGAGCTTATATTATAATAATATTTTTAGTTTTTAAAAATATGATTCCTCCGCTACATAAGAGTTCTCATGTTTCTCTCGCTTTTGAAACATGAGAACTCTTATGTAGCGAAGGAATCATATTTTTAAAAACTAAAAATATTATTATATTATATATATATATATATATATGCATCAACAGCAGGTAGTATATATAAGTTGTATAAAGTAATCATTTGTATAAATGTACAGATGCATCTTGAAAACATTTATATATGTCAACAGCAGGCAATGTAAGTTTTGTAAAGACATAAACCTTGAAAACTTACATATATAAAGACAGTAGGCAATGAAAAACATAAGAGTATGTCTTTAAAATGTATACCTGCAAAATTACTTAAATGTGCTAGCATTTTGGGGTAAATACACACACACACATACATACCAAGGCATGCATACATTCTCACCCTCACACAGATAAATGGTAATGGTATGGGTAATATAAACTATTTCATTATAAGGAAACATTTGCCATTCATTCACCAAACAGCCTGGTCTATTGTCAGTTAAAAATTTTGTCATCCTAAAACAATTTTCGAGGAAAATAGGTTTCTCATGTCCAGTAACCATGATTGCACTCTCTAATAGGAATGGAAATTTCCTCCCAAGCCTTTTGTTTGAAGTAGTGTGGAATGTCAACATCTTGATAATGCCATTATTTTCTCTCCGAATTACATGTGCTATACATTTTACTTGTTGCTAGTGTTGAAAGTCTACAAGTCATGTGGTTTCTGTTATTTGGTACAGTTTGATAGATAGATAGATAGATAGATAGATAGATAGATAGATGATACAGTTCATTTTTAGTGTAGATAGATTGATATAATAAAATAGATATCGGTAAACATTGTAGATATAGTAATCAATACTGACTGATGATTGGCAGTTTCAAGCCTTAAGAAATTATCAGCCCCCTCCACCACACACACATGCACTCATATATATATATATATATATTTATACATACATACATACATACATACATATATATATATATATATATGAAGAAATATAGTCTTAAAGTGTGCTATATTTATGGGATAAAGTGCTGAATATCAGAGATAGAGCGTGTGTAAATATAAAAGTGGACATGGAAGTCAGCACTTAGAGGCGACAGTCTGTTTCATGCTAGACCATCGCCTCTAAGAGCTGACTTCCATGTCCACTTTTATATATATATATATATATATATATATATATATATATATATATTTCCTTGCATCATGTATCAAATAAAAATATCTAATAAAATTGAATAGGTTCAATCATAGCAATGGTAATGGTAATTATAATATTAGCCATTTCCCTATAAGGAAACATTTGAGATTCACTGACTGACCAGCTAGTACTACTGCAGGTTGAAATTTATAAAATCTTTCTCTTAAAACAATTTTTCAAGAAAATAGGTTTCTCAAGTTCAGTAGCTGTTGTCACACTTTCCAGTACTGATGGGTGTTTCCTTCCTAACCTTTTGTTTGAAGTAGTGTGGAATGTCAACATCTTGATTATGTCATTACATGTGCTATCCATTTTAGTTGTTGCTGCTGTTGCGTGGTTTCTGTTATTTGGTACAGTTCTTTGTTTGAGATTCTGTAGCGACAATCCAAAATATTCAGAGAAGGATGATCTTTGCCAAGACCCTCAGGTTTCACTTGCTCAAAGCCATTTTTAACCATTGATCTTATAAAGTGGTTGTATACAGCTGACAGTTTAGATATTTATGAATGGGTTTGGCATCATGCATGACATCCATATGACAGTCTCAATCTGATGAGGCTATTTAAGAATGTGGCTTGGGTTTTCAAGCTGATGCTTTGCTTTTGTAGAAATTTATATTGTTGGGTGAAATTACCCATAGTGCAGCCTATTCTATGTTCAATTTCCTTGTCTCCTATACTAAATTTATTATAATGGATCTATACACTGAGATATATGAAGTGTTTAGTATTTATTAATTCCACATCCTGAATTTTCATGATGAATTCAAGATAGGTACCACCACTGCATTGATTCCAATCACAGACCATAGTTTCTATTTTTGAAATGGTTATCTTGATTCCTATTTCTTGGAATACTTGGTAGAGGATGTTGATTTTCTTCTCAAATTCATTAAATACCAAGTGTCACTGCCAATTTTCAAATTAAATACACATGTCTGGCAATTTTTTATGTTTATACGTTCTTTTTATAGATACAAATATTTAAGTAAATGCTCTGTTTATAATAAACAGTATTAATAACATTTACCAGCCTGGATGTCTGAGAAATTTTCATAGAAAATATGCGTCCTTCGACAGGCATCGAACCTGTATCCTATACGGAACCGTCGTATAGCTTGACGTGCTTTTACCGATTGAACCACAGAGGTGCAAGGTTTATTTTACTGTTTTTAAACTACAATTGTCCGTGATTTTCTCTCGTACATTCATATCTGCTCAATGCATATCCAAATGTAAACAAATGACATCACACATTATGAAATGAACAAAGTCCGATAATTATTTTAAGGCAGGTTCGATTCCTGTCGGAGGACGCATATTTTCTATAAAAATTTCTCAGACATTCAGGCCGGTAAATGTCGTTAATACTGTTTATTATAAACAGAGCATTTACTTAAATATTTGTATCTATAAAAAGAATGTATAAACATAAAAAATGTCTTAAAATAATTGTCGGACTTTGTCCAATTCATAATGTGTGATGTCTGGCAATGTTATTTATGTATAACCTTGAGGATTGCTCTCTATCTCTCTCTTTCTGATCTGTCAGAAAGAAACTGTCATTCAGAACTTTATTTAAGCACAGAAACCTAATTTATTATCTGTTGCAAACATTTTGATAAAGTTTAATTTATTTCCACTTTCTCATAACTTTCTTAATTTGTATCATTCTATGACTGGACTTTTGGTTCAGACCAAGACAAAGGATTTTAACACACTTTCGGTTAATAGACAGACCATGAATATATTTCATCAATATATTTCAATGCTTTCAATTATTTGAAGATATTAATACACTGACAGCAGCTAGAGAGACTATCTCATCATGACAGTTTGTTACTGTCAGGTTGAGAATGGCAAAGGTCAAGTATTTGAATGAAAGACTTTCATTAATCTACTAAGCCTATGAGTTGATGTGGCAGTTAATTAATGACCATTATTACAGAGGTGACCAATAATTATATGGATAGATTATGATTTTGACAGCTGACTTTATTATTGCAATAGTAATGCCATTAATTGTAAAATAATGATGGTGGTGGTAATGATTAAAAATAATCGGCAGAATAAAGAGAGAAATGTAAAAAATAACCAGGACAGTTTTTTGTAGTTAGGTAAAATTAAATTAAAATCAGAAAAGATGAATAACAACTATTTTAATTCGTGCTTCATCATGCTCAAACTGTAATGGGTTTAAGCCTCAACACAGCTGACTGGCTGTAGAGAAGATACATAATAGCAGTAGCCAATAATCCAGCTGACTGATGCAGGTCAAATGCAGGTTTGATTCCTATCATGGGGGTACATTTTTTTATAAGGCTTTCAGTTGTTCAGGACATACTGATATTGAGCACTTTTACTCATAAATATAGCATACCTTTCAAAAGAACTATATTTTTATCATATATATGAATACATGTATATATTTGACCTTAATGTAAATTATTTAGTTTTTCAGAATTCTCGCTACTTAAATACACCTTATTTAAATTATATGGCCCTGCATGGTAATTTTCTCTATTCCTTTAATAAGGATACTAAGAAGCTTGTCTGTGAATATGAGAGGATCCTATTGAAAATAAGTAGACAAAATGTCTCTAAATTATTCAATGAAACATGTCTTAATGAAAACAAAATATATATACTCAATATATATATATATATATATATATATATATATATATATATATATATATATATATATATATATATATATATATATATATAATATGTGGCTGAGTGGCTAGAATGTTCACTTTATGACCATGAGACTCTAGTTCAAATCTCACCATATATATTGTAAGACAAAATGAAAAAGTTTATTTGTGACGCATTTCATCTGTTAGAACTGGGTTTGTTGACATTTTTGTGACAACACATGTGCATAACAGAAAATTCAACTACAGTAAATTTATGCCCAGGCTCTTATAAATTATCCCCATTTTTGGCAGATTTTCTGTTATCTCAAAGTGGGCACTTAAAAAACAAAGATGACAGAAAGTAAAAGAATATAGATGTATTTGGTTCGATTGAAAAAATTATTTCAAAAAAATTTTGAAACTACCAGCATCACTCATTCATGCGCATGTGTAGTCAAAACAACATCAACAAACCCAGTCTGATGAAGTCCTAATGGATGAAATACGTCAAAAATAAACTTTTTCCATTTTGTTTTACATTTTCATCAATACTGTTCTTTATATATAAAAATATATATCATCATTTCATATCATATATATATAAATTTGTATATATATATATATATATATATATATATATATATATATATTTTAAATAAAAATAAAAACAGACCACTTTAAGCTTCCATGTAATAAATTATTTCACCACAGCCCTTTTAAAGGGCCGCGGATCATCAGACTTTACTTCCAAAGGTTGAAACGAAAAATGAAAAGAAATTTACACATTTTTCGTTTCAACCTTTGGAAGTAAAGTCTGATGATCCGCAGCCCTTTAAAAGGGCTGTGGTGAAAGAATTTATTACATGGAACCTTAAAGTGGTCTGTTTTTATTTTTATTTAAATTATTAGCTTTGATTTACATTGATCTCTCTGGATTTTATCCTCCTTGGGTCTACCCATATGGATTACCTAGTTTTTCGTAAACTAAATATATATATATATATATGATGAAAATGTGGAAAAGACAAAGCAAAATCCGAATATGTGAGTTTACTGTTTTTATTTTGTTTTTGTTATTCTGTCGACGTCAGACGTTTCGGTCAAATAGACCTTCTTCGGGACATGGTTAATGGAGACATATTTATATTAGATTTAATGGAGACATATTTATATTAGATTTAAGTTTTCTGTTTCTGACCAGTCCTGTATATATCGTCTCTTCATCAAACTTAAATCTAATATAAATATGTCTCCATTAACCATGTCCCGAAGAAGGTCTATTTGACCGAAACGTCTGACGTCGACAGAATAACAAAAACAAAATAAAAACAGTAAACTCACATATTCGGATTTTGCTTTGTCTTTTCCACATTTTCATCATACCGTCGGATCTACATCCACACATTTGCTTACATATATATATATATATATATATATATATATATATATAAAATAAAATATATATATATATATATATATATATATATATATATATAGATAGATAGATTTTGAAATTTATATATATACAGTTGTTTTTTATTTAGTATACATATATATATATATATATATATATATTTTATAAAGATATATAATTTTGTATAATTTTATATATCAACAAACAGTATTTCCAGTTTGTCATATTTTTATATATATATATATATATATTATATTTAAATAAAGATAAAAGGAAAACTGATCTTAAATGATATGTTTCAACCTTTGATGGACTTTAGCAAGGCAAATTTGAAGGTTTTATTTTGCAACAAATATTTATAAACAATAGTAAAAATGTTTGTAAGTTTTCAAATTTTTTTAATATAAGGGATATTCATAAATATTTATCATTTTAGCAGAAAACTATGGAAGATGCTAAGTGACGTAATTTAATGTCTAATAAAGGAAAGTGAGTAAATGATGCTGTTGAATTTTTTTTTTTTAATGCAATTAATATTTGAATTGTTTTATTTTAGTAAGGAACAAATTTATGTATTATAGATTGTAGGGGACTGTGCGGGGTGAAGATGTAAAGAGTAAATGTAAGTAAACAATAAATTATATAGATAAACCAATTAATAACACATCCACTAAGTCCAAAAATAGGAAAAGAAAGATTATATGGTTCAACCCGCCTTTCTGTAAACTATCTAATATCAATATAGGGAAATACTTCCTAAAGCTAATAGATAAGCATTTTAGCAAAGATGAGCTATTGAAAAAGATGTTTAATAAAATTAATCTAAAAATTAGTTATTCATGCATGAGCAATGTAGAAAAAATTATAAGCTCTCACAATAGCAAAATTATTAGAGAATTTCACAATAATAAATTACAAAGGGATCTTAATGCAAATCAATTGAAAAAGGAAACATCTACCTGTAATTGCAGAGCAGGATCTGATTGTCCAGTAGGAGGAATATGCATGGAAGAAAGCGTGATATATGAAGCTACAATTTCCCCCAAGGAAAATATAAAACAAAGAAAGATATATATAGGAATATCTGCAGGAAATTGGAAACAGCATTTTTACAACCATCACCAGTCCTTCACAAATGAATCTAAAAGACACCAAACAGCACTATCAAAATACTATTGGGATTTATTGGAGAACAGCTTAACCCCACAAGTGAAATGGAGAATCGTCTCTAGGGCTCAAACTCCAAAAAATTTCAGAGACCGGTGTGACCTGTGTTTAAAAGAGAAGATCCTAATGATAAAGCATAAAGACCCTCATAAATTACTGAACCAACATAACAAGATGATTTTTAAATGTAGACATAGAAATCATCTCAACATAACTCAATATATTTAAAAAAAAAAAACTATATACAATGGTAAATATTGTCTCATTTTTAGATTTGAAGATGATTGTATGCATATATGTGTGCGGATACATAACTGTATGTATACAAATGTGTATATGGACTTGGATATGGATATGTAGATTTATGTGTATAAGTATATACATATGTATAAGTGTATATTTACATTTATATATGTATATATATTGTAGGCGCGTATGTAAAAATATATATATATGTATTCATAATTTTAGATAGGTATATGTAAATGTTTCGATTCATGTATATGGCGCTGCATATGTGTTTGTATATGTATATGTAGATATGTAAGTATTTATGAGTTCATATATGTGATATGTATGAATATATGTGTGAGATATAGTGGCATGCATGTATATGCATATATAGGTATAAATGGGTGTAGGTTTTTCTTTATATATATATATATAGAGAATTCTAATGGAAGGACATTAAATTCTCTTATTAACGTTTATTCTTACTTTCTCCTTAAATAATTTCTAAGTAGAATTGTAAGATTAGAAATTTTACTTATCTGGAGATAATCTCATTTTAATTTGATCATTTAGATTTAAATTAAAATATGCTACTCCTTAACTATTAGTCTTGATGTTAAAATATTAAAATTAAATATATTTTTTGAAATTTAAACACTTAATTCACCACCTAACGGTAAATGTAAAATTTAAGGAAAAAATTTTAAATAGTTATAAATATGAATGTGTGTATAAATAGGTATAAATATGAATGTGTGTGGAAATTTGTAAATGTATGTGTAGGTATTTGTATATGAATATGCATATATGCTGGTGTATATTGATACACGTGTGTGTGCTTATGTGTGTAATTGCACATATACATGAACATATGTATATATGATTCTTGCATAAATATGTATGTGGTATATATATGAAGAAACAAAATTTTTTTACTATTACCTTCAAACCTTACTCCATCTTGAATTGAAAACTAAACTTTGAGTAAGAAATATTACCCATCTAAAAATAGCTACAAATTACATTCATGAATTAGACTCAAACTGATAAAGATGTTACCTTAACAGTCTTTCACAATATTAAAATATTACTTTTAGTAAACCATTATATTTTTTTTATTATTGTCGTTTATTAATATAGTATTCAACTCATATTAGTTCCCTAATTTATTTGTAGAGAAGTTGAATATTTAAACTGCTAACAAGCATTAAATTAATTTCTTCAGGGAGTTTTTAAACATTTAAATTACTACCAAACGTTAAAATCTGTTTTTATTGAATTTGCTAAAGCTATACCACCCCTCTTCGTCCATAAACCTCTTTTCTCTTTACTTCCCCCTTTTTCTTTTTCATTTTCCTCCACCCCTTCCACATATCATTTCTACTGAGTTGACCGATTAAATAGGTCAATGTCTGATCCTTACCTCGCTTCCTTCCTCAATATTAAGTATTATAAAGAAATATAAAAAATGAATTTTAAAATTATCCCTTCCCTCTCTAAACTCGACCATGTATCTCACACCATTCTCGCTACCTTCTATATTAAGTTATATAAGCTTAATACTGCCCGTCAAAAGTTTTAATTTTAATTTTAATTTCATTTTTTGTTTCACCTTTTGAAAGTGATGTCTGAAGATCCATGGACAGTTAAAAGTCCTTGGTGAAATAAACTATTACAATGGAGCCTTAAAGTGATCTGTTTTTCTTTAATATATATATATATATATATATATATATATATATATATATATATATATATATATGTGTGTGTGTGTTGTGGACTCTCCTGTCATATTCCTAGGAACCAACAGCCCAGGCACAAGCACATATGATTTGATTATAGTGGTGAAGGCTTTGTGCAGAATCAACCACACCTTTTGAAGGGTCGAATACAGAGACCTGGTGCACTATGTGCCACAAGTTCCCCAAACGATCCTTCGCAGGTTTTGAATTCAGAGTTGTCCTTCTCCTAGACCAGTTGCCATCCAAGGCTATAGAACCCAGTCTGTATTGCTATTTACCCATCGGTGGAGGGAGAAGAAGAGAATTAATAACTTTCCCAAGGGTATTAGTATGTAAGTGAATGTAATGGATTTGACTGGGATTCGAAGTTGGATCTCCCAATTCTCAATCTGAGTCACTATCCACTACACCACTGTGCCTCATATATATATATATATATATATATATATATATATATATATATATATATATATATATACGTGCACGCACACACACGCACACACACACACACACACACACACACACATATATATATATATATATATATATGAAGAAATATAGTCTTAAGGTGTGCTATATTTATGGGATAAAGTGCTCAATATCAGAGATAGAGCGTGTGTAAATATAAAAGTGAACATTGAAGTCAACACTTAGAGGCGACAGTCTGTTTCATGCTAGATGCAATCATCAAGCCACGAGTCTATATATATATATATATATATATATATATATATATATATATCTTTTGTTAAATATGATGGACAAGGAAAATTTTTTAAATTGAAAGTAGACCACTTGAATTCCAGTCATGTCAAACACATGAGAGCTTGGAATTAATGCTATTACTAGAATTAAAATAACTAAATAACTAAATAAATAATACATCGCACACAGTCAAAACATGAAAAGAAACTAGCAACTACAATACAAAATCCCCTTGAAAATGGCTAACGAAATGAATGAAGGTGCTTGGGACAATGGATGATGTAGGCAGTTTTTGCATGTCCTCAATGTAAGAACATTCAAAAAACAAAATAAAAATGAATAAAATTTTCCTTATCTGTCACATTTCATGAAAGATGTTTAAAAGAAAGGTTGCTGCCCAAATATACATTAATACGTTTCTTTGTCAGAATTGAGCGCTCTGGCTGCTGGCCTAGTGTTTATATACATCACATATATAATAGGTTAAAAGATTCCCTTTCTTTGCCGTGTGCCAATAGCTTAAGAGTAGAGTCTCTGACTGATGCCAAATCAGTTGAGTTTTAATCCCAGCTTGAAGCAATTGGATGTCTAGCCACACTGATAAGCTGTGATACAGCAAACAGGCTGTCTGTAGATATATATATATATATATATATATATATATATATATATATATATAGATAGATAGATAGATAGATATTATAAATTTACTAATTTAAAAATATGGTTCCATCGTTACACAGGAATTACCATGTTTCAAAAACAGAAACTAACATCTTCAAATTCAATTACAGAATTAATTTAAAGTCCTCAGTCCTGTATGGAAATTAATAAGAAAATCTAGAATATGTAGGTCATTAAATGACGCATGTCCTTTGTGCATACATGAGAAACTATATATTACTAGGTTTATAAAAAATAAAAATTTACTTAATCAAAGAAATGAAATAGCTATTCTTTGTCAAAAATTTTCCTTAAATAATGTTTAAAAAAAATTTTTTTCAAAAAAGCTGATAAATGAAATATACATACTTATATTTGATATTTAATAATTTTTAAATAATTTAAGTAATTCTATTACATTTATTTGGTTTAAAAGGAAATATAGTCTATTAGTAATTAAAATTAAGAATAATATTTTAAAATTGTAGTTCAATATGACGTATTCATATACAAACAACCCTTTTTGAAAAAAACATTATGTATACAAGTACAAATTTAACAGCAAAACAAAAGTGCTGTAAAACTTGTTGTTGAAAAAGACCAGACGACATGTGTTGAAAAGATGTCATCATTTGTTGGAAAAGGCTCCCTACCCTGCCTTGACTTAACCTCTTTTCAAAAGTAACTCATATTTTGATACAATAGTTGTCAGTGAAAATGAATACCCTACCGCCCCTTGTTAAAATGATTGGATTTCCCCGTATCCTTAGAAATTAATATTATGAATGTATGTGCTTATAAAACTCAGTAAATTTCAAAATAAGTTATTCCAAAATTCACTTGAAAATGAAACAGGACTACGAACTTTAATTTAATTCTATAATTGAATTTGAAGTTTTTAGTTTCTGTTTTTGAAACATGGTAATTCCTGTGTAGCAATGGAACCATATTTTTAAATTAGTAAATTTATAATATTTATGCTCTGTAGATTTGAAATGAGCAGTTTTGTAAAAATAAAAATATTAATAAGAACACCGGATTATATATCTTACTGTTCTTTCTCTTTATTGTAATACATAGATACATATACACACACACATATATATATATATATATATATATATATATATATATATATATATAAAGGATGATTAAAAATAAAATTTGTCACTTTGCAGATTGATGCTATATTCAGCACCTTGACTCCAGAATTTCATAGATCAACCTTTTTTTAATCATTCAGTCCACTCATCAAGAGTGTTGTGTTCACAAAGAAATACATAAATAAAAAATTAATTATACTGTCATGGTGCGGTGTCCATACAAATTAATTATAGTGTAAAAGATAATTATAATAAAATAATTATAACAATTTTAATTATCATTAATTCACTCATTGTAAACCAATGAGAACTGACCTCACTGTTCTTCTCTACACACACAAATGTGACATTCTCATTATTGGACAAGCAGTTCACATGGACAGGTCATTAACACGTGTGACAATGAAAATTTCATCTCCTTTTCCTTTTCCAGGCCATAATAGTAACAGTTATTTTTTAGCATACAACAAAAATTTGAGATAAAAAAAACCCAGACATTTCTTGCATTTTCCAACCAAATTATCTGAACACAAAAGCATATGAGAAAGACTGTATCCACTTTGCTTATTCTTTATTTTATCTTTCTGACGGATTCCAATCTATATTTGATCTCCATTTGACCCCAATTTTAATCAGTATTACTTTCTCTCATTTCTCCAACACCACATAACAACCAGATAATAAATAAGACCCGTTTTATTGTTTCTACATCTTGCTGGTTCTCATTTTCATCAGTATTTTGGTATATATAAATGTTGGTGGGTGGTTAGCAATTATGAATTACATATATATATATATATATATATATATATATATATATATATATGTATGTACAGGGTGTCCATAAAGTTCATGTGCACTTTAAAAAATTCATAACTTTATTTGTATTTGCGATAGAAATAATCTGTAAAAATGTTATAAAGTTTAATGTACCTAGTTTTAAGTATAGCTAAAATAACTAATGTGATTTCAGGCATTACTGTAAATCAGTTGGCAAATGTTTTCCGTGAACCGTAAAATCGTATTACCCTTTGTATTGCTAATGATGGAGGACATGAGGAAACTTAAACAAAATTTCAATAAAACCTTAAAAAATATAGACTTACTTCTTTCTAATCCTTTTTACAAATTATTTCTATCACAAATACAAATAAAGTAATAAATTTTTTAAAGTGTAGCCAAACTTTATGGACACCCTGTATATATATATATATATATATATGGACACCCTGTATATATATATATATATATATATATATATATATGTATATATATATATATATATATATATGTATATATATATATATATATATATATATATATATATCATCTGGTCTAGTGCTCCTCTTATTTAGAGGTTCTTGATACATAGAAGGATCTGCAATGTTATTGGTCCTGATCTGGTATCTTGGCTTCAGTCACTTTCCCAGCACCTTAACATAGTTTTGCTTTGCCTTTCATGGTAATAGTTCTGATGAACTTTCCTCTGTAATACCTAGACTTTATGAATTTAAGTGCAGTCCTAGATTGGCAGCTAGGTCTCATCATTTTGCAACTGAACTATTCTATGCTAATAGTTTCTTTTCCCACATTTCTCATTTCCCAGTTGGCTTTGATTTTTAAAAATTTAAATGCAATGTCAATCATTATCTTTTGTCTTCTTAATTCTTGTTCTTTTATTGTTCTCTCTCCTTAAGAGTATTTTTTCGCTCATATTCTCTAACACTCAATAAACACTTGCCTTCTTATTATCTTGCTGGGTATGAAATGAAAAATATGTATACATACATATATATATATATATATATATATATATATATATATATATATATATATATATGAGGAGTGACGTATACGGAATAAATTCCAATAAACAACAAATACAGATTGGACATTCCAGCTTATGTAACAGCATTTCCCCTAGTGATGGGTGTTTGATTGATTAGAACCTTTTAAAACCCTTTATTATACATTCAACACCATCACTTGATAAGACACCAGAAGTGTTAAAACAAAATGGCTATTTTTGTAGTGATTTTATAACATATTTATGTTATAATTTTTGAATAAATAATTATATATATATATATATGTGTGAAGAAATTTAGTTTAAGGTGTGCTATATTCATGGGTTAAAGTGCTCAATATCAGTAAATATAAAAGTGAACATTGAAGTCAACACTCAGAGGCAACAGAGCATTTCATACTAAACGCAATCATCAGGCCTGATGATTGCATTTAGCATGAAACAGTCTTTATTAATATATATATATATATATATATATATATATATATATTAATAAAGACTGTTTCATGCTAAATGCCTTAATCAGTGGGTATACATGTTTAGAAATACCTATTTTTAAATTATTAAATTAATGTTTACTGGCGTCCTTTTCAACTGCTTATATATATGTGTGTGTGTCTGTGTGTGTGTGTGTATATATATATATATATATATTTCTTCAGATCAAAGGTTCTTAATAAATGGAGACCTTCATTTATTATTTATTTATTTATGTCTCCATTCAAAATATTCACAAAATAAATTATAAATTGTAACTGAAATGGATCTTTTAGGTATTTTCTTGAGTTATTATTATTATTATTATTACAATGCATCGGTAGTTTACATTGAGCTCTCTTTGGTTTAATATCTTCCTTGGAATCATTCCTACCACTCACACATTGGTATTATTCATATATATATATATATATATATATATATATATATATATATATATCTTATATTAAGAAATATATGTTAATAAATACACATATATCTATGATGATGTGCGACCTGAGTTTTGTTGGTTATCCAACTCATCGGGCATGAGATATCGCTTATTGTTTTTTTAAAAATAAACAATAAGCTATATCCCATGCCTGATGAATTGGGTAACCAACGAAACTCAAGTCGCACATCAAACGTAAGTATATGTGTATTTGTTAACATATATTTCTTAGCTCTGTCTAATCACATTGAGCACTATTATGTCTACACCTCTTGGCTAAATTTGGTAATTATTTATTTGCTTACCTGCATATGCACGGCAGCACACATGTATACGGTCACTAATATCTAATTATCTCATTTACCTAACCCTATACCTATATTTATAAATATACATATACCTACATTTGGAGTCTGACTTAAGTTTCGTTGTTCTACCAACTCATCAGGCATGAAATATTAATTAATTAATAATATCAATATTTTGGGCTTGATGAATTGGTAGAACAACGAAACTTAAGTCGCAATCCAAACATAGGTATATGTATATTTATTAATATATATTTCTTAGCTCTGTCTAACCACATTGAGCACTTTCATGTTTACACCTTAAAGTAAATTTAGTAAATATTTATTTACTTACCTGTGTATGCACGCTAACATGCATATGCACATATACAGTTGCTAATATCTAGTTATTTCATTTACCCACCTCTCTCTCTATCTGTTTGTGTATTTAGGCAGCAATCCTTCTTTCATGCACACACACACACACACACACACACACACACACACACACACACACACACATATCACACACACACACACACACACACACATATATATATATATATATACCTTCATCCCTGCCGTGCGGCGACGAATTGCTTAGTGGTAGAAGTTCCGACTGACGCAAATTCAGTCGGGTTTCAATCCTAGCTAGAGGCAACCGGACGTCTAGCCACACTGATGAGCTGTGAAACAGCGTAACAGTCTGTCTGTGGATGACAAAAAAAAATATATATATATATATATATATATATATATGTATATATGCTCTGTTAATGTTGACTATAAGGTAACAGCTTTTTTTCCCCACTACTAGTTGAGAACATTTCATTATCAGACATAAATTTTCTGAATTGCTGACAGACCCACTCACATCTGACTTGTGACATGTCAGTGACAAATTATGAAGGGGGGACAGAGCACAGGGTAGAGTGGATTTATGCTTTTCCTGAAGGTTAATTGAGTAAAGTGAAATTAAGCCACCACAGCTGAAATTCAATGATTCATTGATTTATTAACTGATTTTTTTACGATTCCGTTTTCTTTCTGTGCTGTTCGCAGTCGCAAATAACACTTCCAACCTTCCAAACACAAACTGTATGCATGATAATTAATAATTATTTCTTAGGCATGTATGTATTGTAAACATACAAATTTATTTTAAGCTAAAACTGTCATTATAAATGCATGCGTATGATGTATGTATGTTGATGGCTGCTCTTACTTTTTGGATCTTGTCTTTCACACACATACAAAAGCGGAAATGCTCATTTTATTCATGACAAAGATATCTCATTAATTAAGTAATGAGGATGTTTTCCTACTAAATTTCCACAATTGATTATTAATCTTATCGGATTATTTGTTGCAAAAATGTTTTCTGTTAATTACAAAAAGAAAAATCTCTGTCATATTTCATCCAGTAGAGTAAAGAGAGAGATGCCATATTGAAGTTGAAGCAGATGACACTCTTTTTCCCTCTCTTTTCACTTTCTTTCTCTTAGTTTTTAAACTTATTTCATGAATACTCAATGATATGTGGTCAACCTTAGTGAAAATCTATAACTTAACGAATTTAATTTCAAATGTTCTGGTTTTATATTCTATCGATTTTCCAGTTCTTGTCTTGAGTCTCTTACCAAAATCTGATTACATGACCTAATATCAGAATTTCTTTTGCAAGGATTTGTGAAGAAAAACTATAAAAATCTATATAAATTAAAATTTGGCAAAATAATCAAATTAAACAGATTCAAATTATAGTAGACACCTTAAGGACACATAGTCTATTAATTAATGAATTGTTGACAAAATATTTTCTGTTAAAAAATTATCATAAGCTACAATGTCCCAACTGAGTGCACACCAATATAAATAAAATTTAATTAACTTATAAATTGTGAAGGAAGATGTAAACTACGCAGCATTTAAAACATATACCAAGTTTTTAAGCATATCTTTTTAAAAAAAAATCAAATCAAGGCAATAAAGTCACTAAGGTACAAGGGATTACTGAATGTGAAAGATAAAAACTGACATTGCATTTAAATTTTTGAAGATCAAAGGTGGCTGGAAAGCATAGAGCTGGAAGAGAGTTCCACAAGTGAGAAGTGTGAGAAAAGAAACAATTCGCATAGAACTTTCATCTGGCCAATTCAACAGTGAATTGATGAGGCCTTGTCACAAATCTCGTACTGCACTTCTAGGTACCATAGTGAAAGGTTCATCTGAACAATTATCATGAAAGTATTTATAGAAAAGGCACAGGGGAGCTACATTATGGCGATAGGAAAGACTAGACATCTGAATGCCTCTAGCCATAACTGAAACCTGACCGATTTGGTGTCAGTCAGAGTTTCTACCCCTGAGCTATCATCATTGGAAAGAAACAGCTAATTCTAGCATACTGTTTTTATGAATGTAAACAAACGCATTAGCATATATTTATATATATATATATATATAAACAGAGCATTTGCTTAAATACTTGTATCTATAAAAAGAACGTTAAACATATTATAAATGTCTTTAAATAAATTGTCGGACTCTGTCCAATTCAAAAATATATATATATATATACTAGGGGAAATATGTATGACAAAGTGGAAAAAAGGTTTTGTGTTATGTATTGTGTCCTTTAGGACTTCATTGGATTCTGATACATCTCTTCCTCCAAATATATATATATATATATATATATATATATATAGTGTGGGATTGGTATATATGGCTATTTTTGTAGTGATTTTATAACATATTTATGTTATAATATTTATATAAATAAATGATTATATATATATATATATATATATATATATATATATATATATATATATATTCTTAAGAATGTACATGCACATATATACGTATATAAATTTATATTTTGTATTTAATTATTTTTGATATAATATTGCAAGGCTGAAAAGGTTTTGACAATATAAGAAATTAACTTTATAAATCACATTTAAAAATGAAAATAAATTGCCTTAGCTTTTTGCAATTCATTTTCAAAATAGAATCTCATTGATCTCTTCATTGATCATTGTTGAAAAATGATTCAATTTGTTTATGTGGCAATATAAATGTTGCTCATATTTCTTTTCAAAAGTTGATTTTACACTAATTTTTGAAGGGTTTTCAGAATATATTTTTGCATTCATTATGAAGATATATTTGCTATTTTTTAGGTAATATAGAAAAAATTGATCTTAATATATCATTAACTTGAAAAAGCTCAAATCATTTCATCCAAAGAGAATCTTATTATTTCTAAATATTTATTATTTAAATATTCTTTATTAGATTTTATTTTTATAAGTGGGTCTTGTTCAGTTTTGCAAATCAAATGCCCTATTAATATTTGGCTAAAAAAGAATACTATGGAATTAAAAGGTTGGTGTGTTGGTGTACTGCTAGGAGTGTATGTGTTCACATTTAATTAAGTAACAACAAAGCATATAAAAACTTTGGTTCCTACTACGGACAGTTCTCTCTTTTTTAATATAAACAGAAGTAAAATAAAATTTCTTGGGGATGTCCGTTTTTTTTTGGTTCAGAAGTTAGAATAAGTAAGGATAAGCATCATTAAAATGGTTGAACTGAAGTCAGCCTTGTGCTAAGTTGGAACGACCAAAGGAAATGTTGATTTACTTCATAGGTGGAAGTTTTGGAAGACATGTGCAAATCCCATGCTTTTGAAAATGCATGGCATTTGCACATGTCTGTGGGAAGAGAGAGCAGTTGTCAGTAAATTAGGAAACGAACATGCCCCAGCATAGCCGTCTTTTCCCATGTGCCAGTATATCTTGGAGTAAGAAAGAGAAAAAGAGAAGAAAGAAATGTTTGTCTTTTTATAGACTTATTAAAGACCACCACCTAATGGGCGTTTGATGAAGCCAAGTGGAGTAATAAAATCTCTAGTTTCTTTATTATGAACATCATAGGAAAATGTATTTCTTTTCTTATTTATTTTATTATTTATTATTTTATTTATTAATTTTATTTCCTTTTCCCACAATGCCGTGTCCTTTCAGGACATAAGCAATCATAACCCTTCACAGAATCCATTTTTTTAATTGGCTTTACCCCAAGCAAGTCAGTAAAGTCACAACAATGCAAGAAGTTACAGAGTATGGAAGAATTAGAAACAGAAACATTACTAATGAACAGGAAGAGAAAAGAGTAATCAAGAGGACAGTAGATAGCAATTGACATTGCATTTAAATTCTTGAAGATTAAAGTTAGCTGGAAAGCATGGAGCCAGAAGGGAGTTCCACAAGCAAGAAGTGCAAGAAAAGAAACAGTTAGCATGGAATTTGTGGCTACATCTAGCCAGCTCAACTGTAAATTGATTAGATCTTGACACCAGTCTAGTACAGTGCTTAAATTCAAAAAGTCTGGGTACCATAGCAAGGGCTCATCTGAACAGTTACCATGAAAGTATTTATAGAAAAGGTACAGAGAGCTAACCTTACAGCAGTGCGAAAGTGACTGAAACCAAGCTGCCAGATGAGGACCGATAATATTGCTGATTCTTTTTTTTTATTTTATCACAGAGCTCAAGTTAAATAACCAGGTCAGCAGACCATATGTGGCAGCAATATTCTAAGCATGGATGAATGGTAGACTTATAGTTATGTAAGATAGATTCTGGAGAGAAAATTTGTCTTGCACAACACAGTGAACCAAATTTTTGGTAACCTAGCAATGGATTCAACTGAAGTGGTTAATATGGCTTGAATTCAGAGTTTTCTATCTCTTAGACTAGTTTCAAGCCAAGGCTAAACAGTCCACTATAGTGGAGGAAGAGACAAATTCAGTCTAAGAGCATTTGTCAGACAAAGTCGGAATTTGAACACAGCTGACTGATTCAACCTTCCATGTTGATATCCATTACATTACACAAACATCCATACCTGAGATAGGTTTACAGCCATATCATGTTGAAACACCAGTTCCCGTATGATAACCCAATTTAAGCAACATCGAGCACGGTCAGTACCTAAATGGGTGACCACTTGGGAATACCAGATGCTGTAAGCTTGGATGTGCAGCTGGTGTAATTGATAATGGCTTAGAATTTTTAATCAGATAGCTGAGTTCCAATTCCGGTTGAGTTCGTTATATTCATTTGCGCACAAATACCTTGAGAAAGGTAGGAAGCAATTCTGGGGGGGGATGTGTCTCAACCTATTACAAAAATTAATTATTATATATCCCACATATCCTCATATTATATCTTTTATCTCATTCAGTAACACTTAAAACAACCTCATTCAGTAACCCTTAAAATAAGCACATTTAGTAACCCTTAAAACAATTTCATTCAGCAGCCCTTAAAACAACCTCATTCAGTAGCCCTTAAAACAACCTCATTCAATAACCCTTAAAACAACTTCATTCAGTAACCCTTAAAAAAGCTCATTCAGTAACCCTTAAAACAACTTCATTCAGTAGCCCTTAAAACAAGCTCATTCAGTAGCCCTTAAAACAAGCTCATTCAGTAACACTTAAAACAACCTCATTCAGTAACCCTTAAAAATTGTTCATTCAGTAATCCTTAAAACAACCTCATTCAGTAACCCTTAAAAAAGCTCATTTAGTAACCCTTAAAACAACTTCATTCAGTAGCCCTTAAAATAACCTCATTCAGTAGCCCTTAAAACAACCTCATTCAGTAACCCTTAAACCATGCTCATTCAGTAATCCTTAAAACAACCTCATTCAGTAACCCTTAAAAAAGCTCATTTAGTAACCCTTAAAACAACTTCATTCAGTAGCCCTTAAAACAACCTCATTCAGTAGCCCTTAAACCATGCTCATTCAGTAATCCTTAAAACAACCTCATTCAGTAACCCTTAAAGAAGCTCATTTAGTAACCCTTAAAACATGCTCATTCAGTAACCCTTAAAACAACCTCATTCAGTAACCCTTAAAAAAGCTCATTTAGTAACCCTTAAAACAACTTCATTCAGTAGCCCTTAAAATAACCTCATTCAGTAGCCCTTAAAACAACCTCATTCAGTAACCCTTAAACCATGCTCATTCAGTAATCCTTAAAACAACCTCATTCAGTAACCCTTAAAAAAGCTCACTTAGTAACCCTTAAAACATGCTCATTCAGTAATCCTTAAAACAACCTCATTCAGTAACCCTTAAAAAAGCTCATTTAGTAACCCTTAAAACATGCTCATTCAGTAACCCTTAAAACAACCTCATTCAGTAACCCTTAAAAAATCTCATTCAGTAACCCTTAAACCATGCTCATTCAGTAATCCTTAAAACAACCTCATTCAGTAACCCTTAAAAAAGCTCATTTAGTAACCCTTAAAACAACTTCATTCAGTAGCCCTTAAAACAACCTCATTCAGTAGCCCTTAAACCATGCTCATTCAGTAATCCTTAAAACAACCTCATTCAGTAACCCTTAAAAAAGCTCATTTAGTAACCCTTAAAACATGCTCATTCAGTAATCCTTAAAACAACCTCATTCAGTAACCCTTAAAAAAGCTCATTTAGTAACCCTTAAAACAACTTCATTCAGTAGCCCTTAAAATAACCTCATTCAGTAGCCCTTAAAACAACCTCATTCAGTAACCCTTAAACCATGCTCATTCAGTAATCCTTAAAACAACCTCATTCAGTAACCCTTAAAAAAGCTCATTTAGTAACCCTTAAAACATGCTCATTCAGTAATCCTTAAAACAACCTCATTCAGTAACCCTTAAAAAAGCTCATTTAGTAACCCTTAAAACAACTTCATTCAGTAGCCCTTAAAACAACCTCATTCAGTAGCCCTTAAACCATGCTCATTCAGTAATCCTTAAAACAACCTCATTCAGTAACCCTTAAAAAAGCTCATTTAGTAACCCTTAAAACATGCTCATTCAGTAACCCTTAAAACAACCTCATTCAGTAACCCTTAAAAAAGCTCATTCAGTAACCCTTAAAACAACCTCATTCAGCAGCCCTCTATCGTTAGTTGCTCTTGGGTATTGTATTGGGTAAACAATAGAATAAAAAAGTCACATTGAAAATGTTTCTCATCCCAAAAGTTGTAGTTAATGGAAAACAATCAGTGGTTACTTCATAATGGTTTCTTTGTATTATTATATATGCATATCATATTCTGTCATCATCCGAGTAAATAAATATATTATTAAATTATAAATTTAAATTCATTTTTATATACTTATTATTTCATTAATAACTTTCTCTTTCTTTCTCTTTCTCTGTCTTTCTCTTTCTCTGTCTTTCTCACAGGCTGTCTTTCTCTTTCTCTTTCTTTCTCTTTCTCTGTCTTTCTCACAGGCTGTCTTTCTCTTTCTTTCTCTTTCTCTTTCTCTGTCTTTCTCTTTCCCTGTCTTTCTCACAGGCTGTCTTTCTCTTTCTCTTTCTTTTTCTTTCTCTGTCTTTCTCTTTCTCTGTCTTTCTCACAGGCTGTCTTTCTCTTTCTCTTTCTTTTTCTTTCTCTGTCTTTCTCACAGGCTGTCTTTCTCTTTCTCTTTCTTTTTCTTTCTCTGTCTTTTTCTTTCTCTGTCTTTCTCTTTCTCTTTCTTTCTCTTTCTCTGTCTTTCTCACAGGCTGTCTTTCTCACAGGCTGTCTTTCTCTTTCTTTCTCTTTCTCTTTCTCTGTCTTTCTCACAGGCTGTCTTTCTCTTTCTCTTTCTTTCTCTTTCTCTGTCTTTCTCTTTCTCTGTCTTTCTCACAGGCTGTCTTTCTCTTTCTCTTTCTTTTTCTTTCTCTGTCTTTCTCACAGGCTGTCTTTCTCTTTCTTTTTTTTTCTCTTTCTCTGTCTTTCTCTTTCTCTGTCTTTCTCTTTCTCTGCCTTTCTCACAGGCTGTCTTTCTCTTTCTCTTTCTTTCTCTTTCTCTGTCTTTCTCACAGGCTGTCTTTCTCTTTCTTTATCTGTCTTTCTCACAGGCTGTCTTTCTCTTTCTTTCTCTTTCTCTTTCTCTGTCTTTCTCACAGGCTGTCTTTCTCTTTCTTTTTATTCTTTTTCTCTGTCTTTCTCTTTCCTTGTCTTTCTCACAGGCTGTCTTTCTCTTTCTCTGTCTTTCTCTTTCTCTGTCTTTCTCACAGGCTGTCTTTCTCTTTCTTTCTCTTTCTCTTTCTCTGTCTTTCTCACAGGCTGTCTTTCTCTTTCTCTTTCTTTCTCTTTCTCTGTCTTTCTCACAGGCTGTCTTTCTCTTTCTCTTTCTTTTTCTTTCTCTGTCTTTCTCACAGGCTGTCTTTCTCTTTCTTTTTCTTTCTCTTTCTCTGTCTTTCTCACAGGCTGTCTTTCTCTTTCTCTTTCTTTCTCTTTCTCTTTCTTTCTCTTTCTCTGTCTTTCTCACAGGCTGTCTTTCTCTTTCTTTTTCTTTCTTTTTCTCTGTCTTTCTCTTTCTCTGTCTTTCTCTTTCTCTGTCTTTCTCACAGGCTGTCTTTCTCTTTCTTTTTCTTTCTCTTTCTCTTTCTTTCTCACAGGCTGTTTTTCTGTCTATCTGCACGATGAATTAAATCATTTTGTTTTGTAAAAAAAACAAAACATCCAAAAAGAGTGCAAAGACAAGATGCAAAATGTCTTTATTCCTTTCTTCTCATCTTTTTATCTATCTCTTTTTTCTTTTAGTTCCAATCTAAAAAATAAATGTTAAATTGCATGCAATTATAGTAGCAGTTACTGACATAATTTTGCAATTAATCACTGAAATAAGATGCAAATATGTCCACAAGATGAAAATCATAAATTATTAATCAAACCATTGTAATTTTAAAAGTTTGATGAATAAAAAATTATTATATTTTAGTCAATTTGGATTAATTTTCTCATTCTTTTTTCATGTTTCTGTGGGAGCTGGATAGTATAACAATTGAAACAATTTGCTATATAAAAAAAGCAAGAAAAAGAATCATCTGAGAGAACCGTTTCTGTCTTTTATCAATGTAGCTAATGCTAACCTCCAGGAGAACTGGGGCAAGAAATGACTTGAAAATTTGAATGCCTCCAAAATGAAACTGATATCTTTTAATCCTCATAGAGAACCATTTTTGCCTTCCATCAGCATGGCTGATGCTAACCTCCAGAAGAACAACTCACTTGATCTTTTTGGTTTCACACTTTCTACTGACATGAAGCGGAGTGATCATATTGAATCAATTGCTAGGTCTACTGCTAGAAAAGTTGGTTCACTGTGCTGTGACAGATAATTCTCCTCACCAGAGTCCATCTTTTACGTTTATGAATTCACCTTTTGTCCATGCATTGAATACTCCTGCCATATCTAGTCTGATGCTGCTGCTAAATATTCCAAGATTCTTGGTAAAATCCAAAGAAAGATCTGTAATGTAATCCGTCCTCAACTGGGATCTCAACTTCAATCACTTTCTCACCATTGCTTCCCTCTGTCTTTTCTATAAATACTTTCATCGCAACTGTTCTGATGCAGTTTTTTTTTCCCTTAATACTTCTACTACATGAATTTAATCGTACTACTAGATCAGTAACTAGATCAGTAACTAGTTCTCACTGTTTTACTGTTAAACTAGCTGAATGCAACCGATACTTCTATTCTAACAGTTTCTTTTTTTGCACTTATCACCTACAAAACTCCCTTCTGATTTCTTGCTTCCCTGATAACTACAATTTTCAAAAGATGTAAATGCAATGTCAATCGCCATCTCCTGTCTTCTTGAACCCTGTTCTTTTAATGTCCTGTCTCCTCATTAACGTCTTCTCACTTTCTTTCACTCTCGGTAACCACTGGTGTCTTAGTAGCATTATTATCTTGTTTGGGGTGAAACAATTGTTTGTTTGATTTTTACGGGTTATCAGTCTTTCGCAAGCAACCAATTTTTAGACTATACAAATTTTTTTCGAGATAACAATGATTTACTTATACAAGTCCTACTAATTAACCCATAGCTGAGGGGAGAAGAGGTGGATTCCTACCGTTCCCAAGGGTATTTGCATGTAAGTAAATATAATGAACCAAATTGGAATTGGAAATTGGAGAGCCGAGTTCCAATTCCAATTGGGTTCATTATATTTAATGATGTAAATATAATGAACCCAATTGGAAATGGAACTCAGCTTTCCAATTTCCAATTCAGAGCTATTATCCATTATACCACCCACACATCCACATTTACAGCACCTGGTATTACCAAGTGGTCATCTATCTAATGTATTGATCAGGCTTGACATTGCTTAACTTTGGTGATTGTACGAGAACTGTTGTTTAAATGTGATATGGCCGTAAGCTGGGGTGAAATGATTAAAAAAAATGTCAATAAAATGATTTAATACTAGACAGGGTTTTAACGGACTAGGTTGCTGTTGGTCACCAGTTTGTTAAAGAAAGAGTTATGACATTTTTCTGAGTAGGACGAACACTTTCAAAATAAATGAATTCAACATTTTCAAAGGATACAAATTCAACATGTGGTGGATATATAGTTTTATATAAAGAATAACATTATTAAAGAAGAGATAAAATCTACTTGTGTATCCACAGATGGTTGGAATAGGAAGAAAAACATTTATAGGTTTTGTGAACTGAAGCATATGTAAGATTATAAGAATAATTATTTTCTTTTTATAAATGCGAGTTTTATTACTATTTAATCCATAGCTGGGGGAAAGGAGATGGATTCATAATTTTCTCAGTGGTATTTACATATAAGTGAATATAATGAACCAACTGGAATTCAATTCTCCAATTTCTTCAATATCATTTGTATATATATGATGTGTGGCTGGCTAAAATTAGGGGAAGAACTCTTTGCTGAAACAGAGCATTCTTTTTGTTTTTGCTGCTATATTCTGGAGCAAGAGAACAAGAGAGAGAGAGAGAGAGAGAGAGAGATATTGTGGAGTGGGTTCTATTCATTCTTTTATTGTTCCAAACGGTGCTACCTAGCAGGTGTCTTTGCAAACATGGTAGAGATAATCTCCACGGATTATTTAATAATGTCAAAACTGTAAAATCAATTCTTTATGTTCATTAGTCTAGTTTATATTTTAACTGCATATTATTTGTAGATTGTAGGTGTAGAAAAAATGGCGCTAGCAAACAACTTAGGGAATAAGTTTTCTTTCCAAGATTCTGTGGAATTTAAGATTGCGTGTTTGTGTGTACGTTAGGCGTGTTTGCGTGTTCATATGTAAACACTTAATGAAGAAGCATAGAAAAACTAAGGTTTCTACTAAGGACTTTTTATTCTCTTTTTTATATATAAACTATAGTGAAACAAAGTTCTCAATGTCTCTTGGATATGTCCATTTTTTTTTTCTGTTTCAAAAGTTTGGATAGGATGGAATAACCAAAGAAAAGTTTATACCTACTTCATTTTTTACAGATTTAAGCATGGTTATAATGATCAAGCTCTTCAACCTTGCACTGAGTTAGAATGACCAAAGAAAAATTTTACTTACTTCATCATTGAAAGTTTAAGCATGATTATAATAGTCAAGCTCAAGTCAGCCTTGCACTGAGTTGGAACAGCCAAAGAAAATATTGATTTACTTCATAGGTCAAGGTTTTGGAAGACACATATGAATGCCATGTGTTGGAATGTGGAAAGGAGAATTCAGTCATCAGTGGACCAGGGAAATGAACATACACTAGCTGGGCTATCCTTTTCCATGTCTTGCCACTTTTTTAAAGCAAGAAGGAGAAAGAGGAAGAGGAAAGAAAAATGTTTGTCTATTTATAGACTTAAACAGTGCTGTCTAATGTACATTTGATAAAACCAAGTGGGGATAATAAAATTTCTGTTTCCTTTTTTACTAGCATCATGGGAAAATGTATTTTATTTATTTATTTATTTTTATTATTCATTATTATTATTTTATTTATTGATTTTAGTTCATTTTCCCACAATTCATTTAAAATCTAAATTCTGTTGCCAATAGATATTTATACAAAAATATTAATCAATGCTTTTACTGATGCTCGTCATTGTTTTTTTTATGTTATTTTGCTTTGTCATGTATGAGGTGGGAAGGTTAAAAAGTTCTCATCCCTAGGCACTTCCCAAAATCTGACCAAATGACCAACCAACTGAATTCTTTTTTTAATCCCCTATCTTTTATTGCCATATCCCTTCATAGATCAGCCACGACTCTCCATAAATTCCTTTTCTTTTTAATTTGTGAATTGTCCTGATTAAAATAAAGTGAAATAGTTTCTTGTAATAAATTTTTGGACCCTACTTGTAACATCATTCAGTAAGATACAAAGGATACATTCTAGTGAAACATTTAATAATTATTTACTACAATGAATTATTCAAATGATCCATACACTTCCTGGTGTCAGTTTAAACTGACACCATTTTCATATATCTAAACTATGATTATAAATAATTTTGGAAAGTGAAAATTTCACTGAAAGTTGGAAAATTTACAAATTTTCTTCCGAAATCAAGAAAATATGAACTTAAAGTAAAATAGTCAATATATATATATATATATATATATATATATATATATATATATATATATATATAAAAAGAAAGAACCATCTTTATAATCCACAATTCTTTAGCATTTATTTTTAAAACTAGTATTCGATACACAGTAGAGCATAATATTATTATTTAAAAATATGTATTCAGCGTGACACAGAAATTACCATGTTTCGAAACCAAAATCTGAACCCCACATTAAGCTTAAAATAAAAATTTTTGTTCCATTCTCAAGCAATGTTGAATAAATTTTGAAAAAAACAATTTACTTTTTTTCAGCTAAATATTATTATATAGTTTAAGTTGGTGAGGGAATGGAATTACAAAATGTTAAAAGGCTGTTGGCTTTTTTTATGAATCAGGATACAAATATAATTATAAGATGGCAAAGTAAATATAGGTTAAGGGTTAGGTGTGGGTTTGTAATTTCTGTCTGTCAATACTGGCTTCCATATCACTGTTTTTTTTTTATTTAGGGGCATACATAAGATACACTACAATATATTGGCATGTTTATTTATTTTTCATTATTTTTATATTTATTTAAATAATAATATATATATATATATATATATATATATATATACATGTTTCATTAAAAATGACAGACAAGTTACTATGGTTAAGCTTTTTATTTAAGTTTTCTTGTGTTCGAACAAGAGCTTTCTTTTCAGGACAAACACTGTGTAAAAACTGTCCAAATGTTTTATAGTTCTGAGCGCTTTTGGCTATATGTTTAGCCATTATCAAGGATGATTTGATTTTTCAGCTTGGGTGTGTGCATTATGTGTATGTCTTAGTGTGTAGTGGGGATGTTTTTAATTTCTGAATATGGTTAGCACATTGTGGCCTTGTTTGTAGTTAATATTGTTAAGAGTTGGCCTTTTCTTTTTTATTATTAAAGCTTCCATTACTTTTAATCTTTTTTTACAGGTAGATGCAGTTAATATATTTGTGTTTTCTACTAGCATGTTTCTAATGGAGCCTGGTAAGTTTGTGTGTGGGTTTAAATGCGTTCTAATGGAGCTGTGATCTTATAGGTGTAACATAAGACGTCTGGATAAGCATGTAGTTGTGTAACCGATGTAATTATTTATGAGTTCGGTTTGATCAGGAACACAGTTCCTTACGGGGCATTTGAACTCATAGATAATGTTCATTCTTCGTAATTTTGACTTAGCTGGTGTGTTGTTATTTTTGAGGATAAGGTTAGCTGTCTTAAATTTTTTATAATAGATAATTAATTTGTTTTTTTTCTTCGGGTCAATTGGGGTGTTGTATTTCTTTATAATATGTCTTAGTGAAGATTTGTCTTGTTTGTAATTAATGTGCATTTGGTTTTTGTAATAAATGTGCATGTAATTTTTGATTTTGTGTTCACTATCGGTATTGCTTACTTTGGGGAGAAATAGTCTAATTTGGTGGTCTGTAAGGTGGTTAGGGAAGCTAAACTTATAGCTGAAAGCGCTCGGAACTATAAAACATTTGGACAGTTTTTACACACTCTTTGTCCTGAAAAGATAGCTCTTGTTCGAACACAAGAAAAATTAAATAAAAAGCTTAACCGTAGTGCCTTGTCTGTCATTTTTAATGAAACATGCATAAACGAAGGATTGCTGCCTAAATATATGACTATATATATATATATATATATATATATATATATATATATATAGGATATAGGTTGTGCAAATATTAAATAATTTTACATAAACAACTTTGAGAACCACGTCAGGCTAAGTTCTTATAACTCATTTTTATGCATAAGTAAAGATGTTTTTATTTGTTATGCTTATATTAAAGTTATCCCAATACAAGGTTCGAGAGCCACTCAAAGTAGAGCGTTACTGTTAAAATTGTTATGATGACTCAAGTGTGTTATAGGAATGAAAGAGGAGGTGGTAGGAAGTGAAGATTATGAGGATGAGGAAGATAGATAATGATTGATAATGATTGACCCTTGACCTGAAGAAGTTAAGATTGTAATGTTCAAGGAAGCATCCAGGCATGAGTCACCAAAGTAGCAGTTCTTGGGGGAAAGCTGTCTGAGTTGAACTTCCCTTTTACAGTTGAAGTACAGAGGAAATGACGGTGATTCAACTGCGTGGACATAGCATACGTCCTATCTGTAAAGATCTGAACTGGTGGTACTGGTACTAAAGACTGGATCTAATCTGAACATTTGCCCTGGAAATATCAAGAGAGTATCAATAGACTTGTGACATTGCATCTGTGGGAAAGAGACTGAAGATATTACATGCGACTCAGGAATCTGCACATAGATTGCTGCAGCCATGGCAGTGATGGCCAAATTGGCAAGAATATGGAGGAGCAAAATCAGCTTTCAAATGAAGTACAGATTGTACAAATTGCTGGTCGTCTTCATTGTCCTATATGGATGTGAAACGTTGACACTGTTGGCAGAAACAGAGAGAAGGATTCAAGTGTTTGAGAGCAAATGCATCTTCTAATGGGAACATAAAACCAAAGAGTTTGTGTGGAAAAGGGTTGAAAGTTTTGTGGGCCACTAGGAACCTCTTCTTGTCCCTTTTGAACAGAGAAAAATGGCCTGGTGAATACGTTACAAGGTATGACAGCCTGTGCAAGACTGTTATGCAAGCCGCTGTTGACATAGGACAGGATGTCGACGCAAAAACTGGCTGGACAATTTCAAACAATGGACAACTATGACTATACCAGAATTGTGGATAGCTGTCATTGGTAGTTGCCATTGTGGAATATATTCAGTGTGGCTTCTGCATTTGGACCCCCCCACTCCTACAATTAAAAAAGTCAAGGGGGTGATAATGATGATGATGATGGTGATGACGGTGATGATGATAATGATGATGATGATGGTGATGGTGAGAATGTTGAATTGAATTTCTTTGAAAGTTCTCAAACCTTCTACACGTGGGTACTTTATTTTGTAGTTGCATTTTTTCATGTTTTTTCAAGTTTGCTGCTTGGGGAATGTCTCTCTAGCAGGGAAGAGTTCCATTACTATAGCTATAACATATGAGAAGAAAAGAGAAAGAAAAAGGGTTATGTTTGTCCTTTTATAGTCCTGAATCAGCATCATGAAGCAGGCATCTAGGCAAACAATGCCCACACTCTTGCAAGCTAACAGAAAGAAAAATTTCTTGGCAAAGAAAAGAATTGGCAAGTCATATCCAAGTTCTGGCCTAATGTGCTGTGTTCATTTTGCACTCATGTATTTGGGAATGGCATGAATCCTTTCTTTCTCCCTCCAGCTATGGGTTAAATAGGATAGACTGAGCTCTCTAGCCTTGTTTGGCAACTAGTCTAGGAGAAGGACAATTCTGAATTCAAAACCATGGACAAAACAACAGGAAACTACCCTACTTTCTTCAGGAACAATTATAACAATTCACAGTTAATGACGAAAAGGAACTTGTGGAGAGCAATGGATTTTGAGGCATGTGGCAATAAAAATATATATAGGTGATTGGGAAGAAAGTGAATATATATTAGAAGCTCAGTATCTGTCTATAATTCTGAGATGTACATTATTTACATTATTCGGACTATTGTCCTCAACTTTGTTGCCATATTTATTACAACATTTTGGCCATTGTACGCTCTGGACCTCTTCAGGTGATTGGAACGTTGAACCGAACCCCCCACTTTGCTCACCAGGGCAGACCGCTCCAGTTACACGTGCCATGTTTAATGGATGTCAGTTATCAGTTATCTCCTGTTAATTTCCCTCTTTTCCTCAAGGACATATGACACAGTGGATAAAGGCGTTAGTTGGATCCAGTGACAGGACCCAGGGAGTGAGAGTTCAGTGCCCGATTAAGGCAGTGGAGAATTTTCAGAATGAAATTAACAGGAGATAACTGATAACTGACATCCATTAAACATGGCATGTGGAACTGGAGCGGTCTGAAATGTTGTAATAAATATGGCGACAAAGATGAGGACAATAGTCCAAATAATGTAAATAATATATTAGAAGCTTTATTAACTGACTGATGTTTGACCAAAGATTGTCTTAAGACTTGATGAATAACATAATGGTACTGTTTATAGCTGGTCAATGTAAAGGAGGTTTTGCTTTGGCACACAGTAGCTTGGCTTTGAAATGTTTTCATATGTGGTAGCCATTGCAGTGGTCAGAGAAGGATATTTTTTTCTTATAGTTGGTCAAATAGCCTTGGTTGGAAACTAGTCTACTGCAGAAAGTAACGGCAACATATTGCAGGAATTCTTCTGCTAATTCAATCATGAATCGAAAAGAGACATGATCGCCCAAGCATGACCCACAAGGAAGAATGTATCTAGAATAATTTATAGTTTTACTGTTTATCACCAGATTTTTATGTGATTTCCTCATTTCACATTTAATATTTCTAAAGAGGCACTCATTGTCTTTCAAAGAATTCCTCTTATTGTCCATTTTTCTTTCTCCATCTTTTTCGCCTGATCCACCTGCTTTCCTACCCATTAACTTTCTAATTTATAACCTTACCCACTATCGATTTCAGCTTACCTACTCAAAAACAAGTTATGATTTCTCTGATATAGATGAGGATATTATGCTTATTGTATTTCTCTTTTCTCTTCTCTATCCTCTTCTCTTTTTTCTCTTCTTTTTTCTTTTCTCTTTCCTCTTCTCTTTTCTCTTTACTTTACTCCACTCTTTCTTTTTATAAGATTATTTATTTAAGCTCTCTTTTTCCACGACCATCTCTCTCTTTCTCTTCATATAATCTACTTTATGTAACATTTCACGGATATATATGTATGTGCTGTTCATAACTATCTATCTTCTAATAAAAAGAGCAAAACAGCAAACTTAAGAAAATGATATATCACCTATGATTAGAGATAAGGAATTTATGACAGAAAAACTACAGTTATTTGAATATTGGTAGTCGCATTCATTCAACATAACTGGGATGTGTTTTTTATTAAACCTTATTAATCAAATATTTATTGTAGAAACAATTTGAAAGGAAATAATGTTAGACAGATAAATGACTAGATGGAAAAAATTCTGTGTAAAATACATTTCATCCATCAGGACTTCATTGGACTAAAGTAACGTTTTTGTTAATGGAATTATCTCTGTATAGAAGGAGAGGACGAATAAAAGTGTTGTTTATAATTATTCACTGGTAAGAAATGTTCAAGATGTGAGAACAATGAAAGTTAAAACTTTTAAATTGAAATTATTATTTTTTTCTCCGATGTGTCTGGTCATGTAGTGTCTGCTAATTTCATTCAGCTTCTTTTTGTCACTTTTATTATTAAGTATCCTACATCTGCCAAGAAAGATGAAATGCTGTAAAAACCAAGAAGCAGAAGGATTTACTGTTGATGATCTGGCAATCAAAGCACTTTCTATACAGTTTCTTTATACTTTTGTCACTTTTATTATTAAGTATCCTACATCTGCCAAGAAAGATGAAATGCTGTAAAAACCAGGAAGCAGAAGGATTTACTGTTGATGATCTGGCATTCAAAGCACTTTCTATACAGTTTCTTTATACTTTTGTCACTTTTATTATTAAGTATCCTACATCTGCCAAGAAAGATGAAATGCTGTAAAAACCAGGAAGCAGAAGGATTTACTGTTGATGATCTGGCAATCAAAGCACTTTCTATACAGTTTCTTTATACTTTTGTCACTTTTATTATTAAGTATCCTACATCTGCCAAGAAAGATGAAATGTTGTAAAGACCTGGATGTGGAAAGATTTACTGTTGTTGATCTGGAAATCAAAGCACTTTCTATACAGTTTCTTTATACTTTTGTCACTTTTATTATTAAGTATCCTACATCTGCCAAGAAAGATGAAATGCTGTAAAAACCAGGAAGCAGAAGGATTTACTGTTGATGATCTGGCAATCAAAGCACTTTCTATACAGTTTGTTTATGTTTTTGCCACTTTTATTATTAAGTATCCTAGATCTGCCAAGGAATATGAAATGTTGTAGAAACCTTGATGCGGAAGGATTTACTGTTGATGATCTGGCAATCAAAGTATTTTCTATACAGGTTTTTTTATGCTTTTGTCACTTATTATTAAGTATCATATATCTGCCAAGAAAGATGAAATGTTGTAAAAACCTTGATGCGGAAGGATTTACTGTTGATGATCTGGTAATCAAAGCACTTTCTATACAGTTTGTTTATGCTTTTGTCACTTTTATTATTCAGTATCCTAGATCTGCAAAGGAATATGAAATGTTGTAGAAACCTTGATGCGGAATGATTTACTGTTGATGATCTGGCAATCAAAGCACTTTCTATACAGTTTCTTTATGCTTTTGTCACTTTTATTATTAAGTATCCTACATCTGCCAAGGAAGATGAAATGTTGTAAAAAAACTGGATGCAGAAGGATTTACTGTTGATGATCTGGCAGTCAAAGCACTTTCTATACAGTTTGTTTATGCTTTTGCCACTTTTATTATTAAGTATCCTACATCTGCCAAGGAAGGTGAAATGTTGTAGAAACCTTGATGTGGAAGGATTTACTGTTGATAATCTGGCAATCAAAGCACTTTCTATACAGTTTCTTTATGCTTTTGTCACTTTTATTATTAAGTATCCTACATCTGCCAAGGTAGGTGAAATGTTGTAATAACCTGGATGCAAATTACTATGGATGATCTGATAATTAAAGCAGTTTCTCTACACTTTCATCTTAGTAAATTGCTTTCTCTTTTAATTAAATCATATAAATTAATCATATTCTCCCAAAGGAAATAATATAAAAATCCACATAAATCTCCATTTGTTTTAACAGAATCTTTAACATTTTAGTTTTTTATTTTAGTTTAAAAAATTAAAACTTATTCTAACTTTAAATTATTGAAATAAATAAATATATATATATATATATTGCCAGAATGTTATCACTATGGACAGGGATGGAATTTGGCCTTATGAGGCCTCTGGGCTAATAGAATTTGGTGGCCCCTTCATTATGTATGTTCACACTCTCACCTGTGTCTATAAAAATAGATATATTTTTAGATAATGTTTTTTTTTTTTGTGTAAAACATGAAATAATTCAATTAAAATATTTAATGATTTTGGAAATCATTCAACTTACTTCATTAGCAATGTTTTTTTTTTACACAAACTTTACATCCTACAGAAATGTATATAGAATGAAGACTGAAATTCTAGTATTCAAATCAAATTTAAAAGACCCATGCCGACAAGAGGGGCTCAAATTATCTACAGCCAGTTTGAAGTTGTTATTCAAATCAAATAAACCTCAATATCTCAAAAAGTTCTGAACCAATATTTGTCAAATTTAAACTCATAAATTTCAACTTTAGTAAAATATTTAACTAAATATTCTGCCATTTTTAATGGTTAGTTTTTAAGATATTTGGAATTTATGAAAATGAATTGATTGAAGTTAGCATGCAGATTAAACTAATATTAGATTAAGACATCTGAAATATAATAAAAACCATTTTTTCTTTTTGTTCATAATATATCTTGAAACATGGGTAAAGAGAAGGATCTAACAACTGCTGAAAAACAGAAAATAACAGTTAGTGAGTGAGGGAATGTACACATTGGAGATGTCAAATGAGCTTTGCAGAGATCATCGAACAATAAAGAAGGCTGTTGAATATGTAATTAAATTGAGAACTTGAAGCAAAGGAAAAGGCTTTTCATCACACCTACAAATACAAAACGGCTTCTTGAATTTGTAGGTGTGATGAATTGGATTGTGATTACGATTCCAATGTAATAAATTATAACCATGGAATATTAGTGTTTGAGCCTTTTATATTATATTCTTGCTCTGTCTTGTACATTGAGCTCTACCTGGATTCTATCCTCTTGTAAATATATATATATATATATATATATATATATATTGACCACTAATATTATCAATACCCATACACACACACACATATATGTATGTATATATATATACATGTTTCATTAAAAATGACAGACAAGGTTAAGCTTTTTATTTTTATTTTTATTTTTCTTGTGTTCAAACAAGAGCTTTCTTTTCTGGACAAAGAGTGTGTAAAAACTGTCCAAATGTTTTATAGTTCCGAGCACTTTAGCCATTATCAAGGATAATTCAATTTTTCAGCATAATTGAGTGTGTGCATTATGTGTATGTTTTAGTGTGTTGTAGAGCTGTTTTTAATTTCCGAATATGGTTAGCACATTGTGGCCTTGTTCGTAGTTAATATTGTTAAGAGTTGGCTTTTTCTTTTTTATTATTAAAGCTTCCATTATTTTTAATCTTTTTTTATAAGTGGATGAAGTTATTATATTTGTGTTTTCTATTAGTATGTTTCTAATGGAGTCTGGTATATATAGATATATATAAGCATAATATCATAGGCTAAGATGACTCCTTGTTCTAGTGTGTCCTCTTTATACTCCTATATTAAGTCACCTCCTTTTTTTTCTCAACAATTCTAAATCAATCAATATTTAAGGTATGTCTTCATGGCTTGCTGCCAATTGTTTCTGGCACCAGTCCAGATGACCAAGTCAGATTATTTCTTTGGAAGTGATGCCTTGCACACATTATGTTCTCAGAGACAAATCTATATTTTCTAACGTGCATACATTTCCCGCCAAAGCCACTCAGTGCATCCAATAGTCTCTCACAAGGTCTAATTCACAAATTGTTTCTTTGATTCCTTCAAAGATTCTTCAATAAAATGATTTTTTTGTTTTCCAGGTGTCCAATAAAATAAAGAACACATTTTACCTGCAAAATGCAAATTTTGTAAAGAGAATTTTCAATTCAGTTCAGTACCATATTTAATGTTTTTTAATCATTTCACTCCAAGTAAGGTGATAAAGCCACTAAGACACAAGGGGTTAATGAAATTTAATGAAAATGAAAAACAACAGAATGAAGAAAACTGAGAAAATGTTACTAAGGAGAAAGGGCAATAAAAAGGACAGGATTCATGGAGGCAAAAGATGACGATTGATATGGCATCTAAATTTTTGAAGATCGTCATTGATGTTGTTGGTTTCTTCAAAGATTTTGAGTTCAGAAACATTCATAAATATTCATCAGTTTAGCTGAAATGTCAGGCAAGCTACGGGGGACACTAAGTGATAGAATTCAATGTCTAATGGATGAAAGTGAGTAAGTGATGCTTTACATTTTTTAATGCTAGGACACATGACACAGTGGATAAAGACATTGGTCAGATCCAGTGACATGACCCAAGGAGTGTGAGTTCAATACCCAGTTAAGGCAGTCGAGAACTTGGCTAGGGGAATTAACAGGAGATAACTGATAACTGATATCCATTGAACATGGCACGTGGAACTAGAACAATCTACTCCAGTGAGCAAAATAAAGTGTTCAGTTTGACATTCCAACCACCTGAAGAAGGCCAAAGTGTACAATGGCTGAAACGTTGTAATAAATATGGCGACAAAGATGAGAACAATAGTCTGAATAATGTAAATAGTATAAATTAATTTAATTTGGGATTAATGTATTTTGAGTTCAAATGCATTCATAAATATTCATTAGTTTAGCTGAAATGTTAGGCAAGCTATGGGGGACACTAAGTGATAGAATTCAATGTCTAATGGACGAAAGTGAGTAAATGATGCTTTACATTTTTTAATGCTAATTAATAAAGAAACTAATTTAATTTGGGATTAATATATTTCTTATATATTTTGAATAACATGAGATCGTGGGTTTAAGCGTTTTCTTTTCATTTTTTTAACATTTTTGTAGTCATGTATCTTGGCTTTCAGGAATGGAGATATTTGGAAAGATTTATATTTTGATACAATTCAATAGCAGCACTCTCGAGCATTTTCCTTCTAAGTTAATTTCGCTTTTGACAAGTGTGGCATTCTTCAGATCAAAGTTATGGTTGAATTTATTTCTATGTATAACTAATGCATTTGCTCAATTGTTGTGTATAAGATCCCTTTTGTGTTCACAGATACGTTTATATTTCAACAGGTTTCCCCAATGTATTCTGACGGAGAGTAATTTAACTTTGCTAACCAGATGCTTCCTCTGTAGCTAAATGGTATAGCACATCAGTGTAAATGATTGTTCCATGTAGGACACAGGTTCGATTCCTATGAAATTTCTGGGACATTCAGGCCAGTAAATGTAATTATTACTGTTATAAACAGCATTTATTTAAATCATTGTATCTATAAAAATAATGTATAAACAGAAAATATATTGAAATAATTGTCAGACTTAGTTTATTTCATAATATATATATATATATATATATATATATATATATATATATATATATATATATTATGAAATGGACTAAGTCTGACAAAATGCTTAAGATATATATATATATATATATATATATATATATATATATATATATATATCTTAATCATTTTGTCCTAAGCATGGCAACAAATCCACTGAGATGCAAAGGATGGTGGAATGAAACTAAGAAAATGATGTTACTAAGGACAATGAAAAGGACAGGATTCATGGAGACAAAAGATGACATTTGATATGGCATCTTAATTTTTGAAGATTGTAGTTAACAAGAAAGCAAAAATATGGAAGAAATGTCCAAAGCTGAAAAGTATGAGAGAAGAAACTATTAGAATAGAATTTACAGTTTCACTTAGCAATTCCAACATTAAAATGATGAGACCTAACTGCCAATCTTGTACTATGAAGTTGTTGTAGCCTGTTTAGAGGCCAGAAAGAAAGACACACAAGATGAAGGTAGGTTGAACAAGTGTATTTAAAAAACAGATATATACAAAGCAAGAGTGTTAGTAATAAGCAGTTAGAAGTGTACGTCCGAACGGTCAGGATGCACAGCATCTCAGCTGCTCTATGACTCTCACCTCGGAAGAGTCGCAGTTAGTATTTATAAGAGGAGGAAGAGTTCACTCTACTGTAGGAGGGTTTACCACAATAGAAGTGCA
This sequence comes from Acanthosepion esculentum, assembly GCA_964036315.1. Classification (NCBI taxonomy): domain Eukaryota; kingdom Metazoa; phylum Mollusca; class Cephalopoda; order Sepiida; family Sepiidae; genus Acanthosepion; species Acanthosepion esculentum. Next base: position 118,855,332 of record OZ038482.1, on the reverse strand, counting down.
AGCAGTGTATCAGTTACCACTGCAGAATGTGAATTCTGTGTGTGAACTTCATTTTAAACTTGAGTCTGATCCTGTAAGAAAAGGTATGATCCATATTCCTCCAACTGTGTGTTGGCCTCACTTATCTTGAGTGGCAATAAATCTTGAAAGAAAATGCTGAATTCAGAAGTGACCTGAAAACGGAAGGGCTCCATCTTGCCCCAAACATAACTACTGCTGCTATGACTGAAGTAAATGTGATGTTCTTATGACTCTAATGGGTTATGAACCCATGATATGATGTGACAATGATTAATATGTCTAAAAATTATATAATATTGGTTTACTATAGAATATAATTACAAAAGAACATCTTATCAAAGCTAGCATTCACACATTCTTATTTCTTTTCTGTGATCCTCCTACCTGAGAACTACCAGTTCCCAACAGGATCCACTATACTGATGGCTGAAGTTGCAGGGAGGTAACTAAAAAAAATGAGTAATTTCTGATGGGTTTCAATATTCAATGAAAACGTATCAAAAACCATGTGAAAAACAAAGTTCACTTCTAAAGGTAAGACAGGTGTAATGGTAAAAATTGACTAAAAAATGTTCCATAGAGAATATTTTATAAAATAAAAAACAAATTATGATGCACTAACTATCATACAGAGTAATAAAATATATAATTAACTTCAACTCAAGACAAATTGTAATTTGTATCTGAAACTGATGGACAATCATTAATTGAGAAGAGAATCAGACAGATACAAAAATGGCCTTGACTTGGATGTGTCTGGTGTAGGCAAGAGTTTTGTTCTGTTAAATGATTGGCTGTTTGAAGAAAGCAGTCTCTCAACATAGATAGTATCGCTATTAAATTTGCATGCCAATCATTGTGCTAATTTGCAGGAAATAGTGATGCTTGGTTGCCGGCAAATCATAGCCAATCTGTACCTGTGGCTACGTATATATAACATTGATGTTTCTTAGTGTCATTTTGTAGGTTGGCTGGCACTGACAGTTGGGATAGCGTTACTAAGATTTGTGACTGTTTGTTTTTCGCTATGCCTCAAATTTGCAGCTGTTTATTTTGCCACACCTTGCATTTGTGGCTGTGACTGTCCAGTTTTCTTTTTTTTGCTACAACTCAGATTTGCAACTTTTAATTTTTTTTACAGTTGGGCAGTGATATTACTGATAATTTATAGATTCAAAAATGACAGTGCCTATTTATATAGGTCAAGCCATCTTATACCAACAGCCACAGGTGATCTTCTCAGAAAAATCTGGCAAAATTATTGATAAATTCCAAATATTAGATCAGTATTCTTAATAGTTTTAAAATTAGAGCATCTTTAAATTCACTGCATATTTTGTACTTTGCTAAACAAGGTATTCAATGAAATTCTGACATTCATATCTCCAAGGGTATTGCATGTACACATTTGAAACTTTGTGACAATAGTTAATATTTACTGTAGATAACAAAAATATAAACAGCTTAGATGTATCTTATTTACTTTTATTTTTATAAGGACCTGAAAATGGACAAAATTTAAAAAAAAAAACAACTTCCCAATTTGAGAAATTGTCATTTACAAAGTATGCCAGGTACAGCATTCAAATTAGTTTTCCTGTCATTTATGACCTAATAGATTATTTCTATACAGTAACCGTATTCATGAATGTCAGTCTTACTGTTTAAAAATTGCTATTTTTAATATCGTTAAAATTGCCTATGTTCAGGACATCAGTAAAGTTTTTATATTCTTATCACATATTCTTATCAGTTTGAAAATTATATGACATGTTTTGTTTTCTGAAAAAACTTCTGTCTGTTTTACACCTCAATGTGATCTTCAGACCAAGTACCACTACTGCTTTAACAGGTTCTATATATAGGTTGCTGAGGGATTAAGGATACATAGAATAAGAATACCAGCCCTTCTCAGTTCTTTTGCTTGGGGGTTAATGCTTAGGATCATGACCTCTTTTATTCATGAATTTATTTATGATCTATCTATCTATCTAGTTAGATTTCTATCGCTCTGTTTATCTGTAAATATCTATCTATCTATCTATCTGCCTCTCTATCTATCTCTCTATCTAGCTGTCTATCTCTATATTTATATTATTAGAGCAATAAAAGCAGACATGTTAAAAAGAATTAACGAGAAAAAAGAAAAGGTAACAAAAAATTATATTATTGTTAATTTGTAATATCAAAATATAACAATGATCAAAAATAACTAAACCAGTTTATTGATTTATCACTCATTACAGCAAAAATTGAATACAAAAAAGTACACAGTGACTAAATCTATACAACCTCAGACTAATGTTATAGATACTGTGTTGATTTTTTTCTCCCTAATTTTTTCTCTGATGAAACTATCCTGTGCACCACTGTCTAGTATTTTGATTCTTCAATTTACCTGCATTTTTTGTCTGCTAACATTGTTGTTCCTTGAGTAAGAACCACTTTAGCTTGAGTAATTAAATTCAAACAGAGCAGGGTGTTGTAATTTTAAAACAGTGGCCATTTACAAAGACTGATTTGTTTTATAATTATAAAGGGTCAGTAACTGAAATGTCTATTTGCATTTGCAGCGTTGAGTCAGTGATAATAACAAAGGTCTATAAAGAAAATGGTAAAATATGAGGATGCAGAACCCCTACAAAAGGGAACACATGTTTGTACGGAAGGTTCATTCTGCAGTTCTAAAATATTAGTACCTGTTACTAAACAAAGCTTTGGCAGAATAAAATATATTTGCAAAATATATAATCCTCATTAGTTATAAATAAAAGCAAACATCAAAATAAACAAATTTCTAATACAATTTTTGCAAAATATATCTTTTTGATAAACAGGAGGGAGTCATCAGGGATGTGATATTCCTGGTGTTCCTCAAGAATTTTGGATCCGTCAACACCGTATTCTCGCCCCAAAGTAACCTAATCAGGGCTGATCGGACCGTGATTCTCCCCCCCTAGCAACAGACTTTTACAAACTTTGCCTCCATTTTGATATTGGTAAATTTTGACCATTAGGTGGTACCATATTTTTATGTTTTCATCATGTTACCCTCAGCCAATGGCTTTTGAATTCTGCTTGACTGCTAACTTTATATGAGTTTTCTATGCTCTAGCCTGGGTTAAACAGTTCATTTAGTGTTCATACTTGTTGTAGCATATCTATGGATGATAATGGGTATGTCCCCATTCATATAAATACAGTAGTAAATACTGTATGTTGGTCTGCAGTTGCAGATTCATTGTGGAATTCACTTGACTCACTTCTAGCAGTTGACTACTTCTTCTACGTGCCGCTAGTGAATCTTATATATGTTGTTCTTGTCCTAAGTATTATTGTTCATTACCAACCTTCATGTGATTATTCTATTCAGTAACCTTCCTTAGGTTACAACAATATGCATCTGTGTGTTTTTTTGCTTGTATTCTATGTCCTCTGCTGGTACATTTCCATTACTGATTATCACGAATTGAGATCAAAATATATTTAAGAAGTTGCTAGTGTGTAGGTTGACAATGAAGAGAATGAGCAGATGAAGTCATGGTGTCATAGACTTAGGATGAGAACTCAATGAGCTGAATTTGATTTCCAATTGGGTTTGTTGCATTTACTTTCGCACAAAGGGTATAAATACATCTCTTCATAGTGATTAGCAGCTCAGAATTCAAACTTGGTACACCAATTTTCTCTTTCTGAGCTACTGACTTCTTTACCATCCACACACACACACACACATACCATACATACAGACATGCACACTGATGCCAAATCAGTCAGGTTTCGATCCTGGCTTGAGGCAGTCAGATGTCTAGCTACACTGATTAGCTGTGATACAGTGAAACAGTCTGTCTGTGGATGACAATACATATATATATATATATACATATATATATATATATATATGAAGAAATATAGTCTTAAGATGTACTATATTTATGGGATAAAGTGCTCAATATCAGAGATAGAGCATGTGTAAATATAAAAGTGAACATAGAAGTCAACACTTAGAGGCGACAGTCTGTTTCATGCTAGTAGCACTCGTCAGGCCACCAATAGCCTGACAATTGCATCTAGCATGAAACAGACTGTCGCCTCTAAGTGTTGACTTCTATGTTCACTTTTATATATATATATATATATATAATTAAGTAATTCATTGAGTCTGAAAGAAACCTCAACAGAATGCAGAATGCACTGGACGGCCGTTTCATCCTATATTTGAGACTCATCAACAGCCTGCATCCACTACCGAGAATTGAAACCCTGACAGTTGAGTTATCAAGTAAATGTGTTACCGACTGTTCCAATGGGCCTCGGTGACGAAGAGGTAGCAAATCAGACTCAATATATATATATATATATATATATATATATATATATATATATATATATATATATATATATATATGTGTGTGTGTGTGTGTGTGTGTGTGTGTGTGTGTGTGTGTGTGTGTGTGTGTGAAGGAACAAAATGAATCAAAAAACAAGAGGAAATGCTACACTATTCTTACTCAACACATTTCGTCTTCTGAGAGACTTTATCAAGACAAATATATATACAGTACTGTGCACTCGGATTTAAATCGGCCTGTACTGAACCAAGGCTGCCAGTGCAAATAATTTTTTGTGCCCATGTAAATATCAAAATAATACGTGTTCATTTTTTTGGTAAGCCGTGTATTTTTTGCGGTCAAACAATATAACTCATTCAGTATGCAAAAGTGTACAGTTAAAGAGTAAACTATATATATGCAAGGATCAAAAGAACTTCCTGAAGCTTTAAAAGATTGTATAGTTGAAGTACAAAAATATATCAAAATGATTTGGAGTACACTATTCCACGGTGCAACAAATTATTTATAAATGGAAGGTTTTTGGTATGATGGCATCACAATTAAGAAGTGGCAGTTTGCAAAAAATAACAGCAAGAGCAAGTAGACATCTAGTTTGGCAAACCCAGGCAAATCCTGCCATGTCTTTGAGGTTCTCCAATGCTCACTGGCCAATGTCAGAATCAATGTGCATACATCTACAGTGCAACGAAATCTGAACATTGCTGATAATCATTGTTGAATGCCTAGAAAAATCCGCCACTTACAAAATGCTCTCCTCAACTATAACAAAGCTCATATCAATAAGCTAGGATTCTTCTGGCAAAAGGTGTTATAGTCAAATGAGACCAAACTAGAACGTTTTGTGAGAAAGAATAAGTGGTATCCCTGGCGAGCTCCTAATATGGCTTTTGAAGAGAAGAATTTGATACCAACCATTAAACATGGTTGTAACAACATTATGATTTGGGGATACTTTGCTGAAGCTGGAACAGGCAAAATAGTATTCATTGATGGCACAATGAACTCTGCAAGATACCAAGCAATTTTGAATGAAAGTGTCTTGTCCTCAGTTTAAAAGTTGGGTTTAGGTTGGGTCTGGAGCTTCCAACAGGACAATGAACTGAAGCATCAAAGCAAATCCACAAAACAATGGGTTTGTGAAAAGAAATTTCAAGTCTTGGAACAGCCTAGTCAAAGTCTTGATCTCAACCCAATTAAATATCTGTAATTCAATTGAAAGAGGGTGGTGCATGCAAGCAACCCAGGGAAAATTGTGGAGTTGTGGGAGTTTTGACAAGAAGAAAGGTCAAAAATTTCTTAAAAATTATAGAAAAAATTGGTTGACATTCTAACCTCAAAAGAAGGAGTTCCCAAATATTAAATGTCAGGGGTCACTTACTTTTGTGTATCTTAATTTTGAATTAATATTTTTATTCCAGTTTGATACAAATTTTTTAAAGTGGTTGCAATTCATTTAATAAAGGTTTTTCTTCATGAATATACAGTTTAATTAAAATTTGTTTATCATCTGGAAAAATAGACAATTTTTAAAATATTATCTCTACTTTTGCAAAGCAATATATATATATATATATATATCTATATATATATATATATATATATATATATATAATCATATATATATATATATATATATATATATATATATATATATATATATATATATATATATATATATATATATATATAATCATATTATTTGGTAATCCATATGGATAATTCTGAAGAGGATACAGATCCAGAGAGGGCTCAATGTAATAACAGAGTAAATAATAATTATTATGAAAATGGAAACTTTAAAAGATCATGGTAATAATTTATTTCATTAAAACCAATATTATAGTTTTAACTCATCAGACCAAACATTTTACAAAAATAAATGGATAAAAATTTTACCAGGCACAAAAATATAAATTATGTTTAAATATGTAGATTCAAAATTGGGAGGAAAAAGGGATATGTATTCAAAATGAGGGAAGGGAATGGAGAGAGGAGAAGAAGAGGGATATGCTTTCAAAGCTGGGAAGGGAAAGAGAAGAGAGGGAGAAAAAATATAAGTTTGTTTAAGTCATAGGGATGAAAGCAGATATATTGACCTATTTATACTGGATGTGCACAGTGAAGTTCTACTTCACTGTGCACATCCGGTGTCATTAAATGGGATTAGAGGAAAGAGACAAAGAGAGCAAAAGAAAAAGAAGGAAGGCAAAAAAAAAGTAAGGAAGGGAAACTAGAGATATGGCTTGAAACCAGAAATCATCTTTGTACAAAAGTGAATAAATTTTCTGTCTAATGCATGTAGTCATTCACACCCTTGACACGTTTGTATTTTTTAAAAAAATAATACAATAATATTTGAGAAAAATGATATAATGATTTTTTTCAAAAAAATATATTACTTTCTGTTATATACAATACCTATGAACACGAATGGGTATGTCTCAATCCTCATAGATACATTGGACACTATTGCAAGTGGCGGTAATATTCTGTCTAAGTAGTCCACTACTAGCAGTGGTTTACCTACTTCACGCCGCTGGCGAGTATTGTATTTTGTTGATGTTATAAAGATTACCATTTAATTTCCAACCTATGTTTTGGTTATTCCTCATTCAGTAATCCTTTCTAGGTTACAACACTTTCAAAAAGATCTTTAACGATATAATAATAAACAAAAAGGATATTATTTAAAGTGAATAAAAATAGTTTTTACTCACTTTAAATAATATCCTTTTTATTTAAATATATATATATATATATATATATATATATTAATACATGTTTCATTAAATAATATAGATAAGTGTTGTCTATATATTTTATGTAAGTTCTTTTCATATCATCTGATAAGCTTAATAACATTATCATTAAACAATGAAAGAAAATCACAATATTGATATATATATATATATATATATATATATATGTAATACCCTACACTGATTGCCCAACTTGGAGTTTCATGTCTCTGCAATCTTCAAGTGCAGATTTTTGTGGGGTAAACACCGGTTTTTTAATATTTCTGGTCATTGCGAGATATTTTATTGTTAGGGTGGTTTATTATTGTTGCTAATTATTTAAATGAATTGTAGTTTTATTCTAGTTTTGAATTTAGGCCTAGATTAACATTTAAGATTGAAAATCAGGTTAGAAATAATAATTATAAATTCTAATTTGAAAATAGACGCTGTTTTTATCAAAAGGAAAAAAAAAACATTTGGAAATCAAGGTGGTGGAATAACTCTATTTTTTCCTGAAAATCAATAAAGAAATTAATAATATTATTAATATTAATAATATTATTAATATTAATAATATTATTAATATTAATAATATTATTAATATTAATAATATTATTAATATTAATAATATTATTAATATTAATAATATTATTAATATTAATAATATTATTAATATTAATAATATTATTAATATTAATAATAAACTTAATATTAGTGATATTAATGATAATAAAATATGCAATGACAAATAAAATTGGTAAATTTACTTTTTAACATCTGCGCTAAATATCTCTTAAAATGTTCCCAAATTGTCATAATTCCGTGTAAATGTACATGCTGAACTCAAATTAACAATTAAATTATGAAGAAACCTACCGTTTTGGAGTTATTGACAATAAAGGTTCAAACTCAGTTGCGTTCAGCTGTCGGCCATTACTGGCCTTGTTTAACTACATTCACTGCTGAACATTTAGCATGTAGAGGTTTAGTTAAGAGCCTTTTTACAGTGCTTAACTGAACTTGTTTAAAATTACTCCACATTTAAGTTACGTCGTAAAGCGATGACAAGTGGTGTTTTTTAACAATTAATGTGAAAACTTTGTAAAGAGCATGAATATTTACAAAATAAAATTCCAAAATAAAATGTTAGAAAGGAAATAATAATTAATGACCAAACTTTGCACATTAATTATTATTTCGTTTCTAGCTTTTTTTTTTTATTTTGTAATTTTATTTTGTAGATAATTGTAAAGAGCATGAATACTTACAAAATAAAATTACAAAATAAAATGCATGAACTTTGAAAAGAGCATGATTATTTACAAAATGAAAAGAAATACTCCTTCCTTACATTTTTTATTTTGTAAATAAAAAATAATGCTCTTTCCAAACTTTGCGCATTAATTATCATTTCGTTTCTAGCATTTTTTTAATTTCATTTTGTAGATAATCATGCTCTTTACAAAGTTTGCGTGCACGCAAACTTTGTAAAGAGCAATAAATTAATATACTCCCAAAGAACTAAATGATAACATTCATTTCACACTAGAAAATCTAAATATAAAAAAAATTTACATTGGTAGCACCATGAAACCATTCAAGGAACGTTGGCGGGGGCATATGCAATCTTTTAATAACAGTAACTATAAGTACATGACTTCATTATCCAAGTATTTTTAGAGTCTAAAAGAAAAGAATAAAACACCTAAGGTTAAATGGAAATTGATTAAGAAAGCCCAGACATGTAACTCCCTATATGCCCCGTGTTACCTTGACGAAAAATTTGAAATAATTAGATTTAAAAATAAGACTGATCTCTTATATCAAAGATATGAACTAACAGTTAACTGTAAACACCGTTACAAATTTAACTTATTATAGGGGTCGTATACTTTCAATGATAATGATATGTCACTGTAAATTTAATAGATTATTACTTTTATAACCTGATAGTCATCCTGTCGATATGAATGTGTATTGAGTACCTACACAGTGTTATTCATGTCTGTATATGTGTGTATGTATTTGTGTGTATGTATGTGTGTTTGTACTGCTGGATGTGTATGTGTATATAAGTGTATATATATGTTAGTAAGTTTTTTTTTGTTTTATATATATATATATATATATATAAAAGTAAGAAGGTAAAAAGGAGGAGAAGAGGTTAAAAAATATTGATGTATATGTGTATATATATATGTCAAGTTGTATTGTGTATCTATATTTCTATTTACGTATATTTCTGTATGTATGGATATGTTTATGTATGTATGTTAGGATACATGTATATGGGTGTGTGTATGTATATGGATATATGTTTATGTATGTATATGTATGTACGTTTATGTATGTATATGGTTGAATGTCTGTGTATTTATGTGTATGTATGTATATATCTGTACTTGTTATTATAGGTATGTATATGTATGTATATATTTATATATTAGGTCATCCCATAAGTTCAGTCCAAATTTTAACTTTTTGTTAAAATGAACAAAATTTAAAGAGTATTTTATAATGTCTAATGGAGCTGAACATTATTTTTATGTTTAGATGCATTTAAACTGATCAAATTTTATTTCAGAGAACAATAAAATGAAATTTTGTTTGATTAAAACCCTGTTAACATGGAAGTACCCAAGAATCATTTGAGGCACATAATGTTTTATGAGTTCAAGAAAGGAAACTCAGCAGCTGAAGTGGCTAGAAACATTCACTCAGTTTATGGAGAGGAATGTGTGAATGAAAGAACTTGCAGAAGATGGTTTGAAATATTCAGATGTGGAGATTTCACCCTTGAAGATGAAGATCAAACCGGACGTCCAGTTGAGTTTGATGAAAAGCTTCTTGAAGCAGCCCTTGAAGAAAATTCTGCTTTATCAGTTGAGGAATTGGCAGTGGTTCTCAGTTCAAACCATACAACTGTTTATCATCATCTTCAACAACTTGGAAAAGTTTCTAAACTTGGAAAATGGGTGCCTCATGAATTGTCTGAAAACAACCTCAAATCCAGAGTTGACATCTGCTCTTCTCTCCATTCTCACCAACTTGTTTCACCTTTTTTGGATAGACTTGTGACTGGCGATGAAAAATGGATCTTTTATCGAAATGTTAAGCGTCGTAGACAGTGGCTTGGTAAAGGGGAAGGACCCCAGCCGCAGCCGAGAATGGAACTTCATGGGCAAAAGGTTCTTCTTTCAATCTGGTGGAATTGCCTAGGAATAATCCACTTTGAATTCTTACCACCTAATGCAACAATTAATGCTCAAATATACTGTCAGCAATTAGAGCGTTTGAACCAAGCTTTGAGGAAAAAAACACCTGCTCTAGTGAATCGAAAACAGGTGATGTTTCATCAGGACAATGCGCGACCACACAGAGCAATCACGTCACAAAAGATCAAAGAACTTGGTTGGGAGAAAATTCCTCATCCACCTTATTCTCCCGACCTTGCTCCTTCAGACTACCATTTGTTTCGTAGCTTACAGAATAATTTGGAAGAAACAGCTTTTGTAACACAGGAAGAGGTTAAAACTGACATTTGTGAGTTCTTCGAATCAAAGCCAAAAGAATTTTACAGTAATGGAATTAGTAAGCTTGTTAATAGATGGAAGGAAGTCATAGATAATCAGGGAAAATACATTGTTGATTGAATCTGTAAATAAATGTAACATTTGGTCACTCATTTCAAAATACAAAATTCGGACAGAACTTATGGGATGACCTGATATATATATATATATATGTGTGGATGTATGTGTGTGTGTTGACACCTATCATATGTTAGCTTGTTTGTGTGTATATGTAAACTTTGGTTTGTGTCTACTGCTGCGTGTGTAAGTCTATGTGTGTATATATGTATATGTATGTGTATTTGTGTGTGTGTGTATATATATATATATATATATATATATAAATATAAAAGTGAACATAGAAGTCAACACTTATAGGCGACTTTAAGTGTTGACTTCTATGTTAACTTTTATAGTTACACACGCTCTATCTCTGATATTGAGCACTTTATCTCATAAATATAGCACACTTTAAGACTATATATATATATATATATATATATATATATATATATGTGAGTGTATGTATATGTGTATATGTGTATATATATATGTATGTGTATATGTATTTATATGTATATGTGTGTATATATATATATGTATATATATGTGTGTGTGTATTTATAGGTATATGCGTGGATGTGAGTGTACTTATATATGTGTATATGTGGATGTGTTGATATGGGTATTTATACATGATTATATATTTGTATATGTGGATGTATGTTCTTATGTCCTAGTATATGTATATGTATGTATATCTTAGTGTCTTGGAATGTATCATCGATACTAACTAAAATCTACTTTTGTTTGATAAGGATTTTTTAATTGCTTATAGACTTAATCAACAACTGTGTGTGGTTACTTTTTAAAAAATTCTTATGAACTTTTACTGTATTTTATCGTCAATAAGATAATATTGTTAGAATATATGTAGGTTTCTGTATATATATTCCTATTTTTATGTGTGTATGTATATATATATATATATATATATATATGTATATGTGTATATATATCTATATGTATGGATGTGTATGTGCCTATATATGTTTATATCGGTGTATGTTTAATTTACGTTTGTATGTTTTTTTATGAATATGCCTGTGTTTGTATATGTGTTGGTATATATGTATGTTTGTGTGTTTAGTTTATGTATATGTATACATGCATATATTTATGTATGTATATGTATGTATGTGTATGTGTATATGTATGTATATGTGTATTTGTATATATGTGTATGTATGTATATATATTTATATTTGGTTTGTTTACTTTTTTATGTCGCTGTGTGGGTTGATATGTTTATACTTGCTTCTGTATGTGTATATATATATGTGTATGCGTATATATATATATATGTGGGTATGTGTAGACATATATTTGTGTGTATGTGTATATATGTATATATGTGTGACTGTACACTTATATCTGTAGGTAGTTCTTATTTTCTTTCACCTATTTTATAATAAGGCGTATATCGACTTATATGATAAAAATATATATTTTTATATATGTGTGTGTGCTTGGAATTTTCGTTTTTTATATATTAGATAATGTTATTTTTAAACGTATATATATGTTTTAATGTCCTTTCTTTCCCTTTTCTTTGTTTCTCTGTTCTATTTGACCATTTTTATCTATTTATATTTGCCCCTATAAGTTATGTTTTAATAAGTGGTTAGAATTCATTTAATAACACTTTCAGTCTTGAATATTTCTTGGTTGTTGTATCAGACTGTCTAAGTCAATGTATGTGGATGTATGTACATGTATTTATCGGTGTCTGTGTATAGAAAATGCATGAACATTTAATTGTGTATGTATGTGTGTGTTCGTTTTTTGTTTTGTTTTTTATTATAAAGGGTCGTGGAGATGTTTCCTGTCTCGTCACCTTTTTGTGTGTGTATATATCTAAATATGTCCGGGTGCTTATGTATTATAATCTAAGTGTGTTTGTATTGTTTTACATGAGAGGTTAGCACCCCACTCACACACTTGGAATTAAAATGTATCCATTTTGTCAGGAAGACCAGCCGATCTTTTCTAACGTAATTTCAATGAAAAAATAAATTGAATAGCATATGTATTTTTTCTTTTCTCCTCAGTAATTTTATAATTTTAAACTTAATAGAGATTAAATTTAGATTTTAAAATTGGTAATTTTTTACTTTTAATTTTAATTTCAAATTTTATCATATAATCTAATACTTATTGGTTAGAATAAATTTTATTTTAGTATAACCCCAACTTTAAAGCTTTTAATAGCTATTATAAACTTACTTCATTGTCAAGTTTTTTGAATTCTCGTATACTTGTATTTTGATTGGTCTTTCCAGCTTATGTAACAACTTTTTTCCCTTGCGAAGGATCATTAATTAATTTGAAACTTTTAAAACCCTTTATTCTACATTCAACATCATCACTTGATAAGACACCGGAGGTGTTGAAACAAAATGGCTATTTTTGTAGTGATTTTATAACATATTTATGTTATAATTTTTAAATAAATAATTATATATATATATATATATATATATATATATATATATATATATAATATACCACTCTTCAAATTATCACATTTATGAGAATTGGTAGTAGAAATAACATGTATACTGTTGTCTGCATCAAGATAAACCCAGTAAGCAAACCACGTACCAAGTGAAGTGAATGCAGTTGGTTGCAGAGGATTGCCCACAGGAAATAAGCTACCCTGAGACTTTGATTTGTTTTAAGAATAAAGTTAACAGAAACGAATGTCTTTGTGTCAATAAAGATGAATTGACTCGTGGCATGATGAAAATGCTGCTTTTCTCCTTTCACTGTGAAATGTTTGTCAGAACAAAAGAACTTTCACTGAGTTTTAGATAAAATGTATATAAGAAATGTAATATTGCCTGCCGGGCTAAGAAAATATCATGCTGAAACCTAAGCAGTGTTTTATTTAAAGAAATGAAAAGAACATGTTCTTTCGTTTGTCAAATTGCTTTGTCTTTTAAATGGAATTATTTCACAGAAAACAAAGAATAGTTAGTTTTATATGCTTCTTCGCTATTCCAATTTAAGAACTTATTACTTAATTACATTAAAAAAACGATCTTGTTTAATTCAAAATTAAAATTCACTCACTTTCTCACTGCTGTATTGTCACTTCCTTATGCCATTTCTATAAATATTTTCATGGTTATTGTTCTGAAAAGCTTCTCTCTTTGGTACTTCAACATCATGGATTTAAGTACAGTACTAGATTGGCAGTTAGGTCTCATCATTTTACAGTTGAAATTGCGAGATGTAACTGTAAGTTTTATGCTAGAAGTTTCTTCTCTCACCCTTCTTACTAAAAGAACTCTCTTCCGGCCTCTTGTTTTCCAGTTATCGTTGATCTTCAAAAATTTAAATGCTATGTCAATTGTTTCCTTAATTCCTGTTCTTTTATTGTTCTTTCTTCTTAATAATGTTTTTTTTTCTCATATTCTCTCACGTTTTAGTGGCTTTATTGCCTTGTTTGGGGTTAAATGAATAAAAATGCTTTCTTTAATTATTAAATGTATTCTTTCAATTTTACTTGATGAAGGACAGAGTGGTCAACAGCCAAAATGTTGATATGACAACAGCCAAGATGAGGATAATAGTTCATATGTAAATAACTATCTGCTATGTTTTATAACAGGATATTGTAAAGTATCTTTGTTTTCAGGAAAAAAAAGAATTTTATTAAAAATATTTCTGTTTTTGTATCTTGATTTAAAATGTAAAAATGCTGTTAAAACTTAAAATAACATATTTTCATTTACTTAATAGAAATTATTAAAAAACAAATCAAAAGAAAAAACATTTTTTATTCAAAATCTCTGATGAAATCTTATGCATTATCTAATTATTCTTACATCCTGTAAAATTGTTTAATCAATGCTATCTGATTAATCTGATTAAATAGTTATGGTAATGATCCTTTTGAACATTTTTTTTTTCTGTATGGAACTGAGATACTTTGAGGAAAATGATTTAAACCTGAAGTACTTTCAAGTTGGTTCTTATGTGTAATCAACTGATCCTTTGATTTTATTAAACAGATTTTTAAATATTATTAGCTTGAATTTGAAATGCAATATTCTTGATCCTTGAAAGCAATTTAGCTGATCCTTAAAAATAATTTAACCGGTCCTTAAAATGACTGTTTTTTACATCATTCTTATTTCAAATAAATTTATAAGATTCTATAATTTTAAAGTTGAATCTTAAATCTGATTGATTCTTTAATGTCAGTTTGACCCAAAGTAGATCAAGGCTGATCTTTAAACTTTGCTATTTGATCAATGATATTGAAATTTATATTTTATTTAATTCTTTAAAAATATTAAGTTGATTCTCAAATTCTGTCAGACTTATCCATATGTAAATGAAACATTACAATAAATGTCTCTTAAACATAAATCTAATTTTGAAATTTGTTTCTGTAACTTAATAATATTGTATATTCAGGGTATTATGGGGGTTGATCGGATGACATTCATTGCAAAGCTATTTGCATTTCCTTTTCTTCTTATGCTATTTAATAAATCCATGTATTAATACATTCTTTTGAACCTGCAATAAGCAGGATATTTTCTATACTGATCGCAGTTCACTCCAGACCTCAAGTGGAACTCAGGTATACAGTTTGTCACTGGAAAAATAGTCAGTTCTTTGTGCTGGTTTAGAAAATACCTGACTCTTTCTGCCATGCTCTTCATTTACAGGATCAGGTCCAAAATAGAGTACTGCCATATCTGGGCTGGAGTTGCCCAATCCTCACTTTCCGACATTGATGGTGGTCAAAAGATTTTTACGCAACCATACGGGTCAGGAATTATTTTCAAGCCTACATCCTCTTTCCTACTGATGAGACATACCAATCTTAGTGCTATCGCTGTTTCCATGGCAAATGTTCAGATGAGCTACATTCCTAAGTTCTGACCTTTTCAGCAAAGACCCGCCATATCATGTACACTGAGACAAATCATTCTCATTCCTTTTGTATTCCATTAGTAAGGAGGAAGTTCCATTCAGACAGCTTCTTCACAAGAACTGCTACTATGCAAAACAGACTTCTAAGACGATGCTCCCCCACCCAATCACTATAATTTCAAGTTTAGAGTCAACTGTTATCTATCCTTTATATTCTTATAATCTGCACTTACATCTTCCAGCTTATGGCTATATCATGTTGAAACATTGGTTCCCATACAATCACCAAAGTTAAGCAATGTCGAACCTGGTCAGTACCAAGATGGGTGATCATTTGGGAATACCAGGTGCTGTAAGCTTGGATGTGCAGGTGATTTAATGTATAATGGCCTGGAATTTTTAATCAGACATCCAAGTTCCAATTCTGGTTGGGTTCATTATATTCACTTATGTGCAAATGCACTTGAGAAAGGTATGAATCTACCTTTTCTCCTACTAGCTATGGGTTAATTATAAAGTCTTGAATCACTAATTCATCATTATCTTCAAAACAAAAAAATTCTTACAATCTAAGAAAAATATTTTCTGGCATTAAATAACCTGCAAAAAGTTGATAAGCCATAGAAACAGCTCAATCAACTCGAATCTTACTTCTTCCTCTTATATTCATGAAACAAACTTATTCAGTGACGGCCTATCTTGAGTGCCTTTGGGCATTTACTGGGTAAACATTTAAAAAAAAAAAAAATTTCCAAAATATTTCATATTGATTCTACTGCTACATCTTTCCTTGGGGTCTGGTGTGAATTTGGATAGAACATAAAATATTATGATTATTGACTGTATGAAAGAGAGTATTAATATTTGGCTTTATTCATTGTTCCAGTAATGAATCTGTTTACAGAGATAAAAATCTATCTATTCCATGCAAAGAAGACAATATAAGACCGAAAGCCACAATTTTATAAAAGGGTAGAAAATACTTGGCAGAATTAATATTTGATTCTGTTATCTTTCAATGTTTTTTATTTTGTTTTACACTGAAATATAATGAATAAAACATATGCATAGTGTGGTATTCAGAACACTTGCTTGTCCCTTTTGGAAACAGGACTTTTCTTAGTAATCTCCCTTTTCACTTACTATTAACAACCTATATGAGGAGGCATGGTGGAATAATGGATAGCGGTTTGGATTGAGAAATCTGAGAGCCGAGTTCAAATTCCAGTCAAATCCATTACATTCACTTACGTATTAATACCCTTGGAAAAGGTAAGAATCCTCTTTTTCTCCCCCCCCCCAGCTATGGATAAATAGTAGGACAGACCGGGTTCTATAGCCTTGGATGGCAACTGGTCTACCACAGAAAGAAATGGCAACCTACTGCAGGAAAAAATCTGCCTCGTCAGTCATGTATCAAAAGATACATGATTGCCTAAGCGTGTATCATGCATGGCACATAACTGACTGGCTGATTAATAACCTCCCCTTCTTGTTGACTCTTCAGTAGAAAATATAGCCATCTTGTTAGTTCATCAAAGCCGTCTAAAGGTCTCACATCTTCTTGTTATTACTTCCCACAGTTCATGAGAAAATTTCTCTTTTATATTTTGTTTATCTTATTCAATATTAAAACACACAAAAACATTTATTTTCTCTTATTTTTTTTTTTTAATCAGTATCACCCCAAGCAAGGCAGTATAGTCACTAACATGCAAGGGGTTATAAGGTGTGGCGGAATTAGGAACAGAAACATTACTAATCAGTAGAAAGAGCAATCAGGAAAACAGTAGATAACGATTGACATTGCATTTAAATTTTTGCACATAAAGTTGGCTAGAAAGCATAAGGATGGGAGGGAGTTCCACAAGCAAGAAGTGCGAGATAAGAAACTGTTAGCATAGAAGTTTAGCTACATCCAGATAGATCAACTGTAAATTGATGAGACCTCACTGCCACTCTAGTACTGCACTTAAATTCATAGAGTCTAGGTACCATAGCGAAGAGCTCATCCAAACAATTACTATGAAGGTATTTATATAAAAGGCACGGAGATGCAACCTTACTGCAGTGGGCAAGTCACTGAAGCTGAACCACCAGATCAGAACCATTAATATTGCTGATTCTTCTTTGGATTTTATCAAGGAGCGCCGCTTATATAGCAGGGGCACCAGACCATATATGGCAGCAATATTCTAAGCATGGATGAATGGTAGACTTATGTTGTTGGTCACTGATGAATTTATCAAAGAATAAAATCAATGATATAATAGCAATGCCGATACTGAATAGATAGATAGAAATGATTAATTTGAAACACTCAGAAAGAAAGAAAGAAAGAAAAGGAAAAAAGAAAGAAAGAAAAGGATAGAAAGAAAGAAAAGGATAGAAAGAAAGAAAACGATAGAAAGAAAGAAAAGGATAGAAAGAAAGAAAGAAAGAAAGAAAGAAAGAAAGAAAGAAAGAAAGAAAAGGAAAGGAAAGAAATAAAGAAAGGAAAGGAAAGAAAGAAAGAAAAGGAAAGAAAGAAAGAAAGAAAGAAAGAAAGAAAGAAAAAAGAAAGAAAGAAAGAAAAAAGAAAGAAAGAAAGAAAAAAGAAAGAAAGAAAGAAAGAGAAAGAAAGAAAAGGATAGCAAGAAAGAAAAGTATAGAAAGAAAGAAAGAAAGAAAGAAAGAAAGAAAAGGATAGATAGATAGAAAGAAAGAAAGAAAGAAAGAAAGAAAGAAAAGGATAGATAGAAAGAAAGAAAGAAAGAAAAGGAAAGGAAAGAAAGAAAGAAAGAAAAGTATAGAAAGAAAGAAAGAAAGGAAAGAAAGAAAGAAAGAAAAGGATAGATAGAAAGAAAAAAGAAAGAAAGAAAGAAAGAAAAGGAAAGGAAAGAAAGAAAGAAAGAAAAGGAAAGGAAAGAAAGAAAGAAAGAAAAGTATAGAAAGAAAGAAAGAAAGGAAAGGATAGATAGAAAGAAAAAAGAAAGAAAGAAAGAAAAAAGAAAGAAATAAAGAGAAAGAAAGAAAGATTATGTGTGCAGAAATGAATGAATTCACATGTAACTGTTATCTATATTGTTTGCATGAACTCATTACTTGAACACAATAGTTAAACTGAAGATCAATATTTTGTCAGTGTACGGCAAAAGCGTGGTCATTCAAAATTCTGATTGATTAATATTCATAAGGTCAGTAATCAATATTCATTGGATGAATTCTAATTAATATTTTGAAGGTACATTTATGATTAGTTGGCCTCCCATGTCTATTTATGTTACACTTTCTTTTCTGCTTTCATAGTTCTGTCCTCAGGCAATACATTATGAATGATCAGTATTCTTTTTCTATGTGATCGTGGCTCCCCACTACTTCCTATCCTCTATAACTTTAAGCAATGTTTGTCCTGTTACTATCACTTTCACTCCCTCTTCTAACATCCATTTGCACAAGTTTGTTAGATAGATCCCTCAGTGATTCACTCTGTGCTTTCAGGATGTAAGTGATCATGGCTCCCCACTACTTTCTATCCTTCATAGCTCTCAACAATGTCTGTCCTGTTACTATCATTCACAGTCCCTCTTCTGTCATCCATTTGTACCAGTTTATAAGACAGATCACTCAATGTTACTCTAGGACACTTCAGAATGCAAGTGATCATGGCTCTCCACTACTTTCTATCTTTCCCAGCTCTAAGCACTCTTTTCTTTGTTTCTAATGAATTTTTCCTATCTGTTAATACCTCGTTTAATTTCTGAAAAGCCTTAAGAGATTGTTCAGCATTCACTGTCATATAGGAGATTAGATATTACATAAAAGTTCAGAAATCATTTCCTATTTCCTATCTCTTAATACATGGCTTTGTTTCTGAAAGGCATGAGAAGGTTGTCAGCATTCAATGCCATATAGGAGATTAGATACTGCATAACAGTTCAGAACTGAAAAAGTATCTTACTAAAAGAGATTCTATGTGAAATGCGTGTTCATAGCTTAACTTCAAGACTTAGTAAAAAATATTAAAAGACAACAGAACACTTTTCAAAATGGAGCAGCTTAAAGACGTACTCTGTTGTAAAATATTGTTTTCAAATTATATTTGAAAGAGAAAAATTAGAAAGCAAAAAATAAAAAAAATTCTTTGGACTTTCTGGACAAAGTGATTGCTTTGAAACAGGTTTAAGTGACATGAGTCAATAATGGAAAAATGTCAAAATTGATGTGGATTAAAATGGAAGTAGAATAAAAATCAATTTAAGTTTCTGAACAGATTATCTACAAACATCTAAACATTTATCAATCATGGAACATTTAATCAGATAATCTTAAAAATCACTTGAAGTAATTTTGATTCACACTGCGTGTCCCATGAATGTGAACTTCTTGATTTTTCTAACATATGTCTATAAATAATGACTAGCTGCTCATATCCGAGTATGCCTGTAAGCTAGGGTGGCTAATGAATCCCTGTAGCAGACAACTGCTCAGGCACATTTGGATTTGTTCAACACCCACAGAGCTCACCAATGGTTTATACTGCAAAATTAGTTACAGTTTCTAGAATAGAACACATCATTTGGTGTGATCACTAGTTTGAACAAGGCCAATACATTCAAACCCTTGGCCACGATGACTTGTGACTTTGTGCTAACACAAGCACCAAGGAAGAAGTCCGTCTACCGAATGTCACTCAAAAGGCACGGGTCAACCTGTAGTGTGCTTTTCAGACACTTTTCACCTCCCCAGGTCAATAAAATTAAGAAGTCACCTTTCTGATGAATCACCAATAGTGAGCTTCAAAACTGGTCAGAAAGATGAACATACTAACCATTCAGCGATGCAATTAGTGTTTATAAATAATCTATATATCAACACAATATATATCAGTGCTTCTCAAACTATCTGATATGGTGGACTGGCATTTTCTTTCTCAATGTGTCACATACCTGTAACATTTTGTGGTAATATTAATTTATACCGGAAACGATATATATAATGAATATAATAAAAGTTGACTATTTTTTATCTTCCATTTATTTTGCAAAAAATTATTCAATATCAAAACATAAAAAGCAATAAAAAAAATAAGCTTCAAATGATTCCTTAGCATGGCCTGGGCACAGGCCGCATACCGGTATCTGATGGTTTGCATACCAGCGCCAGTCCATGGACCACCACTTTTAGTAGCACTTTCTTAGAGGACAAAATACGTGACATAGAATTTTTCCATTGTGTCATTCAATTACCTAGAATTGTCCGGATATATAAAAAATTAAATAATTTTCCTTCCAAACACAATAAGAAATTTTAAATGGCAAAATTTGAGTGATATATTTATTAGCAGTTCTTGGAAAAAAAGTTCAGTGGAACTTTCTTACATTTGGGACATAGAGGAAATGAGGGTGATTCAACTCTGTGGAAGTAGCATTGTGTGTCCTGTCTGAACTGTAGAATGAAATAATGGAGTGCATATGAACATTTGCCATGGGAATAGTGATAAGATAACGCCAGGCTAATAATGTTTTATTTTTATTCTTTTCTTAATCATTTCACTCCAAGCAAGGCAATAAAGCCATTAAGAAACAAAGGAGTTACAGTGAGAATGAGAAGACTTTAGTGAGGAGAAAAGGCAATAAAAGAACAGGGTTCAGGAAGAGAGAGGATGGCAATTGGCATTGCCTTAGACTTTTTGAAGAAAGCCGTTGGATACATTGCAATGGTCTAGGTCATTGCTTCTCAAACTGTATACATAAAAAGTAATAAAAAAAATAAGCTTCAAATGATTCCTTAGCATGGCCTGGGCACAGGCTGCATACTGGTATCTGATGGTTTGCATACCAGCACCAATCTGCAGACCACCACTTTTAGTAGCACTGCCATATATCATACTTTTTATGGAAATTTCAATATGAAATTTTAAATAGTTTTAATTAAATTCAAATATCTTTAATTTTAAATATCTTGAAATATCTTTAAATAAATTTAGATTTAAATATCTTTCAAAAACTTTAGTAAAAAATTTAAATATCTTTAAATATCTCCATTTTAGCAGAGGATGGAAAAGGTGACACCAAAATCAAGAGACATATTGGAACAGAGAATGTTGCCTTAGAAAAGCTAAGCAAAATATTAAGAAATAGAAAAATTAGTTTGTAACAAAGAAAAGAGTACTGAACTGTTACATAATATCAATCTTCCTTTATGACAGGGAAAGCTGGACAATCTCCTCACAGATGAAGAAGACATTTAAAGCATCTGAAATGTGCTTCTGTAGAAGCGTGCAGAGAAGGCCATGGACTGAACATGTGAGTAATGAGGACGTTTTAAGGAAAATGGAAACAAAAATGATGCTTATACTTAGAATCAGAAAGAGACAGATCTTGGAGAATTTGGTAATCATAGGGCGTCCTGGAGGCAAAAAGGACAGAGAAAAGTAACAAATAACCTAGTTAACAAGTTTGTATAAATGGATGGGAGGGATGGTGAAGAGACAAACCTATCTAAGAGCTAAAAGGGATGGGAAATTTTGAAGAGCCATGATTGCTCATGTTCAAAAAGAGAAGATAGCAAATACAGTAAAAGAACATCTATGAATTTAAATAAAAGATTGTATGAACACAAACTATTTACACAATCTACACTATAAATATTGTTGTTCTTATCTTTATTGTCATATTCATAACATTTCGGCTGTATTACACTTCAGCCTTCTTCAGGATCTGTCTCCATTTCTGAGATGAGTTATTGTTAACTATTTACACCATTCAGACTGTTGTCTTCATCTTTATTGTTATATTCATAACATTTTGGCCGTTTTACTCTTCAGCCTTCTTCAGGATCTGCCTCTATTTCTGAGATGAAGTATTGTAACTATTTACACTATTGATATCATTTGGACTGTTGTTCTCATCTTTATTGTCATATTCACAGTCTATATTTCTGAGATAAGGTATTGTAACTATTTGCACTATTGACATCGTTTGAACTGTTGTCCTCATCTTTATTGTCATATTCATAACATTTCGACCATTTTATGCTTTGACCTTCTTCAGGATCTGTCTCTATTTCTGAGATGAGATATTGTAACTATTTAAACTATTGACATCGTTTGGACTGTTATCCTCATCTTTATTGTCATATTCATAACATTTCGGCAATTTTACACTCCAGCCTTCTTCAGGACCTGTCTCCATTTCTGAGATGAGTTATTGTTAACTATTTACACCATTCAGACTGTTGTCTTCATCTTTATTGTTATATTCATAACATTTTGGCCGTTTTACTCTTCAGCCTTCTTCAGGATCTGCCTCTATTTCTGAGATGAAGTATTGTAACTATTTACACTATTGATATCATTTGGACTGTTGTTCTCATCTTTATTGTCATATTCACAGTCTATATTTCTGAGATAAGGTATTGTAACTATTTGCACTATTGACATCGTTTGAACTGTTGTCCTCATCTTTATTGTCATATTCATAACATTTCGACCATTTTATGCTTTGACCTTCTTCAGGATCTGTCTCTATTTCTGAGATGAGTTATTGTAACTATTTACACCGTTCAACTGTTGTCCTCATCTTTATTGCAATATTCATGATGTTTTGGCCATTGTACACTCCAGCCTTCTTCAGAAGATATTCATGTTAATCTCAAATCAAACCCTTTATTTAGTCCACGGGGGTAGATTGTTCTAATACTTTTTGAGATATCTCAGTTTCATTAATTCCCTTTAGTAACTCAACTATCCAAGTTTTTTGTTCCCTCTACTGTGGCCAGGTATTGAACTCACAACTTTCTAGGTCAAGTCACTTATTGGATCACTCAATCAACGCTTTTATCCTCTGGTCCTTGTGACATCAGGGAGTGAATTCTGGGGACTTATAAACCTAATATTTCATAATCATTTTTTACCAGAGCTCATATTACAAGTTTTTGTTAATGTTGTTTTTCTCTAGCACTATATTACTGGTTCCAATACTGTATTTATGTCTACTCTAAATCTGTCACTATTTCCATGGCAAATATCCAGATGAGCTCCATTCTTTAGTTCCACCTGTTCAGACCTTTACAGCAGGGACATACCATGCTACTGCCACAGAGTTGAATCACCGTCATTCCCTCTGTATTCCATTTGTAAGGAGAAAATTCCACTAAAACAGTTTTTTTCTCCAAGAACTGCAAATTTGTGGAACAGACTCCCATGTGGATGCTTCTCTGAACATGACAATTTTAATCTGTTCAAATCAAGGCTTGATCATTATTTATCCTTCTTATCCTAATAATCTTCAATTTCTACCGCCTTCATCAGTAACACTCTACCTTGAGTGGCTCTTGAACTTGTATTGGGTGAACTTTCATATAAAAAAGAAATGTTTTATAAATCAATACAGGCTTACGGATACATCATGCTGAAACAGGTGCTTCATAGTCTGAATTATACTTTTTATCAAATCTTCTACCAGTAAGTCGGGGGACTTACAGTCATATCACGTGGAAACACTGGTTCGTGTATGATCACCAAAGCTAAAAGCTGTGTTCTAAAAGGCAAAGTTGAGCCTAGTTAGTGTCTAGATGGGTGATTGTCTGGAAATACCAGGTGCTGTAAGCTTGGGTGTGTGGGTGGTGTAATGGATAATGTCTTTGAATTGTTAATCAGGTAGCCAAGTTCCAATCTCAATTGATTTCATAATATTCATGTAAAGACTGTAAGAAAATGTATGTATCTACCTGTTCTCTCCTAGACAGAGTTTAATTAGTAAGATTTGTATCACTAAATAATAAGCATTATCTTAAAAAAAAATGTTCCTTATCATCTAAAAGTATTTTCTGGCTTTACATAACATGCAAAGGGTTGATAAGCTGTAAAAAACAAATGAATTAGTCATTATCAATATCAATATCAACACACTCAGTTAATCATTCATAATATGTTTTACTATAGTTTTGACTTAAAGAATGCTGTTTACATTGAAAGTGAAAGTACATTATTAACTTAAATATATTTAAAGTGTATTCATTTTGAAATCTCCTACAGTAAATTTATATACTCAGACTCAAACACTATATACATTTTTCAAACAAACCTAGAGGGATTATAATTACCATATTGGTTGACTTATTGGTGTTGTAGTATACCTATGGATGATAATTGGTATGTCCCCATTCACATAAATACTGTACTAAATACTGTATATTAGTCTGCAGTTTGAAATTCATTGTGGAATTCACTTGACTCACTTCTAGCAGTTGACTACTTCTACATGCTGCTGGTGAATCTTATATGTGTTGTTCTTGCCCTGAGTATTATCGTCCATTACCAACCTTCGTTTGATTATTCTATTCAGTAACCTTCCCTAGGTTACAACAATGGGACACAGACTTTTTTTTAAAAAAATGCATAAAAAAATGACCCTGCATCCAATACAGCAGTTTCATGCCTGAGAGGAGCTCACCAGGAATCAGTACAGTGTAACCCGGATATAAGAGAGTTGTCGGGACCGGAGAAGAAGTCTCTTATATCCGGGTCTCTTATATCCGGGTTAAACTGTATATGCATAGAGCTTCACTCTGAAACTAGAACTCCTGGAAGTGAACAAACATGATATCGATAAAAAATATCTCAGAAATATACACCCAGGAAAAAGAAATGAAAAAAATTTATGGAACTGTGCAATACTTTGCTACTTGTTTTGTAGAAATATCAGATTTTACAGAAATATTTGCTTTGACTGGTTTATTGCTGTTTGCTTCATGTGTGTCTTTGTTGATATACAGGTATTGGAATTTGCTTTCCTACATATATGGAATGGGACTTCACTTTCAAACTAGTACACATATACTAGTGTTCAGTGATACCAGTAGATTTCTTTGTGGCTATTATGAATTTACTGTATGTACAGATGTTGTTCCCTGAAAAAAAAAACTAAAACAATTTTCAATAAATGCATGATGAAATTTACTAAAATTCTTCTTTTCCAAAAGATGTCCTGGCAATTAAACCTTATCTCACTTCTATAAAAGAAATACCAATAATATAATTTGTGCTAATACTGTAAGTGTTTCTTTATCATTAGTGAGAATGTCACATAAATTTAAGTTTATAATTTTGATTTTTGGGGTTCGGATATGTGCATTCTTTTATCTAAATATTCCATGCCAAAATCTGGGTGCGTCCTATACATGTGTGCATCCAATAGGCTGGCAAATACGGTATATATAGGATAATTAACACCCATAATTACATATGAAAGAATAAAACTCTTTCATGAAAAAAATGAAAATCAAAATAACAATGATAGAAAGTGGAATAAAATCAATTAACTTATACAATTAGATATACCAAATGTCAAAAATTTAAATTTAAAGCTTAGTGTTCTTGTATTTGTAAATTGTAACTGTATAATTATGTAGCTGTATTTCTTTCCCACCTCTCTCTCTCTATATATATAAAAATGACTCTATTGATAAAACTAATATTAGCTGGAAGAAGTTCTTTCCAGGGATGAAATGTGTTACTGTTGATTATTTTTTCATTTTGTCATTCGATTACCCACTCATCAAAGAATTATGAAAACAATATTTTCCATGAAGTACTCAGTTGGAAATTGAAATCTTCTTTTTAGTGGTATGTCGTTTTGATACATGGATGGTCATGGCTCTCCACAACTTCCTATCCTTTGTAGGATTTGAAATTGAAATAGAACACTTCCAGTTCGGCCTTGGCTTATGGTCAAATCATGCTGAAACAATGGTTTTCATTTGATCACTGAAGTTAAGCAGTGTCAAGCCTTGTCAGTACTTAGATGGGGAACCATTTGGAAACACTGGCTACTGTAACCAAAAATTGGGCGCAAAGCAACTAGCAACTTCCTCTCATAAAAAGCTTACTTGAAAACCAGAGCAGGAACGTCTATTGTTTTTGAGAACTACGGTGCCATTACTACCCACTGAAGTAAAGGATGGAGGTGGAGGATTGGATGAGGAAGGAGGTGGTGATGGTAGTGGAAAAGCAGGAGGAGGAGGAATTGGAGATAATAGTGAAGGAGGATACTGTGGAGGTGATAATGGAAGAGAAGGAGGGGTGAGGTGTAGGTGGTAGCGGATGAGTAGTAGCTAGATGAGGGGAGGAGGAGGTGGTAGTACAGAAGATGGAGGAAGAGGTGGAGGGGGTGGTTGAGGAGGATGAGGCTGTAGAGGTGATAGTAGAGAAGCAGGAGAGGTGAGGTGGAGGTAGTAGTGGAGGAGCAGTAGGTAGAGGAGGGAAGGAGGTGGTGGTAGTAGAGAAAGTGGAGGAAGAGGGGGAGGTGGTGGTTGTGGATGAGGAGGTTGTGGAGGTGATAGTGGAGAAGCAGGAGAGGTGAGGTAGTGGTGGTAATGGAGGAGCAGTAGTTAGAGGAGGAGAAGAGGAAGTGATAATGGAGGAGCTGTAGGAGGAGGAGGAAGAGAGCCACCTTAGGTAGAGAAAACCTCTGATAAGCAGAGAAATATCTCTGATAGCCCACTTGATCAACAACTGAAAATGGAAGCGTTCAGTTATCGTCTTTTGCATAAAATTAACAGCTGTGAAATCTGCGTTCTAAAAGGCAAGCAAGGAAATGTCTTAGAATGCCATCTCAGAATCACTCAGTTATGTACCATGCGTGATAGACGCCGAGGTGATCATGTTTCTTTGGACTGACGAGGCAGATTTTTTCCTGCAGTAGGTTGCCATTTCTTTCTGTGGTAGACCAGTTGCCATCCAAGGCTATACTATAGAACTCGGTCTGTCCTGCTATTTACCCATAGCTGGGTGGAGAAGAAGAGAATTTATACCTTTCCCAAGGGTATTAGCACATAAGTGAATGTAATGGATTTGACTGGTATTTGAACCCGGCTCTCCGATTCCTCAGTTCGAGCTGCTATCCATTACTCCACCATGCCTCCAAAATCACTCACTGATCTATATATAATTCATTGATGATATCCTTATTTATAATTTATCTGTAGATTGAGGGCAAATCACAACAGTTTGGTTCAATCAGGTCTCAGAATTTGATTGACATTCCAGGCTGTGTTTCACTTTAACTGGCCATTAGCTTTTATCCCTCGTCATAATTTTGCTTGGATGAATGTGAAGTGTAATGATCATTGATGCGGAAAATGAAATCGGCAACCTCAGCTGAAATTCGAGTTGAGTCCGTTGTCTTCACTTTGCATTAATGTCCTTGGAGAAGACATAAATCTATCTCTTCTTCTTCCTAGCTAATGATAAAATAGCACAGTACACTTGACACTCTAGACTTGATTGTAAACCAGTCTAAAAGGACAATTTTGAATTTAAACTAGCGACTCCATCTTATAAAATCTACTTCTTTGCTGAAACTTCAACAACTTCAACTAGCATGGTCCCTGGAGAGTCTACAAGTTCAAGGGCAATAATTTTGCTTAAATCGCCATTGATTTCATTTGTCTGTTTCTCTATCTATCTCACTGTTTTTCAGCCAATAAACAAGTATAATCTGGCTTCAGGGTTGCTCACCAGAAGTACACTCCAGGGGAGTGACTCCTTATGCTAACATTTTCTGCTGACAAAATAGGAACAGTTATATTGAATCAATTGCTATGGCTGCTGCTAAGAAAGCTGGATTATTGTATCATGCTAGATCAATTTTTCTTTCTTACCAGAATCTATCTTACACATTTATAAGTCTTCTATTCGTCTATTCATTGAATATTGCTACCACATCTTCGTTAATGCCTCTGCTGTTGGGTTACTTCCTGATAATTTTCGAAACTGCTCCTAAGGGATGCTCTCAGGACTATAAATACTTAGTGTTATTTTTTCTCATCCTCTCTTCTGATCTTATCCGCTTTTTCATCAACATGTAAACCTCTTGCGAAGAACACGTTCCCTTGAACAATACATATATCAACACACACACTCACTACACATACTTTGGACCAAAAAGGTTTTCACATTCATTTGACACACACACACACGCACATCTTTCTTTGTCACTTGTAACCCTTTATTGTTAATATATTATCATTTGTTTGTATATATATATTAGTTCTTGTTGTTTCTTTACATTTAGTTACATGGACTCATATCCTGAGTCTGCCATGTTTGTTGTGGGTATTCCAGGAGACACACATATTTATCTCTTTATGAATACAATGGCCTGCAACAAGTCGCTGATGCAAGACTATATATGTGCAGCCTCGAATATATACATTTACACGCCTTTTTTAAACCGAGAGCCAGTGAAGAAAAACATTGACAAGCTTCTCTACCTACACTACCATGCAGCGTGGACGCTATAAACTTATAGCAAAAACAATTTGCACAGCTAGAAAATTTGTGATTAGACCCTAGGAAAATGCAAAATCACAAATTTCATTCTCTACAACATATCTACAACACATGATGTTCTCTGACTCAGCACATAGATTTTATTTTTGCAACACGTGGGACTCTTCCAAATTGCCTTTCAGTTACTGCGACATTGGTCCATCAGTCGGCAAACACGAAGCTCCTCCACCCATAGTGTCTTTTTGCTTCATCCTTTTCTTTTCCCGTGCACCAATACGCTCGACTTGACCTCAACCAGCAGACATCACAAAATCTTTGTTTTCGCTGAAACAAAAATACAACTCCATTTCAAATTTAATTGACAATGTTTCTTCTGGGATCATCAGATAAAGTGTGACATACCTCAAAAGGTGACTCACGGTCCTTTTTTTCCATTCTTCGACAATGCCACTTGAACGAAACTAAGCATTTACAAGTATGCAGATGATTGGAATTTTGGACCGGACCCTTTATTTCGTCCACCATGTTAGACTTTTCTAGTTCCACGTGCCATGCCTCTTCTGAATGTCTCAGTTATTTCTTTTTTTAACTCAACTCTCCAAGTTTGGTTCACTCAACTCTTTGGGTCTAGTCACTGGATCTAACCAACGTCTTTATCCACTGGGCCATGTGGAACAAGAAATGTTGCGAATAGGGCAATGAAGATGAGGATAACAGTCCGAATAATGTAAATAATGTAAGTTTCATTTGTATGTTTCTTTCTTAATCTTTCTTTGTCTCACTATGTATGAATCAGAATTGTGTCAATTCTTCCTTTCTCTATCCTCCTACTTTCTCTCCCTTTTCTCATTGCTCTTTCTCTACCCCCTCTAGATGTATTTCTTGCTCTCTTTATCTCTCTCTCTCAATAATATCCCTCTCTATGTCAATCTATTTATGTTTACGTATAAAAACTATCACTCTTTCTCTCTCCCACTATCTCTATCTACTGCTCTCTTTTTATCTGTAACTATTATGCCCTCTCTCTTTCTTTCTTGCTATCTATCTGTTTATCTATCTATCTATTTTTATTTATGTATAAAAACTATCATTATTTCTCTCTCTGGCTATATCTACTGCTCTCTTTTTATCTGTAACTATCATGCCCTCTCTCTTTCTTTCTTGCTATCTATCTGTTTATCTATCTATCTATCTATTTTCTCTCCTTATCAGCAACTATCACACAAACTCTCTCTATCTCTTTTCCCTCATCAGTAATAATTACTCTTTCTAATTTTCTGTCTCTTTATCTATCTGTTGTCCTCTCCTCATCAGAAACTATAACTCTTCCCTCTGTCTTTCTATTGCTCTCTTTTTATCAGTGACTATCACTCTCTTTTCCTTTCTTTCTCATTATCTATCTATCTATCTATCTATCTATCTATCTATCTATCTATCTATCTCTTTTCTCTCCTTATCAGTTATGATTACTCTTTCTAATTCTCTCTCTCTTTATTTATCTATCTGTTGCTTTCTCTATCTCTCTCTCCCATCAGGAACTATCACAATTCTATCCCCACTCTCTCTCTCTGTCTATCTATTTTTCTTTCATCAGTAACTTTCACTCTCCATCTGTGTGCATATGTCTGTTTTCTAACTGATCTTGAAATTTATCAACTCAAAATAAAGGAAATAAAATAAATATGAATGAAACAAAGAAAAAAAAAACAAAATCATAAAAAAAAGATGGAGTGATAAAAAATATACAAAAAAAGAAATAACAAAAATAATTTTTTTAGATGAAAAGGAAAGAAAGAAACAAAAATCAGATTTTTAATGTAATGAAAGAAAAAACAATCCTCAAAGAAAAGTAAAATATTTTGTTTATGCAACTTTATTTTTATATTTCTCTAAACAAACTTGTCAATTTTAAACATCAACTGTCCAAAACAGAATCAAAATAAATCTTGATTTTCTGCTTCTCTGTGAATCTTCCTCAGAATTCCTCAAAACAAGACGTGAGGCTCTGAACAGATCCCGACAAAGAACTTAAATACAAAAAAGCAGAAAAAATAAAAGCAGAAAACACAGGATCTGCCCAGAAAGCATCCAGCCATATATATATATATATATATATATATATATATATATATATATATATATATATATATATATATATATATATATATATATAAATAAAAATCTCCCCAGAGCAACAGCATGTTAGGACCCTTGAAAGTAATCCTCATGGGACATTGAACTGTAAGCCCAGGCAGGGGAAACTATATTTCCAAATAAGTTGAATTATTTAATATCAATCCTCGAATATGGCAGTGAATTCTGGACAAGATGAAAAGAGACTTGAGGCAACAGAGGGTATGATTTCACAGAAGAATGCTGAGAATATGGACAGAGTGTGTCAGTAACAAGGAAGTTTTGAGGCAAATAGAAACAAAAAAGATATTTATAGTTAGAAACAGAAAGAGACAGTTGAAATTTCTTGGGGAAAGAAGGCTTGGAAAATTTGACACACAGAGAACATATTGAAGTTAAAGTGACAAGAAGAAGCAGTGAATAATCTACTTGTGTAAATGGATGATAGAACGGTGAGGAGGAAGGATGTTGTATAGCCCCCTTTTCTGGGGAGGTCTTGCATGATAGGGTCAGTTCAATAATAATAATGTTGCCTTCTTCTTTCTTGGCTGCTGATTGCCATTTATTTTGTTCAAAAGTCAAAGAGACATCACCCAAAAGGAATTTTAAATCTTAACTTTATTCACCATGTCAACATGTACATTTCTAACTAGCCAGTGGGGTTGCTATTGCACCCCACCGAGGAGCAGTTTCCAGGCACAATATAACACATCTAAATTCTTTGATGTGTAAATCTTAACTCACTGAAATACCTTTCTACATCCAACATTCCCATGCTATTTTTAGCCAATCAAAAATGACTTCCCTTGTTTTGTCTTGTATCTGACTTCAAAGGTCAAAATGAGGAAGTCAGGAGAAATACAATTCTTTAAAAGATAATAGTTTGCTAGACTATTATTTAACAAAGATAGTAAAAACATGAACATTGCTATGATAAAATTGTGGAGAGCCATGATCACCAATATCCTGAATGTTTTTTTTTCCTTTGAAGTAGGGGTTCCAGGGTTGAGAATAATTCATCACCTGTGTAATTGCTTTTGAACTCAGTTATGACAGCATCAGCCCAGATATGGCAGCAATACTCTATTTTTGGTCTGATCTAACTCTTGTAAAGGCAGAACATGGCAGCAGGAGTTAGGTATTTTATTTTTGGAGATTTCCAGCACCTTTTTACCTTAGTATTTGTTTCACTAAGCCAATATTATCCCAAAACCATACACCTAAGGAAAAAAAACATATATACAAGAAACAAGCTTAAAGATTAAGAAATTAGCCATTTTTCCACAGCAATGGCTCAACAGCAATGAATAATCAATATTATAAAATTAGGCCTGATTCTCTGTCCATCACACACTGTCTGTTGGTGACTTTTCAAGTGTGCATATAATGTATATGTGTATGTCTATATTGTGTGTATGTGTGCTTTTGCCATTTAATATAAGAACAAGTATATATGTAGACACCCACAATTTGATTGATTTTGAAATAAAACATTAGAATAATACATTTCTCACCCATTCAGTCTGGACAACCACTACACTGGGCTGAGCAATAAACTCATAAAGTTGGATATAAAAAAATTAATTCTTTAAACACTAAAATATCAGATTTTATAGAACTTTTGAAAATTATTTGGTATTAAATGGAATTACTTAAAATTTAAAAAAAAAAATTCATAAAAATATTTTTAGAATTATCATTGAATTAAAATATACATGCACACATGTAAAGACAATTTTAATGAAAATGAAATGGACTGAAAATTGAGAGGGCTTATTTTCTTTTCTTTCTGACAACAGGATTAACAGGAAAAGTGAATAAGCCGTTTTTAGAAAACCTTCTATATTTAAAATGGATAAATTTTCTAATAAATATAGTATTTTAAGTTGACAAACAATTTAATTTTGAAATTTGATTATCTGGCCATTAGTGATGTAATGAGGAGTGAACTCTTAATCCTTAAGTTAATAAATTATTTGCCATACTTTCAATAAATGTGAACAGGTTGTAATTTTATTTTATTGTATTTTATTGAAGTAAAAAAATCAATGAAAATTAAAATTGATGTTAAGTAAACTTGGAGAAATAAAATCAAAAAGTTTTGTTCTTGTCTATGTTGGGTCAGAAAATTGTTATTTTTAGAAAGTGCTTTTTTTCAGTTTGAATAATGTGGCAAACATTTAAAATAGCCAAAGTGCAGTTTCTGCAAGAATGGATCCCTGCAAATCTTTAAAAGTAAAATAAATCTCTTCTTTCTCAACTATGAATCTGCCAAATGACCCAAAAACTAAAGTCAGTGAAAAAAAAAAAAAAACGATTAGTGGATTCTTCAATTTTTTCTTTATTTCCATTCTCTTTCAAAAATACATACATACATAGCCATGATTTTTTTCGTTGCGGTAAGACCAGGATTAATCTTGAACAGATCAAGGTGGGTTCTGATTGACAGAAGATTTGTCATAATGATTCAGGGTAAGAATTTTACAAGGCTGGATTTTCTTCCTGGCACCTAACACAGAGACTCACAGTAGCCCAATTACACCAAAGGCTTACAGCCACATCACATTGAAACACTGGTTCACATGCAATCACCAAAGTTAAGCAACATCCCGCCTGGTCAGTATTTAGATGGGTAATCAATTAGGAATACCAAATGCTGTAAGTTTGGATGTGCAGGTGGTGCAACAGATGATGGCTCGGAATTGTTAATACACAAACACACACTTCTATCGTTTTTTGACCTGATTAAGCCTAGAAAGGTGAAACGTGTAATCAAATCTAGTTTCAATAAAACGTTTTTCCATTTGTCAACTTTCTTCATATATATACCCTAAGCCTTACCTGACAAGATCGGGAAATAAAAAAAAACATATTTATGAACATAAGAAAGATTTCCTGCATAAAAACTTTCCCAGTGCATTACTTATGCACAGAAATAATTCCAACCCTAATTTTGACCTCAAAAAATGATATACTTATTAAAAGAGAAAATACCTTACTTAGATGAAAAATTCTTGAAATTGCAATTATTGTATCTTGCCAAAACTTTAACTTATGCCCTGAATTTTTTTCATATATTTCCTTTTTTCAATGAAAATGGTTAAATTATGACATCTAAAAATTAATTAATTAAATAAATAAGCAAATAAAAATAAAAATACATGAAATAAATAAATAAATAATAATTGCATAAAATAGTCAAAAACATCGACTCATTTTTGTTTAATAAGCTGGACAATTTTTTATCACTTAGCATCCTCCATAGTTTATATTTCCATTACACGGTCAGCTTTCTTTGATTCAAAATTTGAAAATTTATTGTTATTTTATTTTTTATCCATATTACTTCTGTGTATAAATATAGACGACAAAATAAAATTTCTGTACTTGCCTTGATAAATCTCCTCAAGGACTGAAATGCACTGGCATAAAAGGTTCTCATCTCATCTTTTTTTATTTATAGTGCAGTAAGCTTGAATTCTTTTTAACAATCTGTCATTACACTGATTCAGATATTTTGTCTTTACTTTCCATTTTTAATATGAAATACAAAATAAAAGACTTCAACTCAAAATTTAGAATACAAAACTGACATTAATTCTGAACTATTTTGTGAAGAGAAATAATTTTGTTGAAGTTTGGAAAGACTTGTTGGGATGTAGAAAATGTTCTTTTAGGTAAGATGAATTCACAAGGGTCACATGATGGCTAGTGAGTGACATGAGTTCATGGATTGATGAACCCCAGTTGCTCTATAGATTAGTAGGAAGATTGACATTATAAGCCCACAACAGTAGAGCAAATACACGGTCCCAACAAGGAATATGAAAGACACCACAAGGTTGAACATTTTCCCTTTCAGACCCTCACTACTTGTTGCATTCAGATGCTGTATATTTACTGAATTTAATCCTTAGAAGTAAATAAATTTAATCATCTTGACATCATCAAAATGACAGGTCCCAAACTAGTTTTGAACAATATGTATGATTTTGCTTCTGATTAAGAATGAAATTTTGGACAAGTTTACCTGAAACCATAAGGAAATTCTTTTTTTTTATTTTTGCTGTATATTTTCCATCAATTTTATTTGCTAGGATAATAAATCAATGTTTCAATTTTTCCGAATATTTTTTGGTTTTCCTGGTCAACTAATTAGCTTGAGATTTTGAAGCATAGATTTCACATTAATAATCTTTATGTTAAATTGCTTTTATTTATTTTATTCAATTCTGTAAAAATGAGAAGACAATTTTTCTTTTTTTAATCATTTTATCCCAAGTTTTGTGATGTCAACGAATACTTGTTGCCACTTCACGTCAACAAATACCCATTGTCACATCCATAATGCCTGTCGTAGTAAAGACTTTGTAATCTCAGATACAACTATAGCACACTGTTGAACAATGCTGGTGCCAGGCACCTTTGAATAGCACTTGCACTAATAGAACTTGCTCGATAATACTCACTCGAATAGTAATACGTATAGTGAACCGAATAGAGAAATAGTATAGTGAATAGTACAGAGAATAGCAATCTGTATAGTAATAGAGGACAGAGTAGAAATAGAGATCTGAATAGTAATAGAGAATAGACTAGAAATAGTGATTCGAATAGTAATAGAGGATAGAATAGAGATGGTGGTCATTTAGATGTCATGCTACTTTCTACCTATGTGTTTCCTCTCTGGTCATGTGGTCTACTTAATTCAATAATGGGATCACCTGTGTTTGCTCACTGGTGATCTATGTTCAAACTCAAGTGTTGAGAGCGACATTTTATTTCTATATAACACCAAGCAAGGCAATAAAGCCACTAAAATGCTGAAGAAGAATGACAATAAAAGCAAGAGGATTTGAGGAGACAGAAGATGACTATTGATGTTGTATTTAAATTTAAGAACAGTTGTGGATAAACAAGGCTTTCTGAATGGTATGTATAATTTCATGAATAAAATATCATTTATTCAAATTTTGTTGGTTTCATTCTATTCTCACTTGTTCACTCAAACTTTCTCATACGTAATCACATACATAAACAATGATCAAATACATTGCTTCTTGAATTTTGTAAGCATTTATTGATGATAACTTTTCCGTTTTAAACTACTGGCAATTTTCACTAAAGAAGATCCTACATACACTATTTACATTATTTGGACTATTGTCCTCATCTTTGTCACCATATTTACTATGTTTCGACCGTTGTACGCTCCGGCTTTCTTCAGGTGGTTAGAATGTCAAACTGAACCCTTTATTTCACTCACTGGGGTAGACTGTTCTAGTTCCACGTGCCATGTCTAATGGATGTCAGTTATCAGTTATCTCCTGTTAATTCCCCTCTCCAAGTTCTCCACTGTCTTAACCGGGTATTGACACATGGCACAGTGGACAAAGGCATTGGTTAGACCCAGTGACAGGACCCAAAGAGTGTGAGTTCAATACCCAGTTAAGGCAGTAGAGAACTTTCAGAGGGAAATTAACAAGAGATAACTGATAACTGACATCCATTAAACATGGCACATGGAACTAGAACAGTCTACCCCAGTGAGCGAAATAAAGGGTTCAATTCGACATTCCAACAACCTGAAGAAGGCTGGAGTGTACAACGGCTGAAACATTGTAATAAATATAACAACAAAGATGAGGACAATAGTTTGAATAATGTAAATAGTGTATATAATACTTCATCTAAGAAATACAGACAGATACTTTTGCTTTAGTATTTAATCAAACCAGTGATAAACATGGTGACAAAGATGAGGAAAATAGTCCAAATAATGTAAATTGTGTACATAATGACTCATCTCAGAAATATAGACAGATACTTTTGCTTTAGTATTGAAGTGAGCCAGTGATAAATATAACAAAGATGAGGACAATAGTCCAAATAATGTAAATAATGTACATAATACTTCATCTCAGAAATATAGACAGATACTGAAGATTATACATGTAACCTTCACTTGCTGTAGAAACAGGAAATGTTCATATTTTTTTTCTTTGAAGAAGAAATATTCTTTTTTTTAAAAAAATGTTTGCTTACTCTAATGAATAAACTGGAAACAAATCTCATCCAGCAGCATGTGTTAATCACACTTGTCATCAGGGGTAATATTAGACCAAGACTTCAGTTTTTTTAATTAAAGAAACAGTTTTTTCTCCAAACAAAAAAACAAAATAAATTTTCCCCATTTCTAAGACAAGCGCTTACACATACAGTTTTCTGTGGTAGAAATGACTGCAGTTCTGTCAATAAAAAAATCAGTTTGAACTTTTAGTAGTGCAGTCTGTGTCATGATGAACTATAGCACAAGTGGCTCACTTCTTAAAAAAGTTTGTCCATACCTGTTTTAGAAGATTGTAATTGATAAGAAAGCAAGTCACTGGAAGAGAGTTCCACAAGTGAGAAGTGTGGAAGAAGAAACTATTGGAATAGAACCTACAGTTACACTTTGCAATTTTTTATGAAAGGCAATAACAAGTGAATCACAGATTCTGTAAACATCTCCAGCAAATATGGAATTGACTATTTGACTGTTTTCGATTGAAATTCTGTCTTATTTTCTATTCATCAAGCTGCAATGACACTCTGCCGACTAGAAGAGAACTTTATGAAGGAGAAATGAAGCTGAACACCAAATACAGGAAGAATGTCAGATTACTGCCATGTTAGATTTCTTCTTTTCTCTGTAAGATATCACATCTGATCACTAATAATTGACTCTCTTGGGTACAGTGGGGATTTTGGTTCTTCATTTCTCTTTTGATTCACATTCTCTTTCATTTTCTTGGTTTTTCTCTTCTCTTTCCTATCCTCTTTAGTTACTCTTTCTTTGCTTCCCTATTTTACTCTTTCTTTCTTTCTTTCTTTCTTTCTTTCTTTCTTTCTTTGGTTTCTGTCTCTCTCTCTTTCTTTTGTTAGATTGTTTATTTTCCTTTCTTTCTTTCCTATCCTCTATAGTTACTCTTTCTTTGCTTCCCTATTTTACTTTCTTTCTTTCTTTCTTTCTTTCTTTCTTTCTTTCTTTCTTTCTTTGGTTTCTGTCTCTCTCTCTTTCTTTTGTTTGATTGTTTATTTTTCTTTCTTTCTTTCTTTCCTGTCCTCTTTAGTTACTCTTTCTTTAGTTCCTTATTTTACTTTCTTTCTTTCTTTCTTTCTTTCTTTATTTCTTTCTTTCTTTCTTTGGTTTCTGTCTCTCTTTCATTCTTTTGTTTGATTGTTTATTTTCCTTTCTTTCTTTCCTATCCTCTATAGTTACTCTTTCTTTGCTTCCCTATTTTACTTTCTTTCTTTCTTTCTTTCTTTCTTTCTTCCTTTCTTTCTTTGGTTTCTGTCTCTCTTTCTTTCTTTTGTTAGATTGTTTATTTTTCTTTCTTTCATTCCTATCCTCTTTAGTTACTCTTTCTTTGCTTCCCTATTTTACTCTTTCTTTCTTTCTTTCTTTCTTTCTTTCTTTCTTTCTTTGGTTTCTGTCTCTCTTTCTTTCTTTTGTTAGATTGTTTATTTTTTGCTCTTCTTTCCTATCCTCTTTAGTTACTCTTTCTTTAGTTCCTTATTTTACTTTCTTTCTTTCTTTTTTCTTTCTTTTGTTTCTTCTTTCTCTCTTTGCTTTTTCTTTCTTTTTTGATTGCTTTCTTTCTTTCCTTCTCTAAAGTATTTTCTTCCCTTTCTCTTTCTCTCTTCTTACACTGTCAACCAATTTACTTCTTACTTATTCTCACTGTTTCTCATGATTGATCTTTTTCTTTAATCTAATCTTCCTTTCCCTCTTCTAATGCCTCTTCTCACAACCATAAATTAACATTACTGTCCTCTTTGACCGAATAATTTTTCTTGATATTAACAAATGGCAGCCATTTTGAATTTCACTGTATTCAGACATGTATTACTGACCAGAGTCTTGGGATTGGCTTCCACCTCCATAAAGTGTTGTACATTTTACAAATGGACAAAGTAAGATAAAGGAAACAAAACAACCAGTTTAATAAATGGACATTACATTCTGGTGCTTATAAGATATTTCTTCCACATCCTTTTGTTTTATCTAAAAATTCTTAAAAGGTAACAAAATAAAAGACTTTTGCATTTAAACATTAACCCAGTTCTTTCCACTTGTTCATCTTTTTAAAAATCATATAAACCAAGAACAATTCTTTTCACTTCCTTCTTCTCTTGTAAAATAATAGTCAGTTTGTCAGTTGAAACTGTAAGCTCCCTGTGGAATATCGAGCTAGTCTCATCTTGCTATTTGATGTTATTTAGGCTTCATAAGGAAGTAGGTTATGCAGAGGGGAGTTGGTTTTGAATTCAGAATCCTGGATTGGTTGCTAATCGTAGCTAGAGAGCCCAGTCTGCCTTGCTATTTAACTCATAGCTAGGGGCAAAAGAGATGGAATTATAGGTTCTCTAAAAAAATTTAGGTGAAAATGAACACAGTAACTTCAGCTGAAATTTGAACTTGGCTTAATGGTCATAATTTCAATGCCAATAACAGCTTCACCATGAGCACATACTCTGAAATAATATAACATAAAGAAATAAAATATTTACAAAATACTTATAATAATTGCTCAGTTCTAAAGAAAACATAATTATCTTGTAATTGTCTAATTTAAAAAAAATAAGATGTTACTATGACTCAAAGGTCTGTAACAGGAGAGAGCAAGAGAAGAGATTTATTCTTCCATTTGTAATTCCCCCATTATGGGCATTATTATATGCGATATAAATGCACCATAATTCATGGACAGAACAGAATGGTTGAAGCAAAAGGAATGACAAACATGCTTTGTTCTCAGGGAGACTTTTATATTACTAAGACATACACAAAACTATATATAATATATACACATGTCACATGTAGAGAAAATATATCAGATATATCTGCACAGTAAAGCAGAGTGTAAGGAGAAACAAAATGGAAAAATCTTACATATATGGAAATTTTTCTGTTTTTGGAGAAGTCATATTTAGGACTCCAGATTAAAATAGGCCAGATGAAGCTATTACGTCCCAGGTGAGGGTATATTCCATGAAAGGGAAACAATGAGTTTTGGGTTTTCCCAAATTGAGAACTGCAAGCCAGAGTTTCTTTCTATACCTGGGAAAGATATATTCCTAAAGGGAAAAGGCACCATGTACTTGTAAGCTGCTAGAGGAGGCAAATTTAACCTCCATTTGGTCCAGGCTAAAAAAGCAACCACTCGGTTTGGCTGCTGTAAACAAACTGAATGACTGGCACTCTTGCCACTGTATAAAGTGACACCACTAAGTGGCTGCCATGTAACCCACATGACTTATTCTC
The DNA here is from genome assembly GCA_964036315.1 of Acanthosepion esculentum. NCBI lineage: Eukaryota > Metazoa > Mollusca > Cephalopoda > Sepiida > Sepiidae > Acanthosepion > Acanthosepion esculentum. The sequence goes on along the minus strand of OZ038482.1, from coordinate 118,814,974 downwards.
AGCAAAGCGATATAATCACCTTTTGTATCTCTACAGGTTTATTTGTACTAAGATTTTAAAATTAAGGATCAATCATTACCTAAACCTTTAAGGGTTAAGGGTCAATTGTTGTTTATCCTACTTATCCTCATAATATTCAATTCCTATCACCTCCTCTTTCATTTACATCACACGCTCCATGTAGTAGAACCATTTTAACAGTAAGCCTCTTATTAAGTGACTCTCTGGCCTGAACTTCAGTATAAAAAAAAACTATATACTAATCTAATATTAAAAACGTCATCATGTTATATAGCAGGGGTGGGCAAACTTTTTAGTACAAGGGCCGCATTTTTGAAATTTATAGTTTTACTGTGCCGCATAGTATATATAAACCAAAATAATTGATATTTAAAATTGGCAAAATAAAGGGCTTTTAAAGGAAAAATATAGTTTTAATAAATAACATTTTAAAGCGGGCCTCACGAAATCGTTTGGCGCGCTGCATGTGGCCCGCGGGCCGTAGTTTGCCCACCCCTGTTATATAGGAATAAAGTGCCACTGCTGACACTATGCTTTGAAGATAGATTGCCAGAAAGCAAACACAGGTGATCCCATTTGAAATAAGTAGATCACGTGATGGCAAAGGAAATGTATATATGGGATTTAGCGTGGCCTCTAATTGATCACCATTTCTATTCTATCCCCTATTTTTATATGGATTGCTATTCTATACTCTGTTCACTATACTATTTCTCTATATGTATTACTATTCATATCACTATTCAGTGGTTACTCTTTTGAGTGAGTATTAATGAGCAAGTACTATAAGTGTGAGTGATATTCAAAGGCGTCTGACACCAGTATTGTTCAATGGCGTTACTATTGTTGTATCTGCAATTACAAAGTCTCTACTACAACGAGCATTACGAAAGTGACAATGAATATTCATTGGCATCACAAAACATTATTTACATCATCAAGAAATAATGACAATATACCACTAACTACTGAATTATAATAATATTTAATTTTAAAAGTGATAATTTAAACCTTTTGTGTTGAGAGTTTTAACTCTGGGACTAGAATTAAATATTGGCAAAAATCATGTTTTCTAAAGAAAGAGAACATATTGATGATTTTTGGAACATTGGTAGGTATTGCATCGCAGAGTATGACCGCGTCCACCCAAAAAGTTTTGAAAATTACTGCTGACTATTGAGAAATGATAATGAGGAGAAAAGTGAAATTTTTTTATTAAAAATGTTGAAAATATTTGCAAATTAGCAATTTAAAAATAAATTTTTTAAAAATAATCCAGCACTGCAGAAGAAGAAGAAGAAGTTTATATATATATATATATATATATATATATATATATATATATATATATATATATAATTTATAAAAATATTTAAAATATTTCATCCTTGAAAATGGCTAAAATATTAAAATATTTCATCCTTGAAAATGGCTAAATGTATAGCCGAAAGCGCTCGGATTAAAAGAACATTCAGACAGATTTATATAATTTATCACCTGAAAAGAAAAAGAAAATTAGATTGCATGAGAAATTGTATAAAAAAACAAATCAAAGCACCTTGTCGGTCATATTCAATGAAATGTGCATATACATAACTTTGCTTGATCACCAATGCACCCTGAAGCTCAGACAGTCTAAATGCACATCAGATCGAATTATGGTTTCCTTTGCCCAGGGAGAATGCAGGTTTGAATCCTGTCAGAGATCATTTATTCTTATGAAAATAAATAAATATACTATTTAATAAATAAACAGAGCGTCTACTCAAATACGAGTATCCACTAAAAATAATGTTTATGTAATAAAAGAGATAATTCTCTAGTAAGAAGAAAACTGCCCCACCTTGCGAGATTGGTTATATAGCCTTGGGGGGAGACATACTATTGAAAATATTATGGAGTTCACAATTAACTCGATGTTGGGTTATGGTTTCTATCATTTCAACTGAAGTGTTAGGTTATTATATATTTATCCTGACCAAAATTTCATTAGTTGCAAATTTTGTTAATTTGTCATAAAGCAAAAATCTAGATTAATATACAACTGCTTGTAAAACCTTTACCTTATTTGATGAGTGCTAATTACGTTTTAGAGCTAAAGTGGTTTGTTTATTGTGAAACCTTACCATTAATGATTTTGTCTTGATTAGGTGTTACTGTCAATTTCAGGAGTTGTTTTAAATCAACAAATTATTACCAGAGATGGGGAAACTTCACAGAATAATGACTATTGAGATTCAAGTTCACTACAGACATCAAGTAGAATTCATATCTAGGATCCTTGCTAAAGATTCTGAAAAATGGTTGCTTCATTTTTCTGCTCCAAGAAGTACCTGGCTCTTTTGACCAGGCTGTTGTGATGTGGGGTCTGGTAAGGCACAACAGAGTCAGTCATAATAGTAGTATTCAATACAAGTCACTGCAATAGTATTATCTCCTTTTTTCCCTTCTAGACAATTACCCCGGACTACTTATCATGAAATGGATCAGTCCATTCATGATAGTAAGGGGAGGGTAACTGGCTTTTACCACAACACATGCATTATCTTTATAAGAATCTGATTAGACCAAAAATGGCATATTGCTGCTCTATCTGGGTTGGAACTGCTCAATCTATACTTTCTGGTCTTGACAGAGTTCAAAATCATTTATTAGACCTTGTGGGTGATGACTAGTTTTTCATCTTACTGCCCTTTTCTCACAAACAATATTGCAAGTGTGTCGCTATTTCCATGAAAATGTTCAAATGAATTCCATTCTTTAATGCCACCAGCTCAAACTTTTAGAGCCAAGACCTGCCTTGCAACATCCACAGGATTGAATCATTTTCATTTCCTACATATTCCTTTGGTAAAAGGGGTTTGTGAGTGTTGCTGGAAATCTACTAGAATTGTCAGATAGCCTGCAGTTAATTGATTGTGGGATCTACTTGGTTATTGATGTCGGGTGGTTGGAAGATGTGTGTACATACAGTGGTTTGTTAGGTTTTCTATGTGGTTGATATGTACTTTTTCTTAGGTTGTATGTGACATCTGGGAAATTTACTTCTTTTAGCACCATTCAATGTTAGTCTATGTCGAAATCATATTTTTGAAAATTTTATGATTGTTTTTCTGGTTTTGTCAGGTTTTTTTGTTACAGTTTCTTAAGATTATGAAATCATCATTTCTGTAGAGGCCTGTATCATTTTTATTGAATATTTTACTTAGTTCATGTAGTAAATGTATACCTATGTGCTTACAGGTCTCTACATTGTCAAAGCTTCCCAATGTGATGTCAAAGGTCTCTTCTTTCCTTATCCACACATCTTTGTTGTTAAATAATAGTGATTTTGGGGAGTATTTGTTGATTTTTATTTCATTAGATTTTATTTTTATTTGTTCTTGAGCTAACGTGATAACCTTATCCAGTATGTGTTCTGTTATAGAAGGGTAGAATTCTTTTATATCTAGTTGTATAAATTGACAATCATGTTTGTATTTTTAGTTTGCCAAACCAATCTATCGTTTTTTATGTTTTTCCACTGTTCTGAATTAATTATTTCTAATATTATTTTATAAGTTTTACCATAGTTCATTTTCGGCTGGGTTTATGAGTCTGCATGTTGGGTTTGTTCTGGAATTTTCAAGTAAACATATTAATAACAACCAACAATAAAATAATCAATAATAAATAATAAAAAAAATTAAAAAACAAAACTATGAAATAGCCACAAAATGGCATCTGGATCCACAATGATTTTCCAATCAACAGCCCCTAAAATAATTTGAAACATAATCAGTACTACCCATCAAAATAACCATTAGAGTAATACAATCAGCCTACCCATAATGCATCACTGACTTGTATATGTACAAATAGTTGATCAAAAGCACAATGCACATGGCTTGACAATTGTGTTTAAGCATGAAACACACTGTTGACTTAGGTGTTGATTTCAGTAATCACTTTTATATTTGCATATGTTCTTTCCCTGATATTGACCAAACCCAAAACATATAAATACCTTAAAACTATATTTTTATCCTATATATATATATATATATATATATATATATATAATGATAGTCGTTTTTTGTTTACATGGAAGATTTCCAAGCAACAACAAACTTGTGCATATGAGATGCTGGAAACGAAAATCGGACCGCAGCTCATGACGTCACACATGAACATGCAAGAGTGAAAACAAGAAGTAATAAGTATGGGAAGCTATTGGTATAAACCAATGACTTCTGTTATCGATTATAGGCATTTAAGAATATAAGCCATTATCCAAGATGACAATTACATAGCAATATATTAAACAATACACGGACAAAACAATAATGATAGTCTGTTTTTGTTTACATGGAAGATTTCCAAGCATTGACAAACTCATGCATATGAGATGCTGGAAACTTATATATATATATATATATATATATATATATATATATATATATGTATATATATGTTCCGACCAAAATAATAGTAAGAACAAACCACAACATCCCACCCCAAAATTCAACAAATAGATTTAATCAATGACAAATAAACAAATATATAAGATAAAAAATAAAAATGAAAATAAATAAAAACAAGCAAAACAATTTGACACAAATAAATAAGCAAACATCCGACTTCCGGTAAATGACCGCCATAATAGACTACCAACAATAAGCTATATAAACAAATTTTTACTACGTTAACAAAAAAACACTGATCAAAATAAAAAATAAATAAATAAATATATAAGATAAAAAATAAAAATAAAATAAAAAAAACAAACAAAATAACAAGCAAAATAATTTGACATAAATAAATAAACAAATAAGCGATTTCCGGTAAAAGTAACCGCCAAAATAGACTACCCATAATGCACCACTGACCCTTATATATAAATAGCCGAGAAAAATAACAGCACTAGTTGCCTGACGATTGCACTAGCATGAAACAGACTGTCGCCTCTAAGTGCTGACTTCCATGTCCACTTTTATATATATATATATATATATATATATATATATATATATATATATATTATATATATATATTATATATATATATGTACTGTCTTTCAGTTCAGTTTTTACGTTTGTGTTTCATATGAGACAACAATCCTGCATGGGATTTGCAAACAAGTCCACACGAGGAACATGCCGGAGGGTTGACTGTCTCGGTAGCAGGTGTTTCTCCAGTTTGCTCGGTTTCCAACAGCTAGTTCGAACTCCTCTATAGGGATGTTTGCAGCATTTAAATTGTATTTAAGTTTGTCTGTGAAGCGTAACCAAGGACGGCCTACATTGCGCTTACCATGAAGTTTTTTGGGCATCTGATCATCACTCATTGACATGACAAGCTGAACTGTGATTGAAGAAGAAAGGATTTGATACCACCAACACCACATATGATTAAAAGATCAGGGTAGAGATTTTGTCCTGCCATGTATAGACTGCATATTAGATGAAGACAGCATTTATGGAAAGCATCAAGTTGATTGATGTGCACCCTGTATGGCGTCCACGATTCTGACCCATAAAGAAGTGCGGTGAGAATGATTGCTCAATAGACACTGATTTTCATTTCCAGTGAAATCCCTTGAACATCCTATAGGCGATGCTTAAACTTTCCAATGGCATTGGTTGCTTTTGATATTCGGTTAACTATTTGATCATCTAAAGAGGCACTTGAATTGACATTGGTTTCTAAGTATGAAAAAGATTTCACATACTTCAGCCAACAGTAATGGCAATGACTGGAGGGGTATGGACAGGTGGTCTTTGTTTAGTCACTGTCAGTCATTGTGTGTTTATCTAAATCTAAAAATAAACACGCTAAAATTCACCTTCATCCCTGCTGTGCGCCGACGGCTTAGTGGTAGAAGTTCCGACTGACGCCAATTCAGTCAGGTTTCGATCCTAGCTAGAGGCAACCGGACGTCTAGCCACACTGATCAGCTGTGAAACAGCGAAACAGTCTGTCTGTGGATGACAAAAATATATATATATATATATATATATATAGTTCTAATAGAGTTTTCTGTTATCTTCAGTTACTTTCAACTATCAAAATTTAAAAAAATGGGTATTGTCTTGTCAGTATGGTAAACTGGTAAGCAATATTGTTTGACTAAATTTTGTCATTTTTAGATTGTTGGAATATATATATATATATATATATATATATATATATATATATATATATATATATATATATATATAATGTGAGATATGTGTATTTCATAGCTCTTCATTAATGAATTGAGCTCTCTGGCTGCTGATGTTAAATTAAACATTAGAAAAAACAAGTAAAGATAATCAATCCAAATAAATAAATGAAGTAATAAACAAATTAAAAACTAGTTTGAATAAACTACAGCAATCAACCCCAAAATTGAATAAATAGCTTTATCTTCTCAAACCAAAACAAAACTACTAAATAAGCGATATAAATAATTTTTACTACGTTAATAAAACAATGATTGAAATAAAAATAAATATATAAGATAAGAAATAAAAATAAAAATAAAAATAAATAAAAACAAGCAAAATAATTTAACCCAAATAAATAAACAAATAAACGACTTCCGTCAAAATAACTGCCAAAATAGACTACCCACAATGCACAACTGATCCGTATACATAAATAGCCGAGCAAAAAACAACACTCGTGGCCTGACGATTGCATCCAGCATGAAACAGCCAGTCACCTTTAAGTGTTGACTTCAATGTTTACTTTTATATTTATATATATATATATATATATATATATATTATTGAGAAAAACCCTTTGTTAAAGTATAAAAAAAAAAATTAAAAAAAGCCATGTGAATAAACAAATAAATAAACAGATCAAATAGATAATAATGAAACACAACTTTCTCGTCACTCAACGACCAGCGGTAATGCCAATAAAAATTGCCGTCTGACCAGCCTAACCTACGATCACTCTTGAAATAGACTCCCCATTGTAACTTGACACACCTTTTTCGAAGGGGACTGGTCTGTAGATAAAAATTAATTCTTAGCTCCTTAAACCACCTAACCATAATGGCCGACACTAGCCGTTTCCATAGCAACTAATGTTCCAATGAGACCGCACTTATAAACACGCGCTAACCAAAAGATAGCTTATTCCCAAATTCTCGCTTGACAAGGAAGCGGGTCCAGGCACCTTAACTCTACATAACTTCAAAAATTATGTTAGGGGTCCCGGCTCTCGCTTTTGAAACATGAGAACTCTTATGTAGCGAAGGAATCATATTTTTAAAAACAAAAAATATTATAATATATATATATATATATATATATATATATATATATATATATACACACATACAAGTTTCATTAAATATGACTGACAAGTTACTGCAGTTGTTCTTTATTTAATTTTACTTGTGTTCTTATAATTTCCTTCTTTTCTGGACATAAATTACATAGAAATTGAGTAGCCTCATCAACACGTAAAAAAGGGCTAAAATACTGGAAGCATAGTTGATACAAAAGAAAAAAATCAACATTCAATAACATCAACTATGAACACGGCCACAATGTTTTGGCAGTGTTTGGAAAATAAAACATTCCTATAACTCTAGATACATCCCTAAATAATCTATACATTTAGTTATAAATTAGAATTAAAATCAACCTTGAAAATGGCTACAAGTACATAAAGCGAAAACTGTTTAAACATACAGAACCTTCGGACAATTTTCTACATAATTTATTTCCAGAAAAGATAAAATAAAATTATACGAACACAAGAGAAATTAAATAAGAAAACTTAGATGCAGTACCTTATCAATCATTTTTAATGAAACTTGTATAAAAGAGGGATTGCTGCCCAAATACACAATTATAAACTTTATATTGCAAACAGTTATTTGTTAACTTCTAGTTTTGCTCTGTTTATAAAATGAATAAAAAACAGGCTGACAAGTTTGACACTAAAGTAATAATGTTATTCAACTGAACTGATATTGCATTAAAAATCTCAAATTTCACTTGGGTAATGTTCTAAGAAAATGTCAGTTTTATTTTATTGACTTATATAATAGAATCCCGTTGTTTTTTCACTTTCAATGTGGTTCTTGGGTGATAAATTTTCACTGTCAACCAAAACAACATTTGTTTACTTTCAATGTTCTGCGGGACACATCTTATTTTAGCTATAAATGAACATCTTCCCACTTGTTGCTACTTTTAGAATTTGGTCTGTTCTAAAGTAAGCAAAATGTGAAGATGGGAAATTTTGTTCGAAACGAAGGGTGCTGAACTGCTATGTAATATCAGTTCTTTTATTTAGCAGTGAATGCAAATGAAGAAGAAACAATTGATGTGGTTCTACAGAAGGCTGCTGAGAATACCATTGTGAGCAATGAGGAAGTTTTAAGGAAAATGGGAATGAAAAGGATATTTTTTTGCTTAGAATCAGAAAGAAACACTTGAAATTTATGGCATCAAAGAGAAGAGATGCTAGTGTTTAATATTGTTACGTCATATTCAAGGCAAGAGGGTAAAAAAGAATGATATGAGTAATCTAGCTAACAAGATAGTGTAAATGGATAGAAGAACAGGGACATGAATGGATATTAAGACAAACATTGCTTAGAGCTACAAAGGGTAGGAATTTGGGGAGAGTCATGATCAGCCATATCCTGAAGGGATAAAGTACATAAAAGAAAAAAATCTGAATAAATAAATAAATGGCTAATGGCATTCAAATTTTCTCTATAAGTACCAAAGTTTTAAATGTTTGATAAGTTTCATACAGTCTCAGAAGTTACTAAGCTGAGCTTAGTAGGTATTGACTTTGATCATCATGGTTACATTCATTGTTATGGGATACCAATGATGATCCAGCTCAGTACACTAGTAAATAGTCTTTTCCTTCAGGTAAGGTGTCCACTCCCCACTATTTAAAAAATTCTTCCTCTGGTACATGTGATTGAAACTGATAGGTACTTTAGTCTGAAAGTAATTGAATATGACGTGAACATATGACACCCACCACCTCTGTCACTTGATTTCTTGAAAATCTGTTTATATAAGAAAAGGATATGAATTCACTTGCATGACTAAACATTAACAAGTCTACTCATGATTTTGTTCACTATCTATCTCTCTATCTCTCTCTCTCTCTCTCTCTCTCTCTCTCTCTCTATATATATATATATATATATATATATATATATATATATATATATATATATATATATATATCCCAGTCTCTTGTTATCTATCTATCTATCTATCTATCTCAGACTATTCCTTATCTATCTATCTATCCATCTATCTATCTATCTATCTCAGACTATTCCTTATCTATCTATCTATCTATCTATCTCAGATTATTCCTTATCTATCTATCTATCTATCTATCTATCTATCCCAGACTATTCCTTATCTATCTATCTATCTATCCCAGATTATTCCTTATCTATCTATCTATCTATCTATCTATCTATCTATCTATCTATCTATCTATCTATCTCAGATTATTCCTTATCTATCTATCTATCTATCTATCTATCTATCTATCTATCTATCCCAGACTATTCCTTATCTATCTATCTATCTATCTATCTATCTATCTATCTATCTATCTATCTATCTATCTATCTATCTATCCCAGACTATTCCTTATCTATCTATCTATCTATCTATCTATCTATCTATCTATCTATCTATCTATCGCAGACTATTCCTTATCTATCTATCTATCTATCTATCTATCTATTTATCTATCTATCTTATTATGCTATTAGCTCTCAATGCCAGTCTGTTCATATCAATCTATCTATAGCATATATATTAAAATTTGATACACAAAATTTTACTTAATGTCCTTTTTATGACACATTTCAAATAATTCCATGTTTAATATTGATACACCATTTGTATGTCATTCTTGAAACCATGATATGTCCGAAAAAAATCAATTGCTTATTAAATATCAAAAACTATTCAAAAAGGCATAAAATATATTGTTCTTTTGCTCTCAGAACCAATTTTTAATGTGTAAAAAAAACAATTTGTGCCTCCTCCAAGATAATCAAAGTAAACTTCTACTTCTCTGATGTTTTAAAGAATATATTTAAAATTAATACAGGCCAAAAAGAGACATAAGCTAAGCAAACATTATTATAGTTAATTCAGATACCATGGCTGAATCTTATATATTTTGCAAGAAATTCATCTATGAATCTTGATAGGAAGACAAGTTATAGATCAGGGGTTTATATAGATATTGGTCCTCTAAGTGGAGTGAGCTTATCTCTTCCTTATTGCACTGGTACATAAAGCACCTTATTTACACTATTTATATTCAGAATATTATCCTCATCTTTGCGATTATCAAAAAGTTTCAGCTATTGTACCCACTGGCCTTCCTCAGGTGTATATCAATCTGGGTAACCTACAGGGAATTCTGAACCTTTTATTTAATTTATGGGGATAGACTGTTCTTGTTCCATTGCTTATGTCTAGGGATATCATCCATTTCTTATTTTTATTCCTCATCAGTTTTCACAAGTACACACTGCCCAACCCAGAGATTGAACTCAGAATCACTATGTCACTAAATTCAGAAACCAACACTTTAATCCATAGGACAATTTGCTGTAGTAAACTTGGAGCTTTAAACCTAACCTGCCTGCTGATTAGGTTGCAGCTGCTGCTGCGGTTAGTCATTTTTTGACAACTACTGCTGCTGTCCATGTTTTGACTGCTGCTGCTGATGCTGCAGTTGAAGACTTGGTGTCAAAAACAAACACTTAACAAATGACACCATTAACTGAAACTACTAAATAAAAATAAGAACTAGATGATATTCCGAGACATGAGCAGTGGAATGAGAACAGTCTACCCCCATTAGATTAAATGAAGGCTTAAGTTCAGAATTCCCTGTAGGTTAATCAGATTGATATACACCTGAGGAAGGCTGGAGGGCACATCAGCCAAAATGTTGTGATAAAAACAAAGATGAGGATAATAGTTTGAATATAAATAGTGTAAATAATGATAACTCCTCATCCCAGAAATTCAGACAGAAAAAGAACCTTCTTGGGAAAAATTTCCAGATATATCTGTTCAGAAGTTAGGAAGAAAAGTATTTTATTTATTTATAATCTAAACATTGACTAAGAATAACTACAATCTTAACCTCTTCAAGTCAAGGGTAAATTATTATCTATCCTCCTTATCCTCATAATCTTCAATTCTTACCACTTCCTACTGTAGTCATATCACATATTGTATCACATATTGTATCATGTAGCAACCCTTTTCGTATCACATATCGTATCATGTAGCAACCCTTTTCATATCACATATCGTATCATGTAGCAACCCTTTTCATATCACATATCGTATCATATAGCAACCCTTTTCGTATCACATATCGTATCAGGTAGCAACCCTTTTCATATCACATATCGTATCATGTAGCAACCCTTTTCATATCACATATCGTATCATGTAGCAACCCTTTTCTTTGATTGGGTCTCTAGCCTTGTTTTGGGTGAACTTTAATAAAAAAAAAGATAAAAACCTAATATTATTCAATTATTTGATTTGTTTTTTACAGCTTATCAACCCTTTGCAGGCTAACTAAAGGCAGAAAATATTTTTAGATTGTAAGAATATTTTGGAGATAATAATGATTTAGCGATACAATTCTTACTATTTACCCCATAGCTGGGAGGAGAAGTGGTAGGTTCATACCTTTCCCAAGGGTATTTGTGTGTAAGTGATGGTGGAGTAATGGATAGCAGCTCAGATTGAAGAATGTGTGAGCATTTGCATGTAACTGAAATGGTATGTAATGTCTAGCCTTCTGTATGGCAGTGAGCATTTTTTTGATAGATAAAAGAGATATGGTTCTGCAGAAAGATGCTGAGAATTTCACGGACTGAACATGTGAGTAACAAGGAAGTTTTAAGGAAAAACTATTTTCATCAGAACTTCCACATTGTTCAGATGTTCTATCCTTGGAATTCTTAGTATTCATTGGTAGGAATTCTTGTCTATTCACAAATTTGTTCTGGGATTTAACTGACTTGGCCACTCTTTCAAAGATGACAGGTATTGAACTCACAACTCTTTGGGTAAAGTCACTTTTGGATCAATCAACCAACACTAGGCCATGTATTCTAGGTTACGGCAGAAGGAACAAAAACTTGGAGAGTTGAATTACCAAAGGGAATTAACTGAAAGTGAGATATCCAAAGGCATGGCATGCGGAATTAGAATGACCTATCCCCATTGATTAAATAAAGGGTTCCGTTCAAAATTCCAAGAAATATCACCTGAAGAAGGCTGGAGTGTACATTGGCAATAAAGGTGAGGGAAACAAATCCATACAATGTAAATAGTGTAAATAGAATTCTGATTAAAATATTTTTTAAATTAAAAGAAGACAAACCGTTGTATGATGCTATGTTCATTTTCAAGAATTGTTCTGTCTGTAGTTACGCAACTTGTTTTTAATTTCAGTGTTCTCACAATGCATGGCCCAGTGGATAAAAGCGTTGGTTGATTGATCCGAAAGTGATTGGCTACAGCAGAGGGAACAAAAACTTGGAGAGTTGAGTTATCAAGAGTAATTAACTGAAACTGAGATGTCCAAAAGAGGCACGGCATGTGGAATTAGAACAATCTACCCCTGTGCACTAAATAAAGGGTTCAGTTCAAAATTCCAGCAAATACCAACTGAAGAAGAACTGAACTGACGGATGACAGACTGAGTAATGTAAATAGTGTAAATAGTTACAATACCTTATCTCAAAAATATAGACAGATATAAAAGAAACCACTTGACGTTATACAAATCAGTTTCCATCTTAGCTACATTTTAAACAAAGGCTTTCAAGTGATGGTTATTTTACAAAACTAGAAAAGAAATCACTTAATGTTATGCAAATCACTTTCTGTCTCGGTCACATTACCAACACAAGCTTTCAGGTGATGTTATTTTACAAAAACAATGATGCTTTTCAAAATCTAATTACATTTTTCTCAAACGGCCCAAATCAAATTCCTTACTTGTCTTGAAGATAATGGATAAATTCTTTATAAATGACACAGACTTTAACATTTCTATCGCAACTTCAGTTTTCATAAGACTTATTGTCTCATCAATGTCAAGTGTAAAATGACAAATGCATGAATAATTCCTTCTGTCCATGACTTCTGCAAATCAAGTAGAGTCAATCATTCTTATGAGATTAGTGACCAGATTGCTGGATGTAAACAATAAAAAGATAAAAGCAAGTTTTGATCGACAGAACATCTGTATAGAGGATGGATGTTTGTCCATTTGCTTGTTTGTTCAGTCATCCATAAATCCATTCTTATGTCTGTCATCTTCATGATCCAAGCAATCCATTTAACACCACACACCTTTTATGCATAGCATTTTGCCTTTTGCTTTTTCAAGTATCTATCTATCTATCTATCTATCTATCTATCTATCTATCTATCCCAGTTTGTCCATTATCTATCTATCTATCTATCTATCTATCTATCTATCTATCTATCCCAGTTTGTCCATTATCTATCTATCTATCTATCTATCTATCTATCTATCTATCCCAGTTTGTCCATTATCTATCTATCTATCTATCTATCTATCTATCTATCTATCTATCTATCTATCTATCCCAGTTTGTCCATTATCTATCTATCTATCTATCTATCTATCCCAGTTTGTCCATTATCTATCTATCTATCTATCTATCCCAGTTTGTCCATTATCTATCTATCTATCCCAGTTTGTCCATTATCTATCTATCTATCTATCTATCTATCTATCTATCTATCTATCTATCTATCTATCTATCCCAGTTTGTCCATTATCTATCTATCTATCTATCTATCTATCTATCTATCTATCTGTCTGTCTGTCTGCCACATTCTGTTCTTATTTTTCAATACCAGTCCATTCATATCTATTTACGTCAGTATGTTTATATCTATAATTCCTGCTGAACAATGTCTCTTGCTGACCCAGAGGGCCCTTCGCACCACCAGTCAGGTAAATGATACCTGATCTTTAGTGAGACATTTCAACCCAGGTGCCTAAGGCCACAGGGAGTGAAACTCTTTCTTCTTCACACCGAGCTCATCTGTCAAACTACCTTGAATGGCCCTCCACACTCTTTTGATCCTTGTGTAGCAACCTGATCACACCACTGGTAAAGCATTGTGGCATAGATCCCTGCTTTATCTAATTATTGAAAATCAGATGGATCAAAGAACTAAAAATGAGCAACTGCCTCAAGTACGGAAAACCACCCAAACCCACAGTTTTGTTTCTGGCCAACAAGTTTCAACGATTCCAGATCTCAGACACTGTAATGAGATCCTCGCACCCAGCTGCTTAAGCCACCCTGAAACATGGAAAGTCAATCAAATAGGCTCAGTCCGTGTTCTCTCTTGAAAGTAATGTCAAAAATCCTCATATATGCTCGCATTTGTAGTCATAGTTCACCAGTCTGACATATGTCGATTGGAAGCATTTTGATGTTCTTCTGCACACAGTTCAGCAACCATATTCATAACATTGGAAGACATTCTTTTTAACCTCGCCCTAACTACCAGTGATTGATCCTTCTTCATAAGCAAGGAGGCCAGCTCTGCCCTAGCTACAGCTACTTCCTTACTATCTCCTAGTTGGATATCCCAATCTATTCTAGATTTGCCATTTGAGCTGCTAATCTATCTAGGTTGAGCTTTCGACTAAAGTTAACAGAAAATGACCTAACACTAGATATCACAATAACCCATCACTTATTCCCAACCACATCCTTGTCAGTTCCCGCTGTAGTGTTAGTAGCATTAATCCATGGAAATCTTTTTCACCAAATAATGATGAGTTTAATTTTCTGTAACCATCCATCCTAACCTAAGGCTTATATAAGTTTATACAGACCCAGACAGCTATTAGCTCTGCGTTAACTTGCCAAACTAAGACTCATTTGATTTAGCTAGACCGCACCACCATAGTCAAGCTGCCTCTATTAGTCCAAGCCCCCTATTAATCCAAGTCCATACTACATCCTGAGGGTGCTCATTTCAATACATATCGACAAAATCAAACTTGTTGATAAAGTCACAAAATGGTTTCACATCCCAGTGGTTAGTACTTGATATTATACTATTTAAATCAGGCTTAAGGATGACATTCCAATCACCCACTAAAACTATTTGCTTAGATATCAAAAATGGCTCAATCTGCTGAAACAAATCAAACGGCTCCACATGGTTATTGGGAGCATAAACCCCAGTCAGTCGAAATGCCCTATATTTCAGGGTAATATCCAGCACACAAAGTTTTACAGGAGCACACGCTGCATTTGAAGACTTGCTTACCAGCCAAGAAAAACCTCTCGAGCGGCCATCAAAATATGCAAATTAGAGGTCAAACATCCTCGACAGAATATATTCATGGTCACAAGCTAAAAACCAGTTCCTGTACACAACAGACACACCCCCCAAGGTGCTGGAGATTGTGAATTAGCCTCGCCCTATGAAATTCTGACCTCAGGCCCCAGGTATTCATACTATCTAACCAAAAGCCATTATCAGTCCAATTTGCATTGATTATCTGCATTGAACATGGCCTGGGTATGGACACTGAGTCATGACTTATCTCAGTTTTGATAAAGGTGTTGCTTTAGGTGTTTGGACTGGAATGGGTTTGAATGTTGATGGCAACAGAGTCTTGTTGACAGGAGATTTTTTGGAAGGTGTGTTAGTCACTGATTCGGATGTAGGTGAAAGGGGTCAATGCTGTCTTAAATGATTTCTTTTTTTGTTTGGTCTTGAGTTCTCTTTTTAGTTTGTCCTTTTTGTCATGTGCTAGTTTGTACTTCTGGAGCTCTATGGTGGATGTGTTGGCTGGGAAATCATCCTTAGAACTGTATGTGCCTTTTCATTTGGGAGATTTTGGGGACTGAGGCCACATTGTCTGATGCTTCTATCTGCCTCTACCAACGATCATCTATAGCCCCTTTAACTCCTCCATGAATGCATGAGTGGCAGACGAAGGGGTGTTGGGAAATGAGATCCCTAAAAGGGACCTAACTGGGAATTTAACCATACTGGTCCTAGCATTAGTATACCCATTACAGGAGCTACAGAACTAACAGCTTCAGCCAGAGGAGTATTTTAGCTGACTGGTCCCAGAAATCAAGAAGCCTTCTTCGCTGGGCAGGAATGGATGAGGTGACAATATTACCACACTTCCAGCAAGTTGGTTTTCAGCTGGTCACAATGATTGGCATTTTCTTTCCACCTACATTCAGACAGTTGGATATGGAAATAAAGGCCTGAGAATCAAAGCTCCACCCTGGTTCAAGACAGCCATGTTCTCCCCTAACACTGAGGAAAGACCTCAAATACTGCTACTTTGGTCCTTTGACTTACTTTGTTTTCAATCTTGATATCTCTTGTAATCAGCTCATCACTGACCACGACCATACCATCATCAGATGAAAGAAGCAGAATGTCCCACGTGAAAAACCCATTCCCTTTATAATTCTTTGGGGCTTAATCTTCAGAGATACCAATGACTTGATGATTGTGTATTTTGTGGAGCAATAGATTTTGTACGAATGTTTGCCCACCATGCAGACTGACACAGTTCTTTTTCCAACCTTCTGTAATTGCTGGGGTTTTACTAAAGGTCTATCTTCTTTGATAAGATGTTCGTAACTTTTGGCTCCCTCTGCAATGTTGATTATACATTTCAGTGGATACTTCCAGCAAGAGGCTGACTGCCCAGAGGTGCACTGTCAGTAACTTGATTGTCTTATTCTTGGCCATTTTTGGACACCATAGTTTCACTTTTTTATTCCTTGTTATTTTGCAACCTTATTTGGATTGTCAATGTTCTTCCTTTGGCTATTTTTGGCCATCGTATTTTTTACGTCAGTATTATCAGATGTCTTGGTTTCTTGAACCATTATTTTCTCAAGTGTGTCAGCCTTCGAGGCCGTCCCAAATAGATCTTTATTTTCATGCTGTTGTTTGTTGACCATGATGGATTTTTTAACTTAGATATACATATATATTTTGTTCTGGCTAAGTACCAAATGTTTTACTTTTGTATGAAAATAAAGAAAAAGGAAAAATCAAAATGAAAATCCAAACAAAATATACTTAAAAAATTCAGACACAGATTAAAGAAAAAAAAATAAAACAAATTCAAGAAAAGAAAATGCAATAAAATAATAACAACACAGAAAAGTTTAAAATTAAAATAAAAAAGTTATAACAAAACGATTGAAACTAAATAAATTTAAAATCAGTCAAAAATATATAAATAATTAAAATCCTAATCTCGTCATTAAGCTGATGTTTAAAGTACAATATCAGTTGTGAAGAGGTAAATTTCTCATTTCCAAAGAATTGTTTCTCTCACGTTGTCTGTATCATGAGTCACATAATGCCTTGTAAGAAAAAAAGCACATAGTGATCAGCCTCCAACAGAACTGGCTTAAAAATTGAAGAACTTTCTGCACACTATGCAAACAATGATGTCTCCAGTGAACTTGAACAAATGGTCTATGACACAGCTGTAGAAGAAGATGTTTTCCATGGTCTCCACTGATTCACTACAGCAAATGCAGTCTGGAGAAATTTCAGTCCTACTGAATAATGACTCTTGATGACCCAGAGGCTCCTTCAGAGTACCAGCCAGGTGAACGTTGCCTCATTATGTGTGGCATTTCAACTTAGGTAACGTAGGGAATGAGCACCCTGCTTTGTTAGACTGAGCTTGTCTGCATCATCTTGGATGACCCCCTAATTAGCCCATGGTATAATGCCTTCTGAGACAACACCTCGCACGAGTGCACATTTTTCAGGGATGGGAAGTTCTTACAG
Source organism: Acanthosepion esculentum (assembly GCA_964036315.1). Taxonomy (NCBI): domain Eukaryota; kingdom Metazoa; phylum Mollusca; class Cephalopoda; order Sepiida; family Sepiidae; genus Acanthosepion; species Acanthosepion esculentum. The sequence continues at coordinate 118,797,086 of OZ038482.1, read as the reverse complement.
GTTCCTTTCAGAATTCACCATCACCATCCAATTATGAACATATTCGGGTGAAGAAAGCAATGCGAATCATGTGATGACGGATCTCAAGGTGAGTCATGCTTAAATCACCTTCATGTAATGTTTTGTACTTGTTTTATTTTGGTATCTCCAATTTGTAATTTGTATGTTTGGCAGTTCCTTTGCTCTCAATACTGTGTTATCATATATTTTTTTAGAGTAAGGTTCACCCAGTACAATGCCTGGGGGACACTCTAGATAGAAGGTTGCATTAAGGGGTAGTGTATATGGATAGGAGGAGAAGATAACAGTTGACTCTAGACTTGAGCAGGTTAAGATTGTAGTGTTCAGGGAAACATTCTCTAGGGAGTCTGTCACATAGGTTATTGGTTTGCGGGAAAAAGCTGTTTGAGTGGAACTTATCTGCATATCTTATGTTGTTAAGATTGTGACTGCCAATAATGAATCCTGGTAGGACTTCCGATTCACTCAGAATTGCCTCACTGTATAGGTTGAATGATGTCCAGTGACAAGACACTTTTATTGTCTTACTTTTCCAAATTGGTAGGTGCTGTGAACAGTCACCTAACATTCACCTAATATTATTAGTCGGAACTGATCTCTTCTTCATTAAATGATAGAAATTCAGTGGCAGTTTCCATTCTTTCTCTTTTACTTTTCTATTTGTATAAAAGTAGAAACCAATATGAAACAGAAATAATTTCATTTGAAAAATCCCAGAAGTAACAATTTCGGGATTGTAGCTTTCTACACTTGCTTTTTTTCAATCTAATTTTCACCATTATATCATTTTATCAGTCTGTATGACAGCTACTAACCTTGCCATATCTGTCTATATTTCTGAGATGAGGTATTATGTACATTATTTACTTTATTCAAACTATTGTCGCCATATTTATTACAATGCTCTGGCCTTCTTCAGGTGGCTGGAATGTCGAACTGAACCCTTTATTTCGCTCACTGGGGTAGACTGTTCTAGTTCCATGTGCCATGTTTAATGGATGTCAGTTATCAGTTATCTCCTGTTAATTTTTCCCTCTGAAAGTTCTCCTCTTAACTGGGTATTGAACTCACACTCTGGATCTAACCAATGCCTTTATCCACTGTGCCATGTGTCCTTGAGGACATCTGTGTATAAATTTCTGGGTATTGTAAACCTAATATCTTCAGCAACCATTTTTACCAGTGCTCAAATTGCAATTTTTGCTGTTATCATTGAAAAGCGATAATAACAACAAAGTTGCAATATGAGCCCTGGTAAAAAAACTCCAATGATAACAGCAAAAATTGCAATATGAGCACTGGTAAAAATGGTTGCTGAAGATATTAGGTTTATAATACCCAGATATTTATACGCAGATGTCCTCAAGGACACAGGGGACAGTGGATAAAGGCATTGGTTAGATCCAGTGACAGGACCCAAAGAGTGTGGATTCAATACCCAGTTAAGTGGAGAACTTTCAGATGCAAATATTAACAGGAGATAACTGATAAGTGACATCCATTAAACATGGCACATGGAACTAGAACAGTCTACCCCAGTGAGCGAAATAAAGGGTTCAGTTCGACATTCCAACCACCTGAAGAAGGCCGGAGTGTACAACAGCCAAAACGTTGTAATAAATCTGGCGACAAAGATGAGGACAATAGTCTGAATAATGTAAAAAATGTAACCTTGCCATGTCTACTCTTTTAGTGAGGACTGGTGATCTACTAAGTTATCTAATAGTCTGCCTAACAATTCACTTAGTTACTGTTTTCTTGTTGCTTTAAAAATCATAATTTATTTCTTGGCTTTCACAACACAGCTTGAAAACAAACAAAAAGGAAATGTCTTTTGTAAACATTTCTCTATAAAAAAGAAATGATTCTATTGTCACATGTTACATATAGATTTTTTTTTTATTAATTCTTTTGTTGAAATGGAAAAATTTATTATTTTATTCAATACCAGCAAATAAGATTTAATATTTAACCTTAAACAAGGTTGGAAAACAAATTCAATATTGTTTTCTTTTCTTCAGCTATGTTATTAGGAAACATAAAAAATTAAGCTAACAACATCAACAGAGAAAATATTCAGTTGGAAATCTTATAAACACATGCATGATGCACAAGAAAAAAAAAGCAATGAATACCACGAGTGAGGTGAAAAGAAAAGAACACTAAAATTGTTAGTATAAATGTTTTGTAGTGCCAATACAATGGATATGAGTGGAATGTTTCATTGTGGGCAAGAGAAGTGACTTGGAAGAAGGGTAGAGTTGGTAAGGCCTGGTGTTAATGCATGTGTATGGTCAGTTGACCAAGATCACTGGTCGTGAGGTTGACAGCTTTCTGTTGGCATTGACAACTTGCTTGTTTGAGTGATTCTGTTACCGTGTTATGAGGGGTACTCATAAAAGCAAATGTGGTAGCTTCTAAACTCATCTTTTTTTCGTGTTTTTTTCTTTGGCAGTAATGCTCATGAATAACTCCTTTTATATTGTATTTTATATTTTTTAAGGAGATTTCTTTTGTGAGGCAAGTGTGATACTTGTTGTCCCTGCACAGAGAGCCACTTTTTTATTTTTTTGTTTTTTTCTTAGCATTCACATTCGGCCAACATGTTGAGTGAATCAGAAAGATAATTAATTTGAAACAGAACATAACAAAAAAAAGTTTTTTCACTATAAATCTATTTATTTCTTGATTATTTCAAGACCAAGGATTTACCTTCAAGGCCAATAAAAGCTTAATGTCTTGCTTTTTGAGCTTAACTAATTTTTTCCTGAGGTGTTAAGCACAAAACAAATAGAAAGGGGTGTAAGACAAGGCTGTATCTTCTCATCATATTTATACAACTTTTAAAGTGAGACATGCTTCCAGATCATTTCATACAACATGGGGGTCTCTTTGGACTTATGCTGTATACCAGACATTAACTGCCTTTGGGTCTCTCCAGATTTTGCAGACTGGTTTGATTTTGAGTTTTCCTTCTCGTAAATTGGTTGCCACCCAAGTCTATAGAATCCAGTCTGTCCTACTATTTATCCATAGCTGGGGGAGAAAAGGTGGATTCATACCTTTCCCAAGGGTATTTGCACGTAAACAGATGTAATGAATTCAAGTAGAATTTGAACTCGGCACTCCAATTCCTCAATCTGAGACACTATCCATTACTCCACCGTGCCTCCATTTTTTTTAATAATAATGATAATAATGACAACAACTTTAATGCACTTTTCTTTAACAACATGTTATAATTTACATCACTTCCCATCTTCCATATAAAACATTCTCTAATTCAAATTTAACACACAACATTATTTTTTCTCAATGATCTGTTTTTGTTTTTTTTTCTGAGTGTATAAACACAGGTTTTTCAATAAATTTCTACATTTGCCTTTGATGAAGTTCCTCAAGGAATTAAATGAGTTGGCATAAAAGGTTTTTCCTCTTGTCAATTCTTTTATTAATAGGACTATATATATAGGAATCAGCATACTATCAAACAGGTCATTCATTTTGTCTATCCATTATCTATTATTGTATTAGTCTCTTTTAAGATTGGTCAGTTTAACATGGCATTAATCTGTCTGTGTTTGTCTCTTTCCTACTCGTTCAGCAATTTTTTCCTTTTGAAGTTCCTCTACAACTGTATTTCCTGATGAATCAAATCCTTCTTCCCTTTGCCGATAACCAATCAGTTCAACTGAAAATAATTGTCCATTTTTCACTGAGAGGCAGGCATTTCCCTGGTAAGGGAGATCACCCATGCTTGACTGTGATGCCAATACATGAATGTTATTTATTGACTTTTAATGCTAAACCAGCCACAATAGAAGCTCGAAGTATTTATGCAGATTTCATTGTCTGACTATTGAACTACCTGTTTCTGGAAATGGATGATCTATTGCAAGAAATTTCTAGGAACTGGCATCTCTGTTCAGGCAGGAAAACTTGGACAAAAAAAGGGGGAAAAACAATAAAGTAAGGTTTATTCTTTATTTTTAACCACTCTTTTGCTTAGGTTTCCAATGGTTAGGACTTTGGTTATGTTAATATGAAATTTATAGCTACTTCTGAACATGTACATTATCTTAATGATAACTTGCTTCTTTTATATGCCATGTCTTTTCAAGACATGTGAGCATGGCTCTCCACAATTTCCTGTCCTTTGTGGCTCTAAGTAATGTTTGTCTTCTCCTATCCCTCCAAGTCTCTGTTCTGCCAACCATTTACACAAGTTTGTTAGATAGTTGATCATGGCTCTCCACAACATTCTATCCCTTCCAGCTCTAAGTAATGATTGTCCCTTTAACTCTCTTTTCTGACATCCATTTACACGAACTTTTTAGATAGTTGATCATAGCTCTCCACAACATCCTATCCTTTCCAGCTCTAAGTAATGATTGTCTCTCCAAGTCTCTGTTCTGATATCCATTTACACAAACTTGTTAGATAGTTGATCATGGTTCTCCACAACATCCTATCCTTTCCAGCTCTAAGTAATGATTGTCCCTCCAAGTCTCTGTTCTGATATCCATTTACACAAACTTTTTAGATAGTTGATCGTGGCTCTCCACAACATCCTATCCTTTCCAGCTCTAAGTAATGATTGCCCCTCCAAGTCTCTGTTCTGCCATCCATTTACACAATCTCTTTAAGAAGGTTATTCCCTCCTGGAGCCATTAAAAATAATATTTCTATAAACTCCTTGTGTTTTTCTTCTGTTTTCAATGTCTCCGTGTAAAAAATCAAGATAAATGTATATAAAAACTTGGGATAAATACATATTAAATAACATTAAACATTATTTTTAGTGGATGCCCATATTTGAGTAGACATTCATTTATTTTTTTTTAAACAGTATAATTATTTTCTTCTATCAGTCTGAATATTCAAGAAACCTTATTAAAGAAAAAGATGCATCCTCTGGCAGGATTTGAAACTGCGTCCCACTTTACAGTAGATACAGTTATTAGATCTCACATGATTTAGACCAACTGCTGGACAACACATCCTTTTCTTTAATAAAATTTCTCAAATATTCAGGCTGGTAGATGAAAATAAATAAATATATTATTTAATAAATAAATGGAGTGTCTATTCAAATCCACTAAAAATAACATTTACATTGATAAAAATAACATTTAAATTGATAAAAATTACCATAACTTTTTTATGAATATATATTTCTTTTTTTTAATTATTTCACCCCAAGTAAGGCAATAAAGCCACTAAAACATAAGGGGTTACAGAGTGTTAGAGAATATGAAAAAAAAAACAGTATAAAAGAGAAAGAATAATAAAAGAACAGGAATTAAGAAGACAGAAGATAATGATTGACATTGCATTTAAATTTTGGAAGATCAAACTTGACCGTCAAGCAAGAAGCCAAAAGAGACTTACATAAGTGAGAAGTGTGATAGAAGAAACTGTTAGCATAGAACTTACAGTCACATCTAGCCATAAAATGATTATATCTTACGGCCAATATAGTCAGTCAGTCAATTATGTGCCATGCGTGAGACACGCTTAGGCGATTATGTATCTTTCCATACATGACAAGATTTTTCCCACAGTAAGTTGCCATTTCTTTCTGCGGTAGACCAGTTGCCATCCAAGGCTATAGAACCCGGCCTGTCCTGCTATTTATCCATAGCTGGGGGGAGAAGTAGAGGATTCATACGTTTCCCAAGGGTATTATCACGTAAGTGAATGTAATGGATTCAACTGGAATTTGAACTCGGCTCTCCAATTCCTCTATCCGAGCCGCTATCCATTACTCCACTGTTGAATTGCAAAAGCGTGCACCTGCTGCTCGCCAAACTGAAGGACTGCACTTACATTCATAAAGTCTAGGTACCAAAAGGGAAAGTTCATCAAAACAATTACCATGTAAGTATTTATAGAAAAGACAGAGAAGCTATGTTACAATGGTGGGAAAGTGACTGAAGCCAATATGCCAGGTCAGGACCAATAACATTGCAGATTCTTATTTGTGCATAACATTGTATGGCTTATTTGTATATACTAGTGGTGTATATAAAATACTTTCAGACATAACTCATTTTTGGAATTAATTTCTGTAAGTTATTTTAGTCCTTCCATCCATTGTGTTATGGTTTTAGTATATCACAGGTATAGTAACGAAGAGTAGAGAAAAGCAAGATATTCCTTTTCTATTTCCAAACATACCAATTACCTTTACTCTCTTGTCTAGGAGTTCCAGCTGTTTTCTTTATGTATCTGTCATTGGTGTTATGCTACCACATGTTGTTATAACTTGCCTAAAGAAATAAATCATTGTTTGCTTTATTTATTTATAATCAGATCAGGCTTTTATTCCTTTTTGTATATATTTATCTACCCTTTTTTTTGGTTTAGTAAATAAAATCAATCATCTTTATTTTCTAAATTTGTGTTAATTTCCTAAACTACAGAGAAGTTGACACTTTCTTAAGACACATAGACATACCTATCACAAGTTACCTTACTACCTATTGATCTATTAATAATTTATACATACCAATGTTGTGAATAATACTTTCACTCTTCTTCAAAGAGAGCTTTCACAATAGAAAATTGGTCAATAAATTAATAAAGTTCAAGTGACTTATCTTTCAACTGACTTGAGTGTTTCACATACAGAATGCTCCTCAGGGTCAGATAAATATGATGTGCAGTGTGTCCACCACATGTCGAAGTCAGTCAAAAGATAAGTCAATTTAACTTTATTATTTTATTGATTATCCCCTCTCTAATTCTTTAGTGAGCATTTTCTTGAAAAGAATTTCTGTTCATCTTGAAATATGTTCAGTTCCAGTAATTTTACATATTTCAAACTACGGTCTGTTGTTAAATGGGGCAAGAAATGGCCTGTTCATTTTAACACATCTAAAATGAAACTACTCCTTTTAATTGTTTTAGAAAAACGTTTTTTGTTTTCCATCAGCATGGTTGATGCTACCCTCTGGAATAGTGACTCATTTCATTTTCTCAGGCTAACAATTTCCATTGACATAAAGTGGAATGGTTATATTGAATCAATTGCTAGGTCTGCTGATAGGAAAGTTTGTTCCCTGTGTTGTGACAGACATTTTTTCTCACTAGAATCTATCTTACACATTTATAAGTCTACCATTTGTCCATGCATTGATTGTTGCTGTTATGTGTAGTCTGGTGATTCTGCCAGATATTTAGCAATTCTGCCAGATATTTAGTGATTCTTAAGAAAATTCACAGATTAACATTCCCATTGCCATAATGCTTTCATGTACCTTTTCTATAAATATTTTCATGATAATTGTTCTGATGAATTTTCCTCTATGGTAGTTTAACTTTATGAATTTAAGTAAAGTATTAGATTGATGGCAATGTCTCATCATCTTACAGTTGAAATGTCTCGATGTAACAGTAAGCTCTAGGCTAATAGTTTCTCACTTGTAAAACTCTCTTTTGCCTTCTTTTTTTCCAGTCAGCTTTGATTTTCAAAAATATAAATGCAATGTCAATTGTTATCTTCATTCTTCTTAATTCCTGCTTTTTTTTGTTTTCTCTCCTTAATGATTTTTTTTCTTTCACACTCAGTAACCCCTTGCATTTTAGAGGCCTTGCTTGGGGTTCAATGATGGGGAAAAAAATAAAAGTGTTTTTGTTTAATTAATTATCATTGATAAAATATTAACGTATGCAGATTTCACCTTCCTATTTCCTTCTAATAATAAAATTGCCTTAGGGAACATCTCCAGAAAAGCTGGCTACACTAATTACACTTAAGCACAGAATAGTAAACTAGGTTATATAATAATGAAAGTTCAAATTCCACAATTCTTCAATGGAATTCCATTGGCTGGATTTATCCCTTCTCGGTTTATATCACCTCCTTCCCCCACTTTTTTCTCTCTCTCTTGCTGTTACTAATCACTTACATTCCTTTCTTTCTCCACATGTAAATTCTTTTATACCTTTTATAGAAAACTTTCCAATGATGGAAGTAGATTGTATGCCTTGATAACTGCATTTCGGAATAAAATATTCTAGTAGCATCATGATTCCCCACCCGATGAAACGTTAAAAATGATTTTTTTAATGTTGAAACAAGATGTACAGTTTTGTAGTGGGTATGTGCATGTTCTAATGTAACACTGCATAATTAATAAATATATATATATATGTGTGTGTGTGTGTGTGTGTGTATGTGTGTAAGATTAATATAAGTAAAAGTTTGTTACTTAGATGATTGATATCATCTTCAGCATCCCAACTCCAGACTTCTCCATCCACTCTTCAGAGGGTATCAGCAATTTACTGCTTATATTTTTTGGTTTGTTTCGTTTTTATACATTTAACATTGGTGTAAGTTTTTTCTGTATTTTTTGTGTTCATGTGTGCATTTGTGTATGTGCAGCCATGTGCCCAGCTCTGTGGATGTGTGTTCACATGTGTGCGCCCATCTGCGCAGATGTGCATACATGTAGGGTGTCATGATCGTTTGTCTTTTCATGTGTTTTTTTTCACTTTACACTTACCCTTTAGCTTTTCATGCCTTTCAGAAATTAACTTAGCACTCTGAATCATGTAGAAATATTGCTTCCCCTTTTACTGCATATGGAATTCCCTAGAAATATAGTGTCTTATCTATTAGTTCTATATATTCAAAATTGCAGTAGCCAAGCACTCAGTTTCAATCAAGATTGTTTTAGGTGTTGCCCTAGAAGGATATGACCACACAACCAAGAAATCCAAATTCAATTTGCATTGGTTTTGCTTGGCAAAAATAGTCACCTAAAAAATGCTCAAGGTTTTATCAAAATACCAGGAGATAGGAAAATCTCCTGCATGGCAATGTATGCAGAAGAATCTTCTTACAGATGAAGAAGAGACTTGAAGTTACAGATATGTGTTTCTAGTGACAAATTCAAAGAATACCATTGATAGAACATGTAAGCAATGAGAAAGTTTTAAGGAAAATAGAACAACAATAAAAATGACACAGAAAGAGTTTAAATTAGTGGGACTCATAATAAGGACAGAAAGGCTAGAGAATTAAACACTCTAACTTTTGAGCATTTCAGCTTATATAAATGAATTATGAGGGGTGCTGAAAAGTTCTGGGTTTCAACAAGAAAACCTTCCAAAAAATTGAATTATTGGACATTTGGTTAGATTTATGGAAGTGTGTCAGGCCAATAACTTTTCAACACCATCTGATATATTACATGTAAGTTAATGCATTTTTTTATATGTTATATCCTTTCAGGACATATTTGATCATGGCTCTCCACAGTTTCTTATTTTTGTTGCTGTCAGTAACATTTGATTTTTTAACATTGCTCTTTGTGCTTGTCCTGCTAACCATTCATTGAAACTTGTTAATTTGTTTCTTCTTCTTCTACATGTACCCTTTCAGGACAATGGTGATCATGACTCTCCACAATTTCCTATTCATTGTAGCCCTTAAAAAATTTGTCTTTTTGTTATCTCTCCTAAATCCTGTTCTGTAATCCATTAACATCTTTCCCGCCTCCAATCTGTCCAAGCCCTCTTTCCTCATTATGTGCCCTAAACATTTCAACTTCTTCTTCCTGATGTTAAGTATACATGTCCTTTTTGTTTCTATTTTCTCTAAAGCTTTGTCATTGCACAGATGTTTCGTGCATTGTATTCTCAGTATCCTTCTGTATAACCACATTTATGTTGCTTTAAGTCACTTCTTCATCTGTGGGGATGCTGTCCAGCATTGACTGCCCTATAGGAGGAGTGATATTATATAAGAGTTCAGTACTCTTTTCTTTGTTTCTGTAGCTACAAATCTCTTCTTCACCTGTGAGGAGACTGTCCAGCATTGACTGCCCTATAGGAGGAGCGATATTATATAAGAGTTCAGTACTCTTTTCTTTGTTTCTGTAGCCTCAAATCTCTTCTTCACCTGTGAGGAGACTGTCCAGCATTGACTGCCCTATAGGAGGAGCGATATTATATAAGAGTTCAGTACTCTTTTCTTTGTTTCTGTAGCCTCAAATCTCTTCTTCACCTGTGAGGAGACTGTCCAGCATTGACTGCCCTATAGGAGGAGTGATATTATATAAGAGTTCAGTACTCTTTTTTTTGTTTCTGTAGCCTCAAATCTCTTCTTCACCTGTGAGGAGACTGTCCAGCATTGTCTGCCCTATAGGAGGAGTGATATTATATAAGAGTTCAGTACTCTTTTCTTTGTTTCTGTAGCCTCAAATCTCTTCTTCACCTGTGAGGAGATTGTCCAGCATTCACTGCCATATAGGAGGAGTGATATTAATGTAACAGTTCAGTACTGTTTTGGTTACCCATTATTTTTCTCTACTTCTTTTTCCTTCAATATCTTTGTACATGTTAAATTCTTCTTTCCTCATTATATGTCCAGTGGCCCCACTAATTAACATGAGCTCCTTGGTAAGATCCAAAGAAGAATCAGCAATATTATTGGTCCTAATCTGATGGCTCAGCTCCAGTCACTTATCCACTGTCATAATGTTGCCTCTCTATGTCATTTCTATAACTACTTTTATGGTAATTGTTCAGACGAGTTCTTTGCTATGGTACTTAGACTTTTTTCATTTAAGCACAGCACTAGACTCATCACTTTACAGTTGAGATGGCTAGATGTAGCCATAAATTCTATGTGAACAGTTTCTTCTCTTGCACTTCTCACATTGAGGAACTCCCTTCTGGCTCCATGTTTTACAGCCAACTTTAATCTGCAAAAATTTAAATGCAATGTCAATTTGTAGCGGACATCACCACATTAAATTAACTTTAGATTAGGAAACAGGGCTGACGCAGAAAAGGATAAGCCAAAGACATTGTTGCACATAAAATATGTATTTAACAAGATGTACAATATCAAACAACGATGTGAAAGAAAGCATGCATTTAAGTAAGAAAAAGGCTGAATAAAACAAGTGCTGTCTCTCTTTAACTGTTATTTTAGTGTTTCAAGTTCACTGAAAGAATGTTCATGAGAGTCTTTAGTAGTGTTTGTACTTGTAAGCTTTTGCTGTGTAAGAAAAGATCATGTGAGTAGATACGAGGTATATTCAGCATGTGAGTAGTGTGTGTGAGTGAGAAGGGTGGCACATATTTTCAACTGTCGTGGATTCGTTTGACAGCTGAATTCTGACTAAATAGAGTTAGAAAATTCTTGCTTAAAAAAGTGACTGTAGGCTCCAGATTGCTGCACGGGAAGAATTATTCTTCACATGCAGACGATCTGATTGGTTGGCATAGACCAATCAGTGAGTGAGCTTTGGGGAAACTTAAGAAAGCTTCTGTGATCCGTTTCTCCCAAAAGTGCACAAAACTGACTACATGAAAATAGAGCCATTACAAAATTGTTGCATTGCTGCAATTTGTAAATTGTCTATAATAATGTAGTGGTGTTTAATTAAGTAAGGAATGCTTGGCGTTGTATGTGATTTGTATTTCTGTATCTATGTATGTATATATGTTCGTGCGTGATAGACTCGCACAAATTGCTATCTACTGTCCTCCTGATTACTCTCTTCTCTTTCTGATCATCATTATCATTTCTGTTCCTAATTCTTTCACACCCTGTAACCCCTTGTGTTTTAGTGGCATTACTAACTTGCTTAGGGTGATACCTATCAAAAAAAATGTCTAAAAATTTTGGAGCTCTCATTTTGAAACTTGGCAACAATTTCTTTGTAGTTTCTGTTCTCCTTGTAACCTTTCCATTTTGCGCTCGTGTTCCGTCAATAGCATGTTCAGCCTTTGTTGATGAGAATCTCATCTATGTTGCTTCAAGTTTCTTCATCTGTGAGAGGATTCTCGACAACTCACTGCTATATAAAAGATTAGACATTACAATTGAAAAGATATTTTCTGATGTCTCAATACTTTGCTTTGTTTCTGTAAGACATCTTTCACTATTTTGATGTTCTCAATACATAGCTTACATCTTGGACTGTCTTGATCTTTTTATTTACCATATACAAATCTAATAAATTCAGTGTAATTAGACAGAAGTTCTTTTGAATAAATTTTACTGAAAAGTTGCAAAACCATCCACAAACCTGGTTGCTGCTGATGCAAAAATATCCCAAATCAAGGCTGTATCTTTTAACTCACATGAAGGATCTTCAGAGGTGTGTACAAGTAAAGTAATATGAAGAAAATCAAAAGTGTTTTAAGTCATACATTTTTAAGTATTGTTATATTTTTTTAAATTGAATTGGATGCAAGAAGTCTATTCAGCTAATTTCTATGGTAATATGTATCATTCATATACAGTAATGTTCTTTTTATATGCATTGGAGAATGTAGGGTTTGAGACTATAATTACTTTTATTGATGTAAACTTGTCTTTGTTAGATGTAAATGGCTTCAATCTTCTAAAATATTATAAATGTTTGTAAAGAAAAGAAAAATGACATTCGTTACATAAATGGGCACTATAAAATGGTATAATGGTTAGCAAACTTGTCTCAATTATGAGTGAGTAGTGAGTTTATTCCTCACTGGAAGCCCTGTACTTTTGCCTTGTGCCACAACTAAGCTACGCTTAGTAAATCATCATTATATTAAAGGTAATAAAATTACCTAAATTTAACTTTTCTTCATACTACTTAATTAATAAGCATTGCACTTGATCAGTCATATGGCACTGAAAAACAGTCTGTCTAGAGGACAGTTCTGAGGTTGATACTATAACGAGAAGATGCTTGTCTGACACATGGGTAAAGCATAGATCTTGCAACATGATGTGCTGGTTTTTTTTTAATGATACACTTTTGTAACATTGGCTAGCTTTCCTTTTCAGAGATAGAGAGAAGGCATGTAATATATTTCTACACATTGTTAGCATGTTCTAAAATATAAACCTTTCATCTTATTTTATTTTTTTTAATTATTTCACCCCAAGCAATGCAGAAATGCCACTAGGATGCAGTGGGTGTGTACAGGGAGTGAAAGTGAAAGAGAAAACTGAGAATAGGGAGGACTGAGGAAAGGATAAAAGATAAATGGGTTCAAAATGACAGAAGATGTCAACTGATGTTGCATTCTTGAAGATTGTAGTTATCAGGGAAGCAAGGAAACAGAAGAGATTTCCACAGGTGGGAAGTACGAGAAAAGAAACTGTTAGAGTAGAAGTGCCTGTTGTATTCAGCTATTTCAACAATAAAAGATTGGGACCTATATGACAATCTAGCAGTATGCTTAAATTTATGTATTCGGTGCACCAGGGTAAAAATCTCATTAGAGCCTTCTGATTTTGTTCCAGGACATGTTTATTTTTTGTTATAAATGTCTCTGTAAATATCTTTCTCTATGGCAGTTACTACCACAGCTGCCTCATATATTTGGTAAGCCCAATACATTTAATGAATTTGGCAAAGTTTCATATTCTGACATTGTGGAATGTGCCATTGGTAAATATTCCTGCTAACTATTTTGCAAGCAGTTCATCTAATCAATGATTTGAGAAATACTGTCTCAAAAGAATTATCTTTGCTTCTGATAATCTTACTCTTCTGAAACACTTTGACATGAAAAAAAAGTTAGTCTATCAGTTGTGCTGTTGATTACAGTTTATGTTCAGGGCTAACTGCACTAGTCTCTGCTTCTTGGAGACAAACAGTCTCTTGGTAATTGCTGCAACTGACAATTGATATTGGCAACTTCAAATAAAAGAAAGAAAGAAAGAAAGAAAGAAAGAAAGAAAGAAAGAAGGCAGTCTAAGCAATTTAACCAAAGTATTAATGAGAAATTTCCTTTTTAGAAAAAAATGTGAATGTTGAAAACTTTAAAAACCTCCCTCAAGTAATATTGATATTGATATGCTCATAGTGTAACAGTTACTGATAGGGGAAGAAAAATTGGCAAGCTGAGTTCATATTCCAGTTTTATCTGTTGTGCTTACTTTTACACAAATTTCCTTAGGAAAGTATGAATCTTTCTCTTCTCCCATGGATCAAACAGTAGGATAGACAGGGCTCTCAAGCCAATCTAGGAGAAAGATAACTTTGAATATGTAGAGAGTCATGATCACCTATCTCCTGAACGGAAGAAATATTTATATTAGGAGAAGGACAACTCGAAATTCAAAACCATGGAGAAGGCAACAGAAAACAATTCCGCTATCTTTGCCAAGAAATCATGGCATTTCACAGGTAATAAAGAAAAGGAATGTGTGAAGAGCCATGATCACCTGTGTCCTGAAGGGAGATGGCATTAAAAGTAGAATGTAAAATGATGTAAAGTGAAATATGCTTCTGCTGATGTAAAATTTAAATAAAGAACTAATGAAACAAAGTGCAAAAGCTTCTTAGAAAAAATGTGGTTTGCTTCCCTATACTAAGTAGGTATTTTCAGATCAGAATGAATAACAGAACTGTGTATGAGGAAAGTGCATTGGTATTTTTGAGGAAAGGCTAATAAATTACCTTATCAGATCCAACAACCAGAAAGTGCTTTTTGTTTTAATATGAAGCTGATAATGTCTACTGGATTTTAAATTAGACAACTTCAAGGAGGTCTCTGTTTTTTTCTCTGTTAGCTCAAAAACTAGATTGAGCTACTATTGCTTTTGTGATTATCGGTGATATGCATGAATAAGCCCGGTCAGATGTTTATTGTCAAGAATTGCAAGATTAGTGTACTTTCAATGCATTTTTTTCTTTTGTTATCAGACTGGCATTTATCAGGTTGAAATTGTTGTCATATATATTATGATGAATTACCTGTATATTTAAAGTGTTGTTATACAGCATATCCCTGTGATGTTTCTATAGTCTTTTTTGAGATTTCTAGATGTTTCAACAGTATATATTATTGAACATTTTGTGCAATTTATATTTTATCTGTTCTGTTGTTGTTGCTATTTTGTTTGCTGTTAATTATATATTTTACTGTTTTAGAGGTGGTGTTGAGGAATTTTAGTTCAAGGTTGGATAAGTTATTTTTTATAGTGGCTGTTATAGAGTTAGTGGAAAAAATTATGTGCCAGATTTTGCCAAGGTTGTTAAGATTACTATTATCTTGGATTTTTCTTTTTCTTCTGTGAATTTTTATATTTGACTGAGTAAATATGAAGCCAACAAGAGCCAGTTCAATATTTAATTTCTTATTGTTTGACTAGAACTGGTGAAAATATGAAAATGCTTTTATCTTATTTTATTTTGACAATATTATTGACGTATATGAGTGGTGAAAAGTGTTGCTCTGAAAGAGTGAAAACAGTGAAATATATTCTTTTGATAATCTGAAAACAGTTTCTGAAAATTAAAGAAACTTTTACATCTTACATCATGGTTTTTGGTATGGAAATTGGGATTGACAGGGTTAGGGTTCAAATTTCAGTCAAGGTGATTGTGCTCTTCTTTATTTTTATGTGCCGTGTCCTTTCAGGATATAGGCGATCGTGGCTCTCCACTTACCCCTATCCCTTGTAGCTCTCAATAAGTTTTGTTCTTTTGCTACTTCTTCCAGAACCTGTTCTGTCATCCACTTGCTTAAGCCCACTTAAGCCACTTGCTTTCCCTTGTCTCTTCAGGACGTAGGCGATCATGGCTCTCCACTTCTCCTTATCATTTGTAGCTCTCAATAAGTTTTGTTCTTTTGCTACTTCTCCCAGACCCTGTTCTGTCATCCACTTGCTTAAGCCCACTTAAGCCACTTGCTTTCCCTTGTCTCTTCAGGACATAGGCGATCATGGCTCTCCACTTCCTCCTATCCCTTGTAGCTCTCAATAAGTTTTGTCTCTCTGCCAACTCCCATGTTCTGTCATCCACTTGCTTAAACTCGCCAGGTATGTCATCCATTGCTTTCACTTGTCTCTCTTTACCTCTATTCAACCTGTGAATATCAGATTCTCCAAACCTTCCTTTCTTATTATGTGTCCCTTAAATTTCAGCTACCTCCGCCTGATGTAAAATATAAGCTCTCTTCTTGTTTGCATCCTCTCCAAAACCTCATTGTTGCTCACACACTCGGTCCATGATATCCTTAGCATCCTTCTGTAGAACCATATCTCCGTTGCCTCGAGTCTCTTCTTCATCTTTGAGGAGACCGTCTAACATTCGCTGCCATCATATTCACATGAATACTGTTGGAAAACTATGAATCCATTTCTTCTCTCCTCAGTTAGGGATTAATAGCAAGAGAGAATGGGCTTTTTTTCTGGTTTTGCTTGGGAATCAGTCTAGGAAAAGGGACAACTCTAAATTTAAAACCAGTCAGATGTGGTACAAGCAACATGACTGTAAAGAAAAGTACTTATTACAAAAACTATAGCAACAACATCCAGGTATGTCTATAAGGTTAGCATACATTATTCTTTGTAAAATTATTTATAGTTTTGTATGTTTCTTCACTTTTATGCTCATTAAGTCAACATTTATTATGGAGATAACATGTAGGTATATCAGTAAGCCAGAGA
Organism: Acanthosepion esculentum; assembly: GCA_964036315.1. Classification (NCBI taxonomy): domain Eukaryota; kingdom Metazoa; phylum Mollusca; class Cephalopoda; order Sepiida; family Sepiidae; genus Acanthosepion; species Acanthosepion esculentum. The sequence continues at coordinate 118,780,648 of OZ038482.1, read as the reverse complement.
ATGAAGAAAGTATTTATTTTAAACAACAAATATTTATTTTTGAATATAACCTCCTTCTTTGCAAATGAAGATACTTATTTACATGAATATTAATAATGAAGTCAGAACATGATACAGTGAAAATTTCAGATCAAAATTGTCAGTTGTAGATAATATCAATGTACAATATGAGTTTAAAAATTGGTATAAAAATGCTGCAGTACTGTCCACGGTGTAACATCGTTGTGCAATCTTGTGTAATTAACAGGTTAAAATTTTGACTAATGAGATTTGAATTGCACAATGGAATTAATGGCCAAATTATTTTTCTTAATTATAATTACTGACATGTTTCACTGATGGAATTATAAAAAATCATTATCCTGGCACAAAAGCTATTTTGATGCAAATAATAATGCACTATTTTGATGGAAATAGTGTACTATTTTCATTCAAATAATAATGAACAATTTTATGCATAATATATTATATATTAATGCACTATCTGCACTGTTTTCATTTAAATTATAATGCATGATTTGCTTGTAAATAATGATTTTGATTCATATAATAATGCACAATATTGTTAATAATGGTAATGCACAATTTGGTGCATATAATATATGAATTTGAGGCAAATAATGTACTATTTTGATACAAATAATAATGCACTCTTTTCTACATTCTACACCTTCCAGTTACCAGTCAGTTTTAAGGATAAAATATGGTTGTTTATGATAAGATAGAATATGTTTGGTTTATGATAAGATGAGATAAAATATGGTTGTTGTATGATAAGATAGAATATGGTTGGTTTATGATAAGATAAGATAAAATATGGTTGTTGTATGATAAGATAGAATATGGTTGGTTTATAAGATAAGATAAAATATGGTTGGTGTATGCTGCTTGTCCTAAATTTGAATATTTTCAGTCAGTTTTCAATATGTCTTTAAATTATACAATCTTTATAGAAAAAATGATAATGATGTAATTTTGAAGAATATTTCTGTTTCTAATCAAAAAGAATCCACAAAACCTAGATTATGACTAGAATTTTAAATTGTATTACAAATATTAAAAATGTGAAATAATCAAATTCAAAATTACAATTAGTATTTTGCATAATACAAAATATGAAAATTATATTTCTGTCTTTTCTTGTTTATCAAGATTTGATTTTGGACCAATGACTATTTCTTAAGCTCGCGATCATCTTTATTAGATATTTTCTCCAACTACCATTGATTAAATTATTTCCCATTGTTTACACATTCAATTTATATCTTTTGTCAGCTTCACTCCTTTTTCTTTCTTTTTATTTTTTACTGACTTCCTTCTGCTTATAAAAAAAGTCTAGAAAGAAAATGGAAAATTTTTACTTTTTAGCTAATTGTGATTCTCACCAGACACTCAGCTACCATTGTGGAATGTGATGCTGACCCCTCAGTCTGCAGCAGGTGAAACTGCATATTAAGAATCTGCACTGCTTTAAAAAGGAAGACATTGAGATGAATAAGACATATAATCAAGAGGAAAAGGACGGTTTTACATGCATGATAAAAAAAAAATCACTCCCAAGCCTGACTAGTGCTGACTTTAGAACAAAGAGGGAAATAAACACTAAAAATGTCAAATACCAAATGACAAAGGGTTTCTGAGTTGGGGCATTGCCCATTCTTCCAGTTAATAAACTAACGATTTGAAAATAAATATTTAACATTTCCCAACCAACGGGTCGCATTCCTACCAACAATAAAAAATATGATTCGTAATAATTATGCTTTGTGGTGGACAAAGAAATAAAGAAAGACAGACAGCAACAGATTACAGCAATTCATGATGCTCAGTTTAAAAGAAATTCCCTTACTCATTCAATGGCTCATGACTTTGGATCTCTGATTTAAAAGGTTTCAGGAATCCAGAAATATCATTATTGTTTAATTTTTCCTGTTGGCAGAGGTTGCAAATTTTAAGTTGGTGTTTTAAGTATATATATATATATATATATATATATATATATATATATATGAAGAAATATAGTCTTAAAGTGTGCTATATTTATGGGATAAAGTGCTCAATATCAGAGATAGAGTGTGTGTAAATATAAAAGTGAACATAGAAGTCAACACTTAGAGGTGACACTGTTTCATGCTAGATGCAATCATTGCATCTAGCATGAAACAGACACACGGCATATTTAAGGAAAACACAACCTCTTCATTCAGAATATTTTTTGAGAGCCCATAGCTGTTCAGTTTCATAGCCAAAACATGAACGAAGTAATTTCTAAAGAATTCATAGTTACACTTAGAAGAATTTGGTTTAACATCACAAAATGCTACAAAAACAAAATATTAACCTAAGAATTTGAATCATGCAATTTTTAAAAGTTTTACCAGAAAAATAAACCACAGCATGCCACATTAGATTGCAATACAGAAGTTGAAATATAATTAAAACTGTACATTTATATTATCTTTTGCATTATATATATATATATATATATATATATAATGTTAGGAAGATGAAAACACAACTGAAAGAGAGAGAGAAAGAGAGGTCACAGATTTTAAATGTCTAGGACATCAACAGGTTTTTATCGATATTTTTTATGAAGTAAAAATTAAGTTTTGAGTTTGTAGCGGACCGTGGCGGAGTGAAGATGTGAAGAGATATCAGAAGGTTAAACTTTCCTGCTGGCAGGTCCAGCTGCATGAGAATGTCGGACTTTAATTAAGTCCAAAGAAGACAAAGAAAACAAACAAGACTGATATACATGGGTAAACAAATATATATTAATAACAAAACAAGTTAAACAAAGACATGGACTGTTACATAGAGTTTGTATGGAGAAATTATGTCTGTGTGTTGTAGTGTTCGTACGTATGTGTATTGTTCTTAGTGTGTTCCCAGAATTTGGGAAACGCTGTATCTGAGAGGTCACATATTGGCCTAAGTGAAAAAAAAAAGAGATTTTACCTCACCTCCGCGCAAGGTAGCGGCCCAAGGCCTAAGTCGAAAGAGAGAGAGAGAGAAGGGTCAGCCAGTATTTATAGATGGGGGAGAGAGACCCCTGTTGAAGGATTAAAGAACTGAGGAGGAGATAACTGCGACAAGTTCTAAATGTCAGGTTGCTGTCTAGGTATCCCTCGGACAGTCTGGATTGCACAGCATCTATAAAGTATTTTTTCGAAAACAGTCTTGAGAATACTTTTTCAAAATCAATTTTGATTGGTGACCAAGTTATTTGATTTATTTTATTTCATTTACATTTTTTTAAACAAACTTTCGAAAAATGTGGGCAGTTAAATTCCTATAAAATATATTTGTTAATTATTTATTTTTCTTGAAACATTTTTAATCATTATAATTTCCCATGAATCTCTTAATCAATTAACAGCATTCTATAAAAAAAAACACTTGTTAATTTTGCCTGACACAAGAGTTATCGATTATAAAATCCTGTATCTAACAAAAATCAGGTAACAAAATGATTATATCCAAACCAAAATATTTAACTAACAGACATCTGCTAAATCTGCAAGATACCAGATCTCGTTGATCCTACGTATATCTTGTTCACACTAAAGAAAATCTTAGTTTGAACAAGATAGTCAATGAACTGTGTTGAATTTTCAGCAATAGTTTTTTTTTAGAAAGACTTCTATCTTTTTTCCTCTCGTTCAATCTGGGTCAAATATAGACGAATAGGACGAGTAAGGTTTTGGGATTTGTAGCAGAAAAACAATAATGCAATTGTTTAAAAATTAAGGTTTTACCAGAAAAATAAACAATGGCATGCCACATTAGACTGCAATAGAGAAGTTGAATTATAATTAAAACTGTACATTTATGCTATCTTTTGCATTAGTGGTCAATATATAAATTATATTCTTACTCTGTCCAGGACAGAGTAAGAATATAATATAAAAGGCTCAAACACTAATATTCCCTGGTTATAATTTATTACATTGGAATGGTAATCACAATCCAATTCATCATTCAAAAAGAAATCGGAAAGTATAACTCTGGGTATAAAAAACAAAATTTTAGTCAATATATATATATATATATATATATATATATATATATATATTTTGTTGTTGAACAAGACTGACAAAAAAAAAGTTTTTTCTTCTATTTTTCTTTAAAAATAATGTATGGTCTTAAAAAAACAAGAAAAATCAACCCTTAATAACATCAGTTATGAATATGGCCACAATGTACTGTCCATATTTGGAAATTAAGTATATGTCTACTTTTCAGCAACTTTTAGACTGTTTATAATCACACTTACACACCTTTTATTAGCACTTTGAATGAACAATTATTTGGATAAATTCTATACTCATTAAATTCAGAAAAGAAAAAACTTGTTTGCATCCAAGAAAAATACAATAAAAAACATAACAAATGTACCTTCCAATCTTGTTTAACAAAACATGTATTAAAGAGGGATGTGACTAAATTGTAACTAAACTGTGCTGGAGCCCCATCATGCATGAACCATAAGCATCTTCGTATTAGCAGAGGTACATCCTCTAGCAGGTGTGTTATAAACCACTCCTGTAAGATGTGCTGGGAAACCATATGGACCTACAAGACAGTCACCTACAATTCCAGCTCACACATTAATTGTAAACTGATGCTGGTGTCAGGCTTGTATTGTAACATGAAAATTCCAATCTACCCACAAATGTTGGTTGTGTAAATTTGTTATTCCATATCTCCCAAATGTTGCCTCATCTGTAAACAAGACTGAAGAGACAAACAATGGACCGGCAGTTTGTGCAATAAACCATTGGCAAAAGTTCTCCTATGATGAGAGATCAGAAAGACCCTGCACACCTTGCAAATGATATGGACACAGGAACTGTTGTTGTAGTACTCTCCATGCAGTACAACATGCTAGAGTCACATGACATATGCTGATACCTAGGTCCTCTCTGTTCTTCATGGTCAGGCAGACAAGTAGATCTCGGTCATCCTTGATCCATAGTTTCTGGTACCATGGTGTCTCAGCAATGTGACAATAAACAACAGTAAATGTTGGATTCCTTGACTGCCTTCGGTCTGGAAATGCAATTTGATACAGCTGTGCAGCCTCGTGTCCATAACCATTCATAGGGCTGTATGTAAAAATCATATCTGCCTGTTCATGATATGAGTATCCTAGCATTGTTAGACAAACACTTCACAGTTAACTCACTACTACAAACATTAAACATTGAAGACAGACTAGCCACAGATGTACATGAATGACAAATATAACCTAGTCTACAGGAACCTGTCCCCAAAGTTTGTAAAAATATTTTTGATACATCCTTTATATATATGTGTGTGCATGTGCGTGAGTGTGTGTATATATATATATATATATATACACACACACACACACATACACACTCACTCATTCATATATATATATATATATATATATATATATATATATATATATATGTCATCATATAGTGTTTTTTTTTTGCCCATAATTTTTTTATCTATTTATATATCTGTGTCTGTGTGTATATATATATATATATATATATATATATATATATATATATATATATATATATATATATACATACACATATATATGTATGTATATCTATATATATATATATATATATATATATATATATATACACATATGTATATGTTTTTGTATATTTATATATATAGAGATAGATAGATAGATAGATAGATAGGAATAGAATTAGATAGATAGATAGATAGATAGATAGATAGATTCTAAACAACACACACACACATACATGTTTGCTTCTACCAATATGTTCACTTTGCACAGTATTCTTATCATAAATTTCTCTCATAATTCAAATATATGTTATATATTTTGTAGGCATGGGAAAACTATTCTGTTCGATGATAACGTTAATCTTTCAACATGATTGATCATATTTGTCTCAGGCAATTTTTAGCTACTGACAACTTCATGTCACATCTATCATAATAAATAAATTATTTTCCACCTTCCAACCTCTCTCTCACAGGCAGGTTATAGCAAGCCTATCACTGCTCTTTCGCTACTTCTGTGGAAAGTGCTCGGATGAACTATATTCCTTGGTTCTGCCAGGTCTAACCTTCATGGCTTCACTTCATGAACCACTGTTCTGTGCAACTAACACCAAAGAGAATGTTTCTCTGATTACTATAATCTTAACATGTTCACGTCTAGGATTAACTATTATTTCTCCTCCTATCTGTATAAAATGCCTCTTAATGTAAACCTCTACCTTGAGTGGCCACTGAGCCTTGTACAGGGTGAACCTTACTATAATACATATATATATATATATATATATATATATATATATATATATATATATCAGATCAGCCCATAAGTTCTGTCCGAATTTTGAATTTTGAATCAAGTGACCAAATGTTACATTTAATTACAGATTCAATCAACAATGTATTTTCCCTGATTATCTATGACTTCCTTCCATCTATTAACAAGCTTACTAATTCCATTACTGTAAAATTCTTTTGCCTTTGATTCGAAGAACTCACAAATGTCAGTTTTAACCTCTTCCTGTGTTACAAAAGCTGTTTCTTCCAAATGATTCTGTAAGCTACGAAACAAATGGTAGTCTGAAGGAGCAAGGTCAGGAGAATAAGCTGGATGAGGAATTTTCTCCCAACCAAGTTCTTTGATCTTTTGTGACGTGATTGCTGTGTGTGGTCGTGCGTTGTCCTGATGAAACATCACCCATTTTCGATTCACTAGAGCAGGTCTTTTTTCCTCAAAAATTGGTTCAAACTCTCTAATTGCTGACAGTATATTTGAGCATTAATTGTTGCATTAGGTGGTAAGAATTCAAAGTGGATTATTCCTTGGCAATCCCACCAGATTGAAAGAAGAACCTTTTGCCCATGAACATAAAAATAATGTTCAGCTCCATTAGACATTATAAAATACTCTTTAAATTTTGTTTGTTTTAACAAAAAGTTAAGATTCAGACAGAACTTATGGAATGACCTAATATATATATATATATATATAAATATATATATTGTGTATTTAGACAGCAATCCTTCATTTATGCATGATTCATTAAAAACGACAGACAAGATATTACAATTAAGCTTTTATTTAATTTTTCTTGTTTTTGAACAAGTGTTTTCTTTTTTGAACACAGAGTGTGTAGAAACTGTCCAAATGTTCTCTAATTCTGAACGCTTTTGGCTATACTTTTAGATAATATCAAAGATGATTTTAGTTTTTCAATTGGGTGTGTGCGTTTGTGTATGTTTTTAGTGTTATAGAGATGTTTTATTTTCCGAACACACTTAGAATATTGTGACTGTGCTCGTAGTTAATATTATTAAGTGTTTGCTTTTTCTTTTTTATTATCAGGGCTTCCGTTATTTTTAATCATTTTTACATGTGGATGAGGTTATTATGGTTGTATTTTCTACTAGTATGTTTTGGATGGAGTCTGGTAAGTTTGTGCATTTGTTTAAATGGGTTCTAATGGAGCTGTGATCAGATAGGTGTAATGTAAGGCATCTGGATAGGCATGTAGTCATGTGACAGATGTAATTATTTATGAATTCAATATATATTAAAAATGTGGGATGTTAAAACAAGAGAATTAGAGAGGAATTTTTTCATAATTACATGCCATTAAGTTTTGGTTAACAATATTAAATAAAGCAGGTAATAAAACTGATAATTAGATGTGTGTATGTGTGTGTATGTGTGTTGGTAGATATATTAAGTGTGAGAGATGAAATATTGCTAAAGGCAAAAATTGGTTTAAAGGAAACTAAATTTCTTGGGCACATAATGAGGAAAGAGGGCTTGGAAAATCTGATCCTCACAGAACAGATTGAGAGAAAGAGAGACAGAAGAAAGCAGTGTGTAACATACTTGATGGGCTTGGGTTAATGGATGGCAGAACAGGGTTTGGGAGAAACAACAAAAAGACAAAACTTAGTAAGAGCTACAGCAGACAGGAAGATGTGGAGAGCCATAATCACCTACGTCCTGAAGGAACAAGGTATATAAAAGAAGAAGAAGAAATATGCTCTTCAGGTTTCTTCCACAAGTGATTTCATTTTTAATGCTTTATGTTTTTTCTATCTGAATATTTTAACAAGTCAAATCTCACAAGCACTTATTTTTAAGAAAGAGAACTGGAAATTAACAGAATGATTTTTAAATTAAATGAGTCAGTGATCAATTTTATATATAAACTTGTCTCAGTGTTGCTGACTGCAACTTGGGATTCATTTGTATGCCCACTCAATTGGAATCTGTCCCCTGAGCATTTCCTCTTTTGGTGGCACTACACATTAAAAAAAAAAAGGAAACCTCAATTGCAAGGAATTAATCCTGACCCTACCCCGTGGAAGAGGTACTACCTGGAAGTGAAGTCCATTTTACCAACGACTTGTCAGAAAGGGTGAAGTGAGTAAGAGAAACTCCCCAATTCCAGTGTTGCAGACCCCAAGTCCAACAAGTCAAAGATTCTCACTGAAGAATTTTGGAGGGCAAAACTCTTTTTTTTTTTTACCCACCTTCTCTGCAGTTGGTGATTTGTCAATTAATGAGCCAATGAAAAGGCATTAACACATTCTACATCTTTTTTCTTTTCTTGCAGCACTGGTGACTCTCAACATGTTTGGGTGTTGTTTTTTTATCTTTTTTAGGTAGATTTTTTCTCCCTAATCCTTAACTTAATCTCTTTTCTTTTACATTAGCAGTGTTACACTTCCTCATTGATCATGTGGGGTCTGGAATTTAGCAATCTCACCTTGGATTACAAAAGCCTTATTTGTGATACATGCAAATGAATAGAGGCTTGATGGGATGGAAAACAACACATAACCTACTTGGTGAGCTTGAGTAAATAACGGATGAAAGTGGAACAACTTTTAGGAGAGATAACAAAAAGACAAAACTTATTAAGAGCTACAAAGGACAGGAAATTGTGGAGAGCCATGATAGTCTATGCCCTGAAGGGTCACAGCATATAGAAAAAGAATAAATTGATTTCAATTTTTTGTCAGAGGATTTAAAGTATCAATGAAAATCAGTTTATTTATTATTGGGTGGTTGGGGAGATTTTGCTTCGTTTTTTTACAGAATTCCATACATATTGGTTTTCAAATAAACAGAAAGTTCTTATTTTCTAAAGAACCTTAACAAAAAGAAGTATACTAACATAACTGTAACCCTCGAAAAGTAGTCGACAGATATTTGTGATACATCTAAATGGGTAGCAGCTTGGAATGAGAAATTAGAGAGCTGAAATCCAGTAAAGTTATGTATAAATAATTTCATCTCTCTCCCCTAACTATAGGTTCAATAGTAGAGCAGACTGGTCTTTTCAGCCTTTGTTGACAGCTCTGAAATCAAAAACTGTATGGAACTTTGGCAAAGCACATACTATATACAGCTAATGAATGGAACTTGTAGTTCGCCATGACCCTATGATCACAACTACGGACATTTATTTGTGGTATTTACAAGCATATACTGTGTGAATTTCAGGAATGAGAAGTTATCATTATTTACATACAGACTAATGTCCTCATCTTTGTTGTTATTATCACAAAACTTTGGCAGTTGTGACCTCTGGCTTTCATAAGGTGCTTGTCAATCTGGGTAACATGTAGGGAATTTTTATGCTGACAGAGAATAAAAAAAAATATTTGATTTTGCTTTGCCTTTTAAAGAAATCTGATCATGACTTCATGGAATAATCAGGAAATAGATTTATTGAGGAACTCATGTTTGGAACCAAAATCTTCTAGAATATAGAGTAACTCCTTACTAACCATAGATGTGCAGTGGCTTGGAACAAGGAATTGGTGTAAGCTGACTTATAGCTAGCTAGCTAGATAGGTAGATATGAACAGACTGAGGGATAGATATGAACAGACTGAGAGATAGATAGATATGAACAGACTTAGATAGATAGATACCAAGATACTGGGACAGATAGACAGAGAGATAGATAGTGTGGGACATAAACAGACGGAGAATAATTTTTATGGTTGAAAGCTTTGTTCATAGCTTCAAATCTTCTTCCACTATATTCTGATACCATATCTAATATAATTTTACTATTGTTGGACAATCTCTACACTGATGAAGAATTAACTTGAAGCAATAGAAACGTGGTTTTATAGAAGGATGCTGAGGGTACCATGGACAAAGTTTTAGAAAAAATGGACGCAAAAAGGAAACTAATACATCACATTAGGAAAAGATAGTTGAAATGTCTAGAGCACATAATGAGGAAAGAAAGCTTGGAAAATTTGATACTCACAGAAGAAGTTGAAGGAAAGAAGGACAAAAATCAGAATATAAACTACTTGCTTCAGTAAATGGTTAGCAGAACAAGGTTTAAGAGAGATAACAAAAAGACAACATTTATTATGAGCTACAAAGAGAAGGGACTTGTGGAGATTGCCTATGTCCTGAAGTGACACAGTGCATAGAAGAAGAATAATAAGTTTTTTGTCAGAGGATTTAAAGTATCAATGAATATCAGTTTTGTATTTATCACAGGTTTGGGGGAGAGTTTTTGCTTTTTTACAGAATTCCATTCATATTGGTTTGCATATAAACAGAAAGATCTTAGTTTCTAAAGTGCCTTAACAAAATTGCAAGCATAAAAAAGTAGTTCACAGATATAATCAATTAATGGCATCCATCAAGAAAAAGTTACTATAATCTTATTTATTCCAAAGATTACACCCATATATATACATACATATATATATATATATATATATATAATATCTGGATAAAATAAATGAAACAAAATTGGGTGTTTTTTTTTAAAGTATTTATTTCTGTGTTTTTTTTGTATATATTTAATATTTCAGACCACCTCGGTCTTTCCTCAGAAATCAAATGAGATACTGTGTTTGTGTGTTTGTTTACAGCGTTTGTCGTGAATAAATACTTTCAAAAAAATCCCCCAATTTTGTTTCATTTATTTTATCCAGATATTATATACATATCAAGAAAGTATACGTGGCCTCTCATTATCCTATATATATATATATACATATATATATATATATATATATATATATATATATATATATATATGATGCAATTGGATGTCTAGCCACATGAGATGTGATACAGTGAAACAGTCTGTCTGTGGATGACAGTATATATACTCCCAGAAAATTTAATTCTGGTCGAGCACTCTGGAGAGAAAGCGCGAATTTGTAAACAATGACTACTACTGCTAATACTACAAAGCTCTTCCATGAATTGAGCCCTCTCAGTCATTGGCGTGTTTCTTCGAAGAATAAGTACGTAAAAATTCGCCTTCCTCTCTCTACTGGGTACTGATAGCTGCAGGGTAAAATCTGCAATATATATAGAGAGAGTGTAGAGAGAGGAAGGCGAATTTTTATGTACCTATTCTTCGAATAAACACACTAATGACTGAGAAATTTTCATAGAAATAGGACACATATTTTTCGGACATTCAGGCCGGTAAATGTTGTTAATACTGTTTATTATAAACAGAGCATTTACTTAAATATTTGTATCTATAAAAAGAACGTATAAACATAAAAAATGTGTTAAAATATATATATATATATAGAGAGAGAGAGAGAGAGAGAGAGAGAGAGTATTTTCATCTATCTATCTATTTATCTATGTATCTCAATGTATTCATATCTATCTCAGTCTTTTCATCTATCTATCTATCTATATATATCTATCTATCTATATATATATATATATATATATATAAGTGAACATTGAAGTCAACACTTAAAGGCGACAGGCTGTTTCATGCTAGACGCAATCGTCAGGCCATCCTCTATTTCTGATGTGGATCACTTTATCCCATAAATATAGCACACCTTAAGACTATATTTCTTCATATATATATATATATATATATATATATATATGGTGGGATGCATACATACCAATAAATATATACTTGTGTATACTTGAAAAACATTTTTATAGACATGGCAAAAGTAAACAGACACCTGTTTTTAAACTCTGTTCAAAGCTTCCTTACTTCCTCCTCAGACTCATGTCTTGCTCTGCAGGTATGTCCTCTTGGCAATGTGGTAGTATCTATAGATATCTATTTACGGTCTCCCCTCAGTCCAGAACACCCTATTAACAGAACATCTTTCTATTATCAGCACACTGATTAGACTCGGTTTGTGATTTTCTTCTTGATACCCTCTTGGAATGATATTTTTAATCATACTGTTGTGAAAAGTGTCACAGTCGTCTCTTCCTGGGTGAAAGCACAGAAATATCATGTGAAACCACAATCTTTTTTATCGTTCTCTCCTGCTGGTTCAGCCACTATAGCCCACAGGACTCCCTTCTTCCAGCAATACCTGAGCGATTGTAACAGATGTCTGTTTATCATTACTTGAGATGAGTGCTAGCTTGTCCTCAAATAAGCAAATTCACTATTTGCTGATAGAATGAGACACCATATAGCATCTTACAAGTTTGGTTCCAGAGATTACTGGTGGCTCTGCAAGAGTGTACAGAACGGAAGCAAATCCTCAGTGCCTTTTCTCTTCAATCAAATTTGCTGATAATGCAGAGTGCTCTGATTGTAAATTATCTTCCAACTCCACTCTTGACTCAGTCTGATTTTACCCCTTGTATGGAGGCTCTACTGATATGCATATAACTCCATCATTTCTAAACTAGATCCTCCACAAGGCAGGCAAACATTCTAACCATTTAGCCATGTGCCCATGAGTTAGATAGATATGAATGGGGGATAGATAGATAGATAGATAGATAGATAGATAGATAGATAGATATGAACAGACTGAGAAATAGATAGATAGAAACAGACTGAGATAGATAAATATGAACAGACTGAGAAATAGATAGATATGAGCAGACTTAGGTAGATAGATAGATAGATAGATAGATAGATATGAACAGACTGAGAAATAGATAGATAGAAACAGACTGAGATAGATAAATATGAACAGACTGAGAAATAGATAGATATGAGCAGACTTAGGTAGATAGATAGATAGATAGATAGATAGATATGAACAGACTGAGATATTAACAAACTTAGAGAAATATTATGGAATTTAAAAGGTGCGTTAAAAGTTGTATAATGTGTTCATATGTAAATAATTAAAGGAAGAAACATACAAAAACTTTCTACTACAGAACTTTTTTTTTGTATTGAAAGAAAGTTTTCAATGTTTCTTGAGTATGTCCATTTTCTTTTTGGTCCAGGATTTAGGGTAAGTATAAGAATTATATTAATGATCAAGCTCAAGTCCGCCTTGTGCAGATTTGGTACAACCAAGGGAAGGTTTAAAATATAGTTATGGGATGCCTTTTTTCTTTTTTTGGGTCCAGAAGTTAGAGCAAGTAAGGATAAGAATTGTTACAATTGTTCTCAAGTCAGTCTTGTGCTGAGTTGGAACAGCCAAGGAGAAAGCTTGACTTCAGAGGTGAAGATTTTGGAAGACACATGCGAACATCATGCATTGGAAAGTGGGAAGATATTGTCAGTGGAATGGAGAAACTAATGTTCCCCAGCAAGAACATAATTACCACATGATTCTACATCCTTGAGCAAGGGGAAGAAAGAGAGTGAGCCAGGAAAATGTTTGTCTTTTTGTAGACTTCAACTGTGCCACATAACAATGTTTTACAAAGCCAAGTGGGATAATTATATTTCCAGTTCCTTTGCTCTTAGCATCATGGGAAAATATGCTTCTTTTTTTATTATTCATTATAATTATTTTATTTATTGATTTTAGTTCATGGGACATATAGTTACAGAGAATAATTTCTATGGTTGAGAGCTTTGTTCATATTTTTGGATGCTCCTGGGATTCATCCCTATGCCCACTCAGTTGGTTGGTATATATTTTATTATAGACACAAATAAAAGCCTTCATCCAAAGATCTACTCTTAGGTGTCTAATAGAAGATGATTATTTTTAGGAGAAAAGGACCGGACCAAGCTCATTAAAACCACTTCATTTATTAAATTCACACTTTTCCCTAGAAAAGAGGAAATAGTAATTTAGTATTTAGTTCCTGAGGAAATAGTAATTTAGTATTTCTTTTCTGATATTATTTAGGCCTATTGTTCTCAGCTTGCTTGATATAGTTATTATTATAGACACAACTTTTCCGCCATGTTAACCAAATGTAAAAATCATCTGACATCAAATATAAAACTTCAAAAATACATCACTGATGGGGCAGTGGCATAATAGATATGTGTTACTGTCATATAGTGGTTGTCAGTTCAATTCTTGAACACTGGTTCAGCAGGCATGAGCAATAACTGGCATCACGGGAACAAAATAAGCCAATAATGAACAGATATCCCCTATCCCAATAGTCACTTGGCCAAAAATCTTATGTCTATATTAACACATATATCAACCAATTGAGTAGGGGCTTACAGCCATATCACATTGAAACACATGGTTCTTGTACAATCATCCAAAGTTAAGCAATGTTGAGCCTGGTGAGTACCTAGAAGGGTGACCACTTGAGAATACCAGGTGGTGTAAGCTTGGAGGAGCGGGTTGTGTAATAGATAACAGCTTGGAATTGGAAACCGGAGAGATGTGTTCCAATTCCAGTTGGGTTTGTTATATTCACTTACAAACAAATACCGTTGGGAAAGAGATGAATCTTCCTCTCTCTTCCCCAGCTATGGGTTAATTAGTAGGACCTGTATCAGTAAATCATTATCATCTCCCAAAAATTCTTACAATCTAAAAATCTTTTCTGGCTTTCAATAAAAAACTATAAAAACAAATCAATGAAGAATAAAAGCAAATGAGTAGCAATAAGGATGAATGCTGAGTTACAGTCAGCAAAGCCACTTTACATAGAAATTTGTGTCTATTTTAATTTTAATGAAATTAAATTCATAGAAAGAAAAAGAAAATAATTATAGATGAAAACATTAACAAAAAAATAAAAATTATATTCATGTCCAAGGTTTTTTTCTTGCTATTAATGAGTGTTTCTGTACTGAAAAGTAAACTTTGAACAAATCTACAAAAGGGAAAAGACCTTTTAGTTTCTGAGACAATTATTTTACATACTTTTTAAAATAATATGTATGTATGTGTGTTGTGTGTATGTATGTGTGTTCTGTGTATGTGTGTGTGTGTTGTGTGTATGTGTGTGTGCTATGTGTATGTATGTGTGTTGGGTGTGTGTTGTGTATATGTATGTGTGTTCTCATATGTGTGTTGTGTGTATGTGTGTGTGTTGTGCATATGTATGTGTGCTGTGTGTATGTGTGTGTTGTGTGTATGTGTGTGTGCTGTGTGTATGTATGTGTGTTGTGTGTGTGTGTGTGTGTTGTGTGTATGTGTGTGTGTTGTGTGTATGTGTGTGTGCTATGTGTATGTATGTGTGTTGGGTGTGTGTGTTGTGTATATGTATGTGTGTTCTCATATGTGTGTTGTGTGTATGTGTGTGTGTTGTGCATATGTATGTGTGCTGTGTGTGTGTGTTGTGTGTATGTGTGTGTGCTGTGTGTATGTATGTGTGTTGTGTGTATGTGTGTGTGTTGTGTGTATGTGTGTGTGCTATGTGTATGTATGTGTGTTGGGTTGTGTATATGTGTTGAGTCTTGACTCATTGTTGAATCTTGACTAATGCATGGAATAATAATAATGCAACACAAAATGTACTTAGAACAAGAATGTATTATAACAAGAAAGTGTACACAATATTTATATATAGTATTTCTGTATATTTCTGGGAAGACCGTTCCTGGAGAATGTGTTGACTAAGTCGCAGTTGGGCAGAGTCTCTAGCTGGATCTCTGTATTCCCTCCCTGTCTTCCGGTACCAACCATTATTTATATAGTTGGTAGTCACCTATGCAGATTAGGTGGATCCTACCACAACAATATGTATGTGTGTTCTCATATGTGTGTTGTGTGTATGTGTGTGTGCTATGTGTATGTATGTGTGTTGGGTTGTGTATATGTATGTGTGTTCTCATATGTGTGTTGTGTGTATGTGTGTGTGTTGTGCATATGTATGTGTGTTGTGTGTATGTGTGTGTGTTGTGTGTATGTGTGTGTGCTGTGTGTATGTATGTGCGTTGTGTGTGTGTGTTGTGTGTATGTGTGCTGTGTGTATGTATGTGTGTTGTGTGTATGTATGTGTGCTGTGTGTATGTGTGTGTGTTGTGTGTATGTATGAGTGTTGTGTGTATGTGTGTATGGTGTATATGTATGTGTGTTGTGTGTGTATGTATGTGTGTTGTCTGTATGTGTGCATGTTGTGCATATGTGTGTGTGTTGTGTGCATGTATGTGCCTTCTGTGTATGTGTATATGGTGTATATGTGTATATGTATGTGTGTTGTGTGTATGTGTGCTGTGTGTATGTATGTGTGTTGTGTTTATGTATGTGTGTTGCGTGTATGTGTGTGTTGTGTGTATGTATGCGTGTTGTGTGTATGTGTGTATGGTGTATATGTGTTGTGTGTGTATGTATGTGTGTTGTGTGTATGTGCGTGTGTTAATATATATATATATATATTTGTTTATTTAGGCAGCAATCCTTCTTTCATGCACATTTCATTGAATATGACAGACAAGATGCTTTTATTTAGTTTTTTTATACAATTTCTCATGTGATCTAATAATTTTTTTCTTTTCGGATGATAAATTATATAAAATGGAAGCCTTATTAATAAAAAGAAAAAAACAACACTTAATAATGTTAACTTTGAACATGGACACAATATATTGACCATGTTTTTAAAAATGAAAACATTTTATAAAACATACATACAACAAATTATTTCTTATTTAACAGTTGAAATATTTAATCCTTGAAAATGGCTAAATGTATAGCCGAAAGCGATCAGATAAAAAGAGCATTTGGACAATTTTTATATAATTTATCATCCGAAAAGAAAAAAATTATTAGGTTGCATGAGAGATTGTATAAAAAAAAAACTTACTCTTTTTTATTTTTTTTTGTTTTACTTCTTTTTCACATGGATTTAATTTCTTTTGCAGATTAAAAAAAAACTTTGAGAGTTTTGGTGATTAACAAAGATGGCCGACCAAGAAGCATGCTCCAGGATTGAACAGCGGTCAGTTATCAAGTTTTTGGTTGCTGAAGGGTGAAAACCAGTTGGAATACATAGGAGAATGTCAACTGTGTCTGGTGCCACATGTTTCAGCCAAAAAAATGTCTATAAGTGGGCTAAATTGTTTAAAGAAGAACGGAGCAGTGTTGAGGATGAAGACAGGCCTTGGAGGCCTACAGAAGTGAGGTCTCCTGAGGGGATCGAATCAGTCAATGACCTCATTCAGTCTGACAGAAGGGTGACAGTGGATGACATTGCAAGGACTTTGAGCTTATCTGTTGGGACAAACGCAAGGGTCAACAGTCAGAAGGAGTCATCTTGCATCATGACAACACAAGGCCTCACACAGCAGCCCAAACGGTGCAGACCATCAATGAGCTGGGCTGGGAACTACTCCCTCATCCCCCTTCCAGCCCAGACCTTGCCCCTTCAGACTTTCACCTGTTTGGTCCCTTGAAAGCGTTCACGAGAGGCACAAAGTTTAAAAGTGACGATGAAGTCAAAAGTGTTGTGAGCGACTGGCTGAGACATCAGTCCAAAGATTTTTACGCTGAGGGAATACGGAAGCTTGTGCACAGATGGGAAAAGTGTGTGACAGTGCTGGGAGACTACATTGAAAGATTAAAAAAAAGTAAGCTTCTATCTGTATTAGAAGTTCTTATACCGAAAAATTTACCTTATTTATTGAATGACCCTCATATAATTTTTGTGTGACAAACATTTTGGACATTAAAATGTGTAATAGTGTAAGATCGTGTATGTAAAGAAATGCTTTTTGTATTTTTTTTTGTTTTTTAAGTCTTTCACCCCAAGCAAGGAGGGAAGCCACTAGCATGCAAGGGGTTACAGAGAGTTGGCACGAGAGCAAAGAGGAGTTATAGAGGAAAGGATGAAGAGAAGGATAGGGGATAGATCAAGGCATCTGGAGATGTTGATTGACATTACATTTGAATAGTTGGAGATTATAGCTATCAGGGAAACAAGAAAAAGGGAGGGAGTTCCACAGGCGAGAGGTGTGACACATGAAGCTATTGGAGTAGAAGAGACGGCTACATTTAACAGTTTCGACAGTGAAAGTGTGAGAGTGAGATGCCAGCCTAGTTGAACGCTTAAAATCATGAAGTCTGGGAACCAGCGAAAGCAGCTCATCGAAACAGTTACTGTGAAAGTATTTGTAAAAAAGACAGAGGGAGACGGCGGCACGTCTGTGAGAGAGCGACTGCAGATGAGATGCCAGATCAGGGCCAATTACATTGTATATCTGTCTCTGGATTTTATCAAGGACCTTGAGACAAACAGAAGGGGCTCCAGATCATGTATGGTAGCAATACTCCATGCAAGGGCAAATGGTTGATTTGTGTGTATGGGCATATATTGTATGGTAATATTAATTCATGTAAGTGTATAAGTGTGTGAGGAATGTCTGTAGATGTCAGCCTCATTTTTTTCAGTGAAATGTAGCAAGATTTTTGTATCTGGCTGGATTTTATATTCTTGTGTATGTGTATGAGTGTGTGTAAGGGATGTTAGTTGTCATCACATCCATGCGATCTTATATACCAAGAACAGTATTAATGAAATTGTAAGGCAAAATGGAAAGTTTTTTTATTTGTGACATGTTTTATCCATTAGGACTTCATTGGACTGGGTTTGTTGATGTTGTTGTGACTACCCATGTGTATGAACGAGAGATGCTGGTAGTTTTAAAGTTTTTTAAAATAATTTTTGCAATCTAGCCAAATTTAACTATAATCACTTTTCTTTTTCATATCATCATCTTTGTTTTTAAATATCCACCATTGTGATAACAGAAGACCTGCCAAGAATGGGGATACATTATAAGAACCAGGATGTAAATTTACTGTGGCTGAATTAGCGATTAAAGCATTTTTGAGACATTTTTATCTTAGTAAATTATTTTCTGTTTTCAATTAGAGTAGAACTTTTTATATTAAAATTGTAATCAGTTTTGTTATGATGAAAAAATGTATTTTGTGTGTTGTTATTTAAAATGTCTCTTTTGTGTTCATATAGACTTTTGCTTAAACTTCTTGAGGTTTCTCCAATATATTCTTTCTGTCAATCCTTGCAGTTGATAGAATAAATTCTTCCTTCAAGTTTTGGCTTGTTTTGTTTTGTTTTGTATTGATTAAGTCTTTGATTGTTTTAGATGTAGTTGTGACAAATTTTATGTTGAGTTTAGATAAATTCTTTTCAGTTGTAGTTGTGATAGAGTTAGTGGGTAGAATAATATATTTTTTTTTGTTTTGTTGAGTTGGTCAGGAAAAACAACTCTTCTATTTTGGAATATCTTATGAAACTTTTGCTTTGCATTGAATAGGAAGTAGTTAGGCTATTGAAGTGTCTTGAAAGTATCTTCAATATATTTCTCCTCTTCATGCAAATATTAAGGGCTGCAAATTCTGAGTGCTCTTATGTAAAATCCAACAATCATTCTGAATTTTATTTTGTTGTTATGATGAGGATAGAAGTTTATTAGGTCATTTCTATTTATTGTTTTTCGGTGGACACTAAGTTTTAGGCTGCTATCAACTCGGTGTAACATGATGTCTAAGAAAAGTAAAGTATTGTTTTTTTTCTATTTCGTATGTAAATTCTATTGTATGTTCAGCTTTGTTTAGTTTATCTATAAGATCTAGTATGTCAGTATCACGGGAATATATTAATAGAGCATCATCAATATATCAGAAGCAAGTTGATTGTTTATGTAAAATATTTGGGAAAGAGCCAGATTCGAGAAATTTTAAGAAGATACATGTCATTTCTCCACTGAGAGGCAACTCCATTGCTATTCCAAATTTTTGTTTGTAAAAATTGTTATTAAATGAGAAATAGCATTGATTGGTGAAGAGACGGCAGATTTTTATTATTTTAGCTATTGATAGGGAGAGGTTTATCTTTGCTTTTTTAAGAGATTTAAGCATTTTTCAACTGGGACATTAGTGTAAAGTGATTTTATATCTAGACTGGCCATGAGTTTATAAGTTATATTTGTTTAGCTTAGTTTTTCAACAAGGTTGCCTGGATTTTTTATATGTGATGGACTTATTGTTCCAGGTAGGGGGCATAAAAATTTTGCTATGGCTCTAGCTAGTTTGTTGGGGGTGCTGCCTATTCCTGAAAAGTTTGGGTGTTCTAGAGTCATATTCTATGTCTATGCCATGATTTGTTTTCATTTTTAATCAGTTTCCTGATTTCCTTGTTGAATTTCTGTGTTTCAAGAGACATTTTTTGTTCATTTATTTTTCATATTGTTGTATTGTATTGTTGAGTAGTGAGGTAATGTTTTCTATGCATGTATTCTTGTTATATATATACATATATATATATATATATATATATATATATATATATATATATATATATATATATATATATATTTATATATAGCCATTTATATAGTTTGAAACCTATTAATTATTCTATTTGTGGAAT
Source organism: Acanthosepion esculentum (assembly GCA_964036315.1). Classification (NCBI taxonomy): domain Eukaryota; kingdom Metazoa; phylum Mollusca; class Cephalopoda; order Sepiida; family Sepiidae; genus Acanthosepion; species Acanthosepion esculentum. The sequence goes on along the minus strand of OZ038482.1, from coordinate 118,760,097 downwards.
TTTTCATTTTTTTTACAATTGAAACATTAAATGTATTTCTCAGAGACAAAAATAAAATAACTATAGTTGAAGCCAAAAAAATCAAAGACAAAAAAGAATTTGCTAAATATAATTTCTCAAAAAATGATTTCATGAAAAATAATTTTCAAAAAAATGTATTTACAAAAAATAATTTGCAAAGAAAGAATTAAAAAAAGATCTTACAGAAAAATAATCCATAAAAAAGATTTTACAAAAACAAAATTGCAAAAAAATAATTTACAGAAGAACAATTTACAAAAAAATGTTTTTTATAAAAAAGAATTTGCAAAGAAAATTTATGGAAAAAGAATATACCAGAAAAGGAATTTACAAAAAAGAATTAATAAAAAAAATAATTCCCCAAAAATGTATATATTAAAAAGTTTTACAAAAAACCAATGAAAATCCCATTAAAAACTTTTATTGCAACAGGTTTTTTTCATATCATTAGAAAGAATAAAAAATGCTTTCATTGAACAATGAAGAAAGTTATATAGACATTTTTTTAATCAATAAAATCAATATCTTTTATATAATTGATCTTTATTTAAAGACACCTTTGTTCTCAATAAAACTCACTTGTAGAAAATTGTTTACTTTAGGTTGCCAATGCCAATAAAATAAATCTTGGCTTGACAGTTATACTGCAGTTAGATAAAAGTGTAATTTCAAAATTAAATTTATCTTCACCTCAAAATGGAAAATTGTATACTTATAAAATCTCTTTCTGAATGATATGGCTGGATGTTGAGATTTACTCTAGCGGTAAATCAATGTACAAAAACATGCAAACATATAAAAACAGACAGTAAATATTCTGAAGTCGAGAACAGTGCTTCTGTAAGATCAGAAAAAGAATAATATTAGTAATTAGTAATTACCAAAAAAGTAATTAGTAATTACCAAGATAAGTAATTAGTAATTACAAAAAAAAAGCAAACATAAAATAAGTTCAAATAAATTTCAGTAGCTAAAGTTCTAATTGAATATTAGATTCTCTCTTGTTACTCTATATTCATATATATACTAATATCCTTGGGAAAGGTATGAATTCATATCCACTCCCCAGTTCTGGGTTAAATAGTAAAAAAAATCGTTGTTATTCTCAAATAAATAGTTAATAGAATATTCACTCACTAAAAAGTAATTATTCTTAAAATCAAAAATGTTTCAGTTTTAAATAACCTACAAAGTGTTGATAAGCTATAAAAAAAAATCACACAATCAATCAATCTGATTTCTATAAATACACATGTTTGGGTAAATATCACTGCTTTTTAAACAGTGAAATTGTTATCTCCCAGCCTGAGTTTTGAGAGTATTTAATAAAGGGAATGTGCCCTTTAAAAGGGTTTGAATTTGTGAAGGTGAGATCACTGTATAGTATGGTATGCTTTTAGACTGTTCAGTCATGAAGGACTTCACATCAAAGGAAGTATCAACTACCCTTATGAAGGAAAGCTCATCTCATGTTAAGACCTTTCAAAGCCCACATCTGCTAATTTTATTTTCATATCCAAAATATAAACAAAGTAATTTCTAAGGAATTAATGAATTTCTGTATATAATCTGACATTATTACTTTTTACTATATATAAAATATTTTGTGGATATACATGCTTGAGTAGACATCTCCATTTTTTAAACGGTGTAATTGTTGTCTAACGGCCTATATTTTCAAGAGTTTTTTTTTTAATATTGTCCTATAAATGATCATTTATAGGACAATATTAAAAAAAAAACTCTTGAAAATGTAGGTCAAACAAGATTCACAATTGCTTTGATTATATTCATGATCAACTATAAATTGGGATTACAGTGTTTTCAGTCATGCTTCAGGTAGTATATAGCCACTTTGCTATTACATAGCATATGGTATAAGGCTAACCGGAAAAATGGTCAACCTCTATGTTTTGGTCCAGATACCTTTATTTCATAGTGTATGTTTATATACTAAGTATGTATAAAACTGTATATCATGATTATGAATCCTGTGACCCATTAGATCGTAAGGTCACCACCCATTTCTGCAGCCACAGCATAAGTGGTGCTTCTTGGGCAGGATAGCCTGGCAGAGCCCAACCCTCTCCAGGCCAGTTTGAATTCAGAGTTTTCCTTCTCCTAGACCGGTTGCCATCCAAGGCTAGAGAACCTAGTCTAACATGCTATTTACCAATAACTAGGGGGAGAAGAAGAGGATTCATACCTTTCCCAAAAGTATTATCATGTAAGTGAATGTAATAGTTCCAAATGGAGTTTGATTTCAGCTCTCCGATTCCTTAATCTGGGCCTATATCCATTATTCCATTGTACCTCGAAAAAATTGTATATACCGTTTCTTAATCTTCATAATTGAAATGTACAGGGTGTCCGTAAAGTTCTTGTGCACTTTAAAAAAATTTTAACTTTATTTGTATTTGCGATAGAAATAATTTAAAAAGGATTAGAAAGAAGTAAATCTATATTTTTTAAGGTTTTATTGAAATTTTATTTAAGTTTCTACATGTCCTCCATCATTAGCAATACAAAGGGTAATACGATTTTGCAGTTCACGGAAAACATTTGCCAACTGATTTACAGTAATGCCTGAAATCACATTAGTTATTTTAGCTATACTAAAAACTAGGTACATTAAACTTTATAACATTTTTTACAGATTATTTCTATCGCAAATACAAATAAAGTTATAAATTTTTTAAAGTGCACACAAACTTTATGGACACCCTGTATAAAGTTCCTTTTGTTAAATATTAGGCAAATATAATTATATTTTTTTATATCTAATAATCCTCCAGGTTTAGGTTAAATAGCTGGCCATGGTTGGCAACTAGTCTAGGAGAAGGACAATTAAAATATGCCCATAGCCCTGATATAGCATATACTCTGCAGCCATTGACAAGATGATGGAGTTCCCAATGTCTCTGTAATCTCGACTCTAGTATAATTAATACAAGTATATTAAAGATTTTAATTTTATTAAAGTTTCTATTTTGAATTATTGTTCTCATCTTGGTTGGTGTACATGTTATTATATACACAATGTTTTGACCAAGTACCCTATGGTCATCATCAGGTGTTCATTGATTGGCTGATGTGGGTCATCTGTTGAATACTGTGATATTTTGTCCCTGTGATATCAATTATTGTTCATTCCTGCTGAATCAGTACTTCACTACCAGATCCAGCAATTGAACTCCCGATCACTAGATGCCAGTAACACATGCATAATCAACTCCTATATCCACTACACCACCATCCCAAAGGGTATAAAAATTTATCTAGGGATACCTGATTATAACCAGAGGGTACTTGGTCGAAATGTTGTTTCTATAATAACATCTATATAGACCACGATGGGAACGATACTTTGAAATAATAAGTATGTTAAAGATTTCAATTTTATTAAAGTTACTTTTGGAAGTTTATTGGAAAAATAAAAGGAATTAAAAATCAAATCAGGCAATTTTTTTCTCAGACAATTGCTGCAGCTAATATAAATTCTGTATTTTGTTAAAGAAAATACATTGGCAAGTTTATTGGGAAATCTAACAAAAATGTCCATTAGTGAATTGGATAAAAGAAAGCTGAGTAGCAGCTTTCACTAAGTCTTATCTCTTTTCTAACGATTTTCATGTTTTATTTTGGTTTGATTTACATGGAGGAACATGAAAGGTGCCAACAAACACAAAACATTTTACATACTTTTTTTGTCTTGCAGGAAAAAACTTGAAGACATTAAAGAATTTTTTTAAGATTTTTATTTTTGTTTGTTGTGGGTACAAAATTGAAAATTCTTTGCAAAGCTTGTTTGGAATACAGTTCATTGGAAAGTACAGTTTGTAATATTTTAATGGTAAAATTTCTGATTGTCTTTAGCAGAGACTTACTGAATTCTAAATAAATTTGAAAATTATACACCTTATTAATTTGATTTTCAAATGTAACAATCATTAAATTAATTTTTAAAAGCATTTTTGTATCATATGAAATTTATGCAACAAACTTGACATAGATTTTTTTAATGCCAGTATACTTTTATTAAATAAGTTTTACAAAGCAATGCAAAATAAAAATATAGCAATATTAATAAATACACTCAAAATTTAAAAATAATATAATAAATATAAATAAAAATATAAAGATAAATAAATAAAACATAAGTAAACAATAAAATATAAATATAGTATATAATATAACATATAGTAATCAATATAATATATAATCAAAATATAATATATAGTAATCAATATAAAATATAAATATGAATAAATGAATACAAATACATATAAATTATAAATAAAATAAATAAAAATATAAATAAATAAAAAATAAATAAAATAAATGAAAATATAAATAAATAAAAAAGAAAAATGAAATATAAATAAATAAAAATAAATAATGTATTTTTTTTACATTCACCCAATACAAATCCCAAGGGCCATTCAAGGCAGAGGATTACTAAGTGAAATTTTTATAAAGGCAGGTGAAGGAGGTATTAAGACATTTATATCATGAGAAAGATACAGGTTGATCATGAATTTGAAAAGGTTAAGATTCTGGTGGTCAGGGAAGAACTCTCTTAGGAATTTGTTCCACAACTTGAACTTACTCCTTATTAAAGGAATACAAAGGGAATGTGGAGGATTTGCCACTGTGAACATGGTATGGCTCATCCTAGCTGTGAAGCTCTGAGCTGGTGATACTAATGAATGTAATTTATTTGAATATTTATCATAGCAATAGTGACAGAGTAGTTAGAGGCTAGTAGTAAGTCTGTGAATAGGGTTGCAGGATGCAGAATAAGTTGTGACCTACAAAAAATAAAATATAAACATATATATATATGAAAGTAAATAAAAGAATGAAAATAAAAATATAAAAAGATAATAAATATATAAGTAAAAATATAAACAAAAAATAAATAATTGAAATGTAAATATAAAGCAATAAATAAATATGTAAATAAATAAAACCATAAATAAATAAATGAAATGTAGATATAAATAAATAAATAATATGTAAATAAATAAAACCATAAATAAAAATATAAATAAATAACAAATAAATAAATAAAAATAAAAAATAAATGAAAATAGAAGTATAAATAAATATATAAATAACTAAATAAACAAAAATATAAATAAATTAAAATATAAATACAAATATAAATAAATAAAATTATAAAAAAAAATAAATAAATGAAAATAGAAATATAAAGAAATAAATATAAAATATATAAATAAAAATATAAATAAGTATAAATAACAAATAAAATATAAATAATAAACAAATAAATGAAATATAAATAAATAAAGATAACATTAAACAAATATAAATAAAAAATATAAATATAAATAAATGTATTTATAAATGAAAATACTAATTTAAATAAATAACAAATATTAATAAATTAATGAAAATGAAATTTAAATAAATAAGAAATATATAAATAAAAACATAAACAAAAATAAATAAATGAAAATATAATTATAAAGAAAAATATAAATACATAAAAATACCATTATACAAATATAAGTATAAAATATAGATATAAATAAATAAAAATATAAATACATAAAAATATCATTAAACAAATGTAAGTATAAAATATAGATATAAATAAATAAAAATATAAATACATAAAATACCATTAAACAAATATAAGTATAAAATATAGATATAAATAAATAAAAATATAAATACATAAAATACCATTAAACAAATATAAGTATAAAATATAGATATAAATAAATAAAAATATAAATACATAAAAATACCATTAAATAAATATAAGTATAAAATATAGATATAAATAAATAAAAATATAAATACATAAAAATATCATTAAACAAATGTAAGTATAAAATATAGATATAAATAAATAAAAATATAAATACATAAAATACCATTAAACAAATATAAGTATAAAATATAGATATAAATAAATAAAAATATAAATACATAAAATACCATTAAACAAATATAAGTATAAAATATAGATATAAATAAATAAAAATATAAATACATAAAAATACCATTAAATAAATATAAGTATAAAATATAGATATAAATAAATAAAAATATAAATACATAAAAATATCATTAAACAAATGTAAGTATAAAATATAGATATAAATAAATAAAAATATAAATACATAAAATACCATTAAACAAATATAAGTATAAAATATAGATATAAATAAATAAAAATATAAATACATAAAAATATCATTAAACAAATGTAAGTATAAAATATAGATATAAATAAATAAAAATATAAATACATAAAATACCATTAAACAAATATAAGTATAAAATATAGATATAAATAAATAAAAATATAAATACATAAAATACCATTAAACAAATATAAGTATAAAATATAGATATAAATAAATAAAAATATAAATACATAAAAATACCATTAAATAAATATAAGTATAAAATATAGATATAAATAAATAAAAATATAAATACATAAAAATACCATTAAACAAATATAAGTATAAAATATAGATATAAATAAATAAAAATATAAATACATAAAAATACCATTAAACAAATATAAGTATAAAATATAGATATAAATAAATAAAAATATAAATAAATGAATGAAAATAAAAATATAAACATAGCACAAATATGAGTGTGTCACAACAAACTTGACTCAATTTCTTTATGCATTTGTTGAATAAGTCATAAAAAAACAATACTAAACAAAATAAAATTAGTAAAGAAAGAATCTATCAGAGAAAAGTTCAAGAAAGTCATTCTTATTTCATCTGAAATTGCATTTCCATTTGCAGAATAAACAGTTGAGTTATTTGATATTTTTTCTACAAATGGCTGAGTGGAATGCATTAGCTTTGCCAAGTTGTTCACATTGGTAAAGACAGACTCTAAATTTAAAATCATTCACTTAATTTCTAATTCTCTTTCAAAGAAAAAAAAAATTGCACGGGTAACTGTAGCTGTTAAAATATTCAGACACAAAAAGAAACTTTAAAATGAACTTTTACATCTGATGTGAACAGATCTGAATCATAGTCTCCTTATTAATAAAAAATAGTTTACGTTTTTATTTTCATTATAAAATATAACCATTTCTAAGTATACTCTCAGACAAATGAAGACAGGTATTCAAAAAGAATGAAGGAAAATGGACCTACTTTGTTTGACATAAAAGAACTGAAGATGAAAGAGGAGTTGATTTTTTATTTGACCTCAGTCAGTTTCATAACATGTACAAACATTCACTACAGTTGTGAACTTCATAATATTTTCAATTGCTGTATATGTTATACTGTGCTTCAAACTCTTTCTGATTCCCTCCATACCAAAACCTATCGACAGTGTGTGAATGCTATGAAAGCAGAAATAAAAATTAAAAAGTTGTTCTCTGTGCAGGAACACCAAGCTTCACATCTGGTGCTCGAAACAAATCCCCTAAAAAATATTAAAATAAAATACAGTATAAAAGAAACAAATGACAAATGCTGCCACTAAAATAAAATGCATGACAAAAAATACTGAGTCATGATCCACCACCCCTGCTTTTAAGAATATCACTCACAACACTGTCAGCAGTCGCAGGCAAGTAGGCAAGCTGCCAACATCACCACCAGGGACAGTGATCAACTGGCCCAACACATACATCAACTCCAGGCCCTGCTGACTCTCCTCATCCTCCAGGCTGCTTCAGTCACCACAAAGAGATATCCTCCATTGATCTTCTATATTGGCAATACAAAGAATTTTATTTTAACAATTCTCATCTTCTTTTCTTTCCACCTCACATGCAATACCTTATTGTTTTGTTTTTTCTCTTGTGTGAACATATACACATTTATAACATATATTATGTGCCTGATCAAGGCTATATAACCAATTTCCAGAGCTGGAGCATTTCTCTGCTAATTAGAGAATTAACTCTATACTAAGGTTTAAATTAAGATTCAAGCCTATGCTAGACAGAGGGAAGAAAGTGTATTAGAACAGAAGTTTGCTATTGCATTCCCTACAGTCCGTTTCACTCTACCAACAGCGGAGTGAGATTTAAGGTTTACTCATGAGTAAATAGCACATCAAAAAGTTTTAGTTTCGAATTCAGAGTTGTATTTCTCATAGACCAATAAGAGAGTTCAGTTTACACCACTCGTAATCCCTAGCCAGTGGGGGGGAAGAGATAGATCCATACCTTTCCCAAGGATATTTGAGTGAAAGCAAATGTAACAGTCTTGACCTGAATTTGAACTCAGTTCACTGGTTTCTTGTTCTAAGCCACTAGCCATTACATTATCAGCACATCTAAATTCCTAGAAAAGGTAATAAATCTTCACTTGCTAAAGGAGAAAAAAGTCTGGTAAACAATCATGTAACTAATATTATTTGATTAATCAATTAGAAAGGATTATTAATCAGCATATAATTTCAATGTTTAGACATATCAACAAAGAAAAGGAAAACTCTGCTGCCTTATGGTCATACCCAATCATGGGAAAGGCTTCACGAGTAAACCCTGAGGACAAATCCAGAGCAAGAGTCCCTAATACAGTCCAGTGTTATGTTCAATTTCAACATCAGTGCGACTACTGGGACAACACCAGTTCCAAGCTGTATTGGACTCTACCTTTCCGTTGGACAACATTGGTAGGTATGGTGAGAGGAGATGTTCTGCATGCTGCACCCTGGAGAGGAGACTCGAGCATCACCTCACCATAACAGCAAAACACAGGAAGCAACAGTCTACTGATGGGAGCATTCTGTATGGGGATCTAGCCGCCAGCAACAGCACATAAAGGCAACCTCATCTTTTCTTCAAGGACGTCTCCAAAATGATCGCTAATGCTGGAGAGACAATTTACACGGAGTACTAGAGAGAGGAGAGAAGAAATGGAGGTTTGCTGCTGGGGGGAAACATGCTTGAAGGAATAAAAACAACACGACAACATTGGAGGAGAGTGTCTTCACATGCATTTGTTACAATCTGTCACTCCTATATGGGCCTGTATAGCCATAACAGATGCCGTGCCATTACCAGCAGATGAAGCATAACTTTTTGGGTGCAGATCCATGGTCTCTCAAGACTGATGGATGCCACATACATATCAACTTTAGAATATTGTGACTAGCACTTGTTTAATTATAGGTCAGTTAAAACAAATTATTATCTACCCTATTTACCTCACTGACCACAGTCAAGAGCATAGAGTCTATAATCCCCGACTATAGTTAATTGTGAACTCCATAAACTTTTCCGTATGGCTGTATAGTATGTGCTGCAGCAAATCTCTATGATTTTGAATTTAGAATTGTTATTTTATGAGATTGACAGAGACCCCAGTCTTCCCTTTTATTTAACCTATAGCTGGGGGTAGAAGAGATGGATTCATACTTGTGAATGTAACAGACATGACTACTATTACTTCTTTATGTGCTATGTCCCCTCAGGTTGTAGGCAATCATGACTGTCCCAAATTTCATGCCCCTTGCAGCTTTAAATAAATTCTGTGTTTTCCTTATTTTTAAACCTTGTTCTGCTAACCATTTTTTCAAGTTCATCAAGTATGTTATGCATTGTTTTCCTATGTCCCTCTTGCCATCAATCTGTCCTGGTGAGTAACAAACTAGAATCCAAATTAAAACCTCTCAGAATTATGCTAATTTTTTTGCTCTTTTCATCAAAAACAATCAATATTGGCTTGCAGGTTTTTATACAAATACACTCACAAAACATAAGCAAAATGTTACAGGATTGAAAACAAATGAGATTTGAACACTGAGTTTAGGTTTCAACACATATTTTTGTAACAGATATTAACTAATATACTATTTTGTGATAGACAAAACCCAAACAAGATTAACAATATTAACTTATATTAACTTAATTTTCTCTTTTAAAGTTTTTTTCCCCTTTTCAACAAAGTCACCTTGGTAGTCCTGTGTTTTTTCTTTTTTTTTTTTTTCTGCATTCTTAGTTAGGAGAGGAGAGAGGAGGGGCAAGGAAGAAATGGGAGTGGTGGGGAAAGAAAGCAATTAGCGTTTCTGATCATAATTGCTATGACCTACGAACGTGGTTAATTTTTGGTGGGGGGTAGTAACACTTCATATGAAAGGAAACTTTTCTTGTTTTTACTTACCTGTTATGTCAGACTGTTCATTGAAGATGAGGGTCGATCCGCGTGGTCAACCTAAGACGAAGGAAAAAGACGAGCTTGCCATCGAGTCTTTTTTTGTATCATCTTAGCTGAGGAGGAAGTGACGTAAGTCGGTGGTGATTGGTCAGCAGTGGCCTTTATTGGCAGAGTCCATTTGTTGCGTGCTTCACGTTTTTTTTTTTGTTTCATGATCGCCTGCCAGAATAGTACTGTTTCGGTAGGGTCTCTTGGGCGAGCAAGTATGATGCTGGAAGACCCGAAACTTGCCATGGCCCCAAGTCATAACATCACTGACGAGGCGATCCTCAGCACTCATCGGAGTGTTTTCATAACAAACATATATTAACTAATATACTATTTTGTGATAAACAAGATGCAAACTACAAACCCAACTACACCCTACTGGATATTGCTGCTGATTGTTGCTGCCCGTTTTTTGACAGTGAAGATGTTTACTGCTAATGCCCTTTAGAGTAAAGGGAAGGTGATATTGCAACCAAGGTTGAACAAAAAACAAAAAGAAAACTTCATTGTTGTATGAAAATGAAAGAATCAACAAGTTTAACAATTTGAATAATTTCATTTAATATCAACAATGGTAACAATCAGGTGAAAGAGAAAAGGTGTTCTTAGAAGGATTAAGGAGAGTTTGTGAAAGTTCTATTGAAATAAGCCTTAAGAAAACGTGTGTGTATATATGCATGTGTAAGTGTGTGAGTAATATGTTTTAGTATGGATATATATATATTGTATGTGTGTGAGTGTATACATATGTATTTAGGGATAGAAGTAACACAGGTTTCTTTATCTGTGGTTGATATAGGGCAAACCTTTTATCTTGCTTGTCTTGTGTTGCTTTGAATGTGGTGGAAAGGCAGACTGCTTTTCTTTTTTAATCTAATGCTAAGTTGAATGGTGGAAGAGACAATTCAATGATCTGTAAATACACGTTCAAATGTGCTGAAGGCTTTGGTAATTCATTCCACTCTTCTTCCACTTATTGTTTATTACAATGTGATCCAGTTGAGTCTTTGAGTCATTAGTAGGGGTGAATGTCCATTGTTTAGAGCCCTTTTTTTAAAAAATTTGGTGATTAGACACACAAAATTATTTTCCTGTATAAAGACTTCAAGAAAGATCCGATTTCTTCCGGAGGGCACATGATATGAAAATTTGTGTATGTCACTGACACCATGTTGAGCATCCATATCCCCACCAATAATCAAGAAATTATGGTGCCTACCACTATATGACTGGCCTCTTCTTACAACAAACAGTCATCTCAAAGACCAGTACACCATTGCTGTCAGGAATAAGTTTGAAACACCACAAGCAGATGTAGAGAAACTGTTTCATAATACAATCTACAATAATTTTGTTACTTCTCATGAAAAGGCTGCAAGATATGTCATACCCTTAAAACCTAAACATTAGCAGCACATTCCTTGGGAATCAAAACTATATAGGGCTAATGTGAAAGAAAAAGCTGTCATAGAAATTCAAATCCCTCCATTAAAGCTATCCAGGACTTCAATGAAGCACTTACTCAACTCAAGAACACTTATGAAGATCCACAAGCTGAATAGATCCTGGGAAAAATGTGGCTTATCAACTTTGCTGCTGCCAACAAAACAATCTACTCTTGCTTGGAAAACTGTCAACAAGATCAGTGGTAGAACATCAACAAATAAATCCAAGCTAAAGGCCAATAAGTAGGCAGAATAAATAGCAAGACCATTGTAATAATCTCTTGGGAAATGTATCTGACATTTTAGATGCTGAGGTCTAGCAAATCATTGAACATCCACTTGATATTAAACCTAGAAACTTTATAGATGCAGAACTTGAAATGGCTTTAAAAAACACTGTAAACAGGAAAGCAGTGGGACTTGATAACATTCCTCTGGAGATTTGGAAGACCTAGGAATTCAACAATATTCCATTCCAACTCTGTAACACCATATATAATGGAGTAGTCAAAGAAAGATGGACAGAAGGCTGCATACTTCCTTTCCCAAAGAAAGAATATCTATGATCAGCAAAAAACTATAGAGGAATCAAATTCACCTCCTTTGCAGCAAAGATTTGCAACTCAATGCTTCTCAACAGAATACAACCTATGCAACCTGGAGTAGAGAAGGTACTCTGAAAAAAATCAAAATAGCTTCAGAAAAAATAGATCAACCATTGGACAAATCCTGACAGTTTGGCAGATTATTTTTATATTAAGCATTTGGTAGTGAGAGAAAGGAATAATGATGATTAGATTTGAACAACGTTTATTGTTCGAATGTTGAAGATGTTGAAGGATGTGTGGAATGTTTTTTTCAGTGGCCGGTTGTCAGGATGGTGGTCAGATGTACGGATAGTGTGCCAGGAGTTGATATAATTCTTGTGTGGGTTTAGTGTGAAGTCACAGGATATGGTTGGTGCCTGTGTTAGCTGATCAAGGTCATGGTGGAGGGTTGTATATCTTATAGATATGTCAAAGCTAAGTGAAAGTATCAGTGGGCAATCATCAAGATAGTGATCTGGTGTAAACGTAGCACCAGAGTTGACATATTTCTTGTGCAGGCCTGGCTGAGGTCACAGGATATCGTTGGTGCATGTTTGCTTCATTGACGTCATGGTGGTGGTCATTTTGTTGGTTGGTAGTCCTGTTGTGTCAAACCTGTGTGATGTTGGATTAGCATCACATTGGTGGATCGAGTGCATTGCATGCTTGCAGAGTAAGAGTTACTTTCTTGTGGAGTTGGAGTCGCTTGTTTTGTGGAATTGGAGTTGCTTTGTTGTGGAGTCACTGCTTGCAGAGTCACTTAGTTGCGGAGTCAGAGTAGCTGTTTGCAGAGTTGGAATCACTTCCTTGTGAAGTTGGAGTCACTTGTTTTGAGGAGTCGCAGATGCTGCTATCTGAGTCACGTGACAGTTTTGGTGGTGAGGAAGACTTTTGGCTTCATGGTTTTGACAATGAGATGTTATCAAGTCAATATTTGTTGAGGTGTTGATGATGAAGGTTTGTAGCTGGGTGGAGTTGAGATGTTTTTGAGTTGAAACTGGATAGTTGAGTTGGTTAATCAAGCCTGGGAGTTGTATCAGTCATTGAAAGGTGTGGTCATGTTGAGTGGTGGCAGGCTGCAATTCTGTTGTCATGATGATGAGGTCATAGCGGCAGTAGCAACAGCAGCAGCAATGCCCTGTGTGATGACTGGTGGCCTCGCTGAGTCACAACTGCTCTGGTCATTCTGCTTTTAAGTGGGTGTGATAGTCCCCAGGGGCATTTCTTTTACCAGCAGGAATTTTCAATATTGGCCACTGCCAGAGTTCGCTTTGTAGACCGGATGTGATGTGTGGAGCCTAATGTGCAGAAAACAACTTTTGTTATTTCGTTCTCTACCTTCATGGTGTTCATATCCGGCCAGCATGCAGAATGAATCAGAAAGAGATCTAATTGCAATGGAGTATAAAATTATTGAGAGTATCAGGGCAAAGAATGTACAGGCCACATTACTTTTTGTAGATCTCTCTAAAGCTTTCAATTCTGTACATAAGGGAAAAAAATGGAGCAGATCCTTCTGACATATGGTCTCCCCCTGCCCAGACAGTAACTGCCATCTACAAAAATAACAAATCTTACTTCCTTGACCTCTGAGAACTTCCTTCAACAAACATAATCATCTAGATTTTACTTTATCACCAAGACTCTCAAGCTGATATCCTCCAAAAGAGTTGACAGATATTGACTCTGCGGATGACCTTGCTATCACTGAAGACACTATTACCAATGCCAGAGTTCTCCTACATCATTTAGAAAATGCTGCCAATGATGTCACTGTCTCTAAAACTGAATTCATAGGCGGTAAGACTCAATACAAACTGTCTCAGGTGAATCAATAAAATCTGTTGAATCTTTTACATACCTAGGAAGTAAAATAAATTCTACTGAAAAGGATATGAAAATTTGCATGGCTGAAGTCTGGACCACCGGGAATACAATGGATGTAATCTGGAAATCTATCAGACAACCTTAAACAGACATTCTTTTGCCCTACTGTAGAGGCAGTATCTGTCTATATTTCTGAGATGAGGTATTATGTACATTATTTACATTATTCAGACTATTGTCCACATCATTGTCACCATGTTTAAACTCGTAAACTTAAGGAATCAGCACATATGTTAGGCAACAAAAATCTACTGAGCTGACCAAGCATAGAAATGAATACAATATGGGAACCAGTAATAAGGAGTGCCAGAGAAAAGCGATAATAACAACAAAAATTGCAATATGAGCTCCGGTAAAAAAATGATAAAAAAAAACCTATTCACAACATTCCCCAAAGACACATGGCCCAGTGGATAAAGACGTTCATTAGATCCAGTGACTAGACCCAAAGAGTTGTGAGTTCAGTGCTAGGCCATAGCAGTGGTGAACCAAAACTTGGAGAATTAAGTTAAAGGGAAAATAACTGCGACATCCAGAAGAGGCATGGCATGTGAAACTGGAACAATCCCCCCTGTGGATGAAATAAAGGGTTTGGTTCAAAATTCCAATCACCTGAAGAAGTCTAGATCGTACAATGGCTGAAATGTTGTGAATATGACAATGAAGATGAGGATAACAGTCTGAATAATGTAAATAGTGCAAGTCATCATAATACCTCATCTCAGAGATATAGACAGATATTAAAATCTTTTATATTTTGCAAGTTCAAATCTAAGTGTAAATCTGGGATTCACAAACTGAGTGGTAACGTCTTGTGGTGGTGGAAAGACTCAGGATGATGGCAGTGAAGAAGTTGGGGTTAGCAGGAGGCAGAACTAAGCTATAATTTTTTTAATTTTTTTACAAAATCAGTATAATAAAATCTTACTCTTAAGAAACATGTTTACTTTATGAGGATCTAAATTAACCAAGAGAATTATTTTATTTTGTTATCCAAAGTTAAACGTCTAAACATTAGTTAGCATCTTGTTTGATGTTATTTGAACAGAGCCCCCAACACACAGAATCAGACAGTTGATGTCTACAGTGGCCAATGCTCGAAGTTTGTATGTAAAGTGATATAGTCATGGATGTTTGTTTAAAAACATCTAATATCATTATAGAAATGCCAAAATGCATTTGTCTGCTTTAGATTATTTTTTTTAATTTGTAGTGTATGTATATATAATGTAGGAATCATTGACACAGAAAGTGGGTTCAGCATGCTGAGTTCAAATTCCGGTCAATGTTGCTGCATTTACTTTCACATAAATACCTTCAGGGAAGGCATGAATCCAATGATTCTTCTTTCAGCTACAATTTAAATAGTATGGTAGATTAGACTCTCTTGTCTTCAGTGGCAACCAGTCTAAGAAAAGCAAAATTCTGAATTCTAAAACCATTGAAAAGGCAATGGGAAACTTCTCCACTAATTTTCCCAAGAATACATGGCAATTCACAGATAGAAAAAATAAAAGCTGTGGAGAGCTATGATCGCTTATGTGACATGGCATTTTAACTTAATTTTAGGTAGACCTAACACCAGGAAAAATATGTTTACATATGGGTGTTGGGTGGAAGCATGAAAGGTGTGGCCTTGGAGCCAAAGGGGTGGCAGACAGAGAAAGTTTGGGAACCACTACGGTAAAACAATCACTGGTGGAAAAGTTATATAAATCAAGAAAAAAGAAACAACAAAATTCTAAATAAATCCAACAATGTTAAAGAATGGCTGTTGACAGGAAGGAACCAAGGAAATCAGATAAATGCAAAAATGTCAAATTCCTTGTGAGTCCAAGATGGATTTGATCTGTAACCAAACACAAGGCGGTTCAGCTTGAGGAATGATGTCTGCAAAGAAGCAAAAGTATAAGTTTCCTGCAGACATTTTTCTACAAGAAAGTCAAGTCAATA
Organism: Acanthosepion esculentum; assembly: GCA_964036315.1. Lineage (NCBI taxonomy): Eukaryota > Metazoa > Mollusca > Cephalopoda > Sepiida > Sepiidae > Acanthosepion > Acanthosepion esculentum. Next base: position 118,744,023 of record OZ038482.1, on the reverse strand, counting down.
GAAGAATCCTGTGGATTGTCAGATAAAAGATGGAAAAGATGGGTATCGAATATAGCTGTCAGGGAAAGAGAGGTAAAAGAAAATGCAGAATAGAAAAGTCCTAGTGGATCGTTAGAAGACAAAAGTCACCACTGTTATGTTATGTTGAAAGTGGGAAGAATATATATATATATATATATATATATATATATATATATATATATATATATTTATATATGAATGATTTAGATATACAACAGTAATTTATTAAAAAGAAAAGAAAATATGTTAAAATAAATAAGAAAGTGCTGGAAAAATAATGCGTAAAATATCTAAAATAAAACAAAAAGAAATCATGAAATATGATAAAGAAAAAAGTGAAAAGGAAGAAAAAATGAAAAGAAAGAAAAAATGAAAAGAAAAGCTAAAGGAAAGAATAAAGGAAGGAGATAGAAAGAGAATATATTGGATGAAAAGAAAAAGTGAGAATAATAAAAGAAAGAGAAGTGTTAAAAAATCAAAGAAATAAGGGAAGAGGAAATTAGGGGAAAAAGTTGGGGGGGGTATAAAAAAATGAAAAGGAAAAAGAAAGAAAAGAAAGAAGAGAAAATAGTAGGAGAAAGAGAAAACTAGACAGACAGAAATAAGAGAGGGAGAAAGAGATAACCACATAGAGAAAAAGAGAGAGAGAAATAGATAAAAAGTGAGAAAGAGAAAACTAGACAGAGAGGAGAAAGAAAGGGAGAAAGAGAAAACTAGACAGACAGAAATAAGAGAGGGAGAAAGAGATAACTACATAGAGAGAAAGAGAGAGAGAAATAGATAAAAAAGGGAGAAAGGGAAAACTAGACAGAGAGGAGAAAGAAAGGGAGAAAGAGAAAACTAGACAGACAGAAATAAGAGAGGGAGAAAGAGATAACTACATAGAGAAAAAGAGAGAGAGAAATAGATAAAAAAGAGAGAAAGAGAAAACTAGACAGCGAGGAGAAAGAAAGGGAGAAAGAGAAAACTAGACAGCGAGGAGAAAGAAAGGGAGAAAGAGAAAACTAGACAGACAGAAATAAGAGAGGGAGAAAGAGATAACTACATAGAGAGAAATAGATAAAAAAGGGAGAAAGGGAAAACTAGACAGAGAGGAGAAAGAAAGGGAAAAAGAGAAAATTAGACAGACAAAGAGGGAGAGAAAGACATAACTACATAGAGAGAAAAAAGAGAGAAACAGAGATAGAAAAGGAGAAAGAAAAAATAGACAGAGAAAAATAGGGAGAACAACATAAGTACATAATAAGAAAGAGGGAGAGAGAAATAGATAGGAAAAGGGAGAAAGAGAAAACTGGATAGAGTGAGAAAGAGAGAGAGAGAGAGCAAGAGAAAGTTAGAAAAAATAAGAGAAAGGGAGAAATAGAAAACTAGATAGACAGAGAAAGAGAGGGAGAAAAAGATAACTACATAGAGACAAAGAGTGATAGAAATAGAGATAGAAATGGAGAAAGACAGAGAAAGAGAGGGAGAAAAATATAACTACACAGAGAAAAAGAGAGAGAGAGAAATAGATAAAGGAAGGGAGAAATAGAAAGCTAGAAAGAGAGAGAGTAAGAGAGTAAGAAAGAGATAACTACACAGTGAGAAAGAGAGAGAGAGAGAATTAGATAAAGAAAGAGAAAACTGGATAGAGTGGGAAAGAGAGAGAGGGAGAGAGAAATAGACAGAGAAAAGGAGGAAGAGAAAGCTAGACAAACACAGGAAGAGTAGGAGCAAGAAAGAGAAATAAATAGAGAAAGGGAGAAAGAGAATACCTGACAGAGAGGGAGAGAGAGAGTGAGAAAGATAACTACATAGTGAGAAAGAGAGAGAGAATTAGATAAAGAAAGAGAAAACTGGATAGAGTGGAAAATAGAGAGAGTGGAAGTAAGAGAGAAATAGACAGAGAGAAGGAGGAAGAGAAAGCTAGACAAACACAAAAAGAGTAGGAGCAAGAAAGAGAAATAAATAGAGAAAGGGAGAAAGAGAATAACTGACAGAGAGAGAGAGAGAGAGAGAGTGAGAAAGATAACTACATAGTGAGAAAGAGAGAATTAGATAAAGAAAGAGAAAACTGGATAGAGTGGGAAAGAGAGAGAGGAAGAGAGAAATAGACAGAGAGAAGGAGAAAGAGAAAGCTAGACAGACACAGGAAGAGTAGGAGCAAGAAAGAGAAATAAATAGAGAAAGGGAGAAAGAGAATACCTGACAGAGAGGGAGAGAGTGAGAAAGATAACTACATAGTAAGAAAGAGAGAGAGAATTAGATAAAGAAAGAGAAAACTGCATAGAGTGGAAAATAGAGAGAGAGTGGAAGTAAGAGAGAAATAGACAGAGAAAAGGAGAAAGAGAATACCTGAGAGAGAGAGAGTGAGAAAGAGATAAGTACATAGAGGTACTTTCTTTCTTCGAAGTCTAGAAAGAAAGAGTGTAAGAGAAGGACTATTCTTAATTAGTTGAGAAAGAAACTAGCAACTCCGCCTCATAAAAATATACTTACTACAGAAACAACAGTAGATGCTGTATTTAAGCATAATGTTGAACAAAAAACTGAAAAATATATTTCATCCTTATTATAGAATATACAAAAAGTATTTCTTATTACTATAAACATTATTTTTATTCATTACATGTGTTTGAATTGACGTCACAGTTAGTTTTTAAAAAGTTAAATTAATGTCAACCAGCTTAAAAATTGAGAACTTCTTTACATTATTTGGACTATTGTCCTCATCTTTGTTGTCATGTGACATGTGTCCTTGAAAAAAAGATAAGGAGGGAGCAAAAAAAAGATAAGGAAGAAGCAAGAAAAAGATTAGTAGGGAGCAAGAAAAAGATAAGGAGGGAGCAAAAAAAGATAAGGAGGGAGCAAGAAAATGATAAGGAGAGAGAAAGAAAAAGATAAGGAGGGAGCAAGAAAATGATAAGGAGGGAGCAAGAAAATGATAAGGAGGGAGAAAGAAAAAGATAAGGAGGGAGCAAGAAAATGATAAGGAGAGAGAAAGAAAAAGATAAGGAGGGAGAAAGAAAAAGATAAGGAGGGAGCAAGAAAAAGATAAGGAGGGAGAAAGAAAAAGATAAGGAGGGAGCAAGAAAATGATAAGGAGGGAGAAAGAAAAAGATAAGGAGGGAGCAAGAAAATGATAAGGAGGGAGAAAGAAAAAGATAAGGAGGGAGAAAGAAAAAGATAAGGAGGGAGCAAGAAAATGATAAGGAGGGAGAAAGAAAAAGATAAGGAGGGAGAAAGAAAAAGATAAGGAGGGAGCAAGAAAAAGATAAGTAGGGAGCAAGAAAAAGATAAGGAGGGAGAAAGAAAAAGATAAGGAGGGAGCAAAAAACATAAGGAGGGAGCAAGAAAATAGAAGGAGAGAGCAAGAAAAAGATAAGGAGGGAGCAAGAAAATGATAAGGAGGGAGCAAGAAAATGATAAGGAGAGAGAAAGAAAAAGATAAGGAGGGAGCAAGAAAAAGATAAGGAGGGAGCAAGAAAAAGATAAGGAGGGAGAAAGAAAAAGATAAGGAGGGAGCAAGAAAATGATAAGGAGGGAGAAAGAAAAAGATAAGGAGGGAGCAAGAAAATGATAAGGAGAGAGAAAGAAAAAGATAAGGAGAGAGAAAGAAAAAGATAAGGAGGGAGCAAGAAAATGATAAGGAGGGAGAAAGAAAAAGATAAGGAGGGAGAAAGAAAAAGATAAGGAGGGAGCAAGAAAAAGATAAGTAGGGAGCAAGAAAAAGATAAGGAGGGAGAAAGAAAAAGATAAGGAGGGAGCAAAAAACATAAGGAGGGAGCAAGAAAATAGAAGGAGAGAGCAAGAAAAAGATAAGGAGGGAGCAAGAAAATAGAAGGAGGGAGCAAGAAAAAGATAAAGAAGCTATGATAGACAAACAGAACGAGAAAAATGCTAATAATTATTCAAAATATGAAATAAATAAATCATAAAAAGAAACAAAAACTTATGTAGAAAAAATAACCAGTACTAACTCCTTGATTGTATGCATCTAAGACTCAAGTAAGGGGGCCTATAGGGCCTAGTACTGAGAAATGTGAGAAAGGAAGACATTTTGAATATGTAAAAACAGATGAAATATGAAATAAACACTTTGTTCAAATTAAATATAAACTAAATTTTTATTTCACACTTTGATCGGCTGCCCTCCCGATATGGGTGCCTGGGGTCGTCATATTTTCTTCTCCCACTTCTGTATGCTACTGGTAGAATCTTCTTCATTCCCTTTGAATCCATTGGTCAAAAGAAACTTCCATTCAAACAGTTTCTTCCCAAGAATTGCTACTTTGTAGAATAGCGTCCTTTAAGGATTCTTCCCTGATCACTACAATCTTTTCAACTCTAGGGTCAATTGTTATCTCTCTGATGTATCCCCTATTTGTGCTTAATTGATCTCCTGATGTCTATCAAAAACCTCATTCAGTAACTTTCTTCTTTGAGTGGCTCTTGGGCCATGTATTTCGTGAAGTTTTAGTAAAATAAAAAATAAGTTATAGTTTGTTCAGTAAGTGACTTAGTATGTAGAAGTTTACTAAAAACCTGATAAGTAAAATTTGGTACAGAGCAACTTTGCTTAAAACACAACAAGGATTTTATGTAAAAAAAAAGATAAGAAATGCAAAGGGTAAAAAGGATTGTAAAAAATACAGAAAAATAAAATAAACAAGAAAAAAAATGGAGAAAAATATTAATGCATTGAAGATTTCAAAAAAGTCCAGCTGCTTTTATGGTATGTACAGAAGGCTGGTGAACTGCGTATAATGTGCATGTCAAATATTGCATATTGTGGGTGCATCCTTTGTCAAGAACATGAAAGATGTATAAATGTGAATGATTCAATCAATGGCGTATAAAAGCGTCTACAGAATAATTGATTTTTTTTTTCATTATTAACTGTAGAATGTTTCAAAGAAAGCATTTCTGGAAGAAACCCACAAATATTTGATCATGCTAACCAAGGGCTTATGCTGAGAACATTCCTTTATTTTGTCGCAGATGGTAATCTAGACAATAAAGATTTACACTGATAAACTTTAAATGATATCAAAAGATCCTTTTATATTTGAAGGGTTGTTAGAATTCTGGGCTCTGGAAAAAAATCTTATTTGTACAAATATTTCATTTTAAGACTGAGTGTAAAAGGAGATAAGAGATTTGTTCCTTAAAAAGGAAAAAATAAATTTAGGAAGAATGAAGATCAAAACAAATTTTCTCTTTGACTAAAAAAAAGGAACATGACCAATGTCAGATTTTCATATGGGCTAATGTGGGATGCTGCCAAAGGATCCTCTTGGCTGCAGGTCAAAGGCTTCAAGATGAGAGGTGACCCAAGGACTCTCTAGTCTTGGGCCTCTGATGAAACTATATGTTTTTAGGATGCTTTTGCTGTGAATTTGAATACTAGAATTTCAGTGTAATACAGACTCTTCATTCTAGATACATTTCTGTAGGATGCAAAGTTCAGATAAAAAAATATCATGAAGTTGCTAATGAAATAAATTGGATTAGTTTTAAAATCATTTTGTCATTAATATATATATATATATGTATATATATATATATATATAGTCATCCACAGACAGACTATTTCACTGTATCACAGCTCTTCACTGTGGCTAGACATCTAATCGCTTCAAGTCAGTATCGAAACTCAACTGATTTGGTATCAGTCAGAGATCCTACCCCTAAGTTGTCGGCACACAGCAACTATGAATTCGAATACTAGAATTTCAATGTAATACAGGCCCTTCATTCTAGATGCATTTCTGTAGGATGCAAAGTTCAGATAAAAAATATCATGAAGTTGCTAATGAAATAAATTGGATTAGTTTTAAAATCATTAAAAATTTTAGTTGAAGTATTACACCAAAAAAAAGCATCATCTAAAATATCTCTCTTTTTTTCTATTTTTTTTTAAGACCCAGGGGTAAACATATGTAATGAAGGGTTACCCAAATTCTATTAGCTCAGTGTCCTCTTAAGGCCTAAATCCAACCTTCGAATATAACCACTGTCTCAGTCATTTGACAGAATTGTTCAGAACCACTTAGAAAAATGATCAGAATATTTATTTAATCATTTTTTGCTTCGTTTTTCCTTCCTCCACAAATTGTAAGATTTTGGCATTAATATATATCTATATATATATATATATATATATATATATATATATATATTCATCCACAGACAGACTGTTTCACTGTATCACAGCTTTTCAGTGTGGTTAGACATCCAATCGCTTCAAGTCAGTATCGAAACTCAACTGATTTGGTATCAGACAGAGATCATACCCCTAAGTTGTTGGTACACAGCAACTATGAATTCGAATACTAGAATTTCAATGTAATACAAGCCCTTCATTCTAGATACATTTCTGTAGGATGTAATGTTTGGATAAAAAATATCATGAAGTTCCAAATGAAATAAATTGGATGAACAATTTTAGCTGAAGTGTTTCATGTTTCACACCAAAAAAGTATCATCTAAAAAAGTTTTTTTTTTAAGACCCAGGGGTAAACATATGTAATGAAGGGTTGACCAAATTCTATTAGCTCAGAGTCTCTTAAAGCCTAAATTCAGCCCCGAGTTTAACTATTGTCATAGTCATTTAACAGAATTGTTTAGAACCACTTAGGAAAAGAAACATCAGATTATTTATTTAATCATTTTTTGCTTCTTTTTTTCATTTCTCCACAAATTGTAAGATTTTGTCACTAATATATATATATATATATATATATATATATATATATATAAGTATATGATTGGTGTATACAGAATAAATTCCAATAACCAAAAATACTATTCTTAAAAGAGTGCTCAATACAGAGTAGAGCAAATATAATTATTTATTTGAAAATTATAACATAAATATGTTATAAAATCACTACAATAATAGCCATTTTGTTTCAACAGCAGAAGTGTTGAAACAAAATGGCTATTTTTGTAGTGAGTTTATAACATATTTATGTTATAATTTTCAAATAAATAATTATATATATATATATATATATATATATATATAGCTATTCACTGACATTAAAGTGGTTATTTGTGTTTTTTCTTCATTCTATTTTCCAGTGAAATACACATGGCCTGTTATAATCTCTGGTCCTTTAAAGGACAGAATTAATGATGATCTAATCTCTGAATTCCCAGACAGATTTGGAAGCTGTGTTCCCCGTGAGTACTATATAGATTTTTCTTAACATTTCACAAAATATAAACTTTTACTTATATTGTTTTGAATTTATTATTATTACTACTACAATGATTACTTTCTTGAGTCATAATGTGACTAGCACTCTACAAAATGCATGATTTTATTAAAATAATTTGAAACCATTTAGAGTATTTGGGCCCCTCTAGTTGGAGTGGGTCTTTTTAAATTTGATTTGAATACTTGAATGTCAATGTAATACAGGCTCTTCATTTTAGATACATGTAGGATGTAAAGTTCAGGTAAAAAATATCATGAAGTTGCTAATGAAATAAATTGGATGAGTTTTAAAATCATTAAAAATTTTAGCTGAAGTGTTTCATGTTTAACACACAAAAATGATCATCAAAAAATATATCTTTTTTTATAGACATGGTGGAAGAGGTTAAACATATATAATGAAGGCTCCCCTAAGTTCTATTAGCCAAGGGGCCTTTTAAAGTCTAAATCCAGCTCTGAACATGACTCTTTAGTTACAAGTTTTTCATCTTTAACCTTCAGTTGGTAATGTAAGGTGTTTGAACACCCAGCAAAATATTTTCTTTAATATTATTTATCAAATTGCAAGTAAAATTTCCTTAATTAGTTGTTCCTTAAAAGAGAAAAAAGTTCTTAAGGCATTGGGATTTTGGAGGTTTTAATTTTTATTTAGTCCTGTTTAAACTTTCACAAATTTAATAAAAAAGGAAAAGTGAAGAATGAGCAATGTTTTAGAAAATATAACAACTTTTTCATGCAGAAATTTTACAAAAAGTTTAAAAATGTTTTTAAAAAAAGAGACTATAATTTGAATACATCACAGATGCCACTTTTTGTGCTGGTAAATATTATGCTATTGTTAAAAACATGCAGATGATAGCACAGAACAACAAATGAAACAACAGGTCCCATTATTGAGGTGAAAGGAAAAAAAGGTAAAGAATTGTAAATATAAAATTCTTTTGTATTGCTGATACAGCAAATGTGAGTGGAATGTCTCTGTGTGGGCAAGGTGTGGCGATTTGGTGGAGAGTGTGTGTCAAGTGGATATATGTCATGATGGTGATGTTGTTAGCCTGCTAGGTGTTTGTTATATAGGAATAAAGTGTTGCTGCCAACACTTGAGTTTGAAGATAGATTGCCACAGAGTAAACACAGATGATCCCATTATTGAAATAAGTAGACCATGTGACCATAGAGGAAATGCATATATAGGAAGTTGCGTGATGTCTCAATGATTCCTAGTCTAGCCTCTATTACTATTCGGATTGCTATTTCTACTCTATCCTCTATTACTATACGGACCGCTATTCTTTACTCTATTCACTATACTATTTCTCTATTCAGATCACAATATGGATTACTTTCGAGTGAGTATTATTGAGCAAGTAATATTAGTGTGAGTGTTATTTGAAGGCACCTGATACCAGCATTGTTCAATGGCATTACTATAGTTGCATTTGCGATTACAAAGTCTCTACTATAACAAGTATTACGAAAGCAATGAGTATTCATTGACATCACAAAAGTGTTGACAGTTGAACTTGCTTCTTTCCCAGTCATTTATAAATAACTTTCTTAAAAAAAAATCTGGTGGCTCCTGAGATCATCTTTTTTCTTTGGTTGCAACATTTGTTATTGGCTTCTTTTATGCTCTATTTAAAATTTTTGAGGCAATTTGTTTTGTGGGTTGCATGTGATGCTCAGAGGCCCTAGACAAAGGATGATTTTTTTTTTATTTTGTGTTTTGCTTTCTTAGCACTCACATCCATCTGGCTGACATGTAGAATGCATCAGAAAGAGATCTAATTTGCAGAAAAGTATAACACTACTCACACATCCTGTTAACATGGTCATTAGTGTTATAATGGAATGTCCCACACTCCCTATTGCCTATATGGAGTGACTGTATCAGTAGCTATATAGTGAACACAGGATATACCTGGGGGCTTGCTTCGGGAATTAGTTGGAGATTCGTCTCCAGCTAAGCTGGTTGAACTCTCTGCCTTCAGGCGGAGAGGAACCCAGATGAGGCGATGCTGAAGGGCAGAGTTTCACCTAGGGTGGTAGACAGCTACCCAACCCCGTTTTTATGGGGACTATGGGGAATTTTTGCCCGAGCCTATGGGTTCAGATACCCCACTTTAAATTCAGCCTTGTGCCACATCTGACCGTGTGGTGTGGTTGGCAAATAACCTTCCTTCAGGAATTATTAGCCTGCCACCTGATTCCCTGATTTCAGTAGTGTATTCTCTTTTACAATAAACCTCTCTTTCTTTCATTTATGCATGTGTTGCTGTTCCTTCACTCGAGTACCACCTTTGTCTGTCTGTAACCTCTTTAATGATACAACAATTAGAAAGTAAGGTCACGTCACTTGTAAACAGAATTACACTACAAGTAAATAAGTATAAACAATCATAATTATACAGACATTTTGCATGTCACCAACCATAATGCCGTTATATTATTATGCTATGTGATAATTTAGATGAAAACTATAGAAAAATGAATTGCCAAAAATTTTGTAAATGTGATCTAATAGTCTCTTTGCCTGTAACAGTAAAAGGAAAATGTGATTCAGAGTTCTAAATGAACACTGGAATATCAAACAAGGTCTTCCAGAAACTAAGTATAGGGTGTTCCTTTAACTTGGACTGATTTATATATATATATATATATATATATATATATATAAGGTGTTCCAATAACTTACACCAATTTTAAATGTGAATTAAGTTTAAGCGTCTAATGAATTTTTCTTTTTCTTTCAGATTTAACAACTTAAGTCTTTGGCAGTTTCAACCATGGAAAGCTTAACAATCAAACATCTTAAAGTTATCGAAGCCTATTACAAAAATGGATGTTCAAACAGAAATGCATTTTGTGCACTTTGCGATTTTTTGGTCAACATAATTGACTGACCAAGAGTGCAATTGGAAAAATTGTTCATAAATTCAAACAAACTGGTTTGGTGGTAGATATAAAAACACCATTGCGTGCACATTTACATCATTCCTCTGAAAACATTGCTGCAGTGCACAAGAATGTGGCCAAAAATCCAGATACCTGTATGTGTCATCCTGCATAGGAATTGAACCTCTCCACAGCAACGTTACATCAAATTTTAACAAAAGATTTGTCTCTACATGCTTACAAAATTGAATTGACACAAGAACTGAAACCTGCTGACGATTTTGAGCGCCGTACATTCGTCAGTTGGGTGCATGAGAAAAGACAAGCTGATGAAGATTTTTCGCAAAAAATCTTCTTTAGTGATGAAGCCCATTTTCATCTTGGTGGATTTGTTAATAAGCAGAATTTTCACATTTGGGCTGATGAAAATCCAAGGAAGATTGTTGAAAAGCCACTGCATCCACAAAAGGTCACTGTTTGGTGTCCATTTTTTTGCTAGCAGAATCACTGGGCCGTATATTTATAAATTTTATTAGCAACAAAGAAAAGAGTGCTTCACTGCTGTTTCTTATATATTCTAAACAATTTTCTAATGGCTAAAAAGAAAACAGCAAACAATAGAGATGTATTTTTTACAGATGAATACTGAGAATGCCATAGATGGAACATGTGAGCAATGAGGAAGTTCTAAAGAAAACGGCAACTAGAAGGACACTTATATTCAATATTTAAAATCAAAATCAGAGAGTTGAAAATTATGGACACATTATGAGGAAAGAGGGCTTGGAAAATTTAACACTTACAGGACATAATAAGGGCAGAAGGAAACAGGGATTAACCTACCTAATGAGTTTTGGTAAATGGATGACAGAGAGAGAACAAACTCAAATGTTACTAAGACTAACAAGCTGTGTAGATCTATGATTGTCAACGACCTGAAGGGACATGGCACATAAAAGAAGGCAAAGTGACATGGAGTCTATGAGTTGTAGCATGTATATATCTACCAAGCTACATTCTATGGCTGTCAATAACTGAGTTGTGCTTATCAAGTATGGCTGCAGGGATTTTATTGGAATCTATAACATGTTCCATAAAAGTTAATACAATGCAAGGCCCAAGAGCCACTCAAGATAGATGATTACTGAATGAGGTGTGTGATATGAATATAAGAGAACAAAGTAGGAAGTGAATATAATGGGTATATTAAGGATAGATAATGATGGATCTAAACTTGAATAGGTTAAGTTTGTAGTGTTCAGGAAAGCACATGTGAGTTTTTCTATAAGTAGCTAACAAGATGGAAGCTAACAGAATGGAATGCTTTTCTTACCAAGTAATTTTTTTCTAATCCGTATCACCCCATGCAAGGCAGTAAAGCCACTAAGACACAAGTGTTTACAAGGTGTGGAAGGATTATGAACAGAAACATTAATGAGTGGGAAGAGAAACGAGTAATCAGGCGGACAGTAGATAGCGAGTGACATTGCATTTAAATTTTTGCAGTTGGCTGGAAAATATGGAGCCAGTTCCACAAACAAGTAGTACAAGAAAAGAAACTGTTAACATAGAACTTACGGCTACATCTAGCCTGCTCAACTGTAAATTGATGAGATCTCAACGCCAGCCTCATACTGCTGTTAAATTCAAAAAGTCTGGGTACCATAGCGAAGATCTCATCCAAGCAACTACCATGAAAACATCTATAGAAAAGATACAGAGGGACATCTATAGAGGGGAAAGTAACTGAAACCGAGCCACCAGATCAGGGCCAATAATATTGCTGATTCTTCTTTAGAATTTATCAAGCAGCTCAAGGTAAATAGCAGGAGAACTGGACCAAATGTGACAGCAATATTTTAAGCATGGACGAATGGTAGACTCATAGATATGTAGGATAGATTCTGGGGAGAAAAATTGTCTAGCACAACACAGTGAACTGACTTTCTTAGCAGCTGACCGAGTGATGGATTCAATGTAGTCATTCCACTTGGTGTCAGCTGAGAACGTTAGCCTGAGAAGGTGCAGCAAGTCACTTTCCTGGAGTTTACATCAGCCATGTTGATGGAAGGCAGAGTGGGGTCTCTCAGTAATTAAGAAATATGGAGGGAATGAGAGTGATTCAACTCTGTGGATGTGGGTTTAAATCTGATAATCACAGTGACCAATGTTGTAACTTGAAATTGGCTGAGTGCATAGAACCAGTTTCTTGTCACTTGCAATCAATGGGGAGGTTGTGTTAGTTTGCAGGAACAAACAATGATCTTCAGGAAATAAAGTGAATGAAGCAAATGGTCTACAACCAGATCTGTTCCAGTATATTCCAATGTAGTATAATCGACATGTGAAATCTTTGGTCATTAAAGAAACACAAATGTGCTTGCGCAGAAGTCGGCAGCAGGGATTGGCTGGCTACCCAAGTAATCTGGTGTGCTCAGAAAATGAGTAGCTGGACATTTATTTGATTTATTATTTATGATGGCATTATTTGTAAACTGATGTTTGATGTTATGCGTAATCGGTGAAAAAATTTTTTCTAAGATTAGAGGAAAAAGAATTAAATGAGAGAGTGAGAGTTAAAAAGAGAGATGAAATGAATGAGAGAGCTAGCTTTGAGAGAGACACTGTCCTGAGGGAAATCCAATTAAAGGGAGATTATTTTTATTTATTTATATTATCCAGAAAATCCAATAAAGTATTTACAATATATAAACGTTTCTGAAAAGTCTAAATTGCACTTTTCTGGCTAACAATTCTTTCCCAGCAATAATATATATTTTTCTAAATTTCACCTTCTCTCCATCTTAAAAAAACAAAAGAAATAGAATGTGGTAGACAATTTGGGAGACGATTTCAAGACAAATGCTACTTACTAGTTCTTTTTCTAGGTGCCATGTCCCATCAGGACGTTGACAATCATGGCTCTCTACAATTTCCTGTTTTTTTGTCTTTTTGTTATCTCGCCTAAACCTTGTCTCCTATTTTCTGTCCTATGTCCCTTCAATTTGTCCTGTGGGTATCAAATTTTCCAAGCCCTCATTCCTCATTATGTGCCCTAAAAATTTCAACTATCCATTCTTGATGTTAAATATAAGTGTCCTTTTTGTTTCCATTTTCCCTAAAATTTAATCTTTGCTCACATGTTCTGTCCATATTATTCTCAGCATCCTTCTGTAGAACCACATTTCTGCTGCTTCAAGTCTCTTCTTCATTTATATGGAGATTGTCTAGCAGTTTCTGCCATATAGGAGAACTGATATTATGCAACAGTTCAGTACTCTTTTCTTTGTTTCTAATGAAAATTTTTCTGTTTCTTAATACTTTACTTAGCTTTTGTAAGGCATGTTTTTCTATTCCAGTGTGTCTCTTCATTTCAGGTTCATCTTTTCTATCCTCTATTAAAACACTTCCCAGATATTTAAATTATTGTACTTGTTTGATTTTGGTATTTCCAATTTGTAATTTGTATGTTGGGCTGTTCCATTGTTACTCTGCAAGAACAAAGAATTGTTTCAAAACAAAAGATAATTCAAAACACAACAAGGGGTGTCTCCCATTCTATTAGCCAAAATGGAACATCTCATCCTGAAGAAAAGACTTGTTGGAAGGTACACTGAAAGAAAACTGATAACTGCTGTGCCAACCTAAAAAGAAAGTCTTTGATTTTTATCTGCAGCATTTTATTAAATGCTCCAAATGTTTTATATCTTGCCTGAATCAACCCATTTTTTTATTTCACTTTGCAAAACATTCTTCTAAAGATTAGAACTGATCTTTATTGGGATTTCTTTTATTAAGATTTTGATGTTAGGATGAAACATGTCGACTAAGATAAGTTTTCCTTTTACAGATACATTCTATCTGAAATTTTTACACATCATTATTGTAAAAATTTGCTTTCTTGAAGTACAATTAAGTAACAAGTATAGTATCGTATGCAAATTAGATAGACAAGTATAAATAGAGAGCAACTGGTGAACGTAGGGAACAGCTATGCCTAGCAAATCTGGTTGCTATTCAGGATACAGAGAACTGTACTATGACTACTACTACACAGAGAGATAGCAAAGCATAGCAATGAGAAATTGTTCAGGTTAGAAAAGGGTTAAAAACTTCAGTAACACCAGTTGTCTGCCCTTAAACACTGACTAATATCATTATCTGATATGTCATCAACATGTGACAGTTGATCTTGCTTGCTTCTGTTATAATATGAACGTGTGTTTTGCATTACTAAGTTTATGGCAGAACAAAGAAGAAACAATGAAAGTTTAAAGCAATGTACAATTATTTTAACATAAAATACAATAAATGAAAAATCAAGGGAGATATTTCTCATATAAAAAAGAGGTAAGTGGAGTTGTAAAGGCATCTGGTGAGGCATATGGAAGGAGAGGAAGTATAAGTTGTAACTTACTGGGGCAACAGCATTGGCAAACTGGTTGGAGTTGTTGAGCTGATCAAGTCTAATTACTTTGGAGATTGGAGGTCTTTTTTGACATGCAATGTGAACTCAGGTTGAGATGCTTTTCAATTGGCGAATGACCCACTGATGAACACTGATGGTCATTTTTGAGGCTCAAATTGTTTCCAGTTTTCATTTTCTTTCTTTACGTGGGACTGGGTGCTACTGGGTGGAAACTGGATTGTATTATTTTATTTTGTTCTTTGAGTGTCTGAGTAAATGGAAGATATATGTAGAGCCTTGCACAGCTGACTAAATTTAAGTTGAGTGTGTTCACATCCAGATAGTGGTAGAAATTAGTATAGTGTGAATCAGAAGAAGATCTAATTTTGTGAAGAATCTAACATAATGGAACCATATTTATAAATTGGTTTAAGCTAACACTCAATATTACATCCTTTGAAATTAATTGAAAAATGTTAGGTATGTTTTGATGGCACCCCAACTTGGAATTAGTACAACTCGTATACAACGCATCTTAGAATTACTACTTCTTCTATAAAACACAAATTAGAATATAAAAACAGAAAAATATCCTTGTAGATAACACTGTCATTCTAAAAAAATATCTAATTCTAAAAAACTTTTAATTATAAGTGTTATGATATGAACATGTGATTTCATGTTAC
Organism: Acanthosepion esculentum; assembly: GCA_964036315.1. Classification (NCBI taxonomy): domain Eukaryota; kingdom Metazoa; phylum Mollusca; class Cephalopoda; order Sepiida; family Sepiidae; genus Acanthosepion; species Acanthosepion esculentum. The sequence continues at coordinate 118,728,809 of OZ038482.1, read as the reverse complement.
TAAGCATATGGTGGCAGAACAAAGAAGAAACAAAATATTTAAAGCTATAAACAATTGTATTCACATAAAATACAACCAATGAAAAATCAGGATCGATGTCTGTCATATGAAAAAAGAGATAAGTGGAGTTGTAAAGGCATCCGGTGTCTTTGGAGATGCGAGACTGCTTTCTGACAAATAAAGAGGTAAGTGGAATTGTAAAGGCATCTGGCGAGGCATATGGAAGGCAAAGGATGATCAGTTGTGACTTACTGGGGTGATGGCATTCGTGAGCTGGTTGGGGACATTGCTAGTGAGTTGGTAGAGTCTGATGTCTTTGGAGATGGGAGATTGCTTTCTGATGAATAAAAAGATAAGTGGATTTGTAAAGGCATCTGGCGAGGCATATGGAAGGCAAAGGATGATCAGTTGTGACTTACTGGGGTGATGGCATTCGTGAGCTGGTTGGGGACATTGCTAGTGAGTTGGTAGAGTCTGATGTCTTTGGAGATGGGAGATTGCTTTCTGATGAATAAAAAGATAAGTGGATTTGTAAAGGCATCTGGCGAGGCATATGGAAGGCAAAGGATGATCAGTTGTGACTTACTGGGGTGATGGCATTCGTGAGCTGGTTGGGGGACATTGCTAGTGAGTTGGTAGAGTCTGATGTCTTTGGAGATGGGAGATTGCTTTCTGATGAATAAAAAGATAAGTGGATTTGTAAAGGCATCTGGCGAGGCATATGGAAGGCAAAGGATGATCAGTTGTGACTTACTGGGGTGATGGCATTCGTGAGCTGGTTGGGGGACATTGCTAGTGAGTTGGTAGAGTCTGATGTCTTTGGAGATGGGAGATTGCTTTCTGATGAATAAAAAGATAAGTGGATTTGTAAAGGCATCTGGCGAGGCATATGGAAGGCAAAGGATGATCAGTTGTGACTTACTGGGGTGATGCAATTGGTGAGCTGGTTGGGGGACATTGCTAGTGAGTTGGTAGAGTCTGATGTCTTTGGAGATGGGAGATTGCTTTCTGATGAATAAAAAGATAAGTGGATTTGTAAAGGCATCTGGCGGGGCATATGGAAGGCAAAGGATGATCAGTTGTGACTTACTGGGGTGATGGCATTGGTGAGCTGGTTGGGGGACATTGCTAGTGAGTTGGTAGAGTCTGATGTCTTTGGAGATGGGAGATTGCTTTCTGATGAATAAAAAGATAAGTGGATTTGTAAAGGCATCTGGCGAGGCATATGGAAGGCAAAGGATGATCAGTTGTGACTTACTGGGGTGATGCAATTGGTGAGCTGGTTGGGGGACATTGCTAGTGAGTTGGTAGAGTCTGATGTCTTTGGAGATGGGAGATTGCTTTCTGATGAATAAAAAGATAAGTGGATTTGTAAAGGCATCTGGCGGGGCATATGGAAGGCAAAGGATGATCAGTTGTGACTTACTGGGGTGATGGCATTGGTGAGCTGGTTGGGGGACATTGCTAGTGAGTTGGTAGAGTCTGATGTCTTTGGAGATGGGAGATTGCTTTCTGATGAATAAAAAGATAAGTGGAATTGTAAAGGCATCTGGCGAGGCATATGGAAGGCAAAGGATGATCAGTTGTGACTTACTGGGGTGATGGCATTGGTGAGCTGGTTGGGGGACATTGCTAGTGAGTTCGTAGAGTCTGATGTCTTTGGAGATGGGAGATTGCTTTCTGATGAATAAAAAGATAAGTGGATTTGTAAAGGCATCTGGCGAGGCATATGGAAGGCAAAGGATGATCAGTTGTGACTTACTGGGGTGATGGCATTGGTTAGCTGGTTGGGGGACATTGCTAGTGAGTTGGTAGAGTCTGATGTCTTTGGAGATGGGAGATTGCTTTCTGATGAATAAAAAGATAAGTGGATTTGTAAAGGCATCTGGCGAGGCATATGGAAGGCAAAGGATGATCAGTTGTGACTTACTGGGGTGATGGAATTGGTGAGCTGGTTGGGGGACATTGCTAGTGAGTTGGTAGAGTCTGATGTCTTTGGAGATGGGAGATTGCTTTCTGATGAATAAAAAGATAAGTGGATTTGTAAAGGCATCTGGCGAGGCATATGGAAGGCAAAGGATGATCAGTTGTGACTTACTGGGGTGATGGCATTCGTGAGCTGGTTGGGGGACATTGCTAGTGAGTTGGTAGAGTCTGATGTCTTTGGAGATGGGAGATTGCTTTCTGATGAATAAAAAGATAAGTGGATTTGTAAAGGCATCTGGCGAGGCATATGGAAGGCAAAGGATGATCAGTTGTGACTTACTGGGGTGATGGCATTGGTGAGCTGGTTGGGGGACATTGCTAGTGAGTTGGTAGAGTCTGATGTCTTTGGAGATGGGAGATTGCTTTCTGATGAATAAAAAGATAAGTGGATTTGTAAAGGCATCTGGCGAGGCATATGGAAGGCAAAGGATGATCAGTTGTGACTTACTGGGGTGATGGCATTGCTGAGCTGGTTGGGGGACATTGCTAGTGAGTTGGTAGAGTCTGATGTCTTTGGAGATGGGAGATTGCTTTCTGATGAATAAAAAGATAAGTGGATTTGTAAAGGCATCTGGCGAGGCATATGGAAGGCAAAGGATGATCAGTTGTGACTTACTGGGGCGATGGCATTGGTGAGCTGGTTGGGGGACATTGCTAGTGAGTTGGTAGAGTCTGATGTCTTTGGAGATGGGAGATTGCTTTCTGATGAATAAAAAGATAAGTGGAATTGTAAAGGCATCTGGCGAGGCATATGGAAGGCAAAGGATGATCAGTTGTGACTTACTGGGGTGATGGCATTGGTGAGCTGGTTGGGGGACATTGCTAGTGAGTTGGTAGAGTCTGATGTCTTTGGAGATGGGAGATTGCTTTCTGATGAATAAAAAGATAAGTGGATTTGTAAAGGCATCTGGCGAGGCATATGGAAGGCAAAGGATGATCAGTTGTGACTTACTGGGGTGATGGCATTGCTGAGCTGGTTGGGGGACATTGCTAGTGAGTTGGTAGAGTCTGATGTCTTTGGAGATGGGAGATTGCTTTCTGATGAATAAAAAGATAAGTGGATTTGTAAAGGCATCTGGCGAGGCATATGGAAGGCATGGGATGATCAGTTGTGACTTACTGGGGTGATGCAATTGGTGAGCTGGTTGGGGGACATTGCTAGTGAGTTGGTAGAGTCTGATGTCTTTGGAGATGGGAGATTGCTTTCTGATGAATAAAAAGATAAGTGGATTTGTAAAGGCATCTGGCGAGGCATATGGAAGGCAAAGGATGATCAGTTGTGACTTACTGGGGTGATGGCATTGGTGAGCTGGTTGGGGGACATTGCTAGTGAGTTGGTAGAGTCTGATGTCTTTGGAGATGGGAGATTGCTTTCTGATGAATAAAAAGATAAGTGGATTTGTAAAGGCATCTGGCGAGGCATATGGAAGGCAAAGGATGATCAGTTGTGACTTACTGGGGTGATGGCATTGCTGAGCTGGTTGGGGGACATTGCTAGTGAGTTGGTAGAGTCTGATGTCTTTGGAGATGGGAGATTGCTTTCTGATGAATAAAAAGATAAGTGGATTTGTAAAGGCATCTGGCGAGGCATATGGAAGGCATGGGATGATCAGTTGTGACTTACTGGGGTGATGCAATTGGTGAGCTGGTTGGGGGACATTGCTAGTGAGTTGGTAGAGTCTGATGTCTTTGGAGATGGGAGATTGCTTTCTGATGAATAAAAAGATAAGTGGATTTGTAAAGGCATCTGGCGAGGCATATGGAAGGCATGGGATGATCAGTTGTGACTTACTGGGGTGATGGCATTGGTGAGCTGGTTGGGGGACATTGCTAGTGAGTTGGTAGAGTCTGATGTCTTTGGAGATGGGAGATTGCTTTCTGATGAATAAAAAGATAAGTGGAATTGTAAAGGCATCTGGCGAGGCATATGGAAGGCAAAGGATGATCAGTTGTGACTTACTGGGGTGATGGCATTGCTGAGCTGGTTGGGGGACATTGCTAGTGAGTTGGTAGAGTCTGATGTCTTTGGAGATGGGAGATTGCTTTCTGATGAATAAAAAGATAAGTGGATTTGTAAAGGCATCTGGCGAGGCATATGGAAGGCATGGGATGATCAGTTGTGACTTACTGGGGTGATGCAATTGGTGAGCTGGTTGGGGGACATTGCTAGTGAGTTGGTAGAGTCTGATGTCTTTGGAGATGGGAGATTGCTTTCTGATGAATAAAAAGATAAGTGGATTTGTAAAGGCATCTGGCGAGGCATATGGAAGGCATGGGATGATCAGTTGTGACTTACTGGGGTGATGGCATTGGTGAGCTGGTTGGGGGACATTGCTAGTGAGTTGGTAGAGTCTGATGTCTTTGGAGATGGGAGATTGCTTTCTGATGAATAAAAAGATAAGTGGAATTGTAAAGGCATCTGGCGAGGCATATGGAAGGCAAAGGATGATCAGTTGTGACTTACTGGGGTGATGGCATTGCTGAGCTGGTTGGGGGACATTGCTAGTGAGTTGGTAGAGTCTGATGTCTTTGGAGATGGGAGATTGCTTTCTGATGAATAAAAAGATAAGTGGATTTGTAAAGGCATCTGGCGAGGCATATGGAAGGCATGGGATGATCAGTTGTGACTTACTGGGGTGATGCAATTGGTGAGCTGGTTGGGGGACATTGCTAGTGAGTTGGTAGAGTCTGATGTCTTTGGAGATGGGAGATTGCTTTCTGATGAATAAAAAGATAAGTGGATTTGTAAAGGCATCTGGCGAGGCATATGGAAGGCATGGGATGATCAGTTGTGACTTACTGGGGTGATGGAATTGGTGAGCTGGTTGGGGGACATTGCTAGTGAGTTGGTAGAGTCTGATGTCTTTGGAGATGGGAGATTGCTTTCTGATGAATAAAAAGATAAGTGGATTTGTAAAGGCATCTGGCGAGGCATATGGAAGGCAAAGGATGATCAGTTGTGACTTACTGGGGTGATGGCATTGCTGAGCTGGTTGGGGGACATTGCTAGTGAGTTGGTAGAGTCTGATGTCTTTGGAGATGGGAGATTGCTTTCTGATGAATAAAAAGATAAGTGGATTTGTAAAGGCATCTGGCGAGGCATATGGAAGGCATGGGATGATCAGTTGTGACTTACTGGGGTGATGCAATTGGTGAGCTGGTTGGGGGACATTGCTAGTGAGTTGGTAGAGTCTGATGTCTTTGGAGATGGGAGATTGCTTTCTGATGAATAAAAAGATAAGTGGATTTGTAAAGGCATCTGGCGAGGCATATGGAAGGCATGGGATGATCAGTTGTGACTTACTGGGGTGATGGCATTGGTGAGCTGGTTGGGGGACATTGCTAGTGAGTTGGTAGAGTCTGATGTCTTTGGAGATGGGAGATTGCTTTCTGATGAATAAAAAGATAAGTGGAATTGTAAAGGCATCTGGCGAGGCATATGGAAGGCAAAGGATGATCAGTTGTGACTTACTGGGGTGATGGCATTGCTGAGCTGGTTGGGGGACATTGCTAGTGAGTTGGTAGAGTCTGATGTCTTTGGAGATGGGAGATTGCTTTCTGATGAATAAAAAGATAAGTGGATTTGTAAAGGCATCTGGCGAGGCATATGGAAGGCATGGGATGATCAGTTGTGACTTACTGGGGTGATGCAATTGGTGAGCTGGTTGGGGGACATTGCTAGTGAGTTGGTAGAGTCTGATGTCTTTGGAGATGGGAGATTGCTTTCTGATGAATAAAAAGATAAGTGGATTTGTAAAGGCATCTGGCGAGGCATATGGAAGGCATGGGATGATCAGTTGTGACTTACTGGGGTGATGGCATTGGTGAGCTGGTTGGGGGACATTGCTAGTGAGTTGGTAGAGTCTGATGTCTTTGGAGATGGGAGATTGCTTTCTGATGAATAAAAAGATAAGTGGAATTGTAAAGGCATCTGGCGAGGCATATGGAAGGCAAAGGATGATCAGTTGTGACTTACTGGGGTGATGGCATTGCTGAGCTGGTTGGGGGACATTGCTAGTGAGTTGGTAGAGTCTGATGTCTTTGGAGATGGGAGATTGCTTTCTGATGAATAAAAAGATAAGTGGATTTGTAAAGGCATCTGGCGAGGCATATGGAAGGCATGGGATGATCAGTTGTGACTTACTGGGGTGATGCAATTGGTGAGCTGGTTGGGGGACATTGCTAGTGAGTTGGTAGAGTCTGATGTCTTTGGAGATGGGAGATTGCTTTCTGATGAATAAAAAGATAAGTGGATTTGTAAAGGCATCTGGCGAGGCATATGGAAGGCATGGGATGATCAGTTGTGACTTACTGGGGTGATGGAATTGGTGAGCTGGTTGGGGGACATTGCTAGTGAGTTGGTAGAGTCTGATGTCTTTGGAGATGGGAGATTGCTTTCTGATGAATAAAAAGATAAGTGGATTTGTAAAGGCATCTGGCGAGGCATATGGAAGGCAAAGGATGATCAGTTGTGACTTACTGGGGTGATGGCATTGCTGAGCTGGTTGGGGGACATTGCTAGTGAGTTGGTAGAGTCTGATGTCTTTGGAGATGGGAGATTGCTTTCTGATGAATAAAAAGATAAGTGGATTTGTAAAGGCATCTGGCGAGGCATATGGAAGGCATGGGATGATCAGTTGTGACTTACTGGGGTGATGGAATTGGTGAGCTGGTTGGGGGACATTGCTAGTGAGTTGGTAGAGTCTGATGTCTTTGGAGATGGGAGATTGCTTTCTGATGAATAAAAAGATAAGTGGATTTGTAAAGGCATCTGGCGAGGCATATGGAAGGCATGGGATGATCAGTTGTGACTTACTGGGGTGATGGAATTGGTGAGCTGGTTGGGGGACATTGCTAGTGAGTTGGTAGAGTCTGATGTCTTTGGAGATGGGAGATTGCTTTCTGATGAATAAAAAGATAAGTGGATTTGTAAAGGCATCTGGCGAGGCATATGGAAGGCAAAGGATGATCAGTTGTGACTTACTGGGGTGATGGCATTGCTGAGCTGGTTGGGGGACATTGCTAGTGAGTTGGTAGAGTCTGATGTCTTTGGAGATGGGAGATTGCTTTCTGATGAATAAAAAGATAAGTGGATTTGTAAAGGCATCTGGCGAGGCATATGGAAGGCATGGGATGATCAGTTGTGACTTACTGGGGTGATGGAATTGGTGAGCTGGTTGGGGGACATTGCTAGTGAGTTGGTAGAGTCTGATGTCTTTGGAGATGGGAGATTGCTTTCTGATGAATAAAAAGATAAGTGGATTTGTAAAGGCATCTGGCGAGGCATATGGAAGGCATGGGATGATCAGTTGTGACTTACTGGGGTGATGCAATTGGTGAGCTGGTTGGGGGACATTGCTAGTGAGTTGGTAGAGTCTGATGTCTTTGGAGATGGGAGATTGCTTTCTGATGAATAAAAAGATAAGTGGATTTGTAAAGGCATCTGGCGAGGCATATGGAAGGCATGGGATGATCAGTTGTGACTTACTGGGGTGATGGAATTGGTGAGCTGGTTGGGGGACATTGCTAGTGAGTTGGTAGAGTCTGATGTCTTTGGAGATGGGAGATTGCTTTCTGATGAATAAAAAGATAAGTGGATTTGTAAAGGCATCTGGCGAGGCATATGGAAGGCAAAGGATGATCAGTTGTGACTTACTGGGGTGATGGCATTGCTGAGCTGGTTGGGGGACATTGCTAGTGAGTTGGTAGAGTCTGATGTCTTTGGAGATGGGAGATTGCTTTCTGATGAATAAAAAGATAAGTGGATTTGTAAAGGCATCTGGCGAGGCATATGGAAGGCATGGGATGATCAGTTGTGACTTACTGGGGTGATGCAATTGGTGAGCTGGTTGGGGGACATTGCTAGTGAGTTGGTAGAGTCTGATGTCTTTGGAGATGGGAGATTGCTTTCTGATGAATAAAAAGATAAGTGGATTTGTAAAGGCATCTGGCGAGGCATATGGAAGGCATGGGATGATCAGTTGTGACTTACTGGGGTGATGCAATTGGTGAGCTGGTTGGGGGACATTGCTAGTGAGTTGGTAGAGTCTGATGTCTTTGGAGATGGGAGATTGCTTTCTGATGAATAAAAAGATAAGTGGATTTGTAAAGGCATCTGGCGAGGCATATGGAAGGCATGGGATGATCAGTTGTGACTTACTGGGGTGATGGAATTGGTGAGCTGGTTGGGGGACATTGCTAGTGAGTTGGTAGAGTCTGATGTCTTTGGAGATGGGAGATTGCTTTCTGATGAATAAAAAGATAAGTGGATTTGTAAAGGCATCTGGCGAGGCATATGGAAGGCATGGGATGATCAGTTGTGACTTACTGGGGTGATGGAATTGGTGAGCTGGTTGGGGGACATTGCTAGTGAGTTGGTAGAGTCTGATGTCTTTGGAGATGGGAGATTGCTTTCTGATGAATAAAAAGATAAGTGGATTTGTAAAGGCATCTGGCGAGGCATATGGAAGGCATGGGATGATCAGTTGTGACTTACTGGGGTGATGCAATTGGTGAGCTGGTTGGGGGACATTGCTAGTGAGTTGGTAGAGTCTGATGTCTTTGGAGATGGGAGATTGCTTTCTGATGAATAAAAAGATAAGTGGATTTGTAAAGGCATCTGGCGAGGCATATGGAAGGCATGGGATGATCAGTTGTGACTTACTGGGGTGATGCAATTGGTGAGCTGGTTGGGGGACATTGCTAGTGAGTTGGTAGAGTCTGATGTCTTTGGAGATGGGAGATTGCTTTCTGATGAATAAAAAGATAAGTGGATTTGTAAAGGCATCTGGCGAGGCATATGGAAGGCATGGGATGATCAGTTGTGACTTACTGGGGTGATGCAATTGGTGAGCTGGTTGGGGGACATTGCTAGTGAGTTGGTAGAGTCTGATGTCTTTGGAGATGGGAGATTGCTTTCTGATGAATAAAAAGATAAGTGGATTTGTAAAGGCATCTGGCGAGGCATATGGAAGGCATGGGATGATCAGTTGTGACTTACTGGGGTGATGGCATTGGTGAGCTGGTTGGGGGACATTGCTAGTGAGTTGGTAGAGTCTGATGTCTTTGGAGATGGGAGATTGCTTTCTGATGAATAAAAAGATAAGTGGAATTGTAAAGGCATCTGGCGAGGCATATGGAAGGCAAAGGATGATCAGTTGTGACTTACTGGGGTGATGGCATTGCTGAGCTGGTTGGGGGACATTGCTAGTGAGTTGGTAGAGTCTGATGTCTTTGGAGATGGGAGATTGCTTTCTGATGAATAAAAAGATAAGTGGATTTGTAAAGGCATCTGGCGAGGCATATGGAAGGCATGGGATGATCAGTTGTGACTTACTGGGGTGATGCAATTGGTGAGCTGGTTGGGGGACATTGCTAGTGAGTTGGTAGAGTCTGATGTCTTTGGAGATGGGAGATTGCTTTCTGATGAATAAAAAGATAAGTGGATTTGTAAAGGCATCTGGCGAGGCATATGGAAGGCATGGGATGATCAGTTGTGACTTACTGGGGTGATGCAATTGGTGAGCTGGTTGGGGGACATTGCTAGTGAGTTGGTAGAGTCTGATGTCTTTGGAGATGGGAGATTGCTTTCTGATGAATAAAAAGATAAGTGGATTTGTAAAGGCATCTGGCGAGGCATATGGAAGGCATGGGATGATCAGTTGTGACTTACTGGGGTGATGCAATTGGTGAGCTGGTTGGGGGACATTGCTAGTGAGTTGGTAGAGTCTGATGTCTTTGGAGATGGGAGATTGCTTTCTGATGAATAAAAAGATAAGTGGATTTGTAAAGGCATCTGGCGAGGCATATGGAAGGCATGGGATGATCAGTTGTGACTTACTGGGGTGATGCAATTGGTGAGCTGGTTGGGGGACATTGCTAGTGAGTTGGTAGAGTCTGATGTCTTTGGAGATGGGAGATTGCTTTCTGATGAATAAAAAGATAAGTGGATTTGTAAAGGCATCTGGCGAGGCATATGGAAGGCATGGGATGATCAGTTGTGACTTACTGGGGTGATGCAATTGGTGAGCTGGTTGGGGGACATTGCTAGTGAGTTGGTAGAGTCTGATGTCTTTGGAGATGGGAGATTGCTTTCTGATGAATAAAAAGATAAGTGGATTTGTAAAGGCATCTGGCGAGGCATATGGAAGGCATGGGATGATCAGTTGTGACTTACTGGGGTGATGCAATTGGTGAGCTGGTTGGGGGACATTGCTAGTGAGTTGGTAGAGTCTGATGTCTTTGGAGATGGGAGATTGCTTTCTGATGAATAAAAAGATAAGTGGATTTGTAAAGGCATCTGGCGAGGCATATGGAAGGCATGGGATGATCAGTTGTGACTTACTGGGGTGATGCAATTGGTGAGCTGGTTGGGGGACATTGCTAGTGAGTTGGTAGAGTCTGATGTCTTTGGAGATGGGAGATTGCTTTCTGATGAATAAAAAGATAAGTGGAATTGTAAAGGCATCTGGCGAGGCATATGGAAGGCAAAGGATGATCAGTTGTGACTTACTGGGGTGATGGCATTGCTGAGCTGGTTGGGGGACATTGCTAGTGAGTTGGTAGAGTCTGATGTCTTTGGAGATGGGAGATTGCTTTCTGATGAATAAAAAGATAAGTGGATTTGTAAAGGCATCTGGCGAGGCATATGGAAGGCAAAGGATGTTCAGTTGTGACTTACTGGGGTGATAGCATTGGTGAGCTGGTTGGGGGACATTGCTAGTGAGTTGGTAGAGTCTGATGTCATTGGAGATGGGAGATTGCTTTCTGATGAATAAAAAGATAAGTGGATTTGTAAAGGCATCTGGAGAGGCATATGGAAGGCATGGGATGATCAGTTGTGACTTACTGGGGTGATGGCATTGGTGAGCTGGTTGGGGGACATTGCTAGTGAGTTGGTAGAGTCTGATGTCTTTGGAGATGGGAGATTGCTTTCTGATGAATAAAAAGATAAGTGGATTTGTAAAGGCATCTGGCGAGGCATATGGAAGGCATGGGATGATCAGTTGTGACTTACTGGGGTGATGCAATTGGTGAGCTGGTTGGGGGACATTGCTAGTGAGTTGGTAGAGTCTGATGTCTTTGGAGATGGGAGATTGCTTTCTGATGAATAAAAAGATAAGTGGATTTGTAAAGGCATCTGGCGAGGCATATGGAAGGCATGGGATGATCAGTTGTGACTTACTGGGGTGATGGCATTGGTGAGCTGGTTGGGGGACATTGCTAGTGAGTTGGTAGAGTCTGATGTCTTTGGAGATGGGAGATTGCTTTCTGATGAATAAAAAGATAAGTGGATTTGTAAAGGCATCTGGCGAGGCATATGGAAGGCATGGGATGATCAGTTGTGACTTACTGGGGTGATGGAATTGGTGAGCTGGTTGGGGGACATTGCTAGTGAGTTGGTAGAGTCTGATGTCTTTGGAGATGGGAGATTGCTTTCTGATGAATAAAAAGATAAGTGGAATTGTAAAGGCATCTGGCGAGGCATATGGAAGGCAAAGGATGATCAGTTGTGACTTACTGGGGTGATGGCATTGCTGAGCTGGTTGGGGGACATTGCTAGTGAGTTGGTAGAGTCTGATGTCTTTGGAGATGGGAGATTGCTTTCTGATGAATAAAAAGATAAGTGGATTTGTAAAGGCATCTGGCGAGGCATATGGAAGGCATGGGATGATCAGTTGTGACTTACTGGGGTGATGCAATTGGTGAGCTGGTTGGGGGACATTGCTAGTGAGTTGGTAGAGTCTGATGTCTTTGGAGATGGGAGATTGCTTTCTGATGAATAAAAAGATAAGTGGATTTGTAAAGGCATCTGGCGAGGCATATGGAAGGCATGGGATGATCAGTTGTGACTTACTGGGGTGATGGCATTGGTGAGCTGGTTGGGGGACATTGCTAGTGAGTTGGTAGAGTCTGATGTCTTTGGAGATGGGAGATTGCTTTCTGATGAATAAAAAGATAAGTGGAATTGTAAAGGCATCTGGCGAGGCATATGGAAGGCAAAGGATGATCAGTTGTGACTTACTGGGGTGATGGCATTGCTGAGCTGGTTGGGGGACATTGCTAGTGAGTTGGTAGAGTCTGATGTCTTTGGAGATGGGAGATTGCTTTCTGATGAATAAAAAGATAAGTGGATTTGTAAAGGCATCTGGCGAGGCATATGGAAGGCAAAGGATGATCAGTTGTGACTTACTGGGGTGATGGCATTGGTGAGCTGGTTGGGGGACATTGCTAGTGAGTTGGTAGAGTCTGATGTCTTTGGAGATGGGAGATTGCTTTCTGATGAATAAAAAGATAAGTGGAATTGTAAAGGCATCTGGCGAGGCATATGGAAGGCAAAGGATGATCAGTTGTGACTTACTGGGGTGATGGCATTGCTGAGCTGGTTGGGGGACATTGCTAGTGAGTTGGTAGAGTCTGATGTCTTTGGAGATGGGAGATTGCTTTCTGATGAATAAAAAGATAAGTGGAATTGTAAAGGCATCTGGCGAGGCATATGGAACGCAAAGGATGATCAGTTGTGACTTACTGGGGTGATGGCATTGGTGAGCTGGTTGGGGGACATTGCTAGTGAGTTGGTAGAGTCTGATGTCTTTGGAGATGGGAGATTGCTTTCTGATGAATAAAAAGATAAGTGGAATTGTAAAGGCATCTGGCGAGGCATATGGAAGGCATGGGATGATCAGTTGTGACTTACTGGGGTGATGGAATTGGTGAGCTGGTTGGGGGACATTGCTAGTGAGTTGGTAGAGTCTGATGTCTTTGGAGATGGGAGATTGCTTTCTGATGAATAAAAAGATAAGTGGAATTGTAAAGGCATCTGGCGAGGCATATGGAAGGCAAAGGATGATCAGTTGTGACTTACTGGGGTGATGGCATTGGTGAGCTGGTTGGGGGACATTGCTAGTGAGTTGGTAGAGTCTGATGTCTTTGGAGATGGGAGATTGCTTTCTGATGAATAAAAAGATAAGTGGATTTGTAAAGGCATCTGGCGAGGCATATGGAAGGCATGGGATGATCAGTTGTGACTTACTGGGGTGATGGCATTGGTGAGCTGGTTGGGGGACATTGCTAGTGAGTTGGTAGAGTCTGATGTCTTTGGAGATGGGAGATTGCTTTCTGATGAATAAAAAGATAAGTGGAATTGTAAAGGCATCTGGCGAGGCATATGGAAGGCAAAGGATGATCAGTTGTGACTTACTGGGGTGATGGCATTGCTGAGCTGGTTGGGGGACATTGCTAGTGAGTTGGTAGAGTCTGATGTCTTTGGAGATGGGAGATTGCTTTCTGATGAATAAAAAGATAAGTGGAATTGTAAAGGCATCTGGCGAGGCATATGGAAGGCAAAGGATGATCAGTTGTGACTTACTGGGGTGATGGCATTGGTGAGCTGGTTGGGGGACATTGCTAGTGAGTTGGTAGAGTCTGATGTCTTTGGAGATGGGAGATTGCTTTCTGATGAATAAAAAGATAAGTGGATTTGTAAAGGCATCTGGCGAGGCATATGGAAGGCATGGGATGATCAGTTGTGACTTACTGGGGTGATGGCATTGGTGAGCTGGTTGGGGGACATTGCTAGTGAGTTGGTAGAGTCTGATGTCTTTGGAGATGGGAGATTGCTTTCTGATGAATAAAAAGATAAGTGGAATTGTAAAGGCATCTGGCGAGGCATATGGAAGGCAAAGGATGATCAGTTGTGACTTACTGGGGTGATGGCATTGCTGAGCTGGTTGGGGGACATTGCTAGTGAGTTGGTAGAGTCTGATGTCTTTGGAGATGGGAGATTGCTTTCTGATGAATAAAAAGATAAGTGGAATTGTAAAGGCATCTGGCGAGGCATATGGAAGGCAAAGGATGATCAGTTGTGACTTACTGGGGTGATGGCATTGGTGAGCTGGTTGGGGGACATTGCTAGTGAGTTGGTAGAGTCTGATGTCTTTGGAGATGGGAGATTGCTTTCTGATGAATAAAAAGATAAGTGGAATTGTAAAGGCATCTGGCGAGGCATATGGAAGGCATGGGATGATCAGTTGTGACTTACTGGGGTGATGGAATTGGTGAGCTGGTTGGGGGACATTGCTAGTGAGTTGGTAGAGTCTGATGTCTTTGGAGATGGGAGATTGCTTTCTGATGAATAAAAAGATAAGTGGAATTGTAAAGGCATCTGGCGAGGCATATGGAAGGCAAAGGATGATCAGTTGTGACTTACTGGGGTGATGGCATTGGTGAGCTGGTTGGGGGACATTGCTAGTGAGTTGGTAGAGTCTGATGTCTTTGGAGATGGGAGATTGCTTTCTGATGAATAAAAAGATAAGTGGAATTGTAAAGGCATCTGGCGAGGCATATGGAAGGCAAAGGATGATCAGTTGTGACTTACTGGGGTGATGGCATTGCTGAGCTGGTTGGGGGACATTGCTAGTGAGTTGGTAGAGTCTGATGTCTTTGGAGATGGGAGATTGCTTTCTGATGAATAAAAAGATAAGTGGATTTGTAAAGGCATCTGGCGAGGCATATGGAAGGCATGGGATGATCAGTTGTGACTTACTGGGGTGATGCAATTGGTGAGCTGGTTGGGGGACATTGCTAGTGAGTTGGTAGAGTCTGATGTCTTTGGAGATGGGAGATTGCTTTCTGATGAATAAAAAGATAAGTGGATTTGTAAAGGCATCTGGCGAGGCATATGGAAGGCAAAGGATGATCAGTTGTGACTTACTGGGGTGATGGCATTGGTGAGCTGGTTGGGGGACATTGCTAGTGAGTTGGTAGAGTCTGATGTCTTTGGAGATGGGAGATTGCTTTCTGATGAATAAAAAGATAAGTGGAATTGTAAAGGCATCTGGCGAGGCATATGGAAGGCAAAGGATGATCAGTTGTGACTTACTGGGGTGATGGCATTGGTGAGCTGGTTGGGGGACATTGCTAGTGAGTTGGTAGAGTCTGATGTCTTTGGAGATGGGAGATTGCTTTCTGATGAATAAAAAGATAAGTGGATTTGTAAAGGCATCTGGCGAGGCATATGGAAGGCATGGGATGATCAGTTGTGACTTACTGGGGTGATGCAATTGGTGAGCTGGTTGGGGGACATTGCTAGTGAGTTGGTAGAGTCTGATGTCTTTGGAGATGGGAGATTGCTTTCTGATGAATAAAAAGATAAGTGGATTTGTAAAGGCATCTGGCGAGGCATATGGAAGGCATGGGATGATCAGTTGTGACTTACTGGGGTGATGCAATTGGTGAGCTGGTTGGGGGACATTGCTAGTGAGTTGGTAGAGTCTGATGTCTTTGGAGATGGGAGATTGCTTTCTGATGAATAAAAAGATAAGTGGATTTGTAAAGGCATCTGGCGAGGCATATGGAAGGCATGGGATGATCAGTTGTGACTTACTGGGGTGATGCAATTGGTGAGCTGGTTGGGGGACATTGCTAGTGAGTTGGTAGAGTCTGATGTCTTTGGAGATGGGAGATTGCTTTCTGATGAATAAAAAGATAAGTGGATTTGTAAAGGCATCTGGCGAGGCATATGGAAGGCATGGGATGATCAGTTGTGACTTACTGGGGTGATGCAATTGGTGAGCTGGTTGGGGGACATTGCTAGTGAGTTGGTAGAGTCTGATGTCTTTGGAGATGGGAGATTGCTTTCTGATGAATAAAAAGATAAGTGGATTTGTAAAGGCATCTGGCGAGGCATATGGAAGGCATGGGATGATCAGTTGTGACTTACTGGGGTGATGGAATTGGTGAGCTGGTTGGGGGACATTGCTAGTGAGTTGGTAGAGTCTGATGTCTTTGGAGATGGGAGATTGCTTTCTGATGAATAAAAAGATAAGTGGATTTGTAAAGGCATCTGGCGAGGCATATGGAAGGCATGGGATGATCAGTTGTGACTTACTGGGGTGATGCAATTGGTGAGCTGGTTGGGGGACATTGCTAGTGAGTTGGTAGAGTCTGATGTCTTTGGAGATGGGAGATTGCTTTCTGATGAATAAAAAGATAAGTGGATTTGTAAAGGCATCTGGCGAGGCATATGGAAGGCATGGGATGATCAGTTGTGACTTACTGGGGTGATGGAATTGGTGAGCTGGTTGGGGGACATTGCTAGTGAGTTGGTAGAGTCTGATGTCTTTGGAGATGGGAGATTGCTTTCTGATGAATAAAAAGATAAGTGGATTTGTAAAGGCATCTGGCGAGGCATATGGAAGGCATGGGATGATCAGTTGTGACTTACTGGGGTGATGCAATTGGTGAGCTGGTTGGGGGACATTGCTAGTGAGTTGGTAGAGTCTGATGTCTTTGGAGATGGGAGATTGCTTTCTGATGAATAAAAAGATAAGTGGATTTGTAAAGGCATCTGGCGAGGCATATGGAAGGCATGGGATGATCAGTTGTGACTTACTGGGGTGATGGAATTGGTGAGCTGGTTGGGGGACATTGCTAGTGAGTTGGTAGAGTCTGATGTCTTTGGAGATGGGAGATTGCTTTCTGATGAATAAAAAGATAAGTGGATTTGTAAAGGCATCTGGCGAGGCATATGGAAGGCATGGGATGATCAGTTGTGACTTACTGGGGTGATGCAATTGGTGAGCTGGTTGGGGCACATTGCTAGTGAGTTGGTAGAGTCTGATGTCTTTGGAGATGGGAGATTGCTTTCTGATGAATAAAAAGTTAAGTGGATTTGTAAAGGCATCTGGCGGGGCATATGGAAGGCAAAGGATGATCAGTTGTGACTTACTGGGGTGATGGCATTGCTGAGCTGGTTGGGGGACATTGCTAGTGAGTTGGTAGAGTCTGATGTCTTTGGAGATGGGAGATTGCTTTCTGATGAATAAAAAGATAAGTGGATTTGTAAAGGCATCTGGCGAGGCATATGGAAGGCATGGGATGATCAGTTGTGACTTACTGGGGTGATGGAATTGGTGAGCTGGTTGGGGGACATTGCTAGTGAGTTGGTAGAGTCTGATGTCTTTGGAGATGGGAGATTGCTTTCTGATGAATAAAAAGATAAGTGGATTTGTAAAGGCATCTGGCGAGGCATATGGAAGGCATGGGATGATCAGTTGTGACTTACTGGGGTGATGGAATTGGTGAGCTGGTTGGGGGACATTGCTAGTGAGTTGGTAGAGTCTGATGTCTTTGGAGATGGGAGATTGCTTTCTGATGAATAAAAAGATAAGTGGATTTGTAAAGGCATCTGGCGAGGCATATGGAAGGCATGGGATGATCAGTTGTGACTTACTGGGGTGATGGAATTGGTGAGCTGGTTGGGGGACATTGCTAGTGAGTTGGTAGAGTCTGATGTCTTTGGAGATGGGAGATTGCTTTCTGATGAATAAAAAGATAAGTGGATTTGTAAAGGCATCTGGCGAGGCATATGGAAGGCATGGGATGATCAGTTGTGACTTACTGGGGTGATGGAATTGGTGAGCTGGTTGGGGGACATTGCTAGTGAGTTGGTAGAGTCTGATGTCTTTGGAGATGGGAGATTGCTTTCTGATGAATAAAAAGATAAGTGGATTTGTAAAGGCATCTGGCGAGGCATATGGAAGGCATGGGATGATCAGTTGTGACTTACTGGGGTGATGGAATTGGTGAGCTGGTTGGGGGACATTGCTAGTGAGTTGGTAGAGTCTGATGTCTTTGGAGATGGGAGATTGCTTTCTGATGAATAAAAAGATAAGTGGATTTGTAAAGGCATCTGGCGAGGCATATGGAAGGCATGGGATGATCAGTTGTGACTTACTGGGGTGATGCAATTGGTGAGCTGGTTGGGGGACATTGCTAGTGAGTTGGTAGAGTCTGATGTCTTTGGAGATGGGAGATTGCTTTCTGATGAATAAAAAGTTAAGTGGATTTGTAAAGGCATCTGGCGAGGCATATGGAAGGCAAAGGATGATCAGTTGTGACTTACTGGGGTGATGGCATTGCTGAGCTGGTTGGGGGACATTGCTAGTGAGTTGGTAGAGTCTGATGTCTTTGGAGATGGGAGATTGCTTTCTGATGAATAAAAAGATAAGTGGATTTGTAAAGGCATCTGGCGAGGCATATGGAAGGCATGGGATGATCAGTTGTGACTTACTGGGGTGATGGAATTGGTGAGCTGGTTGGGGGACATTGCTAGTGAGTTGGTAGAGTCTGATGTCTTTGGAGATGGGAGATTGCTTTCTGATGAATAAAAAGATAAGTGGATTTGTGTAAGGCATCTGGCGAGGCATATGGAAGGCAAAGGATGATCAGTTGTGACTTACTGGGGTGATGGCATTGGTGAGCTGGTTGGGGGACATTGCTAGTGAGTTGGTAGAGTCTGATGTCTTTGGAGATGGGAGATTGCTTTCTGATGAATAAAAAGATAAGTGGATTTGTAAAGGCATCTGGCGAGGCATATGGAAGGCATGGGATGATCAGTTGTGACTTACTGGGGTGATGCAATTGGTGAGCTGGTTGGGGGACATTGCTAGTGAGTTGGTAGAGTCTGATGTCTTTGGAGATGGGAGATTGCTTTCTGATGAATAAAAAGATAAGTGGATTTGTAAAGGCATCTGGCGAGGCATATGGAAGGCATGGGATGATCAGTTGTGACTTACTGGGGTGATGCAATTGGTGAGCTGGTTGGGGGACATTGCTAGTGAGTTGGTAGAGTCTGATGTCTTTGGAGATGGGAGATTGCTTTCTGATGAATAAAAAGATAAGTGGATTTGTAAAGGCATCTGGCGAGGCATATGGAAGGCATGGGATGATCAGTTGTGACTTACTGGGGTGATGGAATTGGTGAGCTGGTTGGGGGACATTGCTAGTGAGTTGGTAGAGTCTGATGTCTTTGGAGATGGGAGATTGCTTTCTGATGAATAAAAAGATAAGTGGATTTGTAAAGGCATCTGGCGAGGCATATGGAAGGCATGGGATGATCAGTTGTGACTTACTGGGGTGATGCAATTGGTGAGCTGGTTGGGGGACATTGCTAGTGAGTTGGTAGAGTCTGATGTCTTTGGAGATGGGAGATTGCTTTCTGATGAATAAAAAGATAAGTGGATTTGTAAAGGCATCTGGCGAGGCATATGGAAGGCATGGGATGATCAGTTGTGACTTACTGGGGTGATGCAATTGGTGAGCTGGTTGGGGGACATTGCTAGTGAGTTGGTAGAGTCTGATGTCTTTGGAGATGGGAGATTGCTTTCTGATGAATAAAAAGATAAGTGGATTTGTAAAGGCATCTGGCGAGGCATATGGAAGGCATGGGATGATCAGTTGTGACTTACTGGGGTGATGCAATTGGTGAGCTGGTTGGGGGACATTGCTAGTGAGTTGGTAGAGTCTGATGTCTTTGGAGATGGGAGATTGCTTTCTGATGAATAAAAAGATAAGTGGATTTGTAAAGGCATCTGGCGAGGCATATGGAAGGCATGGGATGATCAGTTGTGACTTACTGGGGTGATGGAATTGGTGAGCTGGTTGGGGGACATTGCTAGTGAGTTGGTAGAGTCTGATGTCTTTGGAGATGGGAGATTGCTTTCTGATGAATAAAAAGATAAGTGGATTTGTAAAGGCATCTGGCGAGGCATATGGAAGGCATGGGATGATCAGTTGTGACTTACTGGGGTGATGCAATTGGTGAGCTGGTTGGGGGACATTGCTAGTGAGTTGGTAGAGTCTGATGTCTTTGGAGATGGGAGATTGCTTTCTGATGAATAAAAAGATAAGTGGATTTGTAAAGGCATCTGGCGAGGCATATGGAAGGCAAAGGATGATCAGTTGTGACTTACTGGGGTGATGGCATTGGTGAGCTGGTTGGGGGACATTGCTAGTGAGTTGGTAGAGTCTGATGTCTTTGGAGATGGGAGATTGCTTTCTGATGAATAAAAAGATAAGTGGATTTGTAAAGGCATCTGGCGAGGCATATGGAAGGCAAAGGATGATCAGTTGTGACTTACTGGGGTGATGCAATTGGTGAGCTGGTTGGGGGACATTGCTAGTGAGTTGGTAGAGTCTGATGTCTTTGGAGATGGGAGATTGCTTTCTGATGAATAAAAAGATAAGTGGATTTGTAAAGGCATCTGGCGAGGCATATGGAAGGCATGGGATGATCAGTTGTGACTTACTGGGGTGATGCAATTGGTGAGCTGGTTGGGGGACATTGCTAGTGAGTTGGTAGAGTCTGATGTCTTTGGAGATGGGAGATTGCTTTCTGATGAATAAAAAGATAAGTGGATTTGTAAAGGCATCTGGAGAGGCATATGGAAGGCAAAGGATGATCAGTTGTGACTTACTGGGGTGATGGCATTGGTGAGCTGGTTGGGGGACATTGCTAGTGAGTTGGTAGAGTCTGATGTCTTTGGAGATGGGAGATTGCTTTCTGATGAATAAAAAGATAAGTGGATTTGTAAAGGCATCTGGAGAGGCATATGGAAGGCATGGGATGATCAGTTGTGACTTACTGGGGTGATGGCATTGGTGAGCTGGTTGGGGGACATTGCTAGTGAGTTGGTAGAGTCTGAGGTCTTTGGAGATGGGAGATTGCTTTCTGATGAATAAAAAGATAAGTGGATTTGTAAAGGCATCTGGCGAGGCATATGGAAGGCAAAGGATGATCAGTTGTGACTTACTGGGGTGATGGAATTGGTGAGCTGGTTGGGGGACATTGCTAGTGAGTTGGTAGAGTCTGATGTCTTTGGAGATGGGAGATTGCTTTCTGATGAATAAAAAGATAAGTGGATTTGTAAAGGCATCTGGCGAGGCATATGGAAGGCAAAGGATGATCAGTTGTGACTTACTGGGGTGATGGCATTGGTGAGCTGGTTGGGGGACATTGCTAGTGAGTTGGTAGAGTCTGATGTCTTTGGAAATGGGAGATTGCTTTCTGATGAATAAAAAGATAAGTGGATTTGTAAAGGCATCTGGAGAGGCATATGGAAGGCAAAGGATGATCAGTTGTGACTTACTGGGGTGATGGCATTGGTGAGCTGGTTGGGGGACATTGCTAGTGAGTTGGTAGAGTCTGATGTCTTTGGAGATGGGAGATTGCTTTCTGATGAATAAAAAGATAAGTGGATTTGTAAAGGCATCTGGCGAGGCATATGGAAGGCAAAGGATGATCAGTTGTGACTTACTGGGGTGATGGCATTGGTGAGCTGGTTGGGGGACATTGCTAGTGAGTTGGTAGAGTCTGATGTCTTTGGAAATGGGAGATTGCTTTCTGATGAATAAAAAGATAAGTGGATTTGTAAAGGCATCTGGCGAGGCATATGGAAGGCAAAGGATGATCAGTTGTGACTTACTGGGGTGATGGCATTGGTGAGCTGGTTGGGGGACATTGCTAGTGAGTTGGTAGAGTCTGATGTCTTTGGAGATGGGAGATTGCTTACTGATGAATAAAAAGATAAGTGGATTTGTAAAGGCATCTGGAGAGGCATATGGAAGGCAAAGGATGATCAGTTGTGACTTACTGGGGTGATGGCATTGGTGAGCTGGTTGGGGGACATTGCTAGTGAGTTGGTAGAGTCTGATGTCTTTGGAGATGGGAGATTGCTTTCTGATGAATAAAAAGATAAGTGGATTTGTAAAGGCATCTGGCGAGGCATATGGAAGGCAAAGGATGATCAGTTGTGACTTACTGGGGTGATGGCATTGGTGAGCTGGTTGGGGGACATTGCTAGTGAGTTGGTAGAGTCTGATGTCTTTGGAAATGGGAGATTGCTTTCTGATGAATAAAAAGATAAGTGGATTTGTAAAGGCATCTGGAGAGGCATATGGAAGGCATGGGATGATCAGTTGTGACTTACTGGGGTGATGGCATTGGTGAGCTGGTTGGGGGACATTGCTAGTGAGTTGGTAGAGTCTGATGTCTTTGGAGATGGGAGATTGCTTTCTGATGAATAAAAAGATAAGTGGATTTGTAAAGGCATCTGGCGAGGCATATGGAAGGCAAAGGATGATCAGTTGTGACTTACTGGGGTGATGGCATTGGTGAGCTGGTTGGGGGACATTGCTAGTGAGTTGGTAGAGTCTGATGTCTTTGGAGATGGGAGATTGCTTACTGATGAATAAAAAGATAAGTGGATTTGTAAAGGCATCTGGAGAGGCATATGGAAGGCAAAGGATGATCAGTTGTGACTTACTGGGGTGATGGCATTGGTGAGCTGGTTGGGGGACATTGCTAGTGAGTTGGTAGAGTCTGATGTCTTTGGAGATGGGAGATTGCTTTCTGATGAATAAAAAGATAAGTGGATTTGTAAAGGCATCTGGCGAGGCATATGGAAGGCAAAGGATGATCAGTTGTGACTTACTGGGGTGATGGCATTGGTGAGCTGGTTGGGGGACATTGCTAGTGAGTTGGTAGAGTCTGATGTCTTTGGAAATGGGAGATTGCTTTCTGATGAATAAAAAGATAAGTGGATTTGTAAAGGCATCTGGAGAGGCATATGGAAGGCATGGGATGATCAGTTGTGACTTACTGGGGTGATGGCATTGGTGAGCTGGTTGGGGGACATTGCTAGTGAGTTGGTAGAGTCTGATGTCTTTGGAGATGGGAGATTGCTTTCTGATGAATAAAAAGATAAGTGGATTTGTAAAGGCTTCTGGCGAGGCATATGGAAGGCAAAGGATGATCAGTTGTGACTTACTGGGGTGATGGCATTGGTGAGCTGGTTGGGGGACATTGCTAGTGAGTTGGTAGAGTCTGATGTCATTGGAGATGGGAGATTGCTTACTGATGAATAAAAAGATAAGTGGATTTGTAAAGGCATCTGGAGAGGCATATGGAAGGCAAAGGATGATCAGTTGTGACTTACTGGGGTGATGGCATTGGTGAGCTGGTTGGGGGACATTGCTAGTGAGTTGGTAGAGTCTGATGTCTTTGGAGATGGGAGATTGCTTTCTGATGAATAAAAAGATAAGTGGATTTGTAAAGGCATCTGGCGAGGCATATGGAAGGCAAAGGATGATCAGTTGTGACTTACTGGGGTGATGGCATTGGTGAGCTGGTTGGGGGACATTGCTAGTGAGTTGGTAGAGTCTGATGTCTTTGGAAATGGGAGATTGGTTTCTGATGAATAAAAAGATAAGTGGATTTGTAAAGGCATCTGGAGAGGCATATGGAAGGCATGGGATGATCAGTTGTGACTTACTGGGGTGATGGCATTGGTGAGCTGGTTGGGGGACATTGCTAGTGAGTTGGTAGAGTCTGATGTCTTTGGAGATGGGAGATTGCTTTCTGATGAATAAAAAGATAAGTGGATTTGTAAAGGCATCTGGCGAGGCATATGGAAGGCAAAGGATGATCAGTTGTGACTTACTGGGGTGATGGCATTGGTGAGCTGGTTGGGGGACATTGCTAGTGAGTTGGTAGAGTCTGATGTCTTTGGAGATGGGAGATTGCTTACTGATGAATAAAAAGATAAGTGGATTTGTAAAGGCATCTGGAGAGGCATATGGAAGGCAAAGGATGATCAGTTGTGACTTACTGGGGTGATGGCATTGGTGAGCTGGTTGGGGGACATTGCTAGTGAGTTGGTAGAGTCTGATGTCTTTGGAGATGGGAGATTGCTTTCTGATGAATAAAAAGATAAGTGGATTTGTAAAGGCATCTGGCGAGGCATATGGAAGGCAAAGGATGATCAGTTGTGACTTACTGGGGTGATGGCATTGGTGAGCTGGTTGGGGGACATTGCTAGTGAGTTGGTAGAGTCTGATGTCTTTGGAAATGGGAGATTGCTTTCTGATGAATAAAAAGATAAGTGGATTTGTAAAGGCATCTGGAGAGGCATATGGAAGGCAAAGGATGATCAGTTGTGACTTACTGGGGTGATGGCATTGGTGAGCTGGTTGGGGGACATTGCTAGTGAGTTGGTAGAGTCTGATGTCTTTGGAGATGGGAGATTGCTTTCTGATGAATAAAAAGATAAGTGGATTTGTAAAGGCATCTGGAGAGGCATATGGAAGGCATGGGATGATCAGTTGTGACTTACTGGGGTGATGGCATTGGTGAGCTGGTTGGGGGACATTGCTAGTGAGTTGGTAGAGTCTGATGTCTTTGGAGATGGGAGATTGCTTTCTGATGAATAAAAAGATAAGTGGATTTGTAAAGGCATCTGGAGAGGCATATGGAAGGCAAAGGATGATCAGTTGTGACTTACTGGGGTGATGGCATTGGTGAGCTGGTTGGGGGACATTGCTAGTGAGTTGGTAGAGTCTGATGTCTTTGGAGATGGGAGATTGCTTTCTGATGAATAAAAAGATAAGTGGATTTGTAAAGGCATCTGGCGAGGCATATGGAAGGCATGGGATGATCAGTTGTGACTTACTGGGGTGATGCAATTGGTGAGCTGGTTGGGGGACATTGCTAGTGAGTTGGTAGAGTCTGATGTCTTTGGAGATGGGAGATTGCTTTCTGATGAATAAAAAGATAAGTGGATTTGTAAAGGCATCTGGCGAGGCATATGGAAGGCAAGGGATGATCAGTTGTGACTTACTGGGGTGATGCAATTGGTGAGCTGGTTGGGGGACATTGCTAGTGATTTGGTAGAGTCTGATGTCTTTGGAGATGGGAGATTGCTTTCTGATGAATAAAAAGATAAGTGGATTTGTAAAGGCATCTGGAGAGGCATATGGAAGGCATGGGATGATCAGTTGTGACTTACTGGGGTGATGGCATTGGTGAGCTGGTTGGGGGACATTGCTAGTGAGTTGGTAGAGTCTGATGTCTTTGGAGATGGGAGATTGCTTTCTGATGAATAAAAAGATTAGTGGATTTGTAAAGGCATCTGGCGAGGCATATGGAAGGCATGGGATGATCAGTTGTGACTTACTGGGGTGATGCAATTGGTGAGCTGGTTGGGGGACATTGCTAGTGAGTTGGTAGAGTCTGATGTCTTTGGAGATGGGAGATTGCTTTCTGATGAATAAAAAGATAAGTGGATTTGTAAAGGCATCTGGAGAGGCATATGGAAGGCAAAGGATGATCAGTTGTGACTTACTGGGGTGATGGCATTGGTGAGCTGGTTGGGGGACATTGCTAGTGAGTTGGTAGAGTCTGATGTCTTTGGAGATGGGAGATTGCTTTCTGATGAATAAAAAGATAAGTGGATTTGTAAAGGCATCTGGAGAGGCATATGGAAGGCAAAGGATGATCAGTTGTGACTTACTGGGGTGATGGCATTGGTGAGCTGGTTGGGGGACATTGCTAGTGAGTTGGTAGAGTCTGATGTCTTTGGAGATGGGAGATTGCTTTCTGATGAATAAAAAGATAAGTGGATTTGTAAAGGCATCTGGAGAGGCATATGGAAGGCATGGGATGATCAGTTGTGACTTACTGGGGTGATGGCATTGGTGAGCTGGTTGGGGGACATTGCTAGTGAGTTGGTAGAGTCTGATGTCTTTGGAGATGGGAGATTGCTTACTGATGAATAAAAAGATAAGTGGATTTGTAAAGGCATCTGGAGAGGCATATGGAAGGCAAAGGATGATCAGTTGTGACTTACTGGGGTGATGGCATTGGTGAGCTGGTTGGG
This sequence comes from Acanthosepion esculentum, assembly GCA_964036315.1. Taxonomy (NCBI): domain Eukaryota; kingdom Metazoa; phylum Mollusca; class Cephalopoda; order Sepiida; family Sepiidae; genus Acanthosepion; species Acanthosepion esculentum. Next base: position 118,703,328 of record OZ038482.1, on the reverse strand, counting down.
GGACATTGCTAGTGAGTTGGTAGAGTCTGATGTCTTTGGAAATGGGAGATTGCTTTCTGATGAATAAAAAGATAAGTGGATTTGTAAAGGCATCTGGCGAGGCATATGGAAGGCAAAGGATGATCAGTTGTGACTTACTGGGGTGATGGCATTGGTGAGCTGGTTGGGGGACATTGCTAGTGAGTTGGTAGAGTCTGATGTCTTTGGAAATGGGAGATTGCTTTCTGATGAATAAAAAGATAAGTGGATTTGTAAAGGCATCTGGAGAGGCATATGGAAGGCAAAGGATGATCAGTTGTGACTTACTGGGGTGATGGCATTGGTGAGCTGGTTGGGGGACATTGCTAGTGAGTTGGTAGAGTCTGATGTCTTTGGAGATGGGAGATTGCTTTCTGATGAATAAAAAGATAAGTGGATTTGTAAAGGCATCTGGAGAGGCATATGGAAGGCAAAGGATGATCAGTTGTGACTTACTGGGGTGATGGCATTGGTGAGCTGGTTGGGGGACATTGCTAGTGAGTTGGTAGAGTCTGATGTCTTTGGAGATGGGAGATTGCTTTCTGATGAATAAAAAGATAAGTGGATTTGTAAAGGCATCTGGAGAGGCATATGGAAGGCATGGGATGATCAGTTGTGACTTACTGGGGTGATGGCATTGGTGAGCTGGTTGGGGGACATTGCTAGTGAGTTGGTAGAGTCTGATGTCTTTGGATATGGGAGATTGCTTTCTGATGAATAAAAAGATAAGTGGATTTGTAAAGGCATCTGGAGAGGCATATGGAAGGCAAAGGATGATCAGTTGTGACTTACTGGGGTGATGGCATTGGTGAGCTGGTTGGGGGACATTGCTAGTGAGTTGGTAGAGTCTGATGTCTTTGGAGATGGGAGATTGCTTTCTGATGAATAAAAAGATAAGTGGATTTGTAAAGGCATCTGGCGAGGCATATGGAAGGCATGGGATGATCAGTTGTGACTTACTGGGGTGATGCAATTGGTGAGCTGGTTGGGGGACATTGCTAGTGAGTTGGTAGAGTCTGATGTCTTTGGAGATGGGAGATTGCTTTCTGATGAATAAAAAGATAAGTGGATTTGTAAAGGCATCTGGCGAGGCATATGGAAGGCATGGGATGATCAGTTGTGACTTACTGGGGTGATGCAATTGGTGAGCTGGTTGGGGGACATTGCTAGTGAGTTGGTAGAGTCTGATGTCTTTGGAGATGGGAGATTGCTTTCTGATGAATAAAAAGATAAGTGGATTTGTAAAGGCATCTGGCGAGGCATATGGAAGGCATGGGATGATCAGTTGTGACTTACTGGGGTGATGCAATTGGTGAGCTGGTTGGGGGACATTGCTAGTGAGTTGGTAGAGTCTGATGTCTTTGGAGATGGGAGATTGCTTTCTGATGAATAAAAAGATAAGTGGATTTGTAAAGGCATCTGGCGAGGCATATGGAAGGCATGGGATGATCAGTTGTGACTTACTGGGGTGATGGAATTGGTGAGCTGGTTGGGGGACATTGCTAGTGAGTTGGTAGAGTCTGATGTCTTTGGAGATGGGAGATTGCTTTCTGATGAATAAAAAGATAAGTGGATTTGTAAAGGCATCTGGCGAGGCATATGGAAGGCATGGGATGATCAGTTGTGACTTACTGGGGTGATGCAATTGGTGAGCTGGTTGGGGGACATTGCTAGTGAGTTGGTAGAGTCTGATGTCTTTGGAGATGGGAGATTGCTTTCTGATGAATAAAAAGATAAGTGGATTTGTAAAGGCATCTGGCGAGGCATATGGAAGGCATGGGATGATCAGTTGTGACTTACTGGGGTGATGCAATTGGTGAGCTGGTTGGGGGACATTGCTAGTGAGTTGGTAGAGTCTGATGTCTTTGGAGATGGGAGATTGCTTTCTGATGAATAAAAAGATAAGTGGATTTGTAAAGGCATCTGGAGAGGCATATGGAAGGCAAAGGATGATCAGTTGTGACTTACCGGGGTGATGGCATTGGTGAGCTGGTTGGGGGACATTGCTAGTGAGTTGGTAGAGTCTGATGTCTTTGGAGATGGGAGATTGCTTTCTGATGAATAAAAAGATAAGTGGATTTGTAAAGGCATCTGGAGAGGCATATGGAAGGCATGGGATGATCAGTTGTGACTTACTGGGGTGATGGCATTGGTGAGCTGGTTGGGGGACATTGCTAGTGAGTTGGTAGAGTCTGATGTCTTTGGAGATGGGAGATTGCTTTCTGATGAATAAAAAGATAAGTGGATTTGTAAAGGCATCTGGAGAGGCATATGGAAGGCAAAGGATGATCAGTTGTGACTTACTGGGGTGATGGCATTGGTGAGCTGGTTGGGGGACATTGCTAGTGAGTTGGTAGGGTCTGATGTCTTTGGAGATGGGAGATTGCTTTCTGATGAATAAAAAGATAAGTGGATTTGTAAAGGCATCTGGAGAGGCATATGGAAGGCATGGGATGATCAGTTGTGACTTACTGGGGTGATGGCATTGGTGAGCTGGTTGGGGGACATTGCTAGTGAGTTGGTAGAGTCTGATGTCTTTGGAAATGGGAGATTGCTTTCTGATGAATAAAAAGATAAGTGGATTTGTAAAGGCATCTGGAGAGGCATATGGAAGGCAAAGGATGATCAGTTGTGACTTACTGGGGTGATGGCATTGGTGAGCTGGTTGGGGGACATTGCTAGTGAGTTGGTAGAGTCTGATGTCTTTGGAGATGGGAGATTGCTTTCTGATGAATAAAAAGATAAGTGGATTTGTAAAGGCATCTGGCGAGGCATATGGAAGGCATGGGATGATCAGTTGTGACTTACTGGGGTGATGCAATTGGTGAGCTGGTTGGGGGACATTGCTAGTGAGTTGGTAGAGTCTGATGTCTTTGGAGATGGGAGATTGCTTTCTGATGAATAAAAAGATAAGTGGATTTGTAAAGGCATCTGGCGAGGCATATGGAAGGCATGGGATGATCAGTTGTGACTTACTGGGGTGATGCAATTGGTGAGCTGGTTGGGGGACATTGCTAGTGAGTTGGTAGAGTCTGATGTCTTTGGAGATGGGAGATTGCTTTCTGATGAATAAAAAGATAAGTGGATTTGTAAAGGCATCTGGCGAGGCATATGGAAGGCATGGGATGATCAGTTGTGACTTACTGGGGTGATGCAATTGGTGAGCTGGTTGGGGGACATTGCTAGTGAGTTGGTAGAGTCTGATGTCTTTGGAGATGGGAGATTGCTTTCTGATGAATAAAAAGATAAGTGGATTTGTAAAGGCATCTGGCGAGGCATATGGAAGGCATGGGATGATCAGTTGTGACTTACTGGGGTGATGGAATTGGTGAGCTGGTTGGGGGACATTGCTAGTGAGTTGGTAGAGTCTGATGTCTTTGGAGATGGGAGATTGCTTTCTGATGAATAAAAAGATAAGTGGATTTGTAAAGGCATCTGGCGAGGCATATGGAAGGCATGGGATGATCAGTTGTGACTTACTGGGGTGATGCAATTGGTGAGCTGGTTGGGGGACATTGCTAGTGAGTTGGTAGAGTCTGATGTCTTTGGAGATGGGAGATTGCTTTCTGATGAATAAAAAGATAAGTGGATTTGTAAAGGCATCTGGCGAGGCATATGGAAGGCATGGGATGATCAGTTTTGACTTACTGGGGTGATGCAATTGGTGAGCTGGTTGGGGGACATTGCTAGTGAGTTGGTAGAGTCTGATGTCTTTGGAGATGGGAGATTGCTTTCTGATGAATAAAAAGATAAGTGGATTTGTAAAGGCATCTGGCGAGGCATATGGAAGGCATGGGATGATCAGTTGTGACTTACTGGGGTGATGGCATTGGTGAGCTGGTTGGGGGACATTGCTAGTGAGTTGGTAGAGTCTGATGTCTTTGGAGATGGGAGATTTCTTTCTGATGAATAAAAAGATAAGTGGATTTGTAAAGGCATCTGGCGAGGCATATGGAAGGCATGGGATGATCAGTTGTGACTTACTGGGGTGATGGAATTGGTGAGCTGGTTGGGGGACATTGCTAGTGAGTTGGTAGAGTCTGATGTCTTTGGAGATGGGAGATTGCTTTCTGATGAATAAAAAGATAAGTGGAATTGTAAAGGCATCTGGCGAGGCATATGGAAGGCAAAGGATGATCAGTTGTGACTTACTGGGGTGATGGCATTGCTGAGCTGGTTGGGGGACATTGCTAGTGAGTTGGTAGAGTCTGATGTCTTTGGAGATGGGAGATTGCTTTCTGATGAATAAAAAGATAAGTGGATTTGTAAAGGCATCTGGCGAGGCATATGGAAGGCAAAGGATGATCAGTTGTGACTTACTGGGGTGATGCAATTGGTGAGCTGGTTGGGGGACATTGCTAGTGAGTTGGTAGAGTCTGATGTCTTTGGAGATGGGAGATTGCTTTCTGATGAATAAAAAGATAAGTGGATTTGTAAAGGCATCTGGCGAGGCATATGGAAGGCAAAGGATGATCAGTTGTGACTTACTGGGGTGATGCAATTGGTGAGCTGGTTGGGGGACATTGCTAGTGAGTTGGTAGAGTCTGATGTCTTTGGAGATGGGAGATTGCTTTCTGATGAATAAAAAGATAAGTGGATTTGTAAAGGCATCTGGCGAGGCATATGGAAGGCATGGGATGATCAGTTGTGACTTACTGGGGTGATGCAATTGGTGAGCTGGTTGGGGGACATTGCTAGTGAGTTGGTAGAGTCTGATGTCTTTGGAGATGGGAGATTGCTTTCTGATGAATAAAAAGATAAGTGGATTTGTAAAGGCATCTGGCGAGGCATATGGAAGGCATGGGATGATCAGTTGTGACTTACTGGGGTGATGCAATTGGTGAGCTGGTTGGGGGACATTGCTAGTGAGTTGGTAGAGTCTGATGTCTTTGGAGATGGGAGATTGCTTTCTGATGAATAAAAAGATAAGTGGATTTGTAAAGGCATCTGGCGAGGCATATGGAAGGCAAAGGATGATCAGTTGTGACTTACTGGGGTGATGCAATTGGTGAGCTGGTTGGGGGACATTGCTAGTGAGTTGGTAGAGTCTGATGTCTTTGGAGATGGGAGATTGCTTTCTGATGAATAAAAAGATAAGTGGATTTGTAAAGGCATCTGGCGAGGCATATGGAAGGCATGGGATGATCAGTTGTGACTTACTGGGGTGATGCAATTGGTGAGCTGGTTGGGGGACATTGCTAGTGAGTTGGTAGAGTCTGATGTCTTTGGAGATGGGAGATTGCTTTCTGATGATTAAAAAGATAAGTGGATTTGTAAAGGCATCTGGCGAGGCATATGGAAGGCATGGGATGATCAGTTGTGACTTACTGGGGTGATGCAATTGGTGAGCTGGTTGGGGGACATTGCTAGTGAGTTGGTAGAGTCTGATGTCTTTGTAGATGGGAGATTGCTTTCTGATGAATAAAAAGATAAGTGGATTTGTAAAGGCATCTGGCGAGGCATATGGAAGGCAAAGGATGATCAGTTGTGACTTACTGGGGTGATGCAATTGGTGAGCTGGTTGGGGGACATTGCTAGTGAGTTGGTAGAGTCTGATGTCTTTGGAGATGGGAGATTGCTTTCTGATGAATAAAAAGATAAGTGGATTTGTAAAGGCATCTGGCGAGGCATATGGAAGGCAAAGGATGATCAGTTGTGACTTACTGGGGTGATGCAATTGGTGAGCTGGTTGGGGGACATTGCTAGTGAGTTGGTAGAGTCTGATGTCTTTGGAGATGGGAGATTGCTTTCTGATGAATAAAAAGATAAGTGGATTTGTAAAGGCATCTGGCGAGGCATATGGAAGGCAAAGGATGATCAGTTGTGACTTACTGGGGTGATGGCATTGGTGAGCTGGTTGGAGGACATTGCTAGTGAGTTGGTAGAGTCTGATGTCTTTGGAGATGGGAGATTACTTTCTGATGAATAAAAAGATAAGTGGATATGTAAAGGCATCTGGCGAGGCATATGGAAGGCAAAGGATGATCAGTTGTGACTTACTGGGGTGATGGCATTGGTGAGCTGGTTGGGGGACATTGCTAGTGAGTTGGTAGAGTCTGATGTCTTTGGAGATGGGAGATTGCTTTCTGATGAATAAAAAGATAAGTGGATTTGTAAAGGCATCTGGCGAGGCATATGGAAGGCAAAGGATGATCAGTTGTGACTTACTGGGGTGATGCAATTGGTGAGCTGGTTGGGGGACATTGCTAGTGAGTTGGTAGAGTCTGATGTCTTTGGAGATGGGAGATTGCTTTCTGATGAATAAAAAGATAAGTGGATTTGTAAAGGCATCTGGCGAGGCATATGGAAGGCATGGGATGATCAGTTGTGACTTACTGGGGTGATGCAATTGGTGAGCTGGTTGGGGGACATTGCTAGTGAGTTGGTAGAGTCTGATGTCTTTGGAGATGGGAGATTGCTTTCTGATGAATAAAAAGATAAGTGGATTTGTAAAGGCATCTGGCGAGGCATATGGAAGGCATGGGATGATCAGTTGTGACTTACTGGGGTGATGCAATTGGTGAGCTGGTTGGGGGACATTGCTAGTGAGTTGGTAGAGTCTGATGTCTTTGGAGATGGGAGATTGCTTTCTGATGAATAAAAAGATAAGTGGATTTGTAAAGGCATCTGGCGAGGCATATGGAAGGCATGGGATGATCAGTTGTGACTTACTGGGGTGATGGAATTGGTGAGCTGGTTGGGGGACATTGCTAGTGAGTTGGTAGAGTCTGATGTCTTTGGAGATGGGAGATTGCTTTCTGATGAATAAAAAGATAAGTGGATTTGTAAAGGCATCTGGCAAGGCATATGGAAGGCATGGGATGATCAGTTGTGACTTACTGGGGTGATGCAATTGGTGAGCTGGTTGGGGGACATTGCTAGTGAGTTGGTAGAGTCTGATGTCTTTGGAGATGGGAGATTGCTTTCTGATGAATAAAAAGATAAGTGGATTTGTAAAGGCATCTGGCGAGGCATATGGAAGGCATGGGATGATCAGTTTTGACTTACTGGGGTGATGCAATTGGTGAGCTGGTTGGGGGACATTGCTAGTGAGTTGGTAGAGTCTGATGTCTTTGGAGATGGGAGATTGCTTTCTGATGAATAAAAAGATAAGTGGATTTGTAAAGGCATCTGGCGAGGCATATGGAAGGCATGGGATGATCAGTTGTGACTTACTGGGGTGATGGCATTGGTGAGCTGGTTGGGGGACATTGCTAGTGAGTTGGTAGAGTCTGATGTCTTTGGAGATGGGAGATTGCTTTCTGATGAATAAAAAGATAAGTGGATTTGTAAAGGCATCTGGCGAGGCATATGGAAGGCATGGGATGATCAGTTGTGACTTACTGGGGTGATGGAATTGGTGAGCTGGTTGGGGGACATTGCTAGTGAGTTGGTAGAGTCTGATGTCTTTGGAGATGGGAGATTGCTTTCTGATGAATAAAAAGATAAGTGGAATTGTAAAGGCATCTGGCGAGGCATATGGAAGGCAAAGGATGATCAGTTGTGACTTACTGGGGTGATGGCATTGCTGAGCTGGTTGGGGGACATTGCTAGTGAGTTGGTAGAGTCTGATGTCTTTGGAGATGGGAGATTGCTTTCTGATGAATAAAAAGATAAGTGGATTTGTAAAGGCATCTGGCGAGGCATATGGAAGGCAAAGGATGATCAGTTGTGACTTACTGGGGTGATGCAATTGGTGAGCTGGTTGGGGGACATTGCTAGTGAGTTGGTAGAGTCTGATGTCTTTGGAGATGGGAGATTGCTTTCTGATGAATAAAAAGATAAGTGGATTTGTAAAGGCATCTGGCGAGGCATATGGAAGGCAAAGGATGATCAGTTGTGACTTACTGGGGTGATGCAATTGGTGAGCTGGTTGGGGGACATTGCTAGTGAGTTGGTAGAGTCTGATGTCTTTGGAGATGGGAGATTGCTTTCTGATGAATAAAAAGATAAGTGGATTTGTAAAGGCATCTGGCGAGGCATATGGAAGGCATGGGATGATCAGTTGTGACTTACTGGGGTGATGCAATTGGTGAGCTGGTTGGGGGACATTGCTAGTGAGTTGGTAGAGTCTGATGTCTTTGGAGATGGGAGATTGCTTTCTGATGAATAAAAAGATAAGTGGATTTGTAAAGGCATCTGGCGAGGCATATGGAAGGCATGGGATGATCAGTTGTGACTTACTGGGGTGATGCAATTGGTGAGCTGGTTGGGGGACATTGCTAGTGAGTTGGTAGAGTCTGATGTCTTTGGAGATGGGAGATTGCTTTCTGATGAATAAAAAGATAAGTGGATTTGTAAAGGCATCTGGCGAGGCATATGGAAGGCAAAGGATGATCAGTTGTGACTTACTGGGGTGATGCAATTGGTGAGCTGGTTGGGGGACATTGCTAGTGAGTTGGTAGAGTCTGATGTCTTTGGAGATGGGAGATTGCTTTCTGATGAATAAAAAGATAAGTGGATTTGTAAAGGCATCTGGCGAGGCATATGGAAGGCATGGGATGATCAGTTGTGACTTACTGGGGTGATGCAATTGGTGAGCTGGTTGGGGGACATTGCTAGTGAGTTGGTAGAGTCTGATGTCTTTGGAGATGGGAGATTGCTTTCTGATGATTAAAAAGATAAGTGGATTTGTAAAGGCATCTGGCGAGGCATATGGAAGGCATGGGATGATCAGTTGTGACTTACTGGGGTGATGCAATTGGTGAGCTGGTTGGGGGACATTGCTAGTGAGTTGGTAGAGTCTGATGTCTTTGGAGATGGGAGATTGCTTTCTGATGAATAAAAAGATAAGTGGATTTGTAAAGGCATCTGGCGAGGCATATGGAAGGCAAAGGATGATCAGTTGTGACTTACTGGGGTGATGCAATTGGTGAGCTGGTTGGGGGACATTGCTAGTGAGTTGGTAGAGTCTGATGTCTTTGGAGATGGGAGATTGCTTTCTGATGAATAAAAAGATAAGTGGATTTGTAAAGGCATCTGGCGAGGCATATGGAAGGCAAAGGATGATCAGTTGTGACTTACTGGGGTGATGCAATTGGTGAGCTGGTTGGGGGACATTGCTAGTGAGTTGGTAGAGTCTGATGTCTTTGGAGATGGGAGATTGCTTTCTGATGAATAAAAAGATAAGTGGATTTGTAAAGGCATCTGGCGAGGCATATGGAAGGCAAAGGATGATCAGTTGTGACTTACTGGGGTGATGGCATTGGTGAGCTGGTTGGAGGACATTGCTAGTGAGTTGGTAGAGTCTGATGTCTTTGGAGATGGGAGATTACTTTCTGATGAATAAAAAGATAAGTGGATTTGTAAAGGCATCTGGCGAGGCATATGGAAGGCAAAGGATGATCAGTTGTGACTTACTGGGGTGATGGCATTGGTGAGCTGGTTGGGGGACATTGCTAGTGAGTTGGTAGAGTCTGATGTCTTTGGAGATGGGAGATTGCTTTCTGATGAATAAAAAGATAAGTGGATTTGTAAAGGCATCTGGCGAGGCATATGGAAGGCAAAGGATGATCAGTTGTGACTTACTGGGGTGATGCAATTGGTGAGCTGGTTGGGGGACATTGCTAGTGAGTTGGTAGAGTCTGATGTCTTTGGAGATGGGAGATTGCTTTCTGATGAATAAAAAGATAAGTGGATTTGTAAAGGCATCTGGCGAGGCATATGGAAGGCATGGGATGATCAGTTGTGACTTACTGGGGTGATGCAATTGGTGAGCTGGTTGGGGGACATTGCTAGTGAGTTGGTAGAGTCTGATGTCTTTGGAGATGGGAGATTGCTTTCTGATGAATAAAAAGATAAGTGGATTTGTAAAGGCATCTGGCGAGGCATATGGAAGGCAAAGGATGATCAGTTGTGACTTACTGGGGTGATGCAATTGGTGAGCTGGTTGGGGGACATTGCTAGTGAGTTGGTAGAGTCTGATGTCTTTGGAGATGGGAGATTGCTTTCTGATGAATAAAAAGATAAGTGGATTTGTAAAGGCATCTGGCGAGACATATGGAAGGCAAAGGATGATCAGTTGTGACTTACTGGGGTGATGGCATTGCTGAGCTGGTTGGGGGACATTGCTAGTGAGTTGGTAGAGTCTGATGTCTTTGGAGATGGGAGATTGCTTTCTGATGAATAAAAAGATAAGTGGATTTGTAAAGGCATCTGGCGGGGCATATGGAAGGCAAAGGATGATCAGTTGTGACTTACTGGGGTGATGGCATTGGTGAGCTGGTTGGGGGACATTGCTAGTGAGTTGGTAGAGTCTGATGTCTTTGGAGATGGGAGATTGCTTTCTGATGAATAAAAAGATAAGTGGATTTGTAAAGGCATCTGGCGAGGCATATGGAAGGCAAAGGATGATCAGTTGTGACTTACTGGGGTGATGCAATTGGTGAGCTGGTTGGGGGACATTGCTAGTGAGTTGGTAGAGTCTGATGTCTTTGGAGATGGGAGATTGCTTTCTGATGAATAAAAAGATAAGTGGATTTGTAAAGGCATCTGGCGAGGCATATGGAAGGCATGGGATGATCAGTTGTGACTTACTGGGGTGATGCAATTGGTGAGCTGGTTGGGGGACATTGCTAGTGAGTTGGTAGAGTCTGATGTCTTTGGAGATGGGAGATTGCTTTCTGATGAATAAAAAGATAAGTGGATTTGTAAAGGCATCTGGCGAGGCATATGGAAGGCATGGGATGATCAGTTGTGACTTACTGGGGTGATGCAATTGGTGAGCTGGTTGGGGGACATTGCTAGTGAGTTGGTAGAGTCTGATGTCTTTGGAGATGGGAGATTGCTTTCTGATGAATAAAAAGATAAGTGGATTTGTAAAGGCATCTGGCGAGGCATATGGAAGGCAAAGGATGATCAGTTGTGACTTACTGGGGTGATGCAATTGGTGAGCTGGTTGGGGGACATTGCTAGTGAGTTGGTAGAGTCTGATGTCTTTGGAGATGGGAGATTGCTTTCTGATGAATAAAAAGATAAGTGGATTTGTAAAGGCATCTGGCGAGGCATATGGAAGGCAAAGGATGATCAGTTGTTACTTACTGGGGTGATGGCATTGGTGAGCTGGTTAAACTGCAGTGTTAGCTGGTAGAGTCTTATGTTTTTGGAGATGGGAGATTGCTTTCTGATGAGCATATGAACTTGGGTCAAGATACTGTCTAACTGCTGAATGTCCCATTGATTGGCTTTTATGTCCTTTTTGAGGCTCATATCAGCTTCCGTTTTCATTTCCTTCCCTTAGGCAGGACTGGGTGCTATTGTGTGGAAATTCAGGATTGTATTGCTTTTCTTTTGTTCTTTGAGTGCGTAAGTAAATTGAAGATAAGTGCAGAGCCTTTCGCAGCTGACGGATTTTCAGTTGAGTTTTGGACATTCAAAGTGTTCACATCTGGCGAATGATGGAAATTAGCGTAGTGTGTATCAGGAGAAGATCTGATTTTGTGAAGAATGTAAGAGTTCCATGATGTGATCCTGAAAACATGTAGAGTAGTAGATAGATGCTACAGTTTGTAATGTATGAGGCAGAGTTTGAGTACTTTCAAAGAAAATGAATTCAACATTTTTAGAAGGAACATAATTCAACCCATGGAAGAATTTTTCACATATTTTTAAATAAAGAATAACATAATTCATAAAGAGAGAAAATATGTCTGTGTACTCAGATAGCTGACAAGGAAGAAAAACATTATAGGCTTTGCTGTGTGATGCCCACATATCTTGTTTGAAATGAAGTTGGCCTGTCAATTAAGAAGAGTGTCATGTTGTCGCTACCACAACTGGAGCAAATAAGAAGTGCATTTATTATCTTGTCCTCTTATAGTTCTGAAACAGTGCCACCTAGTGGGCGTCTGGGCAGATGAGGTGGGTGTAATTCCCACAGTGATAAAACGGCACTATAAACTTCAAACATCAGGAACAACAAATATACTTACTACTCTGGTATCTTTTAGCATCAACTTTTAAATGGTGGAATAAGGTAGCACAAATGGCCAAAAAAAAAAAGCTGAAAGAGAGATTTAAAATGAGAAGTACGATAGAAGAAACTATTAGAATAAGATGATGAGACCTAACTTCCAATCTAGCATTGTGCTTAAATTCATGATGTCAAAGTATCATAAAGGAAAGTGATATTTATTCTGTATAAATTACAGAAATGTGGTACAAGGCCGAAGGGGGGATTGGGGAAGGGATGGTCTTCTTCTGTCTTAAATATAACTTAGCTAGCCGCAAACACTGACCCAATCGTACGAACAATATTCCTTACACCAAAACAGCACATTCATACATACCTTTCTTACTACAACCACCATAATACCTCACTGTCTCTATCATCAAGGAAAGTTCATCAGAACAATTACCATGAAAATATTTATAGAGAAGGTACAGGGAAGTTATGTTACATGTGAAAACAAGTGGAGCCAAGATACCAGGTCAAGATTGATAACATTGCAGATTCTTTGGATTTTATCAAGGATCTCTAGATATATAACAAAGACACCAGACAAGATGCGGCAGCAATATTCAATGCACAGGGGAATGATAGACTTACAAACATGTAAGATAGTATCAGATGAGAAAAATGATCTAGCACAACATTGTGCAGCAACTTTCTGAGCAGCGGACTTAGTAACTGATTTAATATAATCGTTTCATTTAATATCAGTAAAAAACATTAGCATGAGAAGGTGCAATGTCTTATTCTTCTGGAGGTTAGCATCAGCTATGCGGAGAGGAGGCAAAAATGGTTTTCTGAAATGATTAAAAGTGAGCAGTTTAATTTTGAAGAAATTAAAATAAAACAAGCCATTTTTTGCCTCAGGTTGTAATGGGCTGAAGGTCTTTTTTAAGATCAGTTGCTAGTTTGACTTTATCGAACATATCAAACTTGTTTTAATTTTATAATTATATGTTTTCTTTTTTCATTTGTTATGTAGATATCACATGTTTATTTTATGGTGTTAAAATTAAACTTATGGTGTTGAAATTTATAAGTTTCCTTAATTGTTCCTTACTAAATTATTTTTCGAGTATTAATCAATATCTTCAGCTCAACAAGTCTAGAATTCTATGTTATTCAAGTGTGTATACAAGGGTCAGCTAGAAAGTTCATAGGCTTATCAAGATATAAATGTAAGGGGACACACCAGTTGGTAGGCTAAATGATATGCAAGTGTACCAGAATACAACAGTTGGTTGGTCAGCTGTTGTATTTTGGTACATTTGCATCTATATAGTTATATCTTGTTATTTACACTGTTTACATTATTCAGACTGTTGTCCTCATCTTCATTGCCATATTTACAATATTTCATCCATTGAACACTCTGGTCTTCTTCAGGTGGTTGGAATTTCAAACTGAACTGTTTATTTTGTCCACCAGGGTAGATTGTTCTAGTTCTATGTACCATGCCTCTTCCAAATGTCTCAATATCAGTTATCTCAACTCTCCTGGGTCAGGTGTCCTGAAGGACACATGGCCCAGCGAAAGGAGCAAAAATTTGGAGAGAAAAGTTAAAGGGAGATAACTGATACTGAGACATCCAGAAGAGGGATGACCCATGGAACTAGGACAATTTAGCCCAGTGGACGAAATAAAGGGTTCAGTTTGAATCATTTGAAGAAGGCTGGAGCATATAATGGCTAAAAGATTGTTAATATGACAACGAAGATGAGGACAACAATGTGAATAGTGTAAATAATTAGAATACCTCATCTCAGAAATATAGACATTTATATCTCGGTCAGCCTATGAACTTTTCAGCTGACACTCATGTATAAAGTATATAAAGATGAAATGTCATTCTATGATGCTAGTGCTGGGCCTCCAAATTTAGCACTTATGACGAGGTGCTGAAAAGTTCTCAGTTCATTCGAGATTCCAAAATCTAACAAAATGACTACAGATCAGAATCTGTTCTGGAATCCTTGTTTTGGTTGAGCCGAGAATTTTTCAGCACACCAACATACAACTAGTCATCTATTTTCAATGTCTTATAAATTTGGCTCATGAGCATGAGAGGCTGATCGGAATACATATCTATATATAAGGAAGACAGGAAGGTATTAAGTTTAAAAAGAAGGCATCTCTTTCAGACCTATCTAAATATCTGCTCAGAAATCAATTTGTACTGAGTAGATATTTTTATTCTTAAGACCTGGTTGAATACAGAATTAAGAGACAAGAAAAGCCTAATATCATCTCCAAGAGGAGGTTTAGGGTTGGGAATGCGATTAACTTGGAAACTCTATAAAAATGAATCTTTAGGGACTTGATATATCCGAAGGAAAGGTGAGAGTAGAACAGGAAATAAATTGTATTATTGGTATTTTTTTGTATTCTTATTAATGCCATGTCCCTGCATGATGATGGGGGTCATGACTCTCTACAATTTCCTTTTTTTTTAATCTCTGGGAATTACCATGACTTCTTGGGAAAACATAATTATTTCTTATTCTTATTCTTTTATGTGCCGTGTCCATTCAGATATAGGTGATCATGGCTCTCCACTTCTCCCTATACGTTGTAGCTCTCAATAAGTTTTGTTCTTTTGCTACTTCTCCCAGACCACGTTCTGCCATCCACTTGCTTAATCCCACTTAAGCCACTTGCTTTCCCTTGTCTCATCAGGACGTAGGCGATCATGGCCCTCCACTTCTCCTTATCATTTGTAGCTCTCAATAAGTTTTGTTCTTTTGCTACTTCTCCCAGACCCTGTTCTGTCATCCACTTGCTTAATCCCACTTAAGCCACTTGCTTTCCCTTGTCTCATCAGGATGTAGGTGATCATGGCTCTCCACTTCTCCTTATCACTTGTAGCTCTCAATAAGTTTTGTTCTTTTGCTACTTCTCCCAGACCCCGTTCTGCCATCCACTTGCTTAATCCCACTTAAGCCACTTGCTTTCCCTTGTCTCATCAGGATGTAGGTGATCATGGCTCTCCACTTCTCCTTATCACTTGTAGCTCTCAATACGTTTTGTTCTTTTGCTACTTCTCCCAGACCCCGTTCTGCCATCCACTTGCTTAATCCCACTTAAGCCACTTGCTTTCCCTTGTCTCATCAGGACGTAGGCGATCATGGCCCTCCACTTCTCCTTATCATTTGTAGCTCTCAATAAGTTTTGTTCTTTTGCTACTTCTCCCAGACCCCGTTCTGCCATCCACTTGCTTAATCCCACTTAAGCCACTTGCTTTCCCTTGTCTCATCAGGACGTAGGCGATCATGGCCCTCCACTTCTCCTTATCATTTGTAGCTCTCAATAAGTTTTGTTCTTTTGCTACTTCTCCAAGACCCCGTTCTGCCATCCACTTGCTTAATCCCACTTAAGCCACTTGCTTTCCCTTGTCTCATCAGGACGTAGGCGATCATGGCCCTCCACTTCTCCTTATCACTTGTAGCTCTCAATACGTTTTGTTCTTTTGCTACTTCTCCCAGACCCCGTTCTGCCATCCACTTGCTTAATCCCATTTAAGCCACTTGCTTTCCCTTGTCTCATCAGGACGTAGGCGATCATGGCCCTCCACTTCTCCTTATCATTTGTAGCTCTCAATAAGTTTTGTTCTTTTGCTACTTCTCCCAGACCCCGTTCTGCCATCCACTTGCTTAATCCCACTTAAGCCACTTGCTTTCCCTTGTCTCATCAGGACGTAGGCGATCATGGCCCTCCACTTCTCCTTATCATTTGTAGCTCTCAATAAGTTTTGTTCTTTTGCTACTTCTCCAAGACCCCGTTCTGCCATCCACTTGCTTAATCCCACTTAAGCCACTTGCTTTCCCTTGTCTCATCAGGACGTAGGCGATCATGGCCCTCCACTTCTCCTTATCATTTGTAGCTCTCAATAAGTTTTGTTCTTTTGCTACTTCTCCCAGACCCCGTTCTGCCATCCACTTGCTTAATCCCACTTAAGCCACTTGCTTTCCCTTGTCTCATCAGGACGTAGGCGATCATGGCCCTCCACTTCTCCTTATCATTTGTAGCTCTCAATAAGTTTTGTTCTTTTGCTACTTCTCCCAGACCCCGTTCTGCCATCCACTTGCTTAATCCCACTTAAGCCACTTGCTTTCCCTTGTCTCATCAGGACGTAGGCGATCATGGCCCTCCACTTCTCCTTATCATTTGTAGCTCTCAATAAGTTTTGTTCTTTTGCTACTTCTCCCAGACCCCGTTCTGCCATCCACTTGCTTAATCCCACTTAAGCCACTTGCTTTCCCTTGTCTCATCAGGACGTAGGCGATCATGGCCCTCCACTTCTCCTTATCATTTGTAGCTCTCAATAAGTTTTGTTCTTTTGCTACTTCTCCCAGACCCCGTTCTGCCATCCACTTGCTTAATCCCACTTAAGCCACTTGCTTTCCCTTGTCTCATCAGGACGTAGGCGATCATGGCCCTCCACTTCTCCTTATCATTTGTAGCTCTCAATAAGTTTTGTTCTTTTGCTACTTCTCCCAGACGCCGTTCTGCCATCCACTTGCTTAATCCCACTTAAGCCACTTGCTTTCCCTTGTCTCATCAGGACGTAGGCGATCATGGCCCTCCACTTCTCCTTATCATTTGTAGCTCTCAATAAGTTTTGTTCTTTTGCTACTTCTCCCAGACCCCGTTCTGCCATCCACTTGCTTAATCCCACTTAAGCCACTTGCTTTCCCTTGTCTCATCAGGACGTAGGCGATCATGGCCCTCCACTTCTCCTTATCATTTGTAGCTCTCAATAAGTTTTGTTCTTTTGCTACTTCTCCCAGACCCCGTTCTGCCATCCACTTGCTTAATCCCACTTAAGCCACTTGCTTTCCCTTGTCTCATCAGGATGTAGGTGATCATGGCTCTCCACTTCTCCTTATCACTTGTAACTCTCAATAAGTTTTGTTCTTTTGCTACTTCTCCCAGACCCTGTTCTGTCATCCACTTGCTTAATCCCACTTAAGCCACTTGCTTTCCCTTGTCTCATCAGGATGTAGGTGATCATGGCTCTCCACTTCTCCTTATCACTTGTAGCTCTCAATAAGTTTTGTTCTTTTGCTACTTCTCCCAGACCCCGTTCTGCCATCCACTTGCTTAATCCCACTTAAGCCACTTGCTTTCCCTTGTCTCATCAGGATGTAGGTGATCATGGCTCTCCACTTCTCCTTATCACTTGTAGCTCTCAATACGTTTTGTTCTTTTGCTACTTCTCCCAGACCCCGTTCTGCCATCCACTTGCTTAATCCCACTTAAGCCACTTGCTTTCCCTTGTCTCATCAGGACGTAGGCGATCATGGCCCTCCACTTCTCCTTATCATTTGTAGCTCTCAATAAGTTTTGTTCTTTTGCTACTTCTCCCAGACCCCGTTCTGCCATCCACTTGCTTAATCCCACTTAAGCCACTTGCTTTCCCTTGTCTCATCAGGACGTAGGCGATCATGGCCCTCCACTTCTCCTTATCATTTGTAGCTCTCAATAAGTTTTGTTCTTTTGCTACTTCTCCCAGACCCCGTTCTGCCATCCACTTGCTTAATCCCACTTAAGCCACTTGCTTTCCCTTGTCTCATCAGGACGTAGGCGATCATGGCCCTCCACTTCTCCTTATCATTTGTAGCTCTCAATAAGTTTTGTTCTTTTGCTACTTCTCCCAGACCCCGTTCTGTCATCCACTTGCTTAATCCCACTTAAGCCACTTGCTTTCCCTTGTCTCATCAGGATGTAGGTGATCATGGCTCTCCACTTCTCCTTATCACTTGTAACTCTCAATAAGTTTTGTTCTTTTGCTACTTCTCCCAGACCCTGTTCTGTCATCCACTTGCTTAATCCCACTTAAGCCACTTGCTTTCCCTTGTCTCATCAGGATGTAGGTGATCATGGCTCTCCACTTCTCCTTATCACTTGTAGCTCTCAATAAGTTTTGTTCTTTTGCTACTTCTCCCAGACCCCGTTCTGCCATCCACTTGCTTAATCCCACTTAAGCCACTTGCTTTCCCTTGTCTCATCAGGATGTAGGTGATCATGGCTCTCCACTTCTCCTTATCACTTGTAGCTCTCAATACGTTTTGTTCTTTTGCTACTTCTCCCAGACCCCGTTCTGCCATCCACTTGCTTAATCCCACTTAAGCCACTTGCTTTCCCTTGTCTCATCAGGACGTAGGCGATCATGGCCCTCCACTTCTCCTTATCATTTGTAGCTCTCAATAAGTTTTGTTCTTTTGCTACTTCTCCCAGACCCCGTTCTGCCATCCACTTGCTTAATCCCACTTAAGCCACTTGCTTTCCCTTGTCTCATCAGGACGTAGGCGATCATGGCCCTCCACTTCTCCTTATCATTTGTAGCTCTCAATAAGTTTTGTTCTTTTGCTACTTCTCCCAGACCCCGTTCTGCCATCCACTTGCTTAATCCCACTTAAGCCACTTGCTTTCCCTTGTCTCATCAGGACGTAGGCGATCATGGCCCTCCACTTCTCCTTATCATTTGTAGCTCTCAATAAGTTTTGTTCTTTTGCTACTTCTCCCAGACCCCGTTCTGTCATCCACTTGCTTAATCCCACTTAAGCCACTTGCTTTCCCTTGTCTCATCAGGATGTAGGTGATCATGGCTCTCCACTTCTCCTTATCACTTGTAGCTCTCAATAAGTTTTGTTCTTTTGCTACTTCTCCCAGACCCTGTTCTGCCATCCACTTGCTTAATCCCACTTAAGCCACTTGCTTTCCCTTGTCTCATCAGGATGTAGGTGATCATGGCTCTCCACTTCTCCTTATCACTTGTAGCTCTCAATAAGTTTTGTTCTTTTGCTACTTCTCCCAGACCCCGTTCTGCCATCCACTTGCTTAATCCCACTTAAGCCACTTGATTTCCCTTGTCTCATCAGGATGTAGGTGATCATGGCTCTCCACTTCTCCTTATCACTTGTAGCTCTCAATAAGTTTTGTTCTTTTGCTACTTCTCCCAGACCCCGTTCTGTCATCCACTTGCTTAATCCCATTTAAGCCACTTGCTTTCCCTTGTCTCTTCAGGACGTAGGTGATCATGGCTCTCCACTTCTCCTTATCACTTGTAGCTCTCAATAAGTTTTGTTCTTTTGCTACTTCTCCCAGACCCCGTTCTGTCATCCACTTGCTTAATCCCACTTAAGCCACTTGCTTTCCCTTGTCTCATCAGGACGTAGGCGATCATGGCTCTCCACTTCCCCCTATCCCTTGTAGCTCTCAATAAGTTTTGTCCTTTTGCTACTTCTCCCAAACCCTGTTCTTTCATCCACTTGCTTGTATGTCCCGTGTTGCTTTTCCTTGTCTCTCTTGCTCTCTGTTTGACTTGTGAGTATTAGATTCTCCAAGCCCTCCTTTCTCATTACGTGTCCCATAAATTTCAGCTGCCCCTTCCTGATGTTGAGTATAAGCTTTCTCCTTGTTTGCATCCTCTCCAGAACCTCATCGTTGCTGGGGATACCATGGTCCATGGTATCTCCAGCTTTCTCTAAATTATAGAATTCAGAGTAATTCTTCTAGACCAGCTTTCATCTAAAACTAGAAAGCCTATTAATTGTACACAACATATTAAATTTCTCTTCCTAATGTGTAAGAATTGTCTTTTGAAAGACATGCATTATGCATATTTGTAAAAAAAATATATTATCCTTAAAAGTTCTCTGAATACAAAAGACTCTAGCAGTTGTTATGGATTTGAATCAACCCACAATAGCGAAAAAGGTGAGAAAGGTTTTTAGATATTAAAATATAACATTATTTTGTGTTTTTACAACTAAATTTTTCTCAGTATTTATGAGTATTAAAGTTCTTGTCTTAGTTGTTTGTTAAGATTAAAAGAAGTGTGATTTCTTCATGTGTATGTGTGAAAAAATGAGGCTAGGGAAATAGTGAGAAAGAAAGTGTAAGTGTAATGTAGCTTGGTTAGGAAGATGGCTAAATGAGTAAGGGAATCTCTTTGAAGTTGCTGCCATGAACTGATGTTGCATGTATCCATCTCTGTCTTCTTACTAGTTTTGTCCATCTAGGGATTTTGCTTAAATACTCTTCAAAGGGATCACAAAGTATTTTTATTGTCAGCAGAAATGCAACCCATTGGTTGAAAAATATTAGTATTAATCGGAAGGATGCCCAAATCCTCTGACCTAGAAACCACTTTTTGTCATTTGTTGTTTGATGTTTATTTCCACTGTCACTCCAAACAGTTAATCTTTTTCTATGTACTGTGTTCTTTAGAAATTGAACAATCATGACTCTCCCCAACTTCCTATCCTTTGTAGTCCTTAGCAGTGTTTGTCTTTTTACTATTTCCCCAACTCCCTGTTCTGCCATCCATTTACACAAACTTGTTAGGTAGGTTACTTGCTAATTTCCTCTATCACTCTCACCTTCAATCTGCCCTGTGAGTATCAAATTTTCCAAGCACACTTTCCTCATTATGCATCCTAGAAATTTCTTATCTCTTTCAGATTCAAAGTGTCCAATTTGTTTTCATTTTCCTTAAAACTTTCTTGTTGCTTACGTGTTCCAAGCATGGTATTCACGGCATCATTCTGTAGAGCCACCTTTTCTGTTGCTTCAAGTCTCCTCTTTGTCTGTGCGGACATAGTCTAGCATTCTGGGCAATATAACAAGACTGGTATTACATAGCAGTTCAGCAATCTTTTCTTTACTTCTAACAAAATCTTCCTGTTTCTTAATACTTTGTTTAGCTTTTGTAATGCATCTTTTACTATTCCAATGCATCTTCAGATTTCGGTATCGCATTTTCCATCCTCTGTTCAAATACTTCCCAAATATGTAAACATCTGTACTTGTTTGTTTTTGACATCTTCATTTTATAGCTGACATCTTGGGCTGTTTCTCTTGCTGACAACCAAGCATTTTGTCTTCTTACAATTCATGGTTAGTGCTTTCTTCTCACTTACCTTTACTACGTTGTCTAGAAGTTTCTGCAGTTTTCATTATGTGTCTGCCATTAGCACCATGCCACCTGCATCTCTTACATTGTTAAGATTGTGCCCACCTATAATAAATCCTGGTAGGACTTCTAGTTTTCTAACAGTTAATTAAAGACCATCACTTTTATTCTCAGTCTAGTAATGGGAATGAAAATTGCAAAGAGAATGTAAACCTTAAATTTCTAAGCATTATAAGTATTCACATAGATAAAAATGAATATTATATATTAGTCACAGGATATTAAGACTGCTTAAATTATAGAAAAAAAGTCTGGAGCATTGCTTGAATTGCTTTTTTGAGATGTGTTATCACAGATTTTGCACATACAAAAATCCTTCTTTGTTTGATTCATTTTCCATTGTGGATAAATTTAAAGTAATAAAGTATTTGAAAGAGTGTATTTGAATTGTATTTGTGGATAAATTCAGATTTTGACTGAATTGTGTTTGTGGATAAATTCACATTTTAATTGAATTGTATTTCTGAATAAATTCAAATGTTAATTGAACTGTATTTGTGGATGAATTCAAATATTTCTGCCAGTATAAATAGATGCTCATAACAGCTGTTTTCCCTTGCTATATGGATTGATTCAATTCTTGATTGTATTTGAATTGTATCTGAGAATAAAATCAAGTTTTAATTGAATTTTTATCTGTGAATAAATTCAAAATTTTAATTGCCTTTGAATGATAACTAATCCAATAATGAAGTGAAGAGTTAAACATGTTGTCTTCAAATAAAAGACTAACTACATCAAAACATGCTAGTGACATTCTAGCGGTACTGAATTCTTCTCATCGTTCTTTCATGTGACAAATCCTTTCAGGATGTGGCCAATCATGGCTTGCAAAATCTTTTATTGCTCCAAGTATCTTTGTACTCTTCACTATCTTTCTCTTTAGTTCTGCCCTTCAGTCACACAAATACAACTAGGTTATACATTATTTCCTCCTGTTTCTTTTTTGCCTTCAGTATATCCTTTGAGTGTTAAATTCTCCAGATCCTCTTTCCTCATTATGCATCACAAAAATTACTAGTGTCACTTTCTGATTGTAAGTATCAGTCTCTTTTTTCTTATTTTGTTTAGAACTTCCTCATTATTCACATGTTCTGTCCGTGGTATTAGATTAATTTAATTCATTTTAATAAATAACAAAGCTTATGACCAAATCACACTGAAACAACAGTTCTTGTTCAATCACTAAAATTAAGCAATATTTAGACTGGTCAGTAACTAGATGGGTGACAGCTTGGAAGCACCAGGTGCTGTAAGCTTGGATGTGCAGGTGGTGTGATGGATAACAGCTTGGAATAAGAAATTGGAGAGCCATGTTTGATTTCCAGTTGAGTGTTGTATTCACTTACTGTTATGGGGAAACACACCTAGTCTATAGATAATAGACTTTCCCACCTAATATAAGTAGGAGTCAGTGAGGGTTGACTGGGAGTCAAATATGAAAGTAGTCAGCTACCACAACTAGATTACTCTGCATAATACTTATTAAAAAAAGTTCTTAACGTTTTTGTACGTTGAACCTATTTAGGACCGAATTTAGTCCAAATACAGTTTCCACTGCGGAAAGTAACTCTACAACACTTACACACAAATACGAAAGGCATGAATCCATCTTGTCTCCTCCCAGCTATGGGTAAAATAGGAGGACAGACTGGGTTCTGTAGCCTTGGATGGTAACCAGTGTACCGTAAAAAGTAATGGCAGCCTTCTGTGGGAATTTTTCTGCCAAGTCAATGATGAAATGAAAAGAGACTTCCCAAGCATGCATCATGCCTGACACATAAGGAAGGAATAACTAATCACTGAATTAAGGTAATTAAATACATAAAACATGATAAAATGCTATGTTATTTGAAGAAAAAAATATGATGCTATAACATTTCCAATACTAGAAAATTCTTTTATTGTGATAAACTTATTTTAGATTTATTTTTGTATTCTCAAGTCAACATCTGTGGATCAATTGAATGAAAAGAATAAACCAAATAAAAAAAAGTTCCAATTCTTTGAAAGCAACAAAAGAATCAAGTCTTGACAATAATGTTTTGGTTATCATAAAAAAATCAACACTTGCTGCAAGGAATCACTTTCCTGGAGATTAGCATCAGACATGTTGACGTAATGCAAAAAAAGGTTCTCTCAGATGATTGAAAGCAAGCAATCTAATTTTGAAGGCATTAAAATTAAAAAGCCATTTCTTGCTCCATTTAACAACAGATTGTAGGTCAACTTTGAAATCAGCTTCATATTTGACCTTATCAAACCACTATAACAATTAAGATAGTTTTGTAAATAGTTTTGTCATCAGCAGAGATGTGATGTTTTTGTTATTTTTAGAAAGATTCCATTCTGCAATTCTCAGGATTATTTTTGAGGTGTAAATAATTAGAAATGGTTTATGGCTAAAATCAGTTCTGAAGAGATTTTTCTGGAAGCAATTTTTAAAAATATATTGGCAAAGCTGACTAAGTGAAATGTCTTGCCAAAAAAAGCATTCATCTGGAATGTTAGTTCAGAGAGACAAATAGTTTAAATAATAAATGAAGGACAGAAGAGATTTTTAAAAAATTTACAATTATATTCACCATGAACAATGCTCAAGAACCACTTGAGGTAGAGGGTTACTGAGTAAGAGGCACAGTTTATGGGGATATGTAGTGAAGATAACAGTTGAACCTAGACTTGAACAGGTTAAGATTTCTGTCTATATCTCTGAGATGAGGTATTATGATCACTTGCATTATTTACATTATTCTGACTGGCATCCTCATCTTCATTGCCATATTCTCAACGTGGATAAAGACGTTGGTTAGATCCAGTGACTAGACCCAAAAGTTGTGAGTTCAATACCAGACCACAGCAATGGTGAACCAAAACTTGGAGAGTTGAGTTAAAGGGAAATAACTGAGACATTCAGAAAAGGCATGGCATGTGGAACTAGAACAATCTACCCTGGTAGACGAAATTAAGGGTTCGATTTGAAATTCCAATTACCTGAAGAAGGCTGGAATGTATACTGGCTGAAACGTTGTGAATATGGCAATGAAGATGAGGATAACAGTCCAAATAATGTAAATAATGCAAGGTTAAGATTACAGTGATAGATAGATAGATAGATAAATAGATAGATAGATAGATAGATATGAACAGACCGAGATAGATAGATAGATAGATAGATAGATAGATAGATATGAACAGACTGTGATAGATAGATAGATAGATATGAACAGACTAAGATAGATAGATAGATAGATAGATAGATAGATAGATAGATAGATAGATATGAACAAATTCTTTGAAGGGTACTAAGAAAATTCATAAACAGATGTATATATAAATATACATTTATATACAAGTGCATGTGTGTATGAAAGAGAAAATGAGTGAAAGAAAGTGTGAGGAAAAGAGAGAGGACATAAGAATATATATATACAGTGAGGAGGGAAACAAATATTCCTTGTCAATGCACTTGATTATATAGATTGAACATTATATATTAGTATATCCATGATCATGTTCTCACCAGACCCAAATCCCCTGGACTACAACATATAGGGTGTAATCTAGAGAGAAGTCAGTCAATGTTTCCATGATACTATAGTGGTGTGGCCTTAGGGGTTAAAATGAACAATTCATTTAGCCACACCAAGAAAATTAATTAAGCATGATAATAATGAGGAAACACACATGTGATTTTAATAAAACAAAATAAGTAATTTATTCATAAATTTACACACTTGAAGTCATGTAAGAAGCTCATTTCAGGAAAATAAATTCGAATTCTTAAAGTCCATAGTTTTAAAGCATTGTCATGAAGAGGAAATGTTCATACAACAGATTAAATGATCTGACACAAAATGATGTTCAAAAATGTCTAAGACAAATGTAATAGAGTCCATTGCTCACCAAAGGGATATCTGCTTTACATAGGTTCAAAAATAGACGAAGGAGACAGTTTGAAATACTTAGCTTTCTGGATTGTTGAGAGAAGTGCCGCGTACTGGTTAGAAGACGATTATATATTTGGCGAATAATTTTACAATGGTAAGAATTTCAACGCAGGTTGCGAAGAACTGAAACGAAAACTCTCACATCATTTCAGATACTCTTTTCTGATTAACTTATTTTTTCTCTTCATTTTATATCAAAAAGGATTTCGCGTAGGCAACCAAAATTATTTCCTTCTTCTTTTTGGCTGACCAGCTAATTTCTGTGAAGATAAGGTTTTCATTGGTCCCAAAACAATTTCGCAAAAACTCGCAAATTCCTTTCCTCTTTCTTCTCAGCTCACCAGTCAATTTCTGCGATGGCAAGTTTTTTTTTTTATTGTTGGAAGGAAAATATCACATAGGCGCACAGATTTCTTTCTTCTTCAGTCCTCTGAATTTGAAGGGAATGGGTAAAGGGAGTTATTATTATTCACACTCTGTAGGAATATAACGAACCCAACTGAAATTGGAACTCAGGTCTCCAATTAATAATTCCATCCCATTATTCATTACACCATTCGAACATCGAAGCTTATAGTGGCGTGGGACTTAGGGATTAAAATGAACAATTGATTTACACACACCAAGAAAATTAATGAAGAATGATAATAACGCGGAAACACACGTGATTTTAATAAAACAAAATAAGTAATTTATTCATAAATTTACACACTTGAAGTCATGCCAGAAGCTCATTTCAGGAAAGTAAATCAGAATTCTTAAAGTCCATAGTTTTAAAGCATTGTCATGAAGAGGAAATGTTCATACAACAGGTCAAATGATCTGACATAAAATAATATTCCAAAGACTTTAAGTTTGTTTCTCACCAAAGAGATATATGGTTGCATATTATCAAAAGTAAATGAAGTGAGATAGTTAGCTTTCTTGGATTGTTGAGAGAAAATTATTTGATGTGTTGCATGCTGTTTAGGCGCCAATAATATAATTGGTGATTGATTTTATATTGTTATGGTGACCTATCTACATTAGAATGAACACTTCCTCATTCATAAATACTAACCTGCAAGACTTCCTAAGTGTAAACAGTCATGAAGCAGTGTAACCTGACAGTTTGGAAGGGCACTTCTATCTGTTGATTAATAACACTCTTATTTTGTATATATGTTCTGTTATTTCAATACACTTTTTCAACCTACCTTCTTCTTCCCATGTCTTTCTTTCTGGGCCCCTAACAGGCCACAACATATATGCTGGCAAGTACTTCAATGCTGGTCACAAGAAACTGAAACAAAACCTTTCACATGACTTCAGACACTCTTCTCTTATTAATTTAATTTTTATCCTCATTTTATATCAAAAGTATTTTGTATAGGCTTGATACTTTCTTTCTTTCTTCTTCTTGGCTCACTGGCAAATTTCTGAGAAGGTAAGGTTTTCATTGGTTCAGAAACAATTTCACATAAGCTTGTGAATTCTTTTCTTTCTTCTTCCTCAGATCACTAGTTAATTTCTGTGAAAGGCAAAAATCTCACATAGGCTCATTAATTTCTTTCCTTCTTCCTCAGTCCTGCAAATTTGAGGGAGTGGTTAAAGGAAGTTATTATTTCACACTTGGTGAGAAGTAAGTTCCTACTCATGTAGATTCTTTCCATGAAGTGCTGCTCCTAGGAACCAACTCCTAAGAAGATGCTACCGCAATCCCTACAACCTTAACCTTTTCAAGTCTAGGGTCAACTGTTATCTTCCCAACATATCTCCATAAACTGTGCTTCTTACTTTGTAACTTTCTACCTTGAGTGACTCAACAGGCCTAACCTTGTACAGGATGGACATCATTGCAAAAAATTCCTAATTCATGAAAGTGTCCTAAAAAAACTGATGCACCTTGTACACACACACACATACACACACATATATATATATATATATATAGGGAGAGAGAGAGAGAGAGAGAGAAGATATCACTAAATATGTCATTAAAAATTGAAGTGATATTGTGGATTTTGCAAGCGTAGCTGTATAATAATTGCAAGTGTGATATAGAATATTGGATAAAGAATCTAGTTGTCTTAAAACACTGAAATTTAAAATTAATGCTTATTTATGTTGAACTCTGTTGGAATACCAATTTTGTAACTCAAACAGAAGTACTCACTTTGACATCCACAACTTTAATTAGCTTTGTGTACCCAGTTCTGGAAGAGCACCCAAAAACATGGGTCATAAAATATCTTTCTTGACTAATTGTTAAAAGGCCTATGAGGTCTTTGCAGCATCCATTTCTGAGCCACTGACTGACTATATAGCCAATGCTGTTTCCATCTATGAAAGTAGATTCAATCCAGCTGGCATTAGCAATGGACTCCACAGCAGGCAAGCTTAACCAAAGGTGGTAGAGCTATCAGCAGCAAGATCAAAGTGCTTCTATCAAATGCAATGCTTTCAGCCAGTGACAAAATCAGCAGCAGCAACAGAGACTAAATCCCTACTACTATAGCGGGATAATTTGTGGAATATTTCTTCTACAAGTCTATCTCACTTAATTACATATGCTTGCTGATTTTCTTTATGTGTCTATCTCAACTACTCTCACAACTGATATACAATAACACGGAATGAGCTAACAAAATAATCTTGTAAATCAGTGGAAATAAAAAGTCTTTTACTCATCTCAACCATGTCTTATCACCATTTCTTGTTTTGATACTTACACATTTTTTGTTAACTGTAAGAACACTGTTACACTGACAAAAGTGTGCTGAAAAGATCTTGTCCAGATTCTTTACCAAAAATCCAAACAAATATCAGGTTTTTGGGTGCTAAGGGTTTCTTGGTCAAGTCAAGAAATTCTCAGAATCCATCAGGAATTCAGATATGTACTGACTTAGAGATAAAGTATAATTTTCTTACCATTCTTCAATCTATTTGTTTGCTCCTTTTCTCTCAGATTCTCTGGTTTTTTCTTAGATAGATCAATTGTCTAAGGTGCAGAGCTATCTAGAGAGATAGCAAAATAAACCAATAGATTGATAGATAGATAGATAGATAGATAGATATAAGGAGATTGATTAAAATAAAAAAATATAAAACATTTCATTACAAAGTCCATTGAACTAAGGTTTTTCTTGGATAAAATGCCAAAAAACTGTTTCTTTTTTCTTTTCTTCTGAATTCTATTGAGTTTTCTTTCATCTAAAGACAGAGGAACCATTTCTTATGTTCTGGAACATCAGTTAGTCAAACTTGGCTGGATGTGAGGCCAAAAAACTGAACATGGTAACTAATAATGACACAGGATAAAAATTTTACATTTATTTTTATCACTTTAAATGTTATTTTTATAACAGTATATTTATTTATTTTCATCTACTGGCCTGAATATTCAAATCTTATTATAGCTATATGTAGATTAATCAATTAACATATCCAGAATAACCCAGGCCATATAATGACTCCAATTAGAAGGAGGAGATAACATTTAGTTACTCCAGACTACTGTATTTTGTTTAAATCTTGTTTTATTTTATTTAGCATTTTTTGTTTCTTTTTCTTTTTGTTATAATATTTTTTATGCTTTAGTGTGAGCCTCTTTTTTGGTGAACTTCCTTTTCACCATTTTCTGTTTATTTTTCTTTTAATTTTTTCCTATCAGGGTTTATATTTTTTATTTTTCAGATTTATTTATTTTGAACATTGTATTCATTTTAATCTAAGACTCTTCTTAAGTTGTTTTTTTTGTTTTTATTTACTTGGTATAACTCTTCAGCTTCACTTGGTTTTTATTTTCATGCTAAACTTTCTTTTTTTCTCTCCTTATCTTTACATATTCTAGTTTGACTAAAAGGTCAAACTTATTTCTTTTACTTGCATAACCAGCATTCTATCTTTGTTTCATGTTTTTATTTTTCTTGTTTATTTGAGTATTTTTTTTGCTTTGGTAATTTCTTTTCAATTAAATTTCTTTCAAGGAAACTTTAATATTTTTCTGTATTTTATTGGTTATAGTTTTTGGTTGAAATTTGTTTTACATTTTCTTCCTTTTTTCTTTAGTTTCTTTATATAGGAAAAAATTGGCTGTATTAACAAAAATCACCTGCTGATTCCAGAATAATCCACCAGGGTCAACAAAGGTCATCTCCTATTTGGGAAGACCTCAAAGTCTGACCCACATAAACAAAATGGTACAAGCCAAATATCAAGCTGCTGGCAAAAGTTTGATAGCCAAAAACGGCCAAACGAAGAATTCAAAAAATAAAGGTATTGTGGCCCAAAATGACCAGAATAATATTAATAAAACCAGTAAAGACGACCAGCCTATGGTGACCCATAATGACAAAAATATGAATAATGGAACCAATAATGACAACCAACGAATAGTGGTGATTACCAAGTAAAGAAGGAAGAACACAATCAGAATAATGACAATGCTGTGGCCAAGGAATCACCTTCCTGCTGAAAGTCCTCACTGAAATGTATAATCAACATCATGGAGTTTTTGGAGAGTGTCAAAGGATATGTACATCTTATCAAAGATGGGCTTTTGGTGGATCTCCAATTATTGAAGAAGGTTGAAAAATGAATTGTGTCAGTCTTTGTGGTTGACAAGTGTTTGTGCAAAATTTGTCACTCCACAAAAGACACCATCATCAAGTTGTTGATGTCCCTGGGGGTTAAGCCTCAAAGAGACATGGTTATTTCAGGTGGGACATACTGTTACCCATGCCTGAAGACTGTGCAGAGGCAGCCAGTTAGTATCTTATAACTAAAGATCTCATCCTAAGAACAGAATATGAAGGCAAGTGAAGGACCTTGTAACAGTCTTTGAGATTTTGGGAGAGTACTTAACTGTTTACCTTGCCCAGTATGGTCAGATATTGAGTACTTCCTCCAAAGACCTGAACAGGGGAGAGTTTTGAAATCATGGTGAATCACAAGGTCTTCATCTCCATCTTCAACTTTCTGGATGTAGAAGGCCAGAAAATTAAAAAAAAAAAATATTGGAGGTGTGGAGAGACTGGTCACCTCTCTTCTTCCTGCCTAGTGAAAAAAGCTTCTGGAGTTCTGATCTCAATCAACCAAAATTGAGTTTATTAAATCTGCCTCAGCTGTAATGGGCATGTCAGCGTCTGGGACTGGTGCAGTTAAATCTTCGGTTGGATCTCTTGTGAAGTCCCCATTTTTCGAAAAGTCTTTGTTGCCACTTGTGCAGGTGTGGAGGAGGAAAAGGGGGAATAGTTGATTGTTGACAGGACCAGAGAGAAACACCAGACAGTGGGACCTCAATCCCCAGAATCGCTCAAAGGGAAAGGCATGCACAACCCCACTCCCTCTACCAGTTTTAAGGGCATGGCCACAATTCCAATGAAGGAACTTCAAAAAAGATATGAGCCATTATTTGAAAAAAAAGGAGCAGGTAATTAATTTGAAACAACAACTCTCACCAAAGAGTGAAAAGAAATTCTTGCTGCTGGGGGTAAAAGTCCCCTTATCCTCTGCCCTGTTTTCCCCACCATCCAAGAAAACATTTGCCCCTCCACCTACGCCCAAATCATTGACACACACATCTATAAAGCAAAAACATCTGTTTAAGACATTCCGTTGCCACTGCCATCACCATTTAAAAAAACACCTCTGCATACCTCCAGATCAACTCCCTCATCTACACCCACTCTCACTCCTTGTCAATCACCCAGAAAAACTGAAGGTATAAAAACAGGTCCCAAAGCCCCGGTTTTATTGGAATTTTTGGTGAGTAAACAGGAAGGACATTATGTTGTATCCACTTTGTAGCTACTATCTTGAACTCTTTCACTAGTGTTCATATTTTTTGTCTTTGAAACAAAAAAAAAATCTCAACATTCATTTCATATCAGTTTGGCAAACTGAACATTTTGTATGACTTAGATGTCCAAGAAGAGATGAAGAAATGAAAAACAAAATGTCTTTATTAGCTGAGCCATGACTTAGAGGTCCTCATTGTCAAGGCAAGAGTGAAATAAATTGAAACCAAGTTTCTTTCCATCAAATGCCGTTGTGACATCTAACAGGCAATGTGTACAAAGAGAATGCGAAGTAGGCTGATATTGATTTGGTCTTCACTACCTTTGCAGTAAAGAGACGAAATGAGAAGTCTTAGAAGCCATATTGATAGCACATGTATCAATTAGAAGTCATTGGAACATGAATTCATTTTGGACCCTTCTGAAAATAAGAAAAAATAATTGTCCATTTTATCATCTGAGCTGTTTTGACTTCAAATCACACAGCAAAAAATTGCCACAAAACATTTTTGTTTTATTTAAGATGGAATGACATATTATGACATGTCTCTAATTTATATTTAGATATATTGTATTTATTTTCAATTTTCCTTTTATATTCTATATGATCCATTATTGTACAAGATTAGGTTACCATATAATGTGTATTTTATATGAATACTACCTTATGAAAATTGAGATGTAGTAGAGAGGGGGTCCATATCATAGATTGGCAGGGGGGCTCACAAGACCCTTGCAATGACCCTGTGGTTGATCATAGTAGTTCCCATCAATTATTCATTTGTAGGTAAAAGCAATGTACTTTTTATTATGACAAAATTAGCAAAGGGAGATTACCAGTAAATTACTACAACTTGCCTTGTGATAAGCAACTAGTTCTGTCAATAGGTTTATCAATAACTAATAAGTCAAACCTCCTGGAAATTAAAAAAAAATGCTTCTGGGTGAATTTGACTGGAAAAATGGAAAATGTTTAAAAAAAACCTCTTTACTTGCTCTTAGAATTCAAATAGAGCAAGCAGACAAATGGCTTCTACTTTGAACATATCTAATTACGCATTTTAAGGACAAATACACTGTTTCTCAAAATACTTACGCATATGAATGTTTGTGCTTTATATACACAATATATAGATATTCAGTTCCCACACAGTTACATACTAGATATTAATTCACACATATGCATATATGTAGTCACATCAATATAAACATCACTTTACTTTGACAAAGTTCTAAAGAACAAAACATGTCCCATGGAAAATTTTGCCACATTGTCATAGATTTTCCCCAAAATATGTTAAATAACTGAAATATTAATCATCTGTATTGAACGTACAAATACAATCTCTTTTCCAATCCACTTTCAATTAATATTTTTATTAATTAATTTTCTTTTTATGGCTTATCAACCCTGTTGCAAATAGTATATATATGTGTGTTTGTATATATATATACATATATATATATATATATATATATATATATATATGTAACGTAAATCATTCAAACGAAAAACAAATACTGAAGCTAGTTATATGGCGAGAATCACTCTCACAAACAATATTTAATAATAAATTACAACCAACTTCGAATCTGTTAATGAATGGTGTGATCCTAGTTCATAAATTCCGGGTTTATCAGGTGTTATTTTTTCTACGAGCCGGGCTTTCAGCCGTAGCAAAAATATATATATATATATATATATTTTGAATTGGACAAAGTCCGACAATTTATTTAAAGACATTTTTGATATGTTTAACGTTCTTTTTATAGATCCAAGTATTTAAGTAAATTTACTTAAATACTTGTATCTATAAAAAGAACATTAAACATATCAAAAATGTCTTTAAATATATATATATATATATATATATATATATATATATATATATATAAACATAATATATATAAAGTATATATATATAAAACATAATATATATAAAATATAATATAAAATATAATATATATATTTATATTTTGTGGGTGGTATATATATATATATATATATATATATATATATATATATATATATAAAATATATATATATATATATATATATATATATATATATATATATATTTCCCTTATGCTCTGTGATGATAGCTTGGGGGTAGAATCTCTGACTGATGCCAAATTGGTTGAGTTGTGATCCCGGCTTGAAGCAATCGAATATCTAGCCACACTGATGAGCTGTAATACAGTGAAACAGCTTGTCTGTGGATGACTATTTATGCTCTTGAAATAATTTGATTGAGCTCTCAGAGAGGAAGGGGGGATTTTATAAACAGTGGATGCTGCTGCTAATACAATGCTCTGCTACTCAAATATCTTTGCCTGTTCATGTAGAGGATGAGAAGTACCTTGTCCTAAGGACAGTTTTATAGTTGTTGAAGAGGTTGTCCTGAAAAGGACAGTTTATTGTATATCATTGGTGCTGGTAAGGATGGCGAGCCAGATCTGGAAACCTCTTGTCGGTAGATGGCTTAGTGCAGTAGCTGATGGTGAGCTGGAGATGCAGCTGATGTTGGTTGATTGGAATAGCTGTTGCTGTGGCTGTAGCCTTGGGCTCCTGTCTGGTGCTGAGACAGATACTACACGTTGATCCAAGTCACCCTGACCACAGAATATGGTATTTATTCGATCCCCCCCCCCACTAGGACGAGATGTGACACAGGGTCTTTTTAAATGAAGACCCAAGCGCGTACACCTGGGCAAGGGACAAAAATTGCCCACAGCTCCCGCAACCGTCGGTTGTGCTGGCCTCTGTGTGAGCACTGATCACTCCCTCTGGGACAGTGGGAGGGTGCAGCCTCGAGCAGCTTTTCCCCAGGGCTGGGAACCTCTTCAGTATAATTTTCTCAGTTGCCCCTCTGTCCTTTGAGAGAGAAGCCCCTGAGCGCATTCTACCCAAAGACAGAGATGCAACTGAGAGATGATAAGCCTGCATTAGAAACTCCTCCAAGGAGGAATTTATACTCACAAACCACAGAATATTGGTTTTACAGATTTGAGGCATGTTTTATATCCTGAACCAGGTTTACAACAATCACTGGTCCTCGAAGGTTAAGCATCTGCCAGTTGTTTTTTTTTAAATATTGGGAGTACTTTCAGGATATGACATCCCTTTGCAGATTATTTAAAGCCAGAGAATATTTTGAGATTATAATAATTTAGTGAATGGGTGGAGAATTGGTGGATTCATACCTTTCCCAAGAGTATTTGCACGTAAGATAATATAATGAACCCAACTGAAACTCAGCTCTCTGATTTCCAATTCTGAGCCATTATCTATTATAGCACTTGCACATCCAAGCTTACAGCTCCTGGTAATTCCAAGCCGTCACCCATCCAGGTAATGACCAGGCTTGACATTGCTTAACTCCAGTGACTGTATGGGAACTGGTGTTTTAACATAATCTGTACATAGATCCTGTCAAATCGTGTCCAAAAACAAATCATGCAAATGGATAATAATGAAAAAGATAGCAAAATTTTATATAGGAATAAAGTGTTACTTTTCCCGAGACTTGAGTTTGAACATAAATCACCAGAGAGCAAACACAGGCAATCACATAAAGGAAATGCATGTAGAATGAGGTAGCATGAGGTCTAAAGTATTGCTATTTCTCCTCTATCCTCTATTACTATATGGATCACTATTTCTACTCTATCCTCTATTATTATACGGATCACTATTTCTACTCCAGTGACTGTATGGGAACTGGTGTTTTAACATAATCTGTACATAGATCCTGTCAAATCGTGTCCAAAAACAAATCATGCAAATGGATAATAATGAAAAAGATAGCAAAATTTTATATAGGAATAAAGTGTTACTTTTCCCGAGACTTGAGTTTGAACATAAATCACCAGAGAGCAAACACAGGCAATCACATAAAGGAAATGCATGTAGAATGAGGTAGCATGAGGTCTAAAGTATTGCTATTTCTCCTCTATCCTCTATTACTATATGGATCACTATTTCTACTCTATCCTCTATTATTATACGGATCACTATTTCTACTCTATCCTCTATTACTATATGGATCACTATTTCTACTCTATCCTCAATTATTATACGGATCACTATTTCTACTCTATCCTCTATTACTATATGGATCACTATTTCTACTCTATCCTCTATTATTATACGGATCACTATTTCTACTCTATCCTCTATTACTATATGGATCACTATTTCTACTATATCCTCAATTATTATACGGATCACTATTTCTACCCTATCCTCTATTACTATACGGATCACTATTTCTACTCTATCCTCTATTACTATATGGATCACTATTTCTCCTCTATCCTCTATTACTATATGGGTCACTATTTCTCCTCTATTACTATACGGATCACTATTTCTACTCTATCCTCTATTACTATACGATCACCATTTCTACTCTATCCTCTATTAATATACAGATCACCATTTCTACTCTATCCTCTATTACTATACGGATCACCATTTCTACTCTATCCTCTATTACTATACGATCACCATTTCTACTCTATCCTCTATTACTATACGGATCACTATTTCTAGTCTATCCTCTATTACTATACGATCACCATTTCTACTCTATCCTCTATTACTATACGGATCACCATTTCTACTCTATCCTCTATTACTATACGGATCACTATTTCTAGTCTATCCTCTATTACTATACGAACACCAATTTCTACTCTATCCTCTATTACTATACGGATCACCATTTCTACTCTATCCTCTATTACTATACGGAATACCATTTCCACTCTATCCTCTATTACTATACGGATCACCATTTCTACTCTATCCTCTATAACTATACGATCACCATTTCTACTCTATCCTCTATTACTATACGGTTCACTATTTCTAGTCCATCCTCTATTACTATACGATCACCATTTCTCCTCTATCCTCTATTACTATACGGATCACCATTTCTACTCTATCCTCTATTACTATATGGATCACTATTTCTCCTCTATTACTATACGGATCACTATTTCTACTCTATCCTCTATTAATATACGGATCACTATTTCTAGTCTATCCTCTATTACTATACGATCACCATTTCTACTCTATCCTCTATTACTATACAATCACCATTTCTCCTCTATCCTCTATTACTATACAGATCACCATTTCTACTCTATCCTCTATTACTATACGATCACCATTTCTACTCTATCCTCTATTACTATACGGATCACTATTTCTACTCTATCCTCTATTACTATACGATCACCATTTCTACTCTATCCTCTATTACTATACGGATCACCATTTCTCCTCTATCCTCTATTACTATACGGATCACCATTTCTAGTCTATCCTCTATTACTATACGATCACCATTTCTACTCTATACTCTATTACTATACGGATCACCATTTCTACTCTATCCTCTATTACTATACGGATCACTATTTCTACTCTATCTTCTATTACTATACGATCACCATTTCTACTCTATCCTCTATTACTATACGGATCACCATTTCTCCTCTATCCTCTATTACTATATGGATCACTATTTCTCCTCTATTACTATACGGATCCCTATTTCAACTCTATTACTATACGGATCACTATTTCTACTCTATCCTCTATTAATATACGGATCACCATTTCTACTCTATCCTCTATTACTATACGGATCACCATTTCTACTCTATCCTCGATTACTATACGATCACCATTTCTACTCTATCCTCTATTACTATACGGATCACTATTTCTAATCTATCCTCTATTAATATACAGATCACCATTTCTACTCTATCCTCTATTACTATACGGATCACCATTTCTACTCTATCTATTACTATACGATCACAATTTCTACTCTATCCTCTATTACTATACGGATCACTATTTCTAGTCTATCCTCTATTACTATACGATCAACATTTCTACTCTATCCTCTATTACTATACGGATCACCATTTCTACTTTATCCTCTATTACTATACGATCACCATTTCTACTCTATCCTCTATTACTATACGGATCACTGTTTCTATTCTATCCTCTATTACTATACGGATCACTATTTCTACTCTATCCTCTATTACTATACGATCACCATTTCTACTCTATCCTCTATTACTATACGGATCACCATTTCTACTCTATCCTCTATTACTATACGGATCACTATTTCTACTCTATCCTCTATTACTATACAATCACCATTTCTACTCTATCCTCTATTACTATACGGATCACCATTTCTACTCTATCCTCTATTACTATACGGATCACTATTTCTAGTCTATCCTCTATTACTATACGATCATCATTTCTACTCTATCCTCTATTACTATACGATCACCATTTCTACTTTATCCTCTATTACTATACGATCACCATTTCTACTCTATCCTCTATTACTATACGATCACCATTTCTACTCTATCCTCTATTACTATACGATCACCATTTCTACTTTATCCTCTATTACTATACGATCACCATTTCTACTCTATCCTCTATTACTATACGATCACCATTTCTACTCTATCCTCTATTACTATACGGATCACTATTTCTACTCTATCCTCTATTACTATACGATCACCATTTCTACTTTATCCTCTATTACTATACGGATCACTATTTCTACTCTATCCTCTATTACTATACGATCACCATTTCTACTCTATCCTCTATTACTATACGATCACCATTTCTACTCTATCCTCTATTACTATACGATCACCATTTCTACTCTATCCTCTATTACTATACGATCACCATTTCTACTCTATCCTCTATTACTATACGATCACCATTTCTACTTTATCCTCTATTACTATACGATCACCATTTCTACTCTATCCTCTATTACTATACGGATCACTATTTCTACTCTATCCTCTATTACTATACGATCACCATTTCTACTTTATCCTCTATTACTATACGGATCACTATTTCTACTCTATCCTCTATTACTATATGGATCACTATTTCTATTCTATCCTCTATTACTATACGATCACCATTTCTACTTTATCCTCTATTACTATACGATCACCATTTCTACTCTATCCTCTATTACTATACGATCACCATTTCTACTCTATCCTCTATTACTATACGATCACCATTTCTACTCTATCCTCTATTACTATACGATCACCATTTCTACTTTATCCTCTATTACTATACGATCACCATTTCTACTCTATCCTCTATTACTATACGATCACCATTTCTACTCTATCCTCTATTACTAGATGGATCACCATTTCTACTCTATCCTCTATTACTATACGGATCACTATTTCTACTCTATCCTCTATTACTATACGATCACCATTTCTACTTTATCCTCTATTACTATACGGATCACTATTTCTACTCTATCCTCTATTACTATACGATCACCATTTCTACTTTATCCTCTATTACTATACGATCACCATTTCTACTCTATCCTCTATTACTATACGATCACCATTTCTACTCTATCCTCTATTACTATACGATCACCATTTCTACTCTATCCTCTATTACTATACGGATCACTATTTCTACTCTATCCTCTATTACTATACGATCACCATTTCTACTCTATCCTCTATTACTATACGGATCACCATTTCTACTCTATCCTCTATTGCTATACGGATCACTATTTCTACTCTATCCTCTATTACTATACGATCACCATTTCTACTCTATCCTCTATTACTATACGGATCACCATTTCTACTCTATCCTCTATTGCTATACGGATCACTATTTCTACTCTATCCTCTATTACTATACGATCACCATTTCTACTCTATCCTCTATTACTATACGGATCACCATTTCTCCGCTATCCTCTATTACTATATGGAGCACTATTTCTACTCTATCCTCTATTACTATATGGATCACCATTTCTACTCTATCCTCTATTACTATATGGATCACTATTTCTACACTATCCTCTATTACTAGATGGATCACCATTTCTACTCTATCCTCTATTAATATATGGATCACTATTTCTACTCCATCCTCTATTACTATATGGATCACTCTTTCTACACTATCCTCTATTAATATACGGATCACCATTTCTACTCTATCCTCTGTTAATATATGGATCACTATTTCTCCTCTATCCTCTATTACTATATTGACTGCTATTCTCTACTTTATTCACTATACTATTTCTCTGTTTGTATCACTATACAGATTACTGTTCAAGCAAGTATTATCGAACAAGTACTATTAGTGCAAGATTATTTGAAAGGCCTTCTCCAGGTGGTTGGAATGTTTAACTGAACCCTTTATTTTGCTCGCTGGGGTAGACTGATCTAGTTCCATGTGCCTTAAGGACACATGGCACAGTGGATAAAGGCGTTAGTTAGATCCAGTGTCAGGACCCCAAGAGTTGTGAGTTCAATACCTGGTTAAGGCAGTGGAGAACTTGGAGAGGGGAATTAACAGGAGATAACTGATAACTGACATCCATTAGACATGGCACATGGAACTAGAACAGTCTACCCCAGCGAGCAAAATAAAGAGTTCAGTTCAACATTCCAACCACCTGAAGAAGGCTGGAGCTCACAACGGCCGAAACGTTGTAATAAATATAGCAACATAGATGAGGACAATAGTCCGAACAATGTAAATAGTGTACATAATACCTGATCTCAGAAATATAAACAGATATTATTTGAAAGTTGTTTGACACCAGTATTGTTCAACAGCATACTATAGTTTGTTTCTGTGGTTGCAAAGTCTCTACTACAACGAGCATTATGGAAGTGACAACGAGTTTTCATTGGCATCACAAAAGTGTTAAAATGAGTGTGTAGCAGGACTGTTGGGGGTGAAATGTGATGAGATGAGGAGATATCTGTGTGTTAAGATTTCCTGCTGGCCAGTCCAGCTACCTAGGAATGTTGGACTTTCATGGAGTCCAAAGAAGGCAAAAGAAAACAAACAAGACCGATATACATGTATGCAAAAAATATATATTAATAACAAATTACAATGACATGAAGACATGAAAAGTTACAGAGTGTTTGTATGGAGAAGTTATGTGTGTGTGTTGAGTGTCCGTACGAACGGGTATATTATTTTTAGCGTGTTCCAGAATTTGGGAAACGCTGTCTCTGTGCGAGGTCACATATTGGTGTAAGTGAAAAAGAGAAAGTTTTTTTTAACTCGCCTCACACGCGAGGTAGCGGCCCAAGGCCTGGGTTGAAAAAGAGAGAGATAGAGAGAAGGGTCAGCCAGTATTTATAGTCAGGGGATAGAGACCCCTGTTGAAGGATTAAGGAAACTGAGGAGGAGCTAACTGCGACAAGTGTTTGTTGATATCACAAAACAAAATATGTTTTGAATTAATTTGTATGTCACACGATTTTACTTTTGGAAAGTAAGCCATGTGACGGACACAAGAGATTTTTCCGCTAATAAGAAGCAATTCATCAGAACCTGTGAACTAAAATTTCTGATGTATCAAAAAAGTATAAAAATGCAAGTAACTTTACTTAACTATTTGTCTTATCTGTGACTAAACAAATTGACATGTCTTTGATATTTTTTTATAAGGAATTGCCATGATGTTCAACAGTTTATCAACCATTTCCTCCCAGAGGAAACAGATTATGAACTGACGAAGCTATTGCCTTCCTTCTCTTTTGAGAGCAAGCAGACAAATGGTTTCTACTTTGAACACCCAATTACACATTATAAGGACAAATACACTGTTTCTCAATATACTTATGCATATGAATGTTTGTGCTTTATATACACAATATATAGATATTCAGTTCCCACACAGTTACATACTAGATATTAATTCACACATATGCATATGCATATATGTAGTCACATCAATATAAACATCACTTTACTTTGACTAAGTTCTAAAGTACAAAGCCTGTCCCATGGAAAATTTTCCCACGTTGTTGTATATTTTCAAAAAAATATATTTTAAATAACTGAATTATTAATCATCTGTATTGAATGTACAAATACAATCTCTATTCCAATTCACTTCCTGTATGTCACTTCCTGTCTATTCAATCAAGGGAAGTAACTCTATTCAACTTAACATGTAACTGTAGTATTACATGTAGAAGTAACTCTATTACATGTAGAAGTAATTCTATTCAACTTAACTTTCCCAATCTCTACAATCTTAATGTTTCACTCAAGCAACTTCTTCCCATAAACAATTGCTGTGTGGAACTGGCTCCCAAGAGGCTGCTTTCTTGATCTCTACAATCTCAACCTGTTTAAGTCTAGTGTTAACCGTTAACTTCCTCACATATTTGCATAAACTGTACCTCTTATTCTGTAACACTCTACCTCAAGTGGCTCCCGGGCCTTGTACAGGTTAAACACCACTGTAAAAAAAAAACAAAATAATAAAAAACAATATAGACACAACTTACGACCTTTGTAAATATATTAAGAAATAGGTTTTTTAATTTTGAAGGTAAAAAAATATACAAATATTTTAAAGTCTTTTTTTTTGTGTTTACTCTTAGGGTAGATGGGGCTCTTTAGCCCCGAAAGGCAACTCATCTAGCAGAAGGAAAACCCTGACCCTAAATCTCTGCTACCTTGTGGGATACATAGTCATAAGAAAGGCTTCAGGAGTTAACCCTGAGAAAAAATCTGGAGTTGGAGCCCCTAAGGCAGTTTGTTGCTAATTTCATTTTTTTTCTGGTAGCTCCTGTGACGGCACTGGTGCCAAACTGTAAATAGTCCTGCTGTTTCTTTGGATCCATCAGCGATCTGAAGAAGAGGGACATGCTGCATAGGTAGCATTTTGTCCTTCATATCGTCCCTGCCCACTCTTGAACCTTCCTTATGCCTAACACTGGAGAGGCAGTTAACCCAATGTTCCAGAGGAGCAGATAACTGGGATCAAATCCATGGTCATTGATGACCAATGAAGGCCATTGATAGTACACTAAATTTAATGTAAACTTCCTATTACAAATACCCATATCATGGTGCCAACAAAATCTTTGGAGAATTACTATTTTTAGCAATTTTAGTGTTTTTAACTTTGTTTTTAAGCTTAAAACTTAACAGTGGTTATGATAGGATTTAAATGATTTTAAATACACAATTTTCTTTTTTTTTTGCTTTTCACCTGTACTTATTTTCTGGAAAGAGATCTTTAGACTTTTCCTGTCTATAAAACTTATGGTAACGAATAAAATTAAATGCTCACTTATCTGTCCCTACTCTCACCTTCACATTCATTTATGCTTGGGTCAACTTTTTTGTTGTAAAACAAAATTTGTTATTGTTATAAGATTTAAATGGCAGTAAAGGTTTTGCACAAAATGATAGAGCTCATCTCAATAGTATTGTTAACTATTAAAGCTAACAGGACAAACAAAATCTTTGTTTAGTTCTCAGTTCCGGAAAAATGTGGTGGCAGCTTTAACAATGTGGATATCTTGTTTTTGTTTTTTTTAACCCTTTGAGCCCTGACTACTGCTTTACCAAATGACGTAATGCCCAGCCACCAGTTGAACAGTGGTAGAGAAAAATGACTTAATGCCCAGTCACTGGTTGAAAGATGGGTAAACACTTGTAATTATTTTTATATTTACAGTGAAACATTACATACCAATTATTTGTGAATTTTGACTCAGGAGCTGAGGCAGAAGGGTTCAAATTGTTCAGGAATGCAGAGCTAAAAGGGTTAATATTCTGTTCTTCAAACTCACTTGTAGAGAGACACAATATTATTAGGAAACTTTATAATTATTCTAAATTTTTCAGATCAGACTGAAGTAAAAAATATTCAAGCTGTCCATAGAGGTCATAGTTGATAAATATTTTGTTAGCAAAAGAATGAGCGACTAATTTAATTAATAATTCAGTAATTATTTCTTGTAACTCATTAATATAAAGGATTTGACCTTTTCCAACTGTACTCTGATATGTGAAAGACTGTCTCTGACCCCTGCTATTCAGTGTCATATCAGTGTTTTTCTTGAGTATGATCAAAGGAATGTATCCCACAAATGTGTCCAACA
Source organism: Acanthosepion esculentum (assembly GCA_964036315.1). Classification (NCBI taxonomy): domain Eukaryota; kingdom Metazoa; phylum Mollusca; class Cephalopoda; order Sepiida; family Sepiidae; genus Acanthosepion; species Acanthosepion esculentum. Next base: position 118,660,629 of record OZ038482.1, on the reverse strand, counting down.
CAAAAACGATTGTCGAGCCATAAATGCCAATCATTAGTATCAAGCAAAAGAAAAACGAATGGTACAAACCTAGAAATTAGTTGCCATTCAAGCAATGGAATGGAAAACAAAAAGAGTGAAGATCATAGAATTTTGTCATTGACAAAACAAAGGTGAAAAGATGAAGAAGAAAATAAAGAATGAAAGCAAAGAATATAGGATTGGTAAGAACAATGGCCAGGATTTCAAGTACTGTTTTTGTTTTGCTTTGAGACCTTTCTTTTATTTCACTCTTGACTATTTGATTCTTTCATAAACTTTAGTGAACCATTAAGTTCTTCCAATCTTTCTGAGAGTCACACGCACAAAAGTAGTTTTCAGAATAAAAGAAGTAATCAATTAAACTGGAAGTAAATATAATGTTTTTACATTTCATACCCTTTATCTCTTCCGAGGGTCTAGCATGAATTTTATTGACCCTTTATGAGCGGACACAGACGGAAATTTAATATCATTAAATAATAGAATGAGTTCAAACAAGCTAAAAAGGGAAATATATATAGAATCAAGGTGTCCTAAAAATGTATTCATATCTGAGTTAAGTCATGTTTATTAAATCTAATATATTCATTTTTTGTAAATGCCATAAACCATTTTATTAATAAGTGTAACAAAATAGACATTTCTAAATAAATAGAATTTCTAAAAAAAAGTCATGAATTTCCATTCTATCACTTGCCGCCACCCCTGGTCATTTTACTACAAGAGATTTACTAAGCAGAGCTAAGATGTGGAAGAAGACTGCAAGTATGAAGCATCTACATCACTCAGTCGTAACTGGTCTAGTGAGGTTAACCATTACATACTACTAGCCTATGGCAGAAAATATTTTTTTTAAATTCCTCAAGAATAATACTGGTAAACTGAGAAACTTAATTGGTCTCTTCTACCTCAGCAACAATATTCACCTGACATAGCACCAACCAGAAATTACCTTTTTTTAATGACTGTAAAATGCCTTGATGTGGAAAACTTTCTCTACTGAAAACCAGATTCAAGAGTTTGTTGAAAATCTTTTTACATCAACACTTATGGAATTTTACTCAAACAGTATCAAAAAGCTGCCTGATACATAGTAACAAGTCCTTGAAAAGAATCTTTAAATAAACATATATATATATATATATATATATATATATATATATATATATATATATATATATATATATATATATATATATATTTTGTCATCCACAGACAGACTGTTTTGCTGTTTCACAGCTCATCTGTGTGGCTAGACATCCGGTTGCCTCTAGCTAGGATCGAAACCCGACTGAATTTGCTTCAGTCGGAACTTCTACCACTAAGCCGTCGGCGCACAGCAGGGATTTAGGTGAATTTTAGCGTGTTTATTTTTAGATTTAGATAAACACACAGTGACTGACAGTGACTCAATTCTGCCGAAGAGTCATGCAATATTAGCTTAAATATTCACTGTTTACAAACTCACACCTCAAACCAAAGAGCTCAACCGAAATTATATATATATATATATCTGACAGGCTTCTATGTGGATGACTCACTCTCATTCGCTGATTGATTTACCAGCGTCTCTAGTGTATGTCCATTTACTTTTTCGCCCAGAAATTAAGTTAAGTAAGTATAGGCGTCATATTAATGGTCAAGAAAACTTTGTATTTTATTGTTGGGACGTTTAATCATGATTATTGCATACCTGTTTTCTTTTACTTGGTCCAGAATTTCAGAAACTAATGTTTCCCAGCAGGAACGTAATTACCATGTGTTTCTACATCTTGGAGCAAAAAGGAGAAAGAGAACAAGGCAGGAAACTATTTATCTTTTTACAGACTTAAGCAGCAATTACCAAGTGTAACCAAGTAAGGTAACCATATTTCCACTTCCTTTAATCTTATAATAGCATCATGGTAAAATGTATTTCTTTTTATTTAAATCAGTGATCTTTCTCGTCTTTAGCATGGCTGCTTGTTTCTGAGAATGCCTGTCTGCTAAGGCTTAATTTTGTTTCTTCAGCACTTAGACAGACTACCTTTTGGTTTATGCTGCATAGTCCTTAATTAATGTTCCAATATGTGCCCCCGCCAGTGTTACATATTTACATTTTGAATTCAGAGCTGTCCTCCCATACTGGTTGGCAACATCTACCAGAGAGTTTGCCCTGTGCTATTTAACATAATTCAACAGCTGGGGGAGAAGAGATGAAGTCATATCTTTCTTAAAGGTATTTATGTAAAAGACAATGTAATGAACTCAACCAGAATTCAAACTCAGCCTGCAGATTTTTCAATTCGATCCACTAACCAATACACCACCTGTACGATCTATATAAAGAATTTAGATATAAAAAATTTAGATATAAAACCAAAATAGTTACCAAAAATTTAGACATAAAATATTTAGATATAAAACCAAAATAGTTACCAAAAATTTAGACATAAAATATTTAGATATAAAACCAAAATAGTTACCAAAAATTTAGACATAAAATATTTAGATATAAAACCAAAATAGTTACCAAAAATTTAGACATAAAATATTTAGATATAAAACCAAAATAGTTACCAAAAATTTAGACATAAAATATTTAGATATAAAACCAAAATAGTTACCAAAAATTTAGACATAAAATATTTAGATATAAAACCAAAATAGTTACCAAAAATTTAGACATAAAATATTTAGATATAAAACCAAAATAGTTACCAAAAATTTAGACATAAAATATTTAGATATAAAACCAAAATAGTTACCAAAAATTTAGACATAAAATATTTAGATATAAAACCAAAATAGTTACCAAAAATTTAGACATAAAATATTTAGATATAAAACCAAAATAGTTACCAAAAATTTAGACATAAAATATTTAGATATAAAACCAAAATAGTTACCAAAAATTTAGACATAAAATATTTAGATATAAAACCAAAATAGTTACCAAAAATTTAGACATAAAATATTTAGATATAAAACCAAAATAGTTACCAAAAATTTAGACATAAAATATTTAGATATAAAACCAAAATAGTTACCAAAAATTTAGACATAAAATATTTAGATATAAAACCAAAATAGTTACCAAAAATTTAGACATAAAATATTTAGATATAAAACCAAAATAGTTACCAAAAATTTAGACATAAAATATTTAGATATAAAACCAAAATAGTTACCAAAAATTTAGACATAAAATATTTAGATATAAAACCAAAATAGTTACCAAAAATTTAGACATAAAATATTTAGATATAAAACCAAAATAGTTACCAGAAATTTAGACATAAAATATTTAGATATAAAACCAAAATAGTTACCAAAAATTTAGACATAAAATATTTAGATATAAAACCAAAATAGTTACCAAAAATTTAGACATAAAATATTTAGATATAAAACCAAAATAGTTACCAAAAATTTTTCTTTATTTAATAAACTCCCATGTTTGTTAAGAAATGAGGTTGATAAGTAAAACCTTGAATTATATTTAAAAAAAGAAACAGAAAGAAAAAGAATTAAATCATTGATAGCCATAAATATTGGGGTGTATCAAAAGTATTTTCATATTTTATAGAACTTCAAAGCTTGTTTCATATAGACATGTAAAAACTATCTATGACTCCACTATATTTTTATTATTATTATTATTATTATTATTATTATTATTATTATTTCATTTCTGCCCATCATATGATGTTGGTTGCTGGTAAGAAGCTTATTTTCAGCTCATCGTACATGACTTCAGAAAGTAAATGGGTCATTTGCTTTGGCCTTCGAGGTATGTTTCCATTTTCTTCTGTACAAATCGATGCTCTCAGGACATAACAGAAAAGCTTTACATTGTCATATGTAATTGATATATTCCCTGTTCAAATTGACATTTTGGCTTTTATATCTTGATTTAAGAGAAACTAGTTTTAATTTGTGAAATTATGCCATGTTTTGGTTTATTATTATTTTCTTTAAAGTTCACAGTATTCTTTCATTTATATTTTCAAAAGACGAATTGAAAATATGGATTGTGACATAGATTGAGACTAAGAAGATGAATTTCGTTTTATTTGCATGTAGACTATTTGTTGTTTGTAATACAATGTTTCAGCCATTGTGACACCTGGCCTTCATCAGGTGTATTTTGATCTGGATAAACTATAGGGAATTTTATTAAATCTATGGAGGTAAAGTGCACTTCTTCCACTTCCCCATGTCTAAGGATATCTCGTCGAGTTCTTATTTTAGTACTGTTCAGTTACTTCTCACTCCATTTTATGCACTGCTCAGCCCAGGGATTGAACTGACAATCACTATGCTGACAAATTCATGAATCGATGCTTTAATTCACTGGCCACTCGTATTCGAGAATACTCATCTACTAGGGCAGCTAGCCAATCCCTATTGCAGATGCTCGCTCAGGTGCATTTGTGTTTGTTCAACACCCAAAGAACCCACCTGTTGTTTATACTGCAACTATGCTGAGCAGACCGTAGTTACAGTTTCTGGGAGAGAACGTGTTATCTAGCGGAATCAATAATTTGAACAAGACTGGCATGCTCAAGCACTCAGTCACAATGACTTGTGACTTTGTGCTAGCACAGTTATTGATGTATCCAATGGTTCTGTCTACCCAATTTCACTCACAAGGGTTAGGTCAACCCATGGTATGGTTTTCAGACACTTTCCAAAGGTGACACATGCTGGTACCCCCCCCCCTCCTCCACTCTAGTCTGATATCATCAAGATTCTCATTCCTGACAAATCGACCATGATGGGATTCGAACTTGGGTCTCATGGTCAGAATGTGAACATTCTAACCACTTGACAATATATATATATATGTATATATATACAAATTGTCTTCTAAATTATGCAAAATTGAAAATAACACTGACATCTCATTTTAACAGATAAATTTACCAAAATTACACAAATTATTGGTCTGGAGGGGGATGATCTCAGTGTGCAGCACGTTTGGAAAGTGCCTGTAAACCATAGCATGGGTTGACCTTAGCCTTATGAGTGAAATTGGGTAGACAGAACATTTTGGGGCTGTTGATAGCCGTGCTAGCACAAAATCACAATCATTGTGACTGAGGGTTTGAGTGTGCTTGCATTGTTCAAATTGTTAATCATGCTAGATAACATGCTCTCTCCCAGAAACTGTAACTAAGGTCTGCTCGGGATAGGTGCAGTATAAACATCCAGGTAATAACAGGACAATGAAAGTTAAGATGTACTCCGAAATATGTTTTTTTGGAAATGTGTTATTGTTAACTGTGAAAAATTTTTGGGAGCATGCGGTCGCAACGCTGAGGTTGAATTTTTTTAAAATTTTGAATTGTGCGTTTTTGTACTAATATAGTAATATGAGAATTCTTTTGTAGAGGTAGGTTTTTTTCCAGTCAATATGACAGGAACTAAATTGTTCAATAAATAGAGGAATGTCACCGTTATTATAAGAAATTTGCACATCGGATCAGTTATTTTAATATCAAGTATATGGTGCAGTTCAATTTACATTACATAAATCATTCATACAAAAAGCAGATAGTAAGTTTATGATATAAATAGCAAGAATTACCTGGATGTAAAAAAGACATATCTATTTCTATACCTGAGGATGATTGTATGAACAATCGAAAACTTGTAGTAAAAAAAGACCTTATACACCTGGAATTTATAAACAGGGATCATAACATTCATCAACGGGTTCGAGGTTAATGTATTTTATTAAAAATTGTTTGCAAGAGTGATTCTTGCCATTTATATCATTAACTTCACTATCTGCTTTTTTTATGAATGATTCATGTAATGTAAATTGAACTGCACCACATACTTGATATATATATATATATGCATATATATATATATATATATATATATATATATATATATATATATATATATATATATATATATATATATATATATATATATATATCATTCAAGATGTGGGCTCTTAAATTATAATTGTTTTTATTTATAGATTGTTGTTTTTCTGCATGAGTATTGCTTTGAGGATCATAAGTGTGTTTTTTCTATAAGGTTTTGCTAGAATTTTGGTTTTGTGTGTGAGTAGCTCTCTAATGTTACTATGATCCTTATGCTGCTTATTAATGTATTGTCTGGTGGCACATTGGTGTGGTAGATGATAGGTGAGTCTCCATGAGAGTGTAATTGTGATATATCCAATGTAAGAACTTTTGCTTTTTTATTTACAGAGAGACATCGGCTTTGTATAGGGTGTTGGAAGTTTGGGATGCATTATTTTTAATAACTAGGTAGCTAGTATCTGTCTATATTTCTGAGATGAGGTATTATTTACATTATTCGGACTATTGTCCTCATTTTTGCTGCCATATTTATTACGTTTCGGTCGTTGTACACTCTGGCCTTCTTCAGGTGGTTGGAATGTTGGACTGAACCCTTTATTTTGTCACTGGGGTAGACTGTTCTAGTTCCATGTGCCATGTTTAATCAGGCATGGCTGACCACATATGGAGAGAGAAAGGAGACCACTACCCTCTGTGGGATCAGGTTGAGATCATAGACAAAGAGCATCATTGGAAAATTCATAAACTTAAGGAATCAGCACATATGCTAAGCCACAAAAATCTCCTGAGCTGACTAAGCATAGAAATGAATACAATATGGGAACCAATAATAAGGAGTGCCAGAAAAAAGTGATAATAACAACAAAAATTGCAATATGAGCTCTGGTAAAAACATGATTTGATAACAGCAAAAATTGCAATATGAGCACTGATAAAAAATGATGTTGAAGACATTAGATTTATAATACCCAGAAATTCATATACAGATGTCCTCAAGGACGCATGGCACAGTGGATAAAGGCGTTAGTTAGATCTAGTGGCAGGACCCAAAGAGTGTGAGTTCAACACTTTCAGAGGGAAATTAACAGGAGATAACTGACATCCATTAAACATGGCATGTGGAACTAGAACAGTCTACCCCAGTGAGCGAAATAAACGGTTCAGTTTGACATTCCAACCAACTGAAAAAGGCCAGAGCATACAATGGCCAAAACGTTGTAATAAATATGGTGACAAAGATGAGGACACTAGTCCGAATAATGTAGGTAGCTAGTTTTTAAATTTTCTGGTAAATAATGAATCTGATGTATTTGTTTTTATCCAGAAATACCATAACCTTTCAACTTGGGGAAAAGACCAATATGCCAAACCCTGTCAAATTCCTTCAAGATAACCAAAACAAGAGCTCCAGCTTCACCATTCTTATCTTAAGCTTTCAGCAATAAATGTTAATACATCAGCAGTTTACCTTGGGAAGCAAAAGCCATTATGCTTATTTGAAAGAAGACCATCCAAGGTGAGATGCTTAACCAATTCAGAATTGATCAGGAAAAGATAATTACAATTTCTAGGGCACATAATGAGGAAAGTGGGCTTGGAAAATTTGATACTCACAGGACAGATTGAAGGCAAGAGGGACAGAGGAAGACAATGCATAAACTACCTAGCGACAGGAAAATTATGGAGAGCCATGATCGGTAACATCCTGAAGGGATGCAGCATAAAGAAGTTCCTCATACTTTAGAAAGTGTTAAATTAAGTTATCACATGATAAAAAGTGAATATCTTTGAAATTCATGTCTGTCTCTTGGAAAACTGTGATGCTTCCAAGGATTTTTTTTAACTTTTCTGGTTTTGAGGCTTCCTTCTGAAAATAATATTTCTGGATACAAGAGAAAATTCTAGAAAGTCTTTAAAAAAAAATGTTAAGTATGAAAGAAAAGTAAAAAAATGGTTTTTACTTGGATTTAGTTTCTTGTAAAAGTTAAATTTTTTGTGTTAGTTTTTTTGAGAAAATTTGCTTCCAGTGAAAAGAATAGTTACTAAATGTAACAATGTTAATCTGTGAAGAATACAGATTAATATGATTACTTATATTGATATGTTATCAGTTATATCAAACAAGGTAACACAACATTATAAGGTGGAGAGGTACTAAATTCAGATGTGAAAAGTGTGAGGGACAAAATCAGATGTGAAATGTTGCGGTGACTAAATCATATGTGACAAGTGGTGGGGAGTAAATCATATGTGAAATTTGGGTCAGCTAAATCAGAGATTAAAAGTGCAATAGCTAAATGACATGTGAAATGTGGGGGAGCTTAATCAGATGTTAAAAGTGGTGGGGACTAAATCAAATGTGAAAGTGGTGGAGGCTAAAATCAGATGTTAAAAGTGGTGGGGACTAAATCAAATGTGAAAGTGGTGGAGGCTAAAATCAGATGTTAAAAGTGGTGGGGACTAAATCAAATGTGAAAGTGGTGGAGGCTAAAATCAGATGTTAAAAGTGGTGGGGGACTAAATCAAATGTGAAAGTGGTGGAGGCTAAAATCAGATGTTAAAAGTGGTGGGGGACTAAATCAAATGTGAAAGTGGTGGAGGCTAAAATCAGATGTTAAAAGTGGTGGGGGACTAAATCAAATGTGAAAGTGGTGGAGGCTAAAATCAGATGTTAAAAGTGGTGGGGACTAAATCAAATGTGAAAGTGGTGGAGGCTAAAATCAGATGTTAAAAGTGGTGGGGACTAAATCAAATGTGAAAGTGGTGGAGGCTAAAATCAGATGTTAAAAGTGGTGGGGGACTAAATCAAATGTGAAAGTGGTGGAGGCTAAAATCAGATGTTAAAAGTGGTGGGGGACTAAATCAAATGTGAAAGTGGTGGAGGCTAAAATCATATGTTAAAAGTGGCGGGGACTAAATCAAATGTGAAAGTGGTGGAGGCTAAAATCAGATGACAAACATATAGGACATAAATCAGTTATTAAGTTTTATAGATTCCTGATTCTTCTAAAAATGAACACATTTTTTTCAATATATTATTCTAATGTAAACCTTTTTTGTTTATTTTACTTTTTTCTGGAATTAAACAAATAGACTTCTTCAGCAGCGTATAAGATTTATATGAAAGTTTTAGAAGCTAATGTCTCAATAAAAGCAGAAAATAATCTTTTCTTATTTATCTTGAGAATTAATGGTAGTTCTCTTTAGACAAATGATAGAGTACAGATCAGTAGCATTGTCATAGATTGGGGCAAAATGTAATCTTCTGTTTAGTCTGAGGACCAACTTCTCGAGAGCTCCTCTCTGCGGCTGCTCGGTCTCACGCTGTCCGCTGATCTGAGATGGAACAAATACATCGAGTCAATTGCATCATCCACCGCAAGAAAAGTTGGTTCCCTGTGCCGAGCCAGGAAATTCTTCTCCCTGGAATCGATCCTCCAAGTCTATAAGTCTACCATTCGACCTTGCATGGAGTATTGCTGCCATTTATGGTCTGGGGCCCCTGCGTGTTGCCTCAGGGTTCTTGATAAGATCCAGAGACGGATATGCAATGTGATTGGCCCTGATCTGTCATCTTGTCTGCAGTCGCTCTCTCACAGACGCGATGTTGCATCGCTCTGCCTTTTCTACAAGTACTTCCACGGTAATTGCTCTGAGGAGTTGCTTTCGCTTGTCCCTAAGCCTCGTGAATTTAAGCGTCATACGAGGCTGGCATCCCGTTCCCACCCCTTCACCGTTGAAACTGTTAGATGTAGATGTCTTTTCTACTCCAATAGCTTCATGTCTCGCACATCTCGCCTATGGAACTCCCTTCCCTATTACTGTTTCCCTGACAAATACAATCTCCAACGGTTTAAGTGTAGCGTCAATCGTCATCTCCAATTGCCTTGATCTATCCACTTCCTGACATCTTTCATTCCTATCTGCTCTCGCTCTATATCTCCCGTAACCCCCCTGCCTCGATCGACCCTCCGTCCTTCTCTTTCTCCACATCCCTTCCTTTACCACTCCTATCTGCTCTTCCTCCAACCCTTCTGTAACCCCATGCGTGATAGTGGCCACCGGCCTTGCTTGGGGTGATACGTTTAAAAAAAAAAAAAAAAAAAGTTCTCAGTTTCAGCAAAAAGCTACTGAAGTTAGAAAATCTCCATAGATGTTAAAACTTATAATTAATTTTGCATACAAAAAATTCAAAAATAAAATAAAGACAACAAAAATCAACAATGAAAGACAAAGGAAAGAAGAAAATGGAAAAATCAATTATAGGAAATAAATATATAAAAGTATATCATAATTTAAAAGAAGATAAATGAAGAAAACATGGTCAGTTGAATAGAATATAAAAGTGGATGCCATCCACTATATGATAAAATCAAAGATGGAGGAACTACACTGATTATCCAAGGGGAGATAAATGAGTCACCCTATATACACAATCATTCATTAACACAGAAATATATATCAGCATACATATCTTAATGCAAATTATATTTGAAAATAAAACTTTTATTTTATTTCAGAATTGCATACCTTCTTCATTATAAATATGGTTACTGTGCTTGTCTGTATATCTGTCTTGAGCATTAGCTAAACCAGATGACAGAAACCACATCACTTGAGGAATTTCAACAGCAGCAACAACTAAAATAGATAGCATATGTAACTCAAAGAGAAAATAATGAAATAATCAAGATGTTGATTTTCCACATTATTTCAAATAAATGGTTCAGAAGGAAACCCCCATCAATAATGAAAAGAACAATAACAGCTACTGGACTTGAGAAACCTATATTCCTGAAAAATTGTTTTAAGAGAAAGATTTGTAATGGAGGGTGGCTATGGCAGAAAGGAATATTTCCTATTTTCATTTCCCCCATTATGGGCATTATTATATCCATGATATAGTAACAACTTAATACACAAACATAACAGAATAGCTGAACAAAAAGAAATGACAAATATGCTTTGTTATCAAAGAAATTTTTGTATTGCTAAGTAATACACAAAATTATATACAAATATTTACACTTCTCCCACACAGAGAAACTATAACATATGTATACAACAACAAGCAGTATGAAAATGAAAAGATATAGTGCAGAGGTTGGTAACCTTTTGGAGAGAGTGGGCCAGATTACTATGCAGTCTCTTGGAGAAGAGCTATGATATCAAATGTATAAATTGTCTTGACCTCAGACCAAATCATCCAGAAGGCTACCTTGGTTTGGAGAGTTAAAGAAAAACAACAAAGTTAATATTATATTATTTAAACAAGTTTCCTTATTTTGCTGCAGGAATAGCAGGATAACAACTAACACGATCAACAAAAAATGCAAATTCCTTACTACAGTTAATTTGGCAAGCTGGACAAAAATCACTCATAGGCCAGATGTGGCCAACCCCTGATATAATGTCTTACTTGTGCTAATTCCCAACAGGAATTCAAGCTGCTAGAGGATTATTCTATTCCTGGAGAAGCTATATTTTTCCCAATGGGAAAAACAGTAAGATAATGTGATGTGTTCATATTTATATTCCCCAATGGAAATTTGAGTGGGCTGGATTTATCCTCTATGTGAACTGGTAAGAACATATGTTATATAGGAATAAAGTGTCACTTCCAACACTTGGGCTTGAACACAGATCACTAGAGAGCAAACACAGGATATCCCATTTTTTGAATAAGTAGATCATGTGATCTAAAAAGAAATGTAAATATGGGAATTAGTGTGGCGTCTAAATGATCACCATTTCTGTTCTATCCTCTATTACTATATGGATTTCTATTCTCTAACTATTTCTCTATATATATTTTTTCTATACTGATCACTATATGGATCACTACATGGATTACTATTCGGTGGTTACTTTTCGAGTGAGTTTTATTGAGCAAGTGCTATTAGTGCGAGTGTTATTCGAAGGCGTCTGACACCAGTATTGTTCAACGGCATTACTATAGTACTATTTGTGATTACAAAGTCTCTACTACAACAAGCATTACAAAAGTGGCAATTAGTGTTTGGTGACATCACAAAAACATATTTCCCAACAGGAAAATGGTGAGACATGTATATTTCCAGCAAGGAAGATTGTGATCCGGAGATAGGGAAAACAGGGCCATGGGCTTGTGTCCTGCCCAAAGTGCAGCAGGTCTAGGTAGGCTGGACTTGCCTGACATGTGCTGAAAAAGTAACTGTTCATTAGGTGGCTAACTAACAAATTGACCAGTTTCGTCACTCTGCGAACTGATGTCACTTAGCGGCCATCACATGACCTTCAGTCCATTTCAACCAAAGGGAGATAATCACCTCTTTTTTTATTGCTACAAGTTTCAACTGACAGCAGTTGCTTGCTCAATGAATTCTGAATGTTTCCTTATAAGGAAACAGCTAATATTATCATTACCATATGTTATTAAATAATAATAGATATTTATATGAAAAAAACCTTTAACTATTGCGAACTGTGAGATGAGGAATGAACTAAGAGACTGAAGTGTAGGTTGGGGTAGGGGGGTTAATAGCTGGTGATGGTGACCACAACTAACCAACATGGGGGCCATTTTAGGAAAGAGTAGTGGTTATAAAAGAAGAATCAAGAGAGAAGTAGCTTGTTTTTTTCCTTAGTCAAAAAAATTAACCTTAGAACTTGGTATCCATTGACTGAGCAACCAGTACTGCTTTAGGTTAAAATTTATAAACTCTTTCTCGTAAAATAATTTTTCAGTAAAATAGGTTTTTTAAGTCCAGTAGCTGTTATTGCTCTTTCCAGTATTAACAGAGCTTTCCTTCCTAACCTTTTATTTAAAGTAGTGTGGAATGTCAATATCTTAATTATGTCATCATTTTCTCTTTGAGTTACATTTTGCTATCCATTTTAGTTGTTGCTGCTGTTGGTAGTGATGTGGTTTCTGTTATTTGGTAAAATTCTTTGTGATTCTGTAGTTCCAGTTCACAATGCTCAAAGAAGCATGATCTTTGCCATTACTCTCAGACTTCAATTGGTTGTAAGGTTCCTGTTAATGTGTTGCCAATGGAAAGCATGAAAATTGAGAAGGAATTCAATACAGAGGGCAAAAGGTTAGCCAAAAGCAGGGGTGGGTAGAGGAAGGCTGGTCTTCAATCTGTCTTATCTAAAACTTAGCTAGCCACAATTACTAATCCAAACATACCACAGTAATCCTTACACCAAAATGCCACATTCTTACTTACCATTCTTACTACAGCCACCATAATACCTCAGAGTCTCTATGAAGATCTAACTAGTTTCCATATGTACAATTTCTCTGTGAGGGTGGGGGAGTACCCCAGAGGAAAGTTCATCAGAACAATTACCATGAAAATATTTATAGAAATGTCACAGGGAAGCTAAGTGTTATATAGGAATAAAGTGTCGCTGCCGACACTTGAGTTTGAACATAGATCGCCAGTGAGCAAACACAGGCGATCCCATTATTGAATTAAGTGGATCACATGATCATAGAGGAAATACATATATAGGAAGTTGTGTGACATCTGGATTGACCTGCAGTTCTATTCTATCCTCTATTACTATTCAGATCACTATTTCTAGTCTATCCTCTATTACTATACAGACCGCTATTCTCTACCTTATTCACTATACTATTTCTCTATTCAGATCACTATATGGTGATTACTATTCGAGTGAGTATTTTCATGCAAGTACTATTAGTGTGAGTGCTATTCAAAGGTATCTGACACCAGAATTGTTCAATAACGTATTATAGTTATATCTGTGATTACAAAGTCCCTACTACAACAAGCATTACAAAAGTGACAACGTGTATTCACTGACATCACAAAACTAAATTATGGTGGTGGAAAAGTAACTGAACTTGTTAACTATCATAGGTTATTCTCACTGACTCTTACTTATTTAGTAGCATAGACCAAATTACTTCCTCGTGCACTTCCTATCCACATAATTTTGCCATTTCTTCCTGTCCAAGACAATCCTGACACATGTCACTTGTGATATTCTAGTATTCTGTTGATTCTCTTTTCATCTCTGAGATGATCTGACATATGGTCATTTGCTAAGGAATTTCTTTTTGCAGGATTTATACATAAAGTTTCATTCTCAACTTCTAGTTACTTGGCTGAACCAATTTAGCCTCCAATTTTTAATCTAATCATTAGATAGTTCCCAGGATAGATAGTTCACTCTTGAGAACTAAGGATCACCTCAAAACACTCTCTCTCTCTTTGTAGGTCTCTTAATATATTGTCCTACCAGCCACCTCTTGTAATTCTTAGAACAGTTCACTGAGTGAGGGGGGGTGATACTTCAATTAAGAAGGGTTTTTGTTTGACTTTTCTAATGAATCAGAATTCTTAATATAATGACCAAAAAACACCTTGTGAGTGTCACTGTTTTAAAATACCTACAGAAATTCTATTGCAGCATTTTAGATTAACAACTTTAAGGAAAAATTGCAATGGCAAAATATTGCAAGTTTTTCTGTTTCACGGAAGTAGACATTAAACATATCATTAAACATTATCACTTCCTCTCTTTTCTTTCTTTCTTTCCTTCTTTTTTTCTTACTTCAACCAAACAGCATTTCTGATATATCTTTATTTTCTATCTTACCTGATATTCAAAACAGAATGGATCATTAATTATCTGAGGCAATTTATAGTGTAACAGACATGCTAACTAACTAAGGATTGATTGATTTATTTTTTACAGCTTATCAACCCTTTGTGGGTTATTTAAAGGCAAAACATATTTCAGATTGTAGGGGACTGATTGCAGTACTCAGGGTTTCCAAGCAGTCCCCCATCTAAATGCTGGCCAAACTTAATGCTGCTTAACTTTGGCGATCAAAAACAGACTGGTGTTTTCAGTGTGTCTTGACCCTCAACCAACTAACTAAGGAACACACTGAATTATAATATGATAGCATTTAGAATTTTTTATTGCAGGACATATGCCTAAAATTTAGGTTAAAATATTATTTTAAAGCCTCAAATTTATACTGCAAATAAAGAATTAACAAAAAGAAAATCTAAAAATATGAATTCAAACAGACAGTAAATCTTCAAAGATCCACATCAGTAATTCTCTTGAGGTTATTTGATCAGGATTTGATTGTCTAAAAAAATAAAGAAAAGAAAACAGGCAAACGCTGAACAAAATATCAAAATAGACTTGTTCACAAATACAAATGGATAAGTCGAGATGTTCAAAGTGATTTTTCTTCTTTTCCAACCACATGTGTTTGCAACTCTACGTGCAAATCATATTGAATTAATTTTTCTTCAAGACTTAGACAGGTTTATCTTATAATTTCTTTTTCTGTTTTGTAAAATTTTGATCTGTGCATTAACAAAAGATTACTTCTTTTATTTTTTGTAGCTTCTATTGTAAAATCTAAATGTCTTTAAGTTCATAGCTGTGGAGATTCAGAAAACTAACTCAGTTTTTAGAAATTATTACACACACATATACACACATGTGCACATATATGTTATTATTATACATAGAACATAAATTTCCACTTTGTCATAGATTTTCCTAAATTTGTTCTGATATACAAAAAAATATATATCTTTTTTTCCATATATATATATATATATATATATATATGAAGAAATATAGTCTTAAAGTGTGCTATATTTATGGGATAAAGTGCTCAATATCAGAGATAGACCGTGTGTAAATATAAAAGTGAACATAGAAGTCAACACTTAGAGGCGACAGTCTGTTTCATGCTAGATGCAATCATCGGACTAGGTGGCCTGATGATTGCATCTAGCATGAAACAGACTGTTGCCTCTAAGTGTTGACTTCTATGTTCACTTTTATATATATATATATATATATATATATGTATGGAAAAAAAGATATATATTTTACATATATATATATATATATATATATTTTAAGACATTTTTATGTTTATACATTCTTTTTATAGATACAAATATTTAAGTAAATGCTCTGTTTTATAATAAACAGTATTAAACAACATTTACCAGCCTGAATGTCCGAGAAATTTTCATAGAAAATATTCGTCCTCCGACAGGAATCAAACCTGTATCCTATACAGTATTATCTCCTTTTACTTCGGAGATTTTGATCTGAAGAGATGAATATTTCGATATTCATGAAATAAATTATAATGAAAATGAATATTTAAGGTTTTCTTTTTGATTATTATTATTATAATGCTCTGTAGTCTACATTGAGCTCTCCCTGGATTAATGTCCACCTTGGAATTATCCCTACCAGTCACAAACTGGTAATATATTTATCATTGCTTCTTATACCCATAAGTTGAGCTCTCTTTGGAATATTCCTTTTGGATTACCTTAATTATCTATGATCTCACCACAAAATGGAAGAATTTACCCTGGACTATTCCTTGAAAAACATTCCATATTCATCATTACATTCCTTTCACTCTATCATTTAGTGATTAAATAATAGATCTTATAAAAGATTACAATGGAAAACATACTTTTACTTAAACCACACAGGGACATACGATGTCAAGGAGAAATATACTCTAAAATCTCAAAAAACCCAACCTAATAATAAACTTCTAGATCCTTTCGAAGCTGATATGGTCAACCTAATTAAAAAAAATTGTTTAGAAAATCATCCACCCAATTCCAACACAAATTAAACCGAGACATCAGAAACATCAAAAATTCTAAAAAGATGTGAATTAAAGCCAATAATTCACAAAACTTTTACAAAATTGAACCTTCAGACTATCACAAACAATAGAATACCTAGTAATTACATAAAAGTTAATAATGATAGCACTATTTCCTCACTTAACGTAATAATGCAATTTTTGCTAATAAATTTGATGTTGCAGACAGAATGGGAAAAACCCACATAAAAAAATGCATGTCTACTTTTCAAAGACCACAAGCCTAATTTTGACAATAATCTACAATCATGGTTAATTAATCATTCTAAAACAGAATTAGGCCTAATTTCTAAAATTACACTAAAAAAAATAACGCAAACGATACAAGAAAAACACTATAATAATCTTTGGAAAGATTCTTCAGATACTATAAAATGGTTCCAAGATATTGAAAATAAAAAGAAAGCCACTTCTATACAATTTGATATAGACTTCTACCCATCCATTTTAAAAGAGCTATTACTTAAAAGTTTAAAATTTGCAAAAACCCAGATTGATATTACTGATGATGAATCCAAAGTCATCTTAGCCACTAGACAATCTCTTCTAATATATAACAATTCTATTTGTGTTAAAAGACAGATTGATGGCATTGACGTTGCCATGGGAGGCATTACTTTTGAATACTATCTTGTATTTTGCATTATTTTATATTTTATTTAAAAAGTACCACTCCCCCATTTATCTTTCTATAGAGTTGGAGGGGGGGTAAGGACTGTTTTTCCCTTGACACTGCTATTAATTTTAACTACTTTCACTCCTTGTCAATGTTTATTGTTTTAAAATGCAATGATTAGAATTTTTCATAAAACCTAAATATATTGATTGACTTGTTTGTCTAATGGCATATCAACTACTTATGGGTCATTCTTGGGAGCTTTGAAGAAATAAAAATATGTTATTTCTCAATTGAATACATGGTTGATGATACTCTGCTTTTGCTGATGTATATGTTTGTGTGGACATAATTATTAGAGGTGTCTTGTGCTGTAGTTTTATTGAAAGATATTTTGGAATACAGTTTCATTTAAGAAATTATTGGGTATTATACGGCTTAATGTCGTGAAAGTTCTTTCATGTTGGTTGGCTGATTTTGTTTAGCGGCGTATCAAACTCAATTGGTTATTTAATGCTGAAATGTGAAAGTTTGGAACACTGTTTTATGGCTTCAACTAAATATATTTTGAATGCAATTGTATGCCTTCAACTACAGATAAGATATATTGCTGCTCATGTTGCTTTAAAAATCTATTGTTGCTAATTTTGCTATTAATAGGTATTGTTGCTAATTTTGCTATTAATAGGTATTGTTGCTAATTTTACTATTAATAGGTATTGTTGCTAATATTGCTATTAATAGGTATTGTTGCTAATTTTACTATTAATAGGTATTGTTGATAATTTTTTATTTTTTACACAAAATGTATTTCTAGTATTTTTACTATAAAAATGTATTTCTATACTTTTATACACCCTTGTGCAAATTAATTGAAACAACCACTTTAGTTTCCTTTCTTTCATCATACGGTCAGTTTTAGACCCACTGGAGTGGCAGGGTGTAATTGATTCCTATTTTTTTCCTCAGATTGGGTTACTTGTAGTGGTGTGCAGAAATATGAATCTCATTTTGGGGTGTATGATGAAAAATATTGCATCATCTATTATTGCATCAGATTTACATCACGCCCAGACACTATTGTCTCGACTGTCGATTAGTTGCCCTATGGCCATTGTCTACAATGGACAATCAAAGTACTATCGACTGGCTCTGAGACTCTCCTGATTTAAATCCAGTCGAGAATCAACCTGCAAGGAACGACTTCATGGAATGGACCTATGAAGTACTAACATGTCCCCTGGGTCATGGCTCATTGGAAAAATACGAAAAAAATTAAATAATAGTGGAATTATTTGTTTTGTTTCAATTAATTTGCACAAGGGTGTAGTTTTTTGTTCTTATTTGGGGGCCCATAATTTGCTCATAGATGGGACCCTGACAGGTGCTACTATCCCAGGTAAGGGTTGACCTGGGAGCAACAGCAATTCAGAGGTGGTGTCATGGTCTTCAAAATGTTCAGTCTCCCAATCAAAGGCCATGCTGCTGGATGTAGTTTATCTTTATACCCAAGAATTCTAAACATATGAAAGTAAATTTATACATTTTCTTTGTTCTTGAGTATTAATAAAAATAATAAACACTGTTTATTTATTAGATTTTTGATTCACACTATTTATTAATTAAATCGTTTATTGGAATGGTTCGCGAAACATCAGCTACGCACCAATCAATCTGAACTTTATAAAATGGTAAATAATAAAGATTTGAATCACATTTTTATAATTTACTAAATGTTTATAAATTTATGAATAAAAAATTATTTTCATATTTATTTCTTTACAATTTGGTGAGTGATAAATATTGCATTGCATTAGTTTTAATAAAATTGTGTTAGTTTTTAGAATGTTGAAAATATTAAATTATTCTTGTAAATAAACAATCTAATAAATAAACTGTGATTAATATTTTTGTTGTCAATTCACAAGAAAAAAATGTTTAAATTCACTTTCATCATATGTTTAGGTTTTATTAAAATTCTAATCATCAATTTTAAAATAATAAACATTGCTGAGGAGTGAAGGTAGTTAAAATAATAGCGGTGTCAAGGAAAAACCATAATTTTGACACAGCACTTTTTTTTTTAGGCACAATAGTTAAATTTAAATAGTTAAGAGATTCTTGACAAAATCCAAACAAGAATCTGCAATGCTATTGGTCCTGGCAGCTCAGCTTCATAATAACTTTCTCACTGCTGTGACATCGCATCGCTTCTCTGTGATTTTTATATAAATAATTTCATTGCAATTGTTCTGATGAGCTTTATTCTTTGATGCCTTGATTTCATTAATTAAAGTATTGCACTCAGTTGGCAGTTAGGTCTCATCCTTTTACCATGGAAATTGCTAGATGTAACCATAAGTTCTATTCTAATAGTTTCTTCTCTCAGATTACTCAACTGTGGAAGTCTTTTCCATATTCTTGCTTTCCTGTCAACTACGATCTTTAAATGCAATATCAATCATTATTTCTGGCTTCTTAATTTCTGTTCTTTTATTTTTCTCTTTGTTTCTTTCACACTCAGTAACCCTGTGCATCTTAGTGGCTTTATTGCCTTACTTGGGGTGAAGTGGTTAAAAATATATTTTTGACGTTATTTTAAAAATTTTTTTTTTTTTTTAGCATTTCACCCCAAGCAAGGCAAGAAGCCACTAGCACGCAAGGGGTTACAGAGGATTTTGAGCGAGAGCAGATAGGAGTGATAGAGGAAAGGATGAGGAGAAGGATGAGGAGAAGGATAGTGGATAGATCAAGGCAACTGGAGATGTTGATTGACATTACATTTGAATAGTTGAAGATTATAGCTATCAGGAAAACAGGAATAGGGAAGGGAGTTCCACAGGCGAGAGGTGCGAGATATGAAGCTATTGGAGTAGAAGAGATGGCTACATCAAACAGTTTCAACAGTGAAAGGGTGAGAGCGGGATGTCAGCCTCGTAGGACGCTTGAATTCATGAAGTCTGGGAACCAGTGCAGGCAGCTCATCAGAGCAATTACCATGAAAGTATTTGTAAAAAAGACAGAGAGAGGTGACGGTACGTCTGTGAGAGCGTGATTTTTATGAATAAATATGAATAAAGTTGGTTGAGAATCCCAAAGAATGTCAAATATATAATATGGAAAAGTTCATTTTGATATCTTTCTGGTGATGCCAGTTCAAAAAATGTCAAATTAAAATTTTGCAAATTGTCCCATTGTTCATCTTGAAGAAATATATATAAATGTGTAAATTTTCAGTCAAATATTTATTGCATACATCAGTCTGTTATGTGCCATACATGATACACGCTTAGGCGATCATGTCTCTTTCAATACATGACTGACGAGGCAGATTTTTTTCCCCGCGGTAGGTTGCCATTTCTTTCTGCTGTAGATCAGTTGCCATCCAAAGCTATAGAACCCGGTCTGTCCTGCTATTTACCCATAGCTGGTGGGGAAGAAGAAGAGGATTCATACTTTTCCTAAGGGTATTAGCATGTAAGTTAATGTAACAGAATCGACTGGAATTCGAACTTGGCTCTCCCCAATCTGAGCCACTATCCATTACTCCACCATACCTCCTCATTGTATACATACATACATACATGCAAAATGGTGAGATAACTGGAAGTATGAAATAGACAGTCATTATGCAGTGTTGAATCCTATATCCACATTGTCTATATTTACAAATGCTCTTTCTCTGATATTGTGCATGCTCCTCTAATAAATAAATATATATATATATATATATATATATATATATATATATATATATATATATATATATATATATATATATGTATGTATGTATGCATGTATTTGTGTGTGTTTGTGTATGTATTGGAAATGTATTTGAAATGCAGACACAAATATGTCAATATTTCTTCAAAGTGTTCTTAAGTTGCATTTGAGAAAACATCAATTTATTGAATTCTGTATTTAAAATATTGCCTTGGAAATTTCCTACTGCTTTAATGCTTATTGTTTCAGCTAAAATATTTCCTTCTTATATCTTTTATAATATTTATCTGTTTGGTTATCTCTCTCTCTCTCTCTCTCTCTCTATATATATATATATATATATATATATATATATATATATATATATATATATATATATTTCTAATTTATTTGTTTAAATGTTAGTTTAAATTGATGCTTATATTTGAGTAGATGCTCTGTTTTTATTTGTTTATTAAACAGTATATTTATTTACATCTACTGGCCTGAATATTTGAGAAATCTTGTTTGAAAAATACACACCCTCCAGCAGGATTTGAACCTGCATCTCCTAGTGGAAACCCTCATTAGATCTGACTATTTAGGCTTTGTTTAATCAGTAGGTCCTACACGACTAAGTTGGTCTAAGGCACATCAGGTATAATAACTGTTTCCCATAGTGGACGAAGTTTCAAATCCTGCTCAAGGGTGCATATTTTTCTCACAAGATATTTTTTTATGTTGCATTTAATCTATTTCCTAATATATATATAATGTAGTGAGTCCTAATAAAAATAAAATATATTCAAAAGAATTAAAATTAAAATAAGGTATTTTCTTAAAAATCCTTATCTCTTTCTTTCTCTCTTTCTCTAAACTTCTCTTTTTATACTTCTCTCAACCTATGAGAAGGTAACCCTCAAATAAAAAGAGGAAGAAGAAAAGAGTGAACTTGGCTGAAAAACACCGGAAGTTTGCAGGAGCAGAAGCCACTTATTTGTGACTGAAAAATACCAAAAATCAGGGCGGCTCTACACAACTTCTGTTATAAAAATAAATGAAAAAGAAAGGAACACCAGAAAATAAAATAATTTGGCCAATTAGAAAAATTGACACAAAGAGATTTTTTGATTTTCACCACAAATTCGTGAGCCTTTGAAAAGCATATGAAAACCTGCCACCTCTGGGCCAGAACCAGTGTGCCACCCACAGACAGAGGAGACCAGTACAACACCAAGAGAGATAGAACAAAAAATGCAACCAGGCATGATGTGTAAAGAAACAGTTAAGAGTTTTGCTACTTACATTTCTGCTCTGTTCAGGTATGCAAGAAAATAGAACAGATTGACATCTGACCTAATTTCTGAGATTACTACTATCCCTATAATGGTTTGATTTCCAACTACTGAAATGGGCATTTCTTCAAACTGCTATCAGTATTCACCTTGTTGACAATCTTTTTGCCATGCAGAATACTAAAGGACTCACTCATCATTTTAAAGAAAATAAATAAAAATACATTATTTATATTTAGTTCTCAAACTTGGTCAGCCAAGACACTCTTTTACTGACAGTGTTTCAGGACTCTAAAAGACCAGTATTAGCTTCCTCTTTCTTTTTTCTTTCTAGAATGCAGTAGGTAGAAGACTTGTCCAGTTATTCTTTTTGAAGAAACTTAGTCATCTTCTACATTCACACACACACACACACACACACACACACAAAACTACTAATTCTATAATTATTTTTCTTAATCTTTTGAGCTATATTTTTGTGAATCTTGTTATAAAAATACATGAAAATATCTCTGGCTTAAATTTACTGATCATTAAAATAACCAAGTTTCTATGATTTATAGATAAATTATATCAAAATCTGCAAACATTTTTCATCATTTAATAGTCATTTGTACTTACTTTAATTTATAACATATATAAATGTAGACGGAAAAAAGCAAATTCTAATAAGATAGAAGGGTCACAATGCACTGCTCGGGGCCCCCAATTAGGTTTCCACACATTGGGGTGTTCAGGGGTATTATGCACCAGCTCTGCCTGTTAGTTCTTTAATCTTGTTGTAAAAAGTATTTTAAAAAATGACAAATGATCACTTGCAATTGCTTACTTAAAATATTTTCTTAAAACACATAAAAATGTATATATCCATTTATTTGAAATAATAATCTTGTAAAAATCAACATATACAAAGAAACACACAGAAACACACACATAGCACTTTACAGACATGCTTCATTAATTATCATGTGTTTTCTTATAGAGATAACAATGCTCATATTGCATTTTTTGTTAAAGAACTCTGCTAATGTTATATGTTTTGTTATACAGACAACAATGCTCATATTGTATGTTTTGTTATACAGTCAACAAAGCTCATATTATATCTTTTGTTATACAACTATGCTAATACTATATGTTTTGTTGTACAATTATGCTAATATTTTATTTTTTGTTATACAGACAACAATGCTCATATTGTGATTTGTTATACAGACAACAATGCTCATACTATATGTTTTGTTATACAGACAAAAATGCTCATACTATATGTTTTGTTATACAGACAAAAATGCTCATACTATATGTTTTGTTATACAGACAAAAATGCTCATACTATATGTTTTGTTATACAGACAAAAATGCTCATACTATATGTTTTGTTATACAGACAAAAATGCTCATACTATATGTTTTGTTATACAGACAAAAATGCTCATACTATATGTTTTGTTATACAGACAACAATGCTCATACTATATGTTTTGTTATACAGACAAAAATGCTCATACTATATGTTTTGTTATACAGACAACAATGCTCATACTATATGTTTTGTTATACAGACAAAAATGCTCATACTATATGTTTTGTTATACAGACAAAAATGCTCATACTATATGTTTTGTTATACAGACAAAAATGCTCATACTATATGTTTTGTTATACAGACAAAAATGCTCATACTATATGTTTTGTTATACAGACAAAAATGCTCATACTATATGTTTTGTTATACAGACAAAAATGCTCATACTATATGTTTTGTTATACAGACAACAATGCTCATACTATATGTTTTGTTATACAGACAACAATGCTCATACTATATGTTTTGTTATACAGACAAAAATGCTCATACTATATGTTTTGTTATACAGACAAAAATGCTCATACTATATGTTTTGTTATACAGACAAAAATGCTCATACTATATGTTTTGTTATACAGACAAAAATGCTCATACTATATGTTTTGTTATACAGACAACAATGCTCATACTATATGTTTTGTTATACAGACAACAATGCTCATACTATATGTTTTGTTATACAGACAAAAATGCTCATACTATATGTTTTGTTATACAGACAAAAATGCTCATACTATATGTTTTGTTATACAGACAAAAATGCTCATACTATATGTTTTGTTATACAGACAAAAATGCTCATACTATATGTTTTGTTATACAGACAAAAATGCTCATACTATATGTTTTGTTATACAGACAACAATGCTCATACTATATGTTTTGTTATACAGACAACAATGCTCATACTATATGTTTTGTTATACAGACAAAAATGCTCATACTATATGTTTTGTTATACAGACAACAATGCTCATACTATATGTTTTGTTATACAGACAAAAATGCTCATACTATATGTTTTGTTATACAGACAAAAATGCTCATACTATATGTTTTGTTATACAGACAAAAATGCTCATACTATATGTTTTGTTATACAGACAAAAATGCTCATACTATATGTTTTGTTACAGAGACAACAATGCTCATATTATATTTTTTGTTATACAACTCTGCTAATGTTATATATTTTGTTATACAGACAACAATGCTCATATTACATGTTTTGTTATACAGACAACTATGTTCATATTGTATGTTTTGTTATACAGAAAAACAATGCTCATATTATATGTTTTGTTATACAACTATGCTAATATTACATGTTTTATTATACTGACAACAATGCTCATATTATTTGTTTTGCTATACAGACAACTATGGTCATATTATGCATATAACATTTTGGCTAATACACTTGCCCTCCTTCTTCAAATTGTTTCTCATCAAAACTTAATTATCTTTAAATATCAGAGATGTACTCATTTTGGGACTGACACATTCTTTTTTTTACGACAGATATTTCTGATGGTGTAGAGATTCGTAATAAATAATACCTAATACATATTTTGATTATATAAAGTGCAACTAGAAATACTAAAATGCTACTATTTTGGGTTCAGAAGAAAATTAACTTTTCTAAAAAGCTTGTAACGGTGTAATTATTTATGGGCAATTATCATTTATTCTAGAAAAATATAATAGATATTGTTATCTTCAACAAATCTTGATTAAATGAACATTTGGTATCTTCATACACACACACACTACATATATATATATATATATATATATATATATATATATATATGATATAATATGACTGGAGGATATAAATCCAAAGAGAGTTCAATGTAAGAAACAGAGTAATATAATAATGAATACAGAATCCTTAAAAATCAATTCAGTCAGGTTATAGTTCATTTCATGGACCTCAAATATCCATCTCTTCAGACGAGTTTTACATAAATAAAATCCAAAGAGATTTTTAAGGCTCTTGTGTATATATATATATATATATATATATATATATATATATATATATATATATATATGGTATAAAATGACAATTCAAAAATCATTTCGTCTTCCAATTTTTTCAACGCAAAAATTAAATCAAAATCCAAATTTAAAAAGATAGACGCTTCTGTCCAAGCCTTTTTTTTGGTTAATATAAATTACCTTTATAGTAAGAGATTTATTTTTTTTTTAAATCTCTTACTATAAAGGCAATTTATATTAACCAGAAAAAAGGCTTGGACAGAAGCGTCTATCTTTTTAAATTTGGATTTTTAATGTAACTATAACAACAGAAATATTTCGATTTCATTTTTGCCTTGAAAAAGTCGGAAGACGAAATGTGTCGGCAAAATCTAAGTTTTTTCCAATTGTCATTTTATACCATATATATATATATATATATATATATATTTTATATATGATATAATATCACTTGATGATTAGTAGGGATAATTCCAAGGAGGATATAAATCCAAAGAGAGTTCAATGTAAGAAACAGAGTAATATAATAATGAATACAGAATCCTTAAAAATCCATTCGGTCAGGTTATAATTAATTTCATGGACCTCAAATGTCCATCTCTTCAGACTAGTTTTACATAAATAAAATCCATCTAATGTTAAGTTATTATCAAACTCTGATTAATTTATAACAAGTATTCAATATCTAATGACAGACAAATTTTTCGGTCCTTTTCTCTCAGAATTTTTCTCTTTGTCTGTTCATATATGTATGTATCTAGTTCCTTTGGATCTCTGTCTACTTGCAAGAAATTTGATTCAATGTCCATCCTGAGTATGACAATAAACTACATCTGTGTCCTGGGTAAGATGATAAACTACATCCATCAGCAAGGCTTCTGATCATGAGGATTCGAGGAGCATGGAACCACCTCTTAATTGCCGGTGTTCCCAGGTCAACCAAGACCCGGGGTGGTAGCATGTGTTAGGGTCCCAACTATGAGCAAATAGTTGTCCCCCAAACTGCTGTCAAAACTCTATGAAAGTGAAAAAATAGATTTTAATACCAGCAATAATTATTTTGAGGAAAAATTATTACCAGCAATAAAGAAGCAATATATTTTTGGAAAAAATATTATCAGCAATAAAAATGTTGTCAGTGTTAAATAACCCATTGAGGTTTATATGCCGTAAAACAGAACAAAATAAAACAAACCATGATTCATCATGTCATGTCAGACAATTTTTCCATCAGAATCCATAGTGCACATTTATAAATCTACCATTCTTGAAAAAATTCAAAGAAGCATCTGTAATATAATCGATCTTGACCTGGCATCTTGACTTTAGTCACTTTCACACCATGTGATATGGCTTCCCTCTGCCTTTTCTACAAATATTTTCATGATAAATCTTCTAATGAGCCTTTATCCTTAATACCTCGATTGTATGAATGTAAGCGTGATATTAGATTGACAACTAGGTATCACCATTTTTTTAATAATTTTGCCCCAAGCAAGGCAATAAAGCCACTAAGACACAAGGGAGGTTACTGAGTGTTAGAGAATAAGAGAAAAATCCCTGTTAAGGAGAGAGAACAATAAATGAACAAGAATTAAAAAGACAGAAGATAATGATTGACATTGCATTTAAATTTTTGAAGATCAAAGTTGGCTAGGAAACAAGAAGCTGGGAGTAAGTTCTGCATGTGAGAAGTGTGATAAAAGAAACTGTTAGCATAGAACTTAGGGTTAAATCTAGCCATTTCAACCGTAAAATGATGAGACCTAACAGCCAATATAGTACTGCAGTTAAATTCATAAAGTTTTGTTACCATAGAGGAAAGTTCTTCAGAACAATTACTATGAAAATATTTATAGATAGGTTATTATAGCAGACTCCTGCATGGATGCTTTCCCGAAGACTACTACCTTAACCTCTTTGAGTCTCGAGTCAATTGTTATCTATCCACTATATCCTCATAATCTTCACTTTCTACTTCCTTCTCCTCTGTTCATATTACGCACCTCAATCAGTAACTCTCTACCTTGAGTGTCTCTTGAGCCTTCCATTGGATCAAGAAAATTTTTTTTATTTCATTATTTCCAATGATTTACACAAATAATGTTGTTTATTTAGCAGGGTGTCTGAATTTCATCAACAGATGCAGGAAGAAGAAGAAGAAGAAGAAGAAGAAGAAGAAGAAGAAGAAGAAGAAGAAGAAGGAGGAGGAGGAGGAGGGGGAGGAGGAGGATGTAGAATGAGAGAGAGAGATAAAGAGAAAAAAGAATTGAAAAATAGAGGAGAAAAAGAGAGAAAAGTAAACAAATGGAAAGAAATTATATTGTGAGAGAAAACAAAAAAGTGCCTAATATAAGAAGAAAAAAAGGAAAAAATAAGGGAACAGAAAAAACGTGAATGGAAAAATGTTATGAAGCCAGAATAAAAAACAAGGAAAAAAGAAAAAGAAAGTCATAAAAAACAAATAAATGTCAGAAAAAAGAAAAAGAAGGAGACTAGAAAAAAGAAGAAGAAAGTCAGAAAAAAAAAAGGAAATAGAAAAAAGAAGAAAGGAAAAAAAGAAAAGGGAAACTAGAAAAATAAATCAGGAAAAAGAAAAAGAAGGAAACTAGAATAAAGAAGAAAGTCAAAAGAAAGAAAAAGGAAACAAGAAAAAAGAAGTAAGTCATAAACAACATGAAACTAGAAAAAAAATTAGAACAAAGCCAGGAAAAACAGAGGTATGAAGTCAAAATAAAATGAACAGGAATGAAACCATAAAAGAAGATATTAACGCTCCCCAAAAGCAAAGTAAACCCAGAGTGTGTTCTGTCCCTTCAGTATGTTGGCAATCATGGTTCTCCACAGCTATCTTTTATAGATCTAAGCAAAATGTGTCCACTTACACTCCCTGTTCTGCCATCCCTTTCCACAAGTTCATTAAGTTACTTGGTGCTTCCTTCTGCTTCCTTTGCCTTCAGTATATCCTGTGAGTGCCAAATTCTACAAGCCTTCTTTCCTCATTATGTATTCCATAAATTTCAACTTTCTATATCTTATTCTAACTACAAATGTCCTTTCTGTTTCCATTTCCCTTAAAACTTCTTTGTTGCTCAAATGTTCCGTCTGTGGTATTCTCAGCATTCATTGTTAGAACCACATTTCTGTTTCCTCAAGTCTCCACAAAAAAGCGAAAAGGGGAAACAGTAAAAAAAATTGTTGGGAGAAAGATATTAAAAAAATGATGAGCTTAAAAATAAGAGAAGAGGATACGTGAAAAATAAAAAATAAAAAAGATTTATGGTATTGATAATATTAACTGTTTCCTTATAAGGAAACATTCAGCATTCATTGACTGAGTAGCCATTGCTTTTGTCAGTTTAAATTTATAAAATCTTTCTCTTGAAACAATTTTTCAGGAAAATAGGCTTCTCAAGTTCGATAACTGTTATCGCTATTTCCTGTAAAGATAGGGACCTCCTTCCTATCCCTTTGTTTGAAATAATGTGGAAATTCAATATTTTATCTCATTATTTTCTCTTCAAGTTACATTTACTATCCATTTTAGATGTTGCAGATCTTGAAAGTCTTTGTGAGGTGGTTTCTGTTAATTAGTAAAGTTCTTTGCAATTCTGTAGTAATCTAGAATTTAGAAATGATGAGACTATTTAAGAATAGGACTTGAGTTCTTAGATTAATGTTTTGATTTAAGCTTGGCTTAGTCTGGCACAAGATCACAATATTGAGAAATCTAATGATAATGGTAATAATTAAGGAGAGAAAATTTAACATCTTATATCATTATTTTCTCTTTAAGTTACATGTGCTATACATTTTAGATGTTCCAAATGTTGAAAGTCTTTTTGAGGTGGTTTCTGTTAATTAGTAAAGTTCTTTGTCTGTGATTCTGTAGCGCCAATCCACAGGGTTCAAAGGATGATCCTCACAAAGACCTACAGGCATCATTCACTGAAAACCATTTTTAGTCATCAATCTGTGAAAGTAGTTGCATGCAGCTGATAATTTAGAGTTTAGAACTGATGAAACTATTTAAGAATAGGACTTGAATTCTGAGATTAATGTTTTGATTTAAGCTTGGCTTAGTCTGGCACAAGTTCACTATATTGAGAAATCTAATGATGATGGTAATATTAACAATTATAAGGAAACATTCACACAGCTAGTGCTATTTGTGTTATGTTTTTCTTCACTCTTTGGCCACTGGGATAGGATCAGTGTGTAGTATCTGTTGTCCTCATTTCTGGTGGTAATGGTAAGTATTAGTCATTTCTTTATATGGAAGCATTCAACATTCATTGACTGAACAGCCTTTGGTTGAAATTTATAAAATCTTTCTCTTAAAAGAGTTTTTTCAGAAAAATAGGCTTCATAAGTCCAATAGCTGTTATCTCTTTTTCCAGTATTGACAGAGGTTTCCTTCTTAACTATATCAGTCCTCCTATATAGCAGTGAATGCTGGACAATCTCATAGATGAAGAAGAGACTTGAAGCAGCAGAAATGTGGTTCTACAGAAGGATGCCGAGAATAGCATGGACCAAACATGTGAGCAACGACAAAGTTGTAGAGACAATGGGAACAAAAAGGACACTTTTACTTAACAGCAGGAAGAGACAGTTGAAAATTCTAGGGCACATAATGAGGAAAGAGGGTTTGGAAAATTTGATACTCATAGAATGCATTGAAGGCAACACAACACATAACCTACATAGTGAACTTGAGTAGTGATTTTCCAAGCGTAGCTTAGATGTGGCAGAAGGACGAAAGTAGGGAGCACCCAGTGAGAATCGAACTCACTACTCAGTGGTAATTGTTCTAGCAAGACAAGCTTGCTAACCATTACACCGCCTCGAGGTGCCCCATAGTGAACTTGAGTAAGTGGATTGCAAGGCTTAGGTGAGTCAACAATATGGCAAAATTTATTTAAGAGCTATAATGGACAAGAAATTTTAGAGATCCATGATGGCCCAGGTCCTGTAGGGACACAGCACATAAAATAAGAACGATGGGAGAAATAATAAAAAAAAAAGAAAAGACAAAATAAAAAATATAAAATGTTTAAAATAAAAAAAATCTAAAGAAAGAGATGTGAAAATGATACAATAAAGAAGAAGAAGAAGAAGCACGTAAAAAAAGCAATGTATTCCTATTCTTTACTAATATTGATCTTTCTAAAATATTTTATGTGTGCTTTAGTTAAGTTGCAAAAAAACAGCTATGAGCAAATAGAGATTGACAAATAACAGGATAAGATTTAAAACAAAATTTGTAATGCAATATATATGATGCTTAACACATTAAATACAAAACTAGAAAATATAAAATTCTTAGGAAAATAAATAGAATTTTTAAAACATTTCTGATTTATATGTGAGTGATTTTTATTTGGACACAAGAATTATTACAAGCCTTCATAAGTGTTCAAGCATAGATTTTATATTAGAATAATTATGTTAGATTTGTGTAGATGCAACCACATAAAGTCAATAAATATATTTATAATAGATTTATTTCCTCTATATTTATAGAGAAAGAAATGAATACAAGCTTCCCTGTATATTTTCTATTGTTGATCAATCTAATAAAAGCTTTAACAAAAATGAGTAACTTTCTATATTTCTGAGATGAGGCATTATGTACACTATTTACATTATTTGGACTATTGTCCACATCTTTGTCGCCATATTTATTACAACATTTCAGCAGTGGCGAACTTGCAGAGGGGAATTAACAAGAGATAACTGATAACTGACATCCATTAAAAAATATAGCACGTGGAACTAGAACAGTCTACCCCAGTGATCGAAATAAAGGGTTCAGTTCGACATTCTAACCACCTGAAGAAGGCCGGAGCATACAACGTCCGAAATGTTGTAATAAATATGGCGACAAAGATGAGGACAATAGACCGAATAATGTAAAAAATGAGTAACCCTGATTACTTTTATATATATTCTCATATACTATTATATCATTTATATATATTTTATTATATGAAGGAATTTGCATGGCAAAGTGGAAAAAGATTACTTGTGACGTGTTTCAACCTTCAGGATTTAGTGTTGGTAGGACTACATATGTGCATGATAGATGGGTGCAGGGAATTTTATAATTTTTTGTTTTTAGCCAAATTAATTTAGAGTCCTTTATTTTTCTTTCCATCACTTTTGTAAGTAGGTATTCTAGATTGTGATATTAGAAGATCTGCCAGGAATGTTGAAATGTTGTCAGAGCCATGGCGCAAATTTGCTGTAGATGACCTTACGATTAAGGCACTCTTTAGACATTTACATCATATTTTATTGTATGTATATTTTTAAGACAAAACAAATGGAGTATATTTACCTGTAGTTAATCCATTCTGGGTTCCAGAATGTGAAACAAGCATCTTAACCTTTTTTGTAGGATTGAGAAAACCAGTGACTTAGATTCTTTCATTTTTATGGAGAGGCGGGAGCCCAGAAATGAATTTCATTGGAGGATTCACTGGCTGTGCATATAAGAAAGCCTCAAAGCCAGCCATATTGTAAATTAATTTGTAGTTCATGATGTGGCGTTGGAGAGCTTGTTACCTGATCATAGGCTGGTATTTGATCGATACCAGCTGGGTTAATTGGTTGAAAAGGTATGATGTTGTGAAACTCAAAATTCCTAATGATTTCATGATCATCCTGATGTATTTCTAGATATCACGTACTAACCCAATTTTTTGCTTTGTTACTTCTTTTACATGCAGTATCGGTTGAGGAAGTGGGTGATCGCATCTCCATTACTTTCTATTCACTGTTGCTCTTAACTTTTTTACTATCATTCCCACTCTCTGAACTGACTTCCATTAATACAAGCTTGTTAGGGTTGGTTACTCACTGCACCCCTCTTTTCCTCTCGCTCATCCTGGGTATGACAATAAACTACATCCAGCAGCAATACCTCTGATCAGGAGGTTTTGAGAAGCATGGGAATCACTTCTTACCCAGTTTTGTTCTCAGGTTCACTCTGACCCAGGGAGGTAGCACATGTTAGAGTACCAGCTATGGGTAAATAGTAAACCTCCAAACTGGGGTCAAAACGTGAAAATATAAAATACATTAGAAAAAATAACCAGCATTTTCTTTTTAAAAAATTTAATTATATTTTGGGAAAAAAAAATTACCAAAGCTCCCAAGAAAATAAAATTTTGGCATTAAATGACCCATAAGGAATTGATGTGCCATTAAACAAACAAACCAAACTGAACCAAATTTTCCTCTCGACTTCAGTATATCCTATGACTATCAAATTTTACAAGCCTTCTTTCCAAATTAGATATTTCTCTGATTCTAAGTACAAGTGTCATTTTTATTTCAGTTTTCTTTAAAACATCATCATTGTTCACATGTTCAGTCCATGGTATTCACAGCATTCTTCTGTGGAGCCTTATCTCTATTGCTTCTCTTCATCTGTGAGAAAATTGTTCAGCATTCACTGCCATATTGGAGGATTGATATTACATAACAGTTCAACACATTCTTTTCTATATTTCTAAGAAAAATTTCTTGTTTCTAAATACTTTTTGCCAAGGCATCTTTCATTATTCTAAAGGGGATTTGGATTGCAGTGCCACGTTTTCTATCATCTCCTAAAATACTTCCCAGATAGTTAAAAATGTATGTTTTTTTAGTATTTTTTTTATATTTTCAGACATCTTTTAAGCATTTATCATTTATTACAAGAGTTCTCTAATCCAGCGGGGGTATCCACTGTCACTTTCCCAAGAAGGTGTGAAAGAAGACATTAAATACTGTAGCCATATCTGGTCTGGTGCTCCTGCTGTACATCTCAAGATTCTTGACAAAATCTAAAGAATGGTCTGTAATGTAATTGATCCTTACCAGTCATCTTGATTCAGTCACTTTCTAATCAATGTGAGGTGACTTCCCTCTCTCTTTTCTACAAATATTTCCGTGGCAACTCTTCTGAAGAGCTTTTTTTCCTGGTACTCCAAATATATGAATTTAAGTGTGCTGCTAGATTGGCAGTTAGGTTCCACCATCTTTTAGTTGAAATAGCTAGATGCAACTGCCACTTCTACTCTAATAATCTCTTTTCTTGAATTTCCCACCTGTGGAAATCCCTTCCGACTCCAATGATGACAACAATGTTAATTGCCATCTTCTGTCTTCTTAAACCCTGTTCCTTTTTTGTCCTTTCCTCAATCATATCAGCATTCTCAGTCTTCTCAGTCTCCTTCACTTTCACTCCCAGTAAACACTCTGCGTACTAGCGATCTTTTTGCCTTGCTCCAGGGGAAATGATGAAAAAAAAAAAATATTTGGCATATATTAGAATTAACTATTATTCTGCTGAGCAAGGAAGAAAATGCACAAATTTCTCATGAAGTATCTCATGTATAACATGACATTATATTCAGCATACTTCAGCAATTAATACCAGCCAGTACAAAGAACAGCCTTGCTAGTATGTAAGAGTAGCCCCGCCAGTATGCAAGAACAGCCTCATGAGTATGTAAGACTAGCCCTGTCAGTATGTAAGACCAGCCCTGCTAGTATGTAAGACTAACCCCGCCAGTATTCAAGAGCAGCCCTGCCAGTATGTAAGACTAACCCCGCCAGTATATTAGAGAAGCCCTGGCAGTATGTAAGACTAGCCCCATCAGTATGTAAGTGCAGCCCCGGTAATATATAAGAGTAGCCCCAGCAGTATGCAAGACTAGCCTCACCAATATGTAAAAGTAGACCCACCAGTATGTAAAAGCAGCCTGTATTTGAGAGCAGCCCCACCATTATGTAAGAGCAGCCCTGCCAGTATGCAAGAGCAGCCCGCCAGTATGTAAGACTGGCCCTGCCAGTATGTAAGAGCAGTCCTACTAGTAGATAAGAGTAGGCCTGCCAGTATGTAAGAGCAGCCCAGTCAATATGTAAAACTAACACCACAAGTATGTAAGAGCAGCTCCACTAGTATGCAAGATCAATCCCCACAGTAATTAACCTCACGAGTATGTAAGACTAGCCCCGCCAGTATATAAGGGGAGCACCCAACCATTATTTAATGGCAGCCATATGCCCCTCATCCAAAATATGGATTTTGATTTTATATTTTCATCTGCAATGTCCGAGAGAGAGAGCTATTCTTTCTGTTCACTAAGGTGGGTATATATATATATATATATATATATATATATATATATATATATATATATATATATATATATATATATATATATATATATATATGTATGTATATTATGAAATGGACTATGTCTGACAATAATTTTAATATATTTTATTGTTATATGTTATTTTAAAGAAGAAGAAGAAGAAGAAGAAGAAGTTTTGTTTTCTGGTATTTTTTTTACATTTTGTTAGTCAGAGAATAGGTTATCCAGCAAAAAGCACCCTTGTTTAGTTAGTTAATAATAACAATTTTTCCCTTATATAATTGAATTGGATTTGCATTCTTTCTTTCTTTTTTCTTTCATTATTGCTTCAGGCAGTAGTGGAAATACTATTGCATCAGGTTTTATTTTCTGAAAGAAAAGAAAATTTATGAAAGAAGAAGCATCTGCTCAAATTATAAAGTATTTATTATAAACAGAGCATTGACTTTAAGATTTGTGTCTATATAAATAATGTATAACAATATAATATATATATATATATTATAAATTAACTGATTTAAAATATGGTTTCTTCGCTACACAGTAGTAACCATGTTTCAAAAACAGAAGCTAAAAACTTCAAATTTAATTATATAATTAAATTAAAAGCATTAGTTCTGTTTCATCTTCAAGCGAATTTTGGAGTAACTTATTTTTTCTTCATATGTATATATATATATATATATATATATATATATATATATATATATATATATATATATATACATATATATATATACATATATATATAAAATTAGGAGATCAGCCAATTCCATTACCTTGCTTTGAACTTTTCAGTATCTTCAGATGATTTCAGTCAATTGATTTCTTATTGCTTTATTTTTTTTTTCAAATATAATGAATGCATTATTATTTAAAAATAAATACTTGCACATCATGAAGTGTGATAGAAGGGGAAGGCTTCATTAAATTTAAAAAAAAAAAGCATTAGGAAATCAATTGAAGACACCAAGAGTTTGAAACTAGCGTAGTGGAATTGGCTCTCCTAATTTTTTATAATTTAAAGCTCTACATTTTAAATTGTTCCTATTCAACTCTGACCATTAACATTTTTATTATTACATATATATATATATATATATATATATATATATATATATATATATATATATATATATATATATGTGTGTGTGTGTGTGTGTGTGTGTGTGTGTGTGCAAATATATAGAAAAATAGGAAAGCACATGTTAGGTTAATAATCCAAAGTTCTTTAATATTTTTGTTTTTATTTTTAAAAAACAGTGCTCAATACATAAGTAGACCCTAAATTATAATTATTTTTTAAAAATATGATTCCATCACTACATAAGTATGTAGCAATGGAATCATATTTTTAAAAAATAATTATAATATATATATAAATATAAAAGTGAACATAGAAGTCAACACTTAGAGGCGACAGTCTGTTTCATGCTAGATGGAATCTTCAGGTGGCCTGACGATTACGTCTAGCATGAAACAGACTGTCGCCTCTAAGTGTTGACTTCTATGTTCACTTTTATATTTACACACGCTCTATGTCTGATATTGAGCACTTTATCCCATAAATATAGCACATCTTAAGACTATATTTCTTCATAATATATATATATATATATATATATATATGTGTGTGTGTGTGTGTGTTGGGGGTAACCATTTCATCCCAAGTAAGGTGATAATGCCACTAAGATGCAAGGGGTTGCTGTGGGGAAAGAAAATGTGATGACTTTAGAAGAAGGAAGTTGAAACCCAATCTTAAACAGGAAAAAAGGAATAAACCCCTACTCCAGTTCAAAAGATGGGGAAAGAGTGCAATAGGAAACATCTGTGATACAGATTGTTCCTACATATGTATTACAGGTGAAGCCAGGCTGGTTGTATTGATCTGTGCATGGTAAGCAAGAGGCCATCTCTGAAGTTAACCCGACATCTAGTGTCCCTGAAGGAAATTGAATGCAAAATCTATTCTGGCATAATTTGTGGTGAGACACACCCTACAATACATTACTTACACCATAGGTATTCTACTATGTACTGTGTAATGAAGTAGAATACACAGAATGGTTAAGATATCAGATAGTGTAATGCTGATCAACGTGGAAGTGGAAATTAACTATTTTCCTGCCCCCACCCCCACTCTGCCAGTGGGCTCCCATATAATCTAGACAATATAATCCATATAATCCATTAAACTATAATCCATCTAACCCAGAAAATTAAAAGCAAAAGAAGTCATTAACATTTAGCTTATCTCTCAATTTCAGAGAGAAAGAATTATATACTGATTAAGAATTATAGCCACAAATTTTCAGCCATTGTACATTTTGGCTATTTTCAGGGTCTTGGTAGAATTCCCAGAATGTTACTAACTCTGATAAGCACCTGAAGAACACTGGAAGATTCAATGGCTAAAATTTTCTTGCTCTAACAATCAAGATGAAGACACCAGTTCAGAGGAATCAGTGTATAATAATGATAATTACTTATCTCAGAAATTGTATTATAATTAGATTTGTTCTGCCATTAGTTAATCAGTTAGTATTTGGATGGTGTCCTTTAATAGCTTGCTTGTCCTCTGTCCACAAATTCATGGAGCAGTGGATTAAGTATATCCCTAATCAATTTTTTTTATTTCCAGCTCGCTTAATTTTGGGTAATGGTCATTCACCCACATTGAGGCTGTATATATGTATTCCTAGAAATAAAGGTATAGAAACAAGTATTGTAGCCAGTACTTACTTATTTCATGAGTTGCTATCACATCAGATAAAAAAATGGGCCATTCGGCTTAAATATGAGGGAAGATGTAAGAGAAAGACATATCAGAGATGCTGCCTAGTTTTAATGAGAAAAAAAAAGATGCTCTTATTTTTGTTTGTTTGTTTCAATAATTTCACCCCAAGGCAATAAAGCCACTAAGATGCAAGGGGTTACTGAGAATATGTGGAAAAGAAAACATTATTAAGGAGAAAGAACAATAAAAGAACAGAAATTAAGAAGCCAGAAAATAATGATTGACACTGCATTTAACTTTATGAAGATCAAAGTTGATAGGAAAGCAAGACGCTTGAAAATAATTCAACAAGTGAGAAGTGTAAGAAAAGAATCTGATAGCATAGAACATATGCTTACATCCAGCCATTTCAGCTGTAAAATGATGAGACCAAGCCACCACTCTAGTACTGCACTTAAATTCATAAAGTCTAGGTACCAAAGAGGAAAGCTCATCAGAACAATTATCCTGAAAATATTTATACAAAAGGCACATAGGTTGAATGTCTTTCCCAGTGAAATGGAAAACCTTGATCGTTTATTTGTTTCTTCATTTGTAAGCTCTTACTTCTTTATATAATGACCTGTGGGATAAATCAATGTGAAAAAAATCTGAAGGTTCCTTTTTCTTATTGAAATAAAATTTGATTGTCCAGTACTCTTCAAAATTCTTTTAATGCCATGTCCTAAAGGGACAAGGCCGATCATGGTTCTTGGCAATATCCTGCTCTTTATTATCTGTGACTTGCTATGATTTTTTTGCAAAGATAATTAAGTGGCTTCCAATTGCCTTTTCCATGGTTTTCAATTCAGTGTTGTCCTTCTCCGAACCCGGCTATCAATTAAGGCTAGAGAGCCCAGTCTACCCTATTATTTAACTTATAAAGAAGTTGCTCCTAAACAGCTCAGTGGTTGCACTTTCCATATTGATGACCTTTGTGCAATCTGATGCAGATTCCAAAGAAATTGAATAAATATCAGTTTGACGAAATCTGTCTCAATTGCTTTATACAAAAAAGAAAAAACAAAGCTGAAAATGGAAAAATCTCAGTTCAGACCTGTATTTTGTAATTCTGTATAATGAAATTCACGAGACTTATAATTAAGAAAATTAAGCAATAATAGTCTTCATTAACTGGAGTCATAAAAAGAATTAATCTAAAGTTTTATAATTCTTATTCATAATTACTGTAAAAGCAGTCAAATGAATGACACTCAGATTTAATAATTGTTGGTAATTACTGTAGTTCAATGTACAAAGTATAAGATGAACTTATAAACTCTATTAGCTTTTTGAAGAGTGTCTAACCCTCACCACGAATTTGTTTTTTGTTTTGTTTTTGACAGTTTATCATATAAGTTATTTAAAGTTGAAACATATTTTGAATTATAAAAATAATTTTTTTTTGAGTGAATATTGCATTGATAGTTTTTTTTAAGAATAATCAATATTTTTCCAGAGACAAGTCATACTATTTAAGCCATAACTAGGGAAAAGATATTAATTCATACCTTTTCCCAAGGTTATTTGCATGGAAGTGAATGTAATGAAACCAAGTTCTTATTTGAAGCCATCATCCATTATTACACTGCCTGCATCTCACCACTTATCACCAAAAATGGAAATACTATTTTAAAGGCATAACAGCAAACAAGAAATATGTACCTTGCTAAGCAAGTGAAACGGTAGTTTATTAACAAACCTTGATTATTTACTATACTTATATGTGCATTATTTGAATACAACAGACAAAGTATACTTGGTTAATTTTGATATAGTTTCTTTTGATTTCACATCAGGGAATAAATGGTTGGTTCAACTATAGACACATTTCCTGCATCGTTTTAAGCCAACTGTTTGTTCTCTCATATGAAAGAAGCTATATAAAATATTATGAGTAGATATGTAAAATATATATATGACTATATAAAATGTTATAAGAGAGGCTATCTAAAATATAAGAAGAGAAGCTATATAAAATATATATATTGCTATATAAAATACAAGAGAAGCTATATAAAATATATATATTGATATATAAAATATATGTTGTTATGCAAAATATTATAAGTGAAGCTATATAAAATATATATATTGCTATATAAAATATTATAACATGAGAAGATATATATATATATATATATATATATATATATATATATATATATATATATATATATATATATATATATATATATATATATATATATATATATATAAATATATATATATGTATTGTTGTATAAGAATATAAACTATATAATATATTATAAAAATTATTAATGCTTTATTATTATTTTAGTTATGAATAGTATAATAGTTATTGGCATGGAAAGTGAGATTTGAGTTCAATTTCCCGCCAAGGCCATTGCATTCGTTTTTACATAAATATCCTTAAAAAAGTATTATTATTATTATCCTCCTCCTCCTTCTTCTTCTTCTTCTTCTTCTTCTTCTTCTTCTTCTTCTTCTTCTTCTTCTTCTTCTTCTTCTTCTTCTTCCAGAATTTAACAACAAGACTGACCACTCTAACCTATTTGTTTTCTAATTTTTAGTTCAGAACATTGAATTCACACACTGTAGTTAATTATAAGCTGCATCATCTTTTAGCTTCATAGGCCACGTGTCACCATAGTTACAGTTTGGAATTCAGAATTGTCCTTCATTTTGACTTGCTCCCAATCACAGCTAGTGAGCTCAGTTTGCCCTGCCATTTAACTCATTGCTGGTGGGGAGGGGCGAGAAGAGGAGGATTAATACCTTTCCCAGTGGTGTGAATGTAATAAACTCAGATGGAATTCAAACTCAAAGTTATTTTCTAGCCTTTGTTGTCATCAAGTCTAGACAAAGGACAACTCTCATTATAAAACTGGTTTTGGTGTTGGTCTAGAAAATCCACCTATAAAAAATTAACCTGCAAAACCCACAGTACCAATTCCCAGTATGGTGAGGCTGTGGTTTTCTACTCCAAAGGGGAATCTACAGTATCTATATATATGATTTTATTCATGTTATCAAGGCTTGTTTTAATAATTCTTCTTCTTCTTCGTCTTATGCCCTTAACCCCAGAAGGAGGAGTCGTTGGGCTGCTGACATGCTGAACTGTTCCACATTCTCTTCCATTTGTCATGCTTGTGTGAGTCTCTGTGAATGGTTCCTTGGTGTGCTCATCATGTGGTGTGTCTTGGGCATTTTAACCTGGCGGATCCTATCCCTCTCCACTAACTTGAGTCAGCTGAAAATTATATCTGGTTGGTGGTGGGAGTTCTTTATAACAGATCAGCTTTTGCTGTAGGACATCCCGACAGATGATAATATCTTTGTCTGGTGAAAGACTGGCAAAAAAAGAGTTACTAAAGTAAAAACAAAAAAATAGTCAAAATGATAATGAAAAGAGAATAAAGAAAATGAAAATGATCATCATCATCATCATCATCATCATCATCATCATCAACACTGTGACCAATTGTGGTTGTAGGGTTTCTGCGCAGCTGAGCACCTGACCATTTCTTTATATATATATCTGGAATGAAAGCTGGAGAAATATTTGTTCATGCACAGCATCTCTTGGGCAAGTAAACCTGGCGGAGCCCATCCCTCTCCAGGTCAATCCACAGCTGACATTCTCCAACTTGAAGGCTCATCTTGGCCACAGACCTATGACCATTAATTTCGTTAGAAGGACTTTCTGCCCTTGCCATTGACTTCCATCTAAGAAGCCCTCCACCAAACAATACTGTGTTATCACTACACTAGTTGTATGGCATTAAATTTAATGGATTGTGCTATATGGCTCTTATGCCCGACAGTAAGGTTCATCTGTCTTTTGACAGCACTTTTTTAAAAATCCTCCTGGATGTCTAGCCACCTTCTTCACCAGAAAAGCCTGGTGGAGAAATCAGTTTAGTTTCTAATGACCCAACCATGTGTCAAGTAGTACTGAGTTGCATGACACCAGTAGAGTTAGAGTGACATGACATAAGTAAGATATAAGTAGTAAAAAAATTATGCTGAGTATATTTGTATTTAGGCCAATCAAATTTAACTTTGGCATTTATCTCTTCTTTCATATATATATATATATATATATATATATAAATAAACAAATAAATGACTTCCGGTAAAATAACCGCCAAAATAGACTACCTATAATGCACCACTGACCCATATATATAAATAGCCGAGAAAAATAACAGCACTCGTGGCCTGACGATTGTATCTAACATGAAACAGACTGACGCCTCTAAGTGTTGACTTCTATGTTCACTTTTATATTTACACACGCTCTATCTCTGATATTGAGCACTTTATCCCATAATTATAGCACACTTTAAGACTATATTTCTCCATATATAAAGCAAAACTGCTCTCCATTAACCACCACAAGGATTCATCCCTGCATCCCATTAGAATGTCTAAAGACCAACTTCTCGAGAGCTCCTCTCTGCGGCTGCTCGGTCTCACGCTGTCCGCTGATCTGAGATGGAACAAATACATCGAGTCAGTTGCATCATCCACCGCAAGAAAAGTTAGTTCCTTGTGCCAAGCCAGGAAATTTTTCTCCCCGGAATCTATCCTCCAAGTCTATAAATCGACCATTCGCCCTTGCATGGAGTATTGCTGCCATATATGGTCTGGAGACCCCGCTGTTTGCCTCAGGGTTCTTGATAAGATCCAGAGACGGATATGCAATGTGATTGGCCCTGATCTGTCATCTCGTCTGCAGTCGCTCTCTCACAGACGCGATGTTGCATCGCTCTGCCTTTTTTACAAGTACTTTCACGGTAATTGCTCCGAGGAGTTGCTTTCGCTTGTCCCTAGGCCTCGTGAATTTAAACGTTCTACAAGGCTGGCATCCCTTCACTGTTGAAACTGTTAGATGTAGACGTCTCTTCTACTCCAATAGCTTCATGTCTCGCACATCTCGCCTATGGAACTCCCTTCCCTATTACTGTTTCCCTGACAAATACAATCTCCAACGGTTTAAGTGTAGCGTCAATCGACATCTCCAGTTGCCTTGATCTATCCACTTCCCTTCTCCACATCCTTTCATCTTTCATTCCTATCTGCACTCGCTCCAAATCTTCTGTAACCCCCTTGCCTTGATCGACCCACTGTCCTTCTCTTTCTCCACATCCTCTCCTTTACCACTCCTATCTGCTCTTCCTCCAACCTTTCTGTAACCCCATGCGTGATAGTGGCCTCCAGCCTTGCTTGGGGTGATACGCTTAAAAATATATATATATATATATATATATATATATATCAGTCAGTTATGTGCCATGCATGATACATGCTTAGGCGATCATGTATCTTTTGATACATGACTGACAAGGCACTTTTTTTCTCACAGTAGGTTGCCATTTCTTTCTGTGGTAGACCAGTTGCTATCCAAGGCTATAGAACGCAGTCTGTCCTGCTATTTACCCATAGCTGGGGGGAGAAGAAGAGGATTCATACCTTTCCCAAGGGTATTAGTACATAAGTGAATGTAATGGATTCGAGTGGAATTCAAACTCAGCTCTCTGATTCTTCAGTTCGAGCCGCTATCCATTACCCCACTGTACACATCTGCTTGCTGAATTATATTTTAAAGCTACTAACCCTTACACTACCCATATATTCACATTATAATAATTATATATATATATATATATATACAATATATATATATATATGTATATATATATATATATATGTATGTATATATACAATATATATATATATATACAATATATATATATATTTTAATGCATGTTTCATTAAATAATATAGACAAGTTTTGTCTATTTATTTTAAATAAGTTCCTTTCATATTGTCTGATAAGCTTAATAACATTAACATTGAAAGACGAAAGGAAATCACCATATTGATACATGTTTAAATCCAAACTAAGCTTTCAGCTTACATAAGCCATTATCAAAGATGACAATTATATTTCAATATATCAAACAACACATGAACGAAACAATAATGATAGTCTGTTTTTGTTGCATGAAATATTTCAAATCAACGACAAACTCGTGTATATGAGACATGGAAGTGAAAATCGCGTCACAGCTTGTGACGTCACACATGACCAAGCGAGAGTGAATTCGAGAAGTATTAAGTATGGGAAGCCGTTGGTATAAGCCAATGGCTTCTGTTATCAATTATAGTCATTTAAGAATATTTGTGGAGATTTCATAGTTTATTTTGTTCAGGTTAGGTTTCAACTGTTTTATGTATATAGCTTCAAGAGTTTTTAGTTTTTGTTTATTGTTTTCATGTTTAAGTATAGTTGTGTTTTCAACAAGGATTTTCTGGAATTGAGTATGCAGCCAGGCATGTTATTTAAAATGCCTAAAAATGTTAGAGTTACCATTCAAATGTAGAGTCAAGTGCCGTGAAAGCAAGTTTGTGGTGTGACCAACATAAATATTATTTAATCCGTTGAAGATATAATATGAAAGGAACTTACTTAAAATAAATAGACAAAACTTGTCTGTATTATTTAATGAAACATGCATTAATGAAAAATTGCTGCCTAAATATACACAAATATATACTAAATATATACGTTACACATATAATTTTTATAAAATGAATATGTGGGTAGGGCAATGGCTTTGAAAGAGAAATCAGTAAGCTGAGTTCAAATTCCAGCCATGTTCATTGCATTCACTTTCACACAAATGCACTTGAGAAAGATATGAATTCATCAATGGGTTAAATTGCAGGGTAGACTGGAATCCTTAGCTTTGGTTGGCAACCAGTCTAACAGACAATTGACTTTGAATTTAAAACCAGGTGGTGGGCTAATGGGCAGATAGAAGCTTTTCAACTTTGGTTGGCAATCTATCTAGAGATGGTAACTCAATAAATACACCCGTCCACCAGCTGCCTGGGCTACTTGTGGGTATATGTTGCACCCACTCCTCTGAAATGCACCAGACTGAAATTTCCTTAGTCATGTAAGTTGGGCAATTTTTTTTTAATATCTGTATATCTCATAAATTTGAGTTGTATGTTTCCAAAATACAAACTCATTCCTTTGTGAGCTTTTCCAACTATTTCAAGTTTAATGCTCTTGTGTTTGTGTTGTTCTTCCTTGGTCCTAACCTGAACCATAACAGTGGCGACGAGGATATTGAAGAAACGAATTCTATACGGAGAATCTAAAAAAAAAAATACCTTTTTGCTATCGGTCGTCCATAACAGAGGCGACGGAGGGATTGAGAAAAAAAAACAAGTTCTACGCGAAGATTAAAAAAAAAGAAAAATGTTTTTGGACACCAACCGTAACAGTGGTAACGAAGACATGAATTTTACCTGTCAACCTTAACAGAATCGAATTCTACGCAGGAAAGTTTTTTCGTACTAAGGTTCCAGAACAACTGGCAACAAAGACCTGAAGTCTACACTGAGAAAAAAGGAAAAATCGTTACACAAAATTACGGTGTAAACATGGAAGACTTTAAGGCAACC
Source organism: Acanthosepion esculentum (assembly GCA_964036315.1). Taxonomy (NCBI): domain Eukaryota; kingdom Metazoa; phylum Mollusca; class Cephalopoda; order Sepiida; family Sepiidae; genus Acanthosepion; species Acanthosepion esculentum. Next base: position 118,615,709 of record OZ038482.1, on the reverse strand, counting down.
ATATTGGAACTAATGAAAATGCAATTCGAGCAACAACAAAAAAATGAGGAAAAACCGACTAGGCTCGAAGAAAAACAAATAGAAATTCAACAGAAAAACGAAGAGAAGCAACTCGAACTACAAGAATTACTACTATGGGCAGTAACAAATAAAGGACAAATCGAGTCGAGCCGATAGTAGTTCACTCCAAACCAGACTGACAGTCATACTAACACCTTCCACATCTTGTATTATTATTCCGTGTAATATATCTTCATTATTTCTACTCTTTTGTTCGTGTTGTTCTTCCTTGGTGCTAACCCGGACCATAACAAATGCATGTCAGTATGTTCACGTCAGCCAAAATGCCAATCCTCTGTCTCTATTGTAAATTAACATAGAACCATGAGGTGTGCTCACATAAAAGCAAAAGAAAGCAATTTCTCTTCTTCGATGTAAGTGTTTGAAGTGAAATTTGACTTCTTCTGAAAGTCAAGAGCTTCTTGTGTTTGTGAAGAAAAAAATTTAAATTAATAAAATTTAATAAAATGAACAAATTAGAAATTCAAATTATAGCAGACACATTATTAGAGCATATTTTGCTAATCAGTTTCAGAAAAAATAAAAACCATTTTTATTGAAAATTATTAATAAGATACAATATTCATACTGAGTAGATACCAACTTTAAGTAAAATTTAATTTTGATTTATGGAGAAAGATAAAAGACATATTTTTAAAACATATATTGAATTATTAACCTGCAATGTTTCAGCTTTTAAACATGTCTAGTTACTAAGTTAGAAATTATATACTCTACTGTAGGGGTTTCGATTAAAATTGGTTTATTTCACTCTCTGAAGATAAATCTGGCGCAAGGCCACGTCCAGATGTACTTTCCAAATTTAATTTCTGTTCCCTATTGTTTAATTTATGAAAGACGAAAACTCTTGACATCATACAAGAAAGGAGAATAAATAAGTTGAACAATGCAATCATTTTTGTGAAATTACTCAAAGGTAAAAATATATTCAACAATATTTACATTGTTTGGTTGAATTGCATGCAATGTGGTTAGTTGCATAAGTAGCCTCCCATTAGCTGTGAAATATTACATGTCAAATGTTAGTGGACAGAAGTTGTTAGTGAAATTTGTTTTAGACAAAGTCTTAATAAAACGACTGAGTTGGGCGAAGGGTTTGTGCTGAGCAGATGCATGTCTGTCCCTTGAGTCTGAGTGCCGCAACTGAAGTGAGTTGGACGAAAGTTCATTACGTCTGTCCTTTGAGTAATAGGGCTGCAACTGAAGTGAGTTGGGCGAAGGTTTCATGTCTGTCCCATGAGTGATTAGGCCACAACTAACTTATTTCTAGCGGGAAAATGATTTTATAGGAGTTCAAACAATCCTGTATTTTAGTGGTAAAAGGAATCATACTTACCTTTGTTCTGATTGGCTGGATCAAACCAATTAGTGAATATTTAACATTTATTATATATCACATTTGTTTATTATGTATATTCTTAATTTAACGTATGTGAGTATGTGTGAGGTTATGTGTATGTGTGTGTGTGTGGACGTACAGTTCCACACTACAACTTACACAATTTATAACTGAGTAAAAAATTTCTGTTGTCTTACCCTGTCAAAACTTCAATTCTTTACCTCAAATGGAAGGTTTCACTTCAACACCCATAGCTCATATGACAAAAAACAGACCTTAATTTCACCCGGCAATATGCACACACTTCCAGAATACCATCCAAAAATACCAGGGTCATTAATACAATAGGGAATAAAAATTTTTTTACTTATCTCAAACCTGTCTTATCTCAATTTGTGGTCTTGTCACTTCCACTTTTTTGGGTAATGGTATGGCCAAAGATGCATTCTAAAAGCTAAGCAAAGTATTAAGAAACAGAGAAATGTTGTTAGAAACAAAGAAAAGAGTACTGAACATTTATGTGATATCTGTCCTCCTATATGGAAATGAATACCGGACAATCTCCTCAAAGATGAATAGACTTGAAGCAACAGAAATGTAGTTCTACAGAAAGATGCTAAGGATACCATGGGCTGAACATGTGAGCAACAATGATCTTTCAGAGAAAATGGAAATAAAAAGGAAACTTATACTTAACATCAAGAAGAGGTAGTTGAAATTTCTGGAGCATGTAATAAGGAAGAAGATCTTGGAAAACCTGATACTCACAGGACAGATTTAGGGAAAGAGAGACAGAAGAATGCAGCACATTACATATTTAATGGGCTTGAGCAAATGGACGGAAGAACAGGGTTTGGGAGAAATAGCAAAAAAGACAAAACTTATTAAGAGTTAAAAGGGACAGGAAAATGTGGAGGGCAATGATCGCCTACGTCCTGAAGGGACATGGCACATAAAAGAAAAGAAGAAGACTGCCATTATACTTTGTGCATACTATTATGACCATATGAGATATAAATAAAAGGATAATGTATTGAGCGGTCAGAGTCCAAGCAGTCTGCATGATAATATGAGTAATAGTTGGATGTAATAGTGCAAGATATAGTCAATGAGAAATCATCCTGTGTCTAATCTAACCCTGTATCACAAAAACTGTCTTCATTAGAAGAAACATATAAATAATTTTTGTAAATCCCTGTAAGTATATCTGTCTATATTTCTGAGATGAGGTATTATGTACATTATTTACATTATTCGGACTATTGTCCTCATCTTTGTCACCATATTTATTACATTTTGGCCATTGTACACTCTGGCCTTCTTCAGGTGGTTGGAATGTCAAACTGAACCCTTTATTTTGCTCACTATTTTGCTCCACATGCCATGTTTAATGGATGTCAGTAATCAGTTATCTCCTGTTAATTTTTCCCCTGAAAGTTCTCCACTGCCTTTGAACTCACACTCTTTGGGTCCTGTCACTGGATCTAACCAACGCCTTTATCCACTGTGCCATGTGTCCTTGAGGACATCTGTGTATGAATTTCTGGGTATTATAAACCTAATGTCTTCAGCAACCATTTTTACCAGTGCAATTGTTATTTTTGCTGTTATCATTGCATGTTTTTACCAAAGCTCATATTGCAACTTTGTTGTTATTATCGCTTTTCTCTGGCTCTCCTTATTACTGGTTTCCATATTGTATTCATTTCTATGCTTGGTCAGCTCAGGAGATTTTTGTGGCCTAGCATATGTGCTGATTCCTTAAGTTTACAAATTTTCCAATGGTGTTCCTTGTCTATGATCTAACCTGATCCCACAGAGGGTGGTGATCTCCCTTCTCTCTCCATATGTGGTCAGCCATGCCTGATTTTTCCATTTCCCCTCATGTTACAGCTTTCTGGTGGTCTTGAAGCCTCACCTTAAGGGGGCAGCCTGTCTCTCCTTTATATTTATTTTTTATATCAGAGAAAATACAAAGGATCTGCGGTCCATATAACATTAGGACAACTTTCAAAAGCTTGATGACACTTCGCAAATATCTCTCCTGAGTAAGATCCCCCCATGGAGGAGAACATGGCTAAAGACTGTGTATGCTATCCCGTGTAGCTGCAGAAAGAAATATAAAGAAGAGACAAGCCGCATAGTTTTAAGCCAGCTGTTTGTTCTCTCATATGAAAGAAGCTATATAAAATAAGTTTGTTAATGGCAGAAATAAAAAGAAAACTGAAGGGACTCTTAAAAAAGGTAGTGAAGGGAAGTGAGCAGAAAGGTACAACTTTTAATTGTAAAAGATAGAATATATGGTCGTTAGCAAAAGAGAGAGCCCAAGATATCAGCTACAAAGTGGGGATGTTAAAATCAAGCAAGTACAGAAATGTAACTCTCCAGTAAGTGTTTTAACAGATAATGAAAAATGTGAAATATAGAAAGATCCACAGATCGTGTCCTGAAGCGTGGTGCAATAAAACAGGTTGCAGATGAATTAAACATAGCTGCAGAACGTCTGGGTTTGCAAATTGAATTAGTTTGCCAGTCTCCAAATAGTCCTGATCTCAATGTCTTTGATCTGGGTTATTTTAATGCAATTCAATCAATTCAGCACCAGCAAGCTCCAAATAATATTGACCAGCTCATTGAAGCAGTGGAAGAAAGCTTCAATAAACTTCAGAAGTCGAAGCTTAACAATACTTTTTTAAGTTTGCAGTTAGCAATGGAACAAGTTATTTTAGTTGACGGCGATAACAGCTATAAACTCCGGCACATGTCTAAAGAGAAGCTTGAAAGAGAAGGAAAACTTGAAAGAGAAGGAAAACTTGAAAGAGAAGGAAAACTTGAAGCATCCATTTCTATTTCTGACGAGTTGCAACAAAAACTGCTTTTGTTAAAGTAAAGCTTCCCCAGTTATTTTTGTTATTAATTTAACTGTTTATGTATATCAGTTTTGATATATTTCACACTTATTTATATGACAATTCACTAATATTACTCATTTACTGTTGAGTATGGGAATAAATGATATTTTTTGTTCTTTTTGGTGTTTTTTTTTATCTATTGGAACAATTATTTTGGAACAACATGAAAATTCTTTTGGAACAACTATTTCGGAACGGAGGGAGTATAATTTTTTGTATGACTTAGCAGTATAAAACTCTCTCTGAGAAAAAAGCATGTTTGTCATTCCTTTTCTTTCAGCTATTCTGTTCTGTCCATGAAATATGGTGTGGTTATATTATGGATATATTAATGTGCATAATGCGGAAAATAAAAACTTGGAGAATATTCATTTCATCCACAGCACACCTATTATTATTTTATTATATAATGGACATAATAATGCCCACAATGTTATATCATGGATATAATAATGCTCATAATGGGAGATATGAAAACTACAAAATAATACCCGTATATATTATATAACTATAACACTACCTATATATAATACATAACTATATAATGTCCATATATACTATATAACTATATAATAATACCCATTATGTTATATCAGGAATATAACAATGCCCATAATGGGGGAAATAAAATGAGAGAATATTAATTTCCTCCATAGCATACCCATTATTATCAACTCTTTCCAAATTGTATGTGCTATGTTATGGGTAGGTAAAGCTGCAACTTCTAAATTCATTTATTTTTTATTAATCTCTAGAAATACTGCATGTTTCACTGCATATATTTTTGCATAGACAGCTTTTTGACATTAATAATTCATTTCTATTTACCATGAATGATATAGTCAGCAAGTCATTACAAAGACAGTAGTCTCGTTCCATGAACATACTAGTTTCTCTTATTGCAGTAAAACTGTCAAAATAACCAACAATTAGTCACAGTGAACAAAGTTTTCATTTTATACTTCACTTAGATTTGAAATGAGTTTTTTTTTTATGTAGGCGTCTGTTCAGGGTAGAACTGGTGCATTTGTATGAGGAAGAATTTTAAGAACCACACCTTTTTTTATGTATGTACTGAATTTTATTTATTGCCTACTTTACAATTTTAAGCACTGTTACTGATTAACATAATGTAATTTAAAATTTCAATTGTGTTTTATATATTAAATATGAACTTGCACTAATAATTATAGAACCTTTGAAATAATAATCTTTAAAGGATATACAAACAGTTCTATTCTTTGATTTTCCTGTTTTATTCTTACCATTTTGTGTATAGCCTGTCATAAAATCCTTACTCTCTCTTTTGTCAAAATCACTACAAACTGGTAATAAGACTAAGGTAAGTTATTTATCAACCAAAGTTGATACAGAAACAGGCCGCAGGTTATTCTAAAACACAAACATATTAGCAAACACCACAATCTTAAGATACATAAATGATACGGTATTAACGGCAGATATAGTAAGAAAACTACAACTGAAACGAGATTGTAAAGGGAAGCAAGAAGAAAGGGCTGTCGAACAATTTTAAACAGACTGAATGTATGACTGCAAGTAAGAGGAAAAGCCTAATATGCAAATTACAAATTCGAGATGTCAAAATCAAACAAGTACAGAAGTTTAAATATCTAAGAAGTGTTTTAACAGATGATGAAAAATGTGACACGGAAATTCCATCGGAATAGCTATGCATTTCCAAAACAAAGCAAAATCCCAAAAAGTCTGTAATGTTATCAGTCCTGACCTGGTATCTCAACAACACTTTCCCACCAGTATGATATGTCTTCCCTGTGTCTTTTCTACAAATATTTTCATTGCAATAATTCTAATGAGCATACCTCCATGGTACCTCAGCTGCATGAATTTAAACATAGTATTAGATTGGTAAATAGGTCTCATTGTTTTACTGTTGAAATAGTGAGATGGAACCATAAGTTATAGACTAATAGTTTCTTTTCTTACTTATGGAACCCTCTCCCAGCTTCTTACTTCTCTGTCAACTTTTCACTAAAGTCTTCTGATTTTTTTCACTCCAAGTAATCCTTTGTATCTTAGTGGCATTATCACCTTTCTTGGAGTGAAATGATAAAAGAAAATCACTTTTCTTTCACCTTACCTTAGGGTTACAGATGCCAAATAGGGAAGCACCTGTCTCCATCCAGTCAGTAAACACTGCATCTCTTTTCTTTAAAAATATAGACATTTTAACTCTGCTGTTAATGAAAGACTTACCTTTTTCAAAGAAAGAATTTTATTATTCTTAATGGAATTTATGGAATAAATATTTAGCAATCTCTAAGCATCAAGCCCACAAAAAAATCTGTGTGTCAGAAAGACGGTTTTTCCCTTGAAACTGCTATTATTTTAACTATCTTCACTCCTTGGCAATGATGATGAATTGATGATAAAAATGATGATTAGAATTGTAATAAAACCAGAACATTTAATGAAAGTGAATTTATACATTTTTTGTTCTTGGGAATTATCAACAAAAAATTTTAAACATTATTTATTGATTAGATTGTTTATTTGCAACAATAATTTTATATTTACAAAAAAATTCGAAAAACAAATACAATTAAAACTACTGGAATGCAATATTTGTCATTTACCAATTTATAAAGAAATAAATATAAAACATTTTTTATATAAATATTTTAAAAATAACTGAACCAATTGCAAGGAAATCCTTATTATGTCTTTCTTTTTATGTGCTATGCCCTAACTTGGTTCTCCACCTCCCTTGATCTCTTGCATCTCTCAGCAAGTTCTTCTCTCTGCTCCCTCCCCTAGACCACGTTCTGTCACCCACTTACTCAAGCTCATCAGGTATGTCATGCACTGCTTTCCCTTGTTTCGCTTTCCCTCTATTTGACCCATGAGTATCAGATTCTCCAGGCCCTCCTTCCTCATTATGTGTCCCAGAAACTTTAGCTGCCTCTTTCTGATGTTAAGTATAAGCCTTCTCCTTGTTTGTAACCTATCTAAGACCTCATCACTGCTCACATGCTCGGTCCATGATATCCTCAGAGTCCTTCTGTAGAACCACACCTCCGTCGCTTTGAGTCTCTTCTTCATCCTTGAGGAATTCGTCCAACATTCACTGTTGTAAAGAACGACATATGTCACATAACAGCTCTGTATTCTTTTCATTGTTACCAAAGAAATTCTGCTGTCTCGCAATACTCGGCCCAGCTTTTGGAATGTGTCCTTGGCCATCCCAATATGTCTGTGGATCTCAGTGTTGCACTTACCGTCTTCTGTCAAGACGCTTCCCAGATATCTAAACTTCTGTGTCTGCTTGATTCTAGTGTTCCTGACCTTCAAATCGGATTTTGGGCTCATCCTTTTACTGATGACCATGCATTCTGTCTGCTTGTAGTTTATGATTAGTCCCTTCTTCTCACTCTCCGTTGCTACCTTCTGTAGGAGATTTTGTAATTTCTCTTCTGTGTCTGCTATCAGTACTGTGTCATCTGCGTATCTTATGTTGTTAAGGTTGTGGCTAAATTCTGGTAGGGTTTCCAATTCTCCCAGAATTGCCTCGCTGTATAGGTTGAACTGGTCAGGTGAGAAGATGCATCCTTGCTTTACACCCCTTTCTATTTTCATATATTCACTGAACTCGTTCCCTATGCGTATGGATGCTGTTTTCTGCCAGTATAGGTTCTTGATTATTCTGATATCCTTCCCAATTATATCAAGGTTGTTGAGCAGTTCCATCAGATCCTTGTTGCATACTTTGCTAAAGGCCTTCGTTTAGTCTATGTAACATAGGTACACGTCCTGCATCTGTACCACTCTTTCTGATAAGATTCTGAGCATGAATATCACGTTCCTTGTTCCCGCTCTGTTGTTTTATCTCTGGCCTGATTCTGCTGCATGCTCAATTCAACAGGATACAGATGATGAGTTTTGTCATGTGACTCATCAGGCTAATTGTTCTGTGGAGTTCTCATTCGTTTGCACCTGGTTTCTTAGGCATAGCTATGAAGATAGATCTGCTGAGGTCTTCCGGTATATCCTCGCTGTTGCTGATTTCATTTATTATTTCTGTGATCTTGTCTATGCCAAAGTCATCTAAGGCTGTCAGAATTTCTGCTACAATTCCATCTGGCCTGGCTGCCTTGTTTCTGTTCAATTTGGCCAGTGCGGCTTTTACTTCAGTTTTCAGTATTTCAGGTCTGTCGGTACTTCTGTATATTACTGGTTGTTCCCTTTCGTCGTGGAAGAGTTCTGCAACATACTCACTCCAGCATTGAAGAACTTTTTCCTTCTCTAATATGAGTGTTACATCTTTTGATTTTAGGCAGCCTGTTGACACGCATGTCTTCAGTCCTGTTAGTTGTCTTATTTGTTTGTGATATCTCTTTTGTACTGAATCTTTCTATTTCTACACATTTTTCATTTAGCCATTCTTCTTTAGCTTGCCTGCATTTGGTCCTTATTTCATTGTGTAATTTTCTTTACTCTGTCCCGTATCTTGGCAGGGTTTTCTGTCTCCTTTCCATCATGTCGAGAATCTCATCAGTCATCCAATCGTTTTTCCTTCTCCGTCCCGTCTTCTTTGGGATGATATTGTTCGTATTTACCATTTCATAAAGTTTGAATCGATTGTCAATTAGCTGATGTTTTGCCAACCATTTCAAAAAACAATATGATGAATGAATTGTGTAAATAAACAATTTAATAAATAAATAGTGTTTACTATTTTTGTTGTCAATTCTGAAGAACAAAGAAAATATATAAATAATGTTTAAGTTTTATTAAAATTCTAATTATTATTTATTAAAACAGTAAACATTTCTGAGGAGTGAAGATAGTTAAAATAATTGTCAAGGGAAAAACTGTCCTTTTGACGGACTGTTTTTTTGCAGGCACAAAGGTTAAAGTTTGCCAAATATTTCATAAAATTTCAACTTGTGTATTTACTTTTGTTCCGCATCATTTTGTTTAAAATGTATAGATACATCATTGCCATTTCATCAGTTTCATTTTTTTTCTGATATGATAGAAAGAAACGATTATAAACTTTTCCTCAATGTCAGTCTTCTTTTAATCAAGTTAGAAAATGGATGGCAGCCATTGACTTAACCATCAGCGAATGATAAGATCTGAATTAAACACTGTTGCATAAGCTGAGTGATCATAATATTCAACTGCAGGCTGTTTTTGGTTCAATTTGTATATACTTTTAAAATGTCCATTTTTAAAGCCATAACAAAGTTTTTTAATACCCACAACAGATTTTATAAGTATTTTCAGACCAAATATGCTCTGGCCTTAATTAGAAAATTAAATATTCTTGTCAAACTTGGGGGTAAAATTTGAACAGCTTGCTTTAATAAATTATATTTAAATCCTTGTTTAGAGTTTTCCCTACTGTTATTGACTTTTACATACGTAGGACAAGGCTTTTATCAGGGATAACATGAAAAAAAAATAAAATTGACAAATTAATGAAGTAGTTCTAATCGAGTTATCATTTGAGAGTGCGGGAACCTCAGTATATTAAGTCTAAGCAACCTCTGCTCTGGAAGTAGAATGAATGTTTGTTGGGTCTAAATATCATTGGTTTGCTTATTCTCTGGTCATATTTTCTTTTTTTCACTCCCTTTTCTCAGTTGTTGCTCACATATTTATATATTTTGTCCTCAATTAAACCCTGAAGAATGAGGAGCACTAACTGATTAGCTCTTTTTTGTTTCTTTTCATTTCTTGTATATTAATTTCTCACATGTGCAATCTTCATAAGTGTACGTGGTCATTATTAAACTTAAGATTTGAAATGTTCGGAAACTGGATTAAAACATGCCTTTAATTTCATCTTTGAAAGTACAAACAATTTGCAAGATGGCGTTAATTCTCAAGCGGCATATATGTTTGTACACACACACAAACACTCTTGTTTATGCAATGCAAGCACAGCTCAAGGTAAAGTGTTATCAAATGGGATTGTTTTATGGACATAAGAATTGCAGATTATGAGGATAGGTGGGATAGATAACAGTTGACTCTAAACTTGAAAAAGTTAAGATTGTAGTCGTCGAGGATGTACTGCTTGAGAGTCAGTTCCACAAAGTAGCAGCCTCTGGGAAGTAACTGACTAAATGTAACTTCTTTTTTATCGGTGGAATATGAAAGGTTTGAGGATGAGTCACCTCTGTAGATACCTGGTGTACTTTATTCAGCATTCCAGTATTTTTAGTTTTTATTTGTTTTTAATTATACCAAATTGTATTAGTAGTAATCCTGAGAGGATAGAAGATATGTTGTATGAAACTGGAAGTAAATTCTGAAATACAGTCTACCTCAAAATTTATATTTAAAGCTGTGTATCCCAGTATTTTTTAACATTAATGATATATATATATATATATATATATATATATATATATATATATATATATATATATATATATTTCATTAAAAACGACTGACAAGTTGCTTTTATTTAGTTTTTTATATAATTTTTTAATATAATTTTTAATGAAATGTGCTTGAAAGAAGGATTGCTGCCTAAATACACAAATATATATATATATATATATATATATATATAAAAATTAATTCATCGAATTTACAAGAAACCTCAACAGAATGCAGAAAGCACTGGATGGCTGTTTTGTCCTATATTTGGGACTCATCAACAATGCGCATCCACCACCGAGAATTGAAACCCGGACAGTTACTTTATCAGGCAAACAGCATATACATATCTGCGTGCAATCTGTGGAGTTAACCTTCAAGATAGGACATCTAACGTAGACCTGTTTAACAGGTGTAATATTGGAGGAATCGAGACTTTTCTTATACAGTCTCAATTACGGTGGACTGGTCATGTCTTGAGAATGTCTGATGACAGTATACCCAAGATCCTAATGTACAGCCAGTTAGATCAGAGCTACAGGAATGTAGGATGCCCATGGCTAAGATAGAAAGACAAGCTGAAAAGCAAATTGTCAGCTGTCAATATACCACATAACACTCTTGAGCACTTAGCCTTGGAGCAGGTAGAATGGAGATCAACATATTTTAGTGAACTCAGCAGTTTTCAATCTGCTTGTCTGAATCATCTTCAAGAAGCAAGAGCATGATCTAAAAGGTCAGCCAATCTAACAGTGATCTCATCTCACAATCCTCACTCTTGCTCCATACTTGGCCTCCTTTGTAAATCACTAGGAGGTCTTAAGTGCCACTTAAGATTATTGCACAAAATTTCATAACTGAATCAACTAAGCTGTCAGATCCTCATATGTCAAAACCAATGAGTGTCCATTATATATATATATATATATATATATATATATATATATAAATGTAATGACAATGAAAAGAATATAAATTCAAACGTTCATAAAATTAATTTAAAAGTGGGCTCAATACAAAAAGTAGTGCAATAGTTATTTATTAACTCTCTTTGTTCACCACCTGATGAGATGCTTATATTAGGTATCGAAACAAATAAACCTCTTTGTAGTGATTACCTGTTTGTTCATATGTAATAACTTTTAATATATATATATATATATATATATATATATATATATATATAAAATATAATATAAAACTATATAAGACTAAAAAAAGTACCTTGTCAGCCTTGTGCAATGAAACATGTATTACAGAAGGATTGTTGCCCAAATAATCAACCTTATATATATATATTTTACTCCAAATATAATATCTGAATAAAAACTAAATCCATTAACTCTTAAGAAATATATATATATATATATATATATATATATATATTTAAAGACATTTTTATGTTTAACATTCTTTTTTATAGATACAAGTATTTAAGTAAATCCTCTGTTTATAATAAACAGTATTAAATTTACTTAAATACTTGTATCTATAAAAACGAATGTTAAACGTAAAAATGTCTTTAAATAATTGTTGGACTTTGTCCATTACATAATATATATATATATATATATATATATATATATATATATATATATATATATATATATATATATATATAATTTAAAGGTATGCTATATTTATGGGTAACAATGCTCAATATCAGGAATAGAGAATATGTAAATATAAAAAGAGATCAAGATCAAGCAGTGACAGTGTGTTTCATATTTAAACACAATCTTCAGGTGTTGACCATATTGATTAAAAAAAATATCTTCATATTTGAAACTGACATTAATTGGACAATTAAATGCAGAGGACATGAACAAGTTTTTATTATAAAAATATAAACCAGCCGAACAAACCTTGACCAGTGAAAGTGAAGTTGTTAAGGTATTCATATTTTATAATTTTATGTTTATGGTTATAAATAAATACATACATACATACATGTCTATATATATGACATCTGGCACCTTGGGGCGTTGTAATGGTTAGCAAACTTGTCTCGCTTGAACAATTACCACTGAGTAGTGAGTTCGATTCTCACTTGTGTCCCATACTTTCGGCCTTGTGCCACATCTAAGCTATGCTTGGAAAATCACTATATATATGACATCTGTCAGCCCCGAGAGACCTTGGATCTGCACCGAAAGAGTTATACCTTAGTTGCATACATAAATATATATGTATACACACACACACACACGCACATATATATATATATATATATATATATATATATATATATATATATATATATATACATATCAACTAGATATTCACATGTTTTTTCAGGGTTTTTTAGTAGGTACGTATATGTATATTGTTATAGTGAAAGACACCTTGTCTAGATAATAGACTCTCCCACCTATTATAAGTAGGAGTCGGTGGGTGGTCGAGGGAGGAGTAAGTTATCAGCGACCACAACTCGATTACTCTGTGTAACACTTTATTACAAGTTCCTAACGTTTCTGTACTTTTACCCCATTCAGGACGCATTTAGTCCGACTACAAGTTCTATTGTGGAAATAACTCCACAACATATATATATATATATATATATATATATATATGTGCATGTATTGTGTATATATATATATATATATATATATATATATATATATATATATATAATATAGTAATTTTGTCGAGCTGAGAATAATCCTCAACAGAATGCAGAAAGCTCTGGATGGCTGGATGGCCATTTCGTCCCATCTGGGACTCATCAGCAGTGCACATCCACTACCGAGAATTGAACCAGGACCGTTTCGATACAACGCAAATGTCATGCCTACTGTACCACGGGCCTTAGTGACAAAGAAGACACAAACTAGTCTCAATATAGCGCTACTACTCACTCGGTTCCACAGTGATACTCATCTAAGTATTCAGATAACCTCGGAACAGTGCCCCAATAGCCATGACTGCTTTTTGATCCTTAACCACTCCATCACAGAGCATTAGCTGGGTCTAGCAAGGACATACATATATATATATATATATATATATATATATATATATATATATATATATATATATATATATATCCCTATACATATATATATATGTGTATATATATATTTATATATATATATATATATATATATATATATATATATATATATATATATATATATATATATATGCAAGTTTCATTAAAAATGACAGACAAGGTACTACAGTTAAGTTTTTTATTTAATTTTTCTTGTGTACGAACAAGAGCTTTCTTTGCTGGACAAAGGGTGTGTAAGAACTGTCCAAATGTTTTAGTTTTCCGAGCGCTTTCGGCTATATCTTTAGCCATTATCAAGGATGATTTCATTTTTCAGCTTAATTGAGTGTGTGCATTATGTATATGTCTTAGTGTGTAGTAGTGGTGTTTTAATTTCCAAATACGGTTAGCACGTTGTGGCTTTGTTCGTAGTTAATATTGTTGAGGGTAGGCTTTTTCTTTTTTATTATTAAAGCCTCCATTATTTTTAACCTTTTTTTACAAGTGGAAGCAATTAATATATTTGTGTTTTCTACTAGTATATTTCTAATGGAGTCTGGTAAATTTTTGTGTGTGTTTAAATGGGTTCTAATCGAGCTGTGATCAGATAGGGGTAACGTAAGACGTCTGGATAAGCATGTGGTTGTGTAACCGATGTCATTATTTATGAGTCCGGTTTCGTTATGAACGCAGTTCCTTAAGGGCCATTTGAACTCGTAAATAATGTTTGTTCTTTGCAATTTTGACTTATCAGGCATGTTGTTATTTTTTAGGATGAGGTTAGCTGTCTTAAATTTTTTATAATAGATAATTAATTTGATTTTTTTATTTGGGTCGATTGGGGTGGTGTATTTCTTTATAATATGTCTTAGTGAGCATTCATCTTGTTTGTAATTCAAGTGCATTTGGTTTTTGTAATAAATGTGTATGTGGTTTTTGACTATGTGTTCACTCTCATTATTACTTACTTTAAGGAGAAATAGTTTAATTTGTTGGTCTATATATATATGTATATATATATATATATATATATATATATATATATATATATATATATATATATATATATATATTGCCACAGTGGCAATCCCTGTTGTTAATATGCATCGTCATGTAAATATGAGTAGGCGAACTGAGATAAGGAAAGAAAATTTGGCAAGTCTTTTGAAAAGTTAAGTTAGCATCATTTGTAGGCACTTATTTGAGAAGACCTTAAATCACTTATATCTGTTAATGGAGATTTGCCATATGTAAGGTTTATTCAAAATAGTCTTTTGGGAAAAGTAAATGAAAGGAAGAAATTCCCTTGTGACATTTGCAGCAAAGATTTTCATTTTCGCACTTATCTCCCATTTGGTTCTTAATTTCTAAATTGCTTGACATTTTCACTTCTTTCTGGCTTTCGTCTTTTTCATCCTTTTGTTTTGTTGTCATTTACTTTCACACCCTTTTTTCATTTCATGCCTTATTTTTCTTCTTTATCTTCATTTTAATAATTTTTTCTTTTCCTTTTTTACTTTCTTCCTAGAAAAGATTAAAAACAATATTCTTGCATTATTTCAACCTATTGTTCTTATTGTGGTTGATAAAGATATTATTATAAAGACGTTTCTACCATGTACCCTCTGGTCATCATCAGGTATCCATTGATTGGCTGACATGGGATATCTGTTGATTATTGCGATATTTGCCCCTTTAATATCAGTTGTTGTTTGTTCCTGCTGAATTGGTGCTTCACTAACTGTTGTAACCTAAGGAAAGTTACTGAATAGAATAATCACATGAAGGTTGGTAATGAATGATAATACTTAGGACAAGAACAACACATATATGATTCACTAGCAGCACGTAGAAGAAGTAGTCAACTGCTAGAAGTGAGTCAAGTGAATTCTACAGTGAATCTCCAAGAGCAAGCCAACATACAGTATTTACTACTGTATTTATGTGAATGGGGGCATACCCATTATCGTCCATAGATATGCTACAACACTAACAGATCCAAGCATTGAACTCAAGGTACTTGGTCAAAATGTGTCTATGATAACATCTTTGTCAACCAAGATGAGAACACTAGTTTGAAATAATCCAAGAATTTTGATAATTACACATTAAATAACAAAATCTATAATAAATACTTGACAAAGATTAAAAATAGTCTTTCTATAAATATATGCATCCTGAGTATGACGATAAACTGCATCCGCATCCTGGGTAAGATGATAAACTATGTCCACCAGCAAGGCCTCTGATCAGGAGGTTTTGAGGAGCGTGGAACCACTTCTTAATTGCTGGTGTTCCCAGGTTCCCCCTGACCTGAGGTGGTTGCACCTGTTAGGCTCCCAGCTATGGGCAAATAGTTGACCCCACAACCTGACTCAAAACACTATAAAAGTGTAAAAATATATTTTAATACCAGAAATATTTTTTTTTTAAATTGGTATCAGCAATAAATATTTGAAAAAAGAAAATATTACCAGAAATAAAAATCTTGTCAGCATTAAATAACCCATTGAGGTTAATATGACACAAAACAAAACAAACCAAACTATACATTTAAAAAAAAAAATAATACCAGCTATACATTTTTGAAAAAAAAAAGGAAATTTTGTCAGCATTGTGGTTAATATGCAGTAAAACAAGCCAAACCAAACCAAATCTATAAATGTATATATATCACAAACATGATAGTTTCACCTCAGCCATTTTTGCGACTACTTGCAGATGTATTCCCCCTCTGGTAATCCTCCAAATTTCAACCAACCAAACTTCATTCAGTCATCAATATTGCATGCAAGACTAATTAAAATTATTAATAATTTGTAAATAGGTTGAGTTGGTAGACTTCATGTCATATCAACCCTTGTCAAAATCTGATTTTTTTTCTTATACTCGAGTCTTTAGGTAAACATTAATCAGGTTTATATTTGAGTCTACAGGTAAACATTGAAAAGGTATATATTTGAATTCATAAGCAAACATTGTTTAGGTTTATACTTATGCCTATAAGTAAACATTGGTTTGGCATATAATTAAATCAGTAGGTAAAGGTTAGCTTTATATTATATATTTGAGTTTATATGTAACCATTAGCCATGTTTATACTTGAGCTTATAGATAAAAATGTTTAATCCTGAAAGTGGCCCCTTACTGATGTGTCTAAGACCCAATGACAGTAAATCAAAGCTGAAAATATTTTGATGCATTTTATAAATTGAAGAATGAATAACATTCAAAACAGAGTAAATATTTTATTTTGAAGCTCATAAAATTCATTATGAAATTTAGATATTTCCATTTGACATTAAATTCAGAACATTATTTTTATTTTATAACAAACTAATAATTTTTATGCCCCCCCACTTTTTACCAACTGTAGTATTTTTTTTACAGGGTTTTATTTTAACAAAATACAATAAAGAAAAAATACAAGAAAAGGAAAACAAAAACTATCAAAGCAAGGAGGTACTGGAAATTTTAAATATCCTTGCTGCTAACTATGCTGGTGACCTTTGATAACTCAAGGCTGAATTCTAAATCATTTTTGCCCCCCACCAAAAAAAAAACAACATTTGTCTCTACTATGGCCCCTGTATATATATGTGTGTATTTTTATTACTTCAAACATTATTATAGTAGCTCCATTTTCAGTTAGTTATAAAACAGAATGTAATAAGTCTATCAGTCTGTACATTTGAGAAATTTAAGAAAATAAAATGTGTCTTCCAGCATGAATTGATGCTGTGTCTCCCTTTGTGAAGGAAATTACCATTTCATTCAGCATGCGTTACCATTCAGCCACAAAGGATCAAATGATAGTTTCCCTTATATTTTCCTTAGCTAGATTTCTCAAAGGTTCAGTCTGAGAGACTTGTTACACACTGTTTAATAAATAAATAAGTAAATAAAAATGACGTGTCCACTGTAATAACATTCGATGTAATAAAACAAGTCAGATTAAAAATAAATCCATTAATTCTTTAAAGATATATGTGTGCATAGGAATTTGAATTTCAATGACACACAAACAGAATGTGGTATGGAATTTTCCTGCCACCTTTTGTAAGAAAACAAAAAGTATTGTTGTTTTTTTAAAGAGTAAGACAGATCAAGGTATGAGTTGTGTGTCAGTTGCATTAAAATCATGCAGGTGTGGACATAACTATCTTGGGTCTTCCTTGAGTGTTTATGGCATAAACAACAAAGACACAAATATTAATCAGAAATTTTTTTAATACCAGATTTCACCTAAAACAAAACTCAGAATCCATTCAAATTTTACTGTTAAAATCATAAAATTGAATAAGGTGCAGGGCTAGATCGTTTTACCCCCGATTGTTGGGTGGGCATTTTTTTGGACCCTGTTGTGACCTCTGCCATGTTTTTCAGCACTGTTTTATGGCCATCCATCATTTTTTAAAATTATTCTTAATATAATATTGTCAATCCTAAACTAATAATATACATCGTGTATCTGTGTTGGCCTTGATAAGGTTTACGATATGCATAAAATAAATATTATGAGGATAAGGAGTGTAGAGGGTGCAGCAGATATGATTTGTTTCATTGGCCTTAAGGTGGCCACACCTCGAACTATAGAAATATGAATAAACGCAAACTTAGATTTATAGAAGAATTGTTTATTAGGTAGAACATTGGTGCCGTGGGAAAGAAAATGGATGAGTCTCCCTCAGAGCAATTACTTCGTTGTGGGAAGCATTGTTCATAAATCACATGGGTAACTTTTGGGGAGCATATTTGATTTTAATACACAAAGCTCATACTTACAAATAAATCCAAAGATTAAAATCCAGAGCATTAATTCCTGTGTCAAATTCCTCATCCGAGAGTTAATAATGGAGTTTTATAGTGCTGGTATACCATGCAGATGTGTCGTTCCTGGTTCATCAAAATGGTTGCTTCTCTGTCATTATACTGCTATCTGTCTAAATTCTAATGCTCCTCTGCATATATCTGTAGAAATAGGCTCAACAAAATTTTAGATTCTTAATCTTCTGTTTGACTGGCTGATTTTAAAAGGACTGTTTTTCTCTTGACACTGCTATTATTTTAGATGACCGTGGCAATTTTTATTGTTTTTAAAAACTATTTTTAGAATTTTGATAAAACCCAATAGACTTATACATGGATTTATGCATTCCTTTTTCACAAGACTTGACAACAAAAATAAACAGAATATTAAAAAAAAAATATTAACCAGTATTTATTTATTTAGATTGCTTATTTCCAAGGATAATTTCATATTTACAAGATTATAAAAATATATAGTGGGTGTGATAGCTATGATTTGTTTTGTTGGTCTTAAAGTAGCAATGCCTCTAACTATTTTTTTTTAAAGCAATTCACCCCAAGCAAGGCGGGAGTGCCTCTAGCATGCAAGGGGTTACAGAGGATTGAGAACAAGAGTAAAGAGACATGTTTGGGGAAAGGATACAGAGAAGGACAGTGAACAAGCTCAGGATGCCAGATGCCGATTGACATTACACTTGAATATTTGAAGATTATAGTCATCGTGAAAGAAAGTAAGGGGAAGGGAGTTCCACAGACGGAAAGTTAGTAGCTCACTTAAATTCATGCAGTCTGGAAACCAGTAAAAGTAGTGTGTTGAAACATTTGCCATGAAAATACTATAAAAACATGAATAAACACAAATTTGGATTTATAGAACAAACAATAACAACTACTGTGGAAAAGAAAAAGGATGAGTCTCCATCAGAGCAATTCGTTCATTGAGGGAGCAGAAAGCACCAGTCATAAATCACACATGTAAGATTTTCGGGAGTGTATTTGGTTTTAGTATGCAAAGCTCGTACTTACAAATAAATCCAGTTATCTATCGGTGGGGCATCAGTTCTTGTATCAAATCACCTGTCCCAGAGTAATGAGTGAAATTTTATGGTACTGCAGTGTTGAGCAGATGTGGTGTTCTAATTCATCAATGTGGTTGCTATTCCTCTGTCACTATACTGCTGTCTGTTTAAATGTTGATTCTCCTCTGTTTATATTGGTAGAGATAGGCTCAACTTAAACACAATTTTAGATTCTTGATCTTCCTTTTGATTGGCTAATGTTGAATCCTTAATTCTGATTTGCTGGTTTTGTTATATACTAAAACTTACACTTTAAATATAACAAAAAACATTTGAACGCAGCCAGATACATGCCACCTATTAGAAAGTTTGTAGTGAGTCGTTATTAAAAAAAATATGAAAACAAAATATATAAACAAAAATAAAAAGAATTAAAATTAAAATAAGGCATTTTCACTTTCCTTTAAAACCCTTATCTCTTTCTCTCTCAACTTTTCTCTATATAATTCTCTTCCAACTAATGGGAAGACAACTCTCAAATAAAAAGCGGAAGAAGAAAAGACTGAACCTGGCTGAAAAACGGTGGAAGTTTGCTTAAACAGAGTCTAGCCATTTGTGAATAAAAAACTACCAAAACAAAGGAAGCTCCATGCATAACTTCCACTATAGAACAAAAGGAAGGAACACTGAAAAAATAAAATAATTTTGGCCAATCAAACATTATCAAAAAGGATATAAACTGAGAACCCTGAAGCAGAAAGGAGAGAAGGGACTAACAGAGAAGCCATGAAGAATTCATGTCACATGAAGAATTTAATCAGCCATCTGCTTAAGACATTTTTTGGCTCTTCTTAGAGACAAGAAAGAACAGCTGATTGATGCTGTATTTTATTTCTAAGATAAAACTACTAGCAAGGTCTGACTTCTAAACTGTCACCTTTCAAGTCAAGACAGACTTTCTCCTAACTGCTACCAAGATCTGCCTTTTAACCAAACTTTTGCTCCACCTAATATCAAAGGACTTACTCCAATCAAAATCAAATAAATAAATATATATTATTTGTTTGTACCCTTGAGTCAGTTTGTTTTATTCCAAAGTTTCTGATAAAATAATACCAAATCTTTCTAGCACTTTCTCCACAAGTTCGCATTCTATATATTTAGAAATAAAATCCAAAGATGAAACTGCAATGTTATTAGCCCTAGCCTGGCATCTCAGCCTTAGTCACTTTCCCACTGCTGAAATGTAGATATTTTGTGTTTTTTATTTAAATACTTTCATGGTAATTATTCTGATGTGCTTTTTTCTATGGTAACTTGACTTTAAGAATTTAAGTGCAGTACTAGATTGTCGACAAGGTCTCACCATTTTATCGTTGAAATGGCAAGATGTAACTGTAATTTTTATGCTAACAGTCTCTTCTATTACACTTCTCATTTGTGAAACTCTCTTCTTGCTTCTCAGACAACTTTGTCTTCAAAAATTTAAATGCAATTTCAATCATTATCTTCTGTTTTTTAATTCCTGTTCTTTTATTGTTCTTTCTCATTAACAGTTATTTTTTTGTTATATTCTCTTATACCCAATAAGCCCTTGCATCTTAGCAGCTTTATTTCCTTGCTTGGGGTGATTTGATTAATTAAATATATATACATATATATATATATATATATATATTTATATATACATATATATATATATATATATATATATATATATATATATGCTTATGTGTATATATATACAATTTGTTTTGTCTACCCAGTGTGACGCTTGAAACCCCTGCACAAAAAAAATGACTTTTTCATTTTATGTTTTTGAATTCTTAGTGTTCTCATTCAGCCGACATGTAGTGTGAATCTGAAAGAGATCAAATTGTAGCAGAGTATAACATGTACTTTTAAGGTGTGCTATATTTATAGGATAAAGTGCTCAATATCAGAGTGAGATCGTATATAAATAAAAAAGTGAACATTGAAGTCGACACTTAGAGGCGACAGACTGTTTCATGCTAAACGCATGTTAAATGTTATGTTTATTGGATATCCATATTTAAATAGATGCTCCATATATTTTACACAATATTTTATTTTGTCTACTGCTGGTCTGAACATTCAAAAGATGTTATTAAAGCAAAATGCGCCGTCTGGCAGGATTCGATTCTGCATCTTCCTGTTGAAAAGCGTTGTGAGCAAGCAAAGTTCTGTTTAGCCTCTGAGCACATTTTTCTTGAACTGCTCAGTTTCATATCCGAAACGTAAATTTGTAAAGAAATAATGGATTTTCTTTAATTCATTAATCTGATATATTTTTATTACTTCAAACATTATTTTTAGTAGATACAAATACTTGAGTAAACACTCCATTTATTTTAACTATCAGCATGAATAAGTGAGACATTTTATTGAAGGAAAATGGTAGAATTATGCAGATAAATTTGTGAGTGGTGTAGTGGATAGTGGCTTGGAATGAGAAATCAGAGAGCTGAGTTCAAACTCCAGTTGAGCTTCTTGCATTCACTAAAGTCCAAATAACCTTCATAAAGATATGAATTCATCTTTTCCCCTCAGCTATGGGTTAAATAGTAGGACAGACTGGGTTCTATAGTCTTGATTAGCAAGTCTTGAAGAAGGAAGACTTAATTCAAACCAGCCTAGAAAAAGTGGGACTCTATCAGACAATCTTGCCCAAAACCCACCACTGCTGCTACAGCTGTAGTGCATGTGATGCACCTATGACCCTAATGGGTTATGATTTTGAGGCTTATATGCGCAATTATACAATTGAATCAACATTTTGCTGCCTATATAAATTAATATATATGTATATGTCTTTGTATGGCCATAAATCTGATTTAAAAATGCTACTTTGATTAAAAGAAAAAGCAATTTACTAAGAGAGAATTGTATACAAGATGCTTTAATAACTACATCATCAACAATAAATTTGTATACAGTCTCTTATAACATTTCACCTTTTTTGGCAGATCTTCTATTATCACAATGGTGGATACTTAATAACAAAAGTGATAAAGACAAAGAAATAAAACAAAATTGGCTTAACGTCTAACAAAAGGTTCAGAAGAAAATCTTCACCAGTACTGGAAAGAGTGATAACAGCTACTGGATACGAGAAACCTATTTTCCTGAAAAATTGTTTTAAGAGAAAGATTTTATAAATTTCAACCAAAAGCAGTACTGGCTGCTCAGTCAATAAATGCTGAATGTTTCCTTATAAGGAAACAGCTAATATTAGCATTACCATTAGTTTCATGGGTTCAAGCCTTTAAAACAAAGACCTGCCATGACAGGACCATTGCCTTTTTATTCCATTGGTAAGAAAGAAATTTCATAATATTCAGCCTTGTTTTTCAGATGCCAAACTCATTCAGAAATATCTAAACTGCCAGCTGTTTACAACTGCTTTCTTAGATCAATTATTAAGTATAGTTAATAATTAAGAGTAATTAAGAATTAGAATAACAATAATTAAGAATGAATACAAGAATGGAACTATTAGATCTTAGCAAAGTCCATCATTCTTCCAATCGCATAGACTGCTACTACAGAATCACAAAAATGGTATCAAATAACAGAAATATCATGATTTCAGGACTTTCAACAGCAACAAAAATGAATAGAACTTGCAACTCACAAAGAAAATAATGACATAATAAAGATGTTGACATTCCACACTACTTCAAAGAAAAGGTTAGGAAGGAAGCATCTATCAATAGTGGGAAGATCTATATACGATGGACATGAGAAGCCTATTTTCCTGAATAAATATTTTAGTAGAAAGATTTTATAAATTGCAACTGAAACTAGCTGCTCAGTCAATGAATGCCAAATATTTCCTTATAAGGAAACAGCTAAGATTACCATTACCATTAGCATACACACCAGACACACCTAAAAAGCAAAAACAAAAAAATATTTTTTTTAAAAGTTTAAAATTTCTGCATCGAACCATTTTCTGCATTTCTTATCTATTCATAATCGTAACTAATGTTTTTATATTACCCCTTCCCTTCATACATATACACAATTTTTTTTTACAATGGTGTTTACCCTGTACAAGTCCTGGGGGTCCACTTTAGGTCAAGCATTACAGAGTAAGAGGCACAGCTTATGCAAATAGGTGTGGAAGATAACAATTAAATGTATACTTGAACAGGTTCAGATTGTAATGATCAGGGAACCATCCTTTTGGCAGTCTCTTCCACAAGACAATGGTTTGGAGGAAGAAGCTACTTGAGTAGGACTTAGATCTCACCAATGAAATACAAAGAGAATGTGGGCAGTTTGATTCTGCATGTCATGACGGGTCTTAACCCCAAAGGTTACGACTGGTAGAACTAAGAAGTGTAGTCTATCTGAACACTTTACTTTGAAATAGTAATAGAGCAGTGAAAGGCTTGTGATGACTCATGTATGAAAAGGGGGTTGGATGGAAAATAATTTGTCACCCACAAGGACATGGAGATGCTTTTAGACTCTATCGAGTATATAAAACCAAAACTGGATAGGTCTTGTCCATATATGGCACCAGTACTCCATCTGATCTGGCTCTTGTAAGGATAGAGGATAGCAAAAGGAATGAGGTACTTGCTGGAGTGGTACAGGGAACTGACCATTTTTCCACTTGAGGTCTGAGTTGAGTTTAAATTCCAGTGGGTGCTCAAGGCACATAGTCTCCCTGAGGGAACAACAAAACCATTAATTTAGTACTAAATGACCAAATGTTTCACACAAAAAATTTTTCTACTTTGTCATTAATTTTTCTAAATCCACATATGTAAATGAAGAATCTCTATCTATAAAAGGCAGGATGTGTGTGTGTGTGTGTGTGTGTGTGTGTGTGTGTGTGTAACGAATGCACGGCCACAATTTTTGATGGATTTGCACCAAAATTTACATGCACATGGTCCAAGTTAGTGAGAAAGCCAAGACTGACTTTGCATTTCCCAACTCCCATCGATAGTGGAAATAATCAATTTTTTCATGCTTCTATGGCAGTTTTCTACTGGCCAGAGTGAGAGCCTATAGCTGGCTGCCACGAATAGGCAGGAAGATTCTATTGGCCAGCGTGAGAGCCAACAGCTGACTGACATGAATGTTATCTAGCATGCTAGCATGCAAAAAAAATTGATAGCTGCATTCGTCACAAGTGGGATAAATTCATATCTGCATGGCACTTTACTCCAATTGGCTCATTCGCTTGCTTAAACTCAACGTTGATTCTGATTCCACAGAACTGGGTTGGGTGTGAAAAAGTATTTGTTGTTAACATTCTTTTTTCATTCGGTTTTTCCAGTTACGAGTCCTTTTTTAAAGCTGATCATTTTGTGTTCATTTTGTTTAGTTCTTTTTTCGTAACAGATTTAATGTTTAGTATAGAGCTTAGAAAAAAATTGCAGTGTAAGATAGGCAAGAAGTAAGGCATGTAGCAACATCAGCATGGCAAAGGGTTCTACTTTAAAGGCAAGGAAGGGCAAAAATATTTTAAGTCAAGTGATAGCGATTGCTGTATGAGTCGTACGATTTTTGAATCAAGCACGGGCAATGCTGGGCCATGCTGCTAGTACATTAATAAAGTGTCTTATAGAGAACATCTGATAATAATAATTTAAATCGTGATCACTTAAATTCTATAAAAAACATTGGGTGTTATTTTTTCTCCTTACATAAAAAAATTGGTATATCTTGCAATTAACAGTAGATAATTGTTATATAGGAATAAAGTGTCACTGCCGACACTTGAGTTTGAACATAGATCGCCAGTGAGCAAACACAGGTGATCCCATTATTGAATTAAGTAGACCACGTGACCACAGAGGAAACACATAAGTAGTAAGTCATGTGTCATCTAATTGATCTGTATTTTTAGTCTATCCTCTATACTATATGAACCACTATTCTCTACTCTATTCACTATACTATTTCTCTATTCAGATCACCATATACTATTACTATAGATTAATATTCGAGCGAGTATTATAGTGCAAGTACTATTAGTGCAAGATTATTGGAAGGCGTCTGACACCAGAATTGTTCAACAGTGTACTATAGCGATATCTGCAATTACAAAGTCTCTAATACAACGAGCATTACGAA
The DNA here is from genome assembly GCA_964036315.1 of Acanthosepion esculentum. Lineage (NCBI taxonomy): Eukaryota > Metazoa > Mollusca > Cephalopoda > Sepiida > Sepiidae > Acanthosepion > Acanthosepion esculentum. The sequence continues at coordinate 118,590,065 of OZ038482.1, read as the reverse complement.
AGTGACAATGACTATTCATCGACATCACAAAAGTGGCAACAAGTGTTCGCTGACATCACAAAAATAATTTATTTATTCATTATAGTGCAAGTACTATTAGTGCAAGATTATTCAAAGGTGTCTGACACCAGAATTGTTCAACAGTGTACTATAGCGATATCTGCAATTAAAAAGTCTCTACTACAACGAGCATTACGAAAGTGACAATGACTATTCATCGACATCACAAAAGTGGCAACAAGTGTTCGCTGACATCACAAAAATAATTTATTTATTCATTATAGTGCAAGTACTATTAGTGCAAGATTATTTGGAGGCGTCTGACACCAGCATTGTTCAACAGTGTACTATAGCGATATCTGCAATTACAAAGTCTCTACTACAAAAAAAAGTAAAAAAAAAAGAAAATTATAATTAACTCTTATTTTTATTAATCCATTTATGTTTTCCTCCGTTAAATTTTTTGTTGTGAATTTTTTTGTTGTGAATTTTTTTGTTGTGAATTTTTTTGTTGTGAATTTTTTTGTTATGTATTCCCTTTTGAAGTAATAAAAAATATGTCGGATTAAACAATAATAGAAAATCAATTAATTCTTCAGAAATTGCATTTTTTATGTTTCTTGTATGAAACTGAGCAGATATGGCTTTCAAGGAATCTGAATGAGAAAATGTGCTTTAAAGGCAAATGGAACTTTGCTTGATTGTTAAGCTCTTTGTAGCTGAGTGGCTAAAGCATCTTGATTCAGAAGGTTGTTTATCTTGCAAAGAGGGGCACATGTTCAAACCCTGCCAGAGGGCGTATTTTCTTTAATAAGTTTTCTTGAGCGTGTAGGTCAAGTAGATGAAATAAATAAATTTAAAAATAAAACAGTGTCTACTCAAATATGGATATCAAATAAAAATAATATTTGAAGTAAAAATAATATGCCGGATTAAAAAATAAAATCCATTCATTCTTCAGAAATTGCTTTGTTTATGTTTTGGATATAGAACTGAGTAGATAATGTGGATGTATATTCACTCACACCATGTGGTCATAAGTTTGATCTTGTGTTCACAAGGAAAAAAACAAACAAACAAACGTACATAATAACAATAAAAAAACATGGTAAATTGTATGGCAATTTCATACAATATTATTTATGTATTTGTGTGTATTGGTGTGTGTGTCACATTACAATTGTGATAACATTCATGTTATAAAAAGGAGTAAGTCACTCCATAATATTACAAGTCCTATCACAGAGGGAATTTATACACGTACTGTCATCCTGACAGTTCTTGGGTGAAGAGATTGAATCTGATGTCTCTTGGCAGAAGGTACGTATTTCTTGCAGGAACAGTCCCTGTTGCATACTAGGAGTAATTTTATTATTTATATTTTTTTTATTTTTTATTTTAAACGCGGTTTAAATTTTATTTTATTTATAATTTTTATTATTATTATTATTATTTTATATTTTATTTTTATTTATAATAATAACAATGTTCCTACAATATGCCATTTCATGAAAATCAGAAGTGAGTTTGCTTCAAAGTGCAAATAAAATATCTTGCTTGATTGGGAAGCTGTTCATAGTGAGTGCACTTAAATTGCACTAGTTTAGACAGTAGTTTCTCTTGCAATGGATGATACTGGTTCAAATCCTACCAGAGGGAACATTTTCTTTAATAAAT